>CM038146.1:22767772-23367772 GCA_021437245.1 Aegilops speltoides | reverse complement strand
CCGAGGCGGGCATGACCGAGAAAGTGTGTCCGCCAAATGGGATCGGCGTGTTGGGTTATGTGGTGCACCCTGCAGGAAGTTAATCTATTGAATAGCCGTGTCCCTCGGTAAAGGGCGACCGGAGTTGTACCTTGATGTTATGACAACTAGAACCGGATACTTAATAAAACACACCCTTCCAAGTGCGGATACAACCGGTGATCGCTCTCTAACAGGCGACGAGGAGAGGATTGCCGGTAGGATTATGCTATGCGATGCTCTTGGAGATGCTACTTGGAGATGCTATTTGGAGATGCTACTTGGCGATGCTACTTGGAGGACTTGATCTACTCTCTTCTACATCTTTGTAAGACGGAGGCTGCGAGCGTAGTCTTGACGTGATTAGCTATCCCCTCTTATTACGGCATTCTGCAGTTTAGTCCATCGATATGGCCTCCTTACACATATACCCATGCATATGTAGTGTAGTTCCTTGCTTGCGAGTACTTTGGATGAGTACTCACGGTTGCTTTCTCCCCTTTTCCCCTTTCCCTTCTTTACGGTTGTCGCAACCAGATCTTTGGAGCCAGGGCGAGGCGCCACCGTCGGCGGCGACTACTACACCGGAGGTGCCTACTACTACGTGCGTGTCTGCGACGACGACCGTGAGTAGTTTAGGAGGATCGAGCGGGAGGCCTGCGCCTCTTCGATCTGATCCCAGTTTGTGCTAGCCTTCTTAAGGCAAACTTGCTTAACTTATGTTTGTACTCAGATATTGTTGCTTCCGCTGACTTCGTCTATGATCGAGCATTTGTATTCGAGCCCTCGAGGCCCCGGGCTTGTATTATGATGCTTGTATGACTTATTTTACTTTTAGAGTTGTGTTGTGATATCTTCCGTGAGTCCTCGATCTTGATCGTTACGCGTTTGCGTGCATGATTAGTGTCTGATTAAATCGGGGCGTCCAAGTTGGTATCGAGCCATTGCTGTAGGAATCCCCCTTCCACACTCCTTGGCCGAAGTCGAGTCTAGTCATTGCAAAACCTTTACTAACATGGTTGTGTGGCCTATAGGCCCACGTCGCCATTTGGGTGTATTAGGATCTTTTATTCCTTGATCTTTACTCTGGGACTCTGAGCTCTCTTCTATTCGGGTTAAATGATTTTGCTAAAAACAAGACTAACTTTAGGTTCTCGCAAGTACTTTCTCTCGGAGAGCCCCTTGTTACCGATGACCGCCTGCTGCACCAGAAGATTCCGAAGATGCTCCGATGTGCTCTCGAGACTATGTGCCATCGCTTTTGCAATTCACTTCCATCGATAAATCCCTCTGGATAACTACTTACCCCTATCGTTCATATTGTCATCCCCGTTGCTCTTGTTATTACAAGATGTCTGAAGTACTCTTCGATATTCCGAGAATTCTTTATGCTTATCGCCTGCAGTTCCTTGCTGCATGAATACCCCTACGGATAATTACTCGCGCTTGCCGAGTATCCGTTTGTACAAAGTTGTTCATGTGTTTCACAAAAATACATTCAAATACTACCCGATCTTCCGAAAATCCTGAGCAGCCTATTGCTCTTGAAATTCTTGCTTACTTGCATTATGGTTAATCCCATAAGTCTCGTAATCTTAATGGCATCCCTTGTCATTATCATTTTGAGTCTGTTAACTCAATATGTGTGCGAATGCACACAATCATCTATCAACCCTTCTAAATTATCTTTCTGGCTCAGACGTCATTTTGAACATGAGCTGGTTCTCGACCAAACTATTTGTCGTCAATTGTGCCTCTGGTCTATCCAACTTATCCATCTTTAATCAGAGCATTACTTCTGATCCTTCGATTTGGATTCATAATTCCTTTGCATTTATGCTTCGAATTAGTCAAATGATTCTATAACCTGATGCCTTTGCATTCTTTCCTTTTCTGGTTGAGTGGCGATACTCACATCAGATCCTTTGTGGACCGTCAAGTCATTTGTTGGATTATTATCCGACAGTGTCCTTCATATTCAAATAACCTTGTGAGCCTTTCCACGGATATATAAAGCCTTTGGTAATTTGTATCCTCTGTTTCTCAACCATGCTCTGTTCTCGAGCTGGTGGTATTTACTATTGAAGCTTGTGGTATATGTTTCCACGATACCCTAACGGGTTGAACCTATGCATTCCTTAATATGTGTGAACTCGAAAGTTTTCATGAGTCATACTCTCCTGGTATTTTGATAGATAAAATTTCAACACTACAACTTCTTCGGAAGTGAGAGGTGAATGGAAGGTTATGCATTGGAGAAGTGGGAGTCGACCTTGAACTTTGTGTTCATGCCCATGGAAACGATGTAGATCGTATCATTAAAGCTTCTCTTCAAATAAATATTTCCTTGGTATAAGTTTATCTTATATCTGAGATCTGGCATTTTGCAATCGTTGTTCCGGCCATGTTCTCCTTTTAAATACCATTTCTCGGACAAGTTGAAGTACTTGTCTTCTGCAGATCATTGCACCTGTCCGACCTTTACTTTGATCTACCGTCGAGCATTACACTTTGGTATCTCAAGAATACCACAGAACTACATAACTTCTTATGAGTTCTTCATCAACTATTATTCTCGCCAATTCCAATTTCCCTCGGGTTCTGAGTTATTAGTCACTCGAGAACACCGTTAAGTGAATCGATTCCGCACTCCGATTCTATAACTCTAAGTAATTTTTGTTGCTTATGATTTAATAACGCTTCAAGACATTCCTAGCCTGATCGACTATATCATTATCGTGCAACTTTTTAAACCGTGCTATCTGGTCCTTCTTTCCGAAGCACAATTTTCGACGATGAGCTAAGCTTACGTCGACTTTCCTCGTCATATCATTCGCCTTGAACAACAAGATGGATTCCGAGTTTTTGTCGTACCCATGGTTCCAATAACCTTTTGCTTCATAATTCCTTTAACTTGATGTCATCGCCTATGGATTACATCTTCGTGGAGCCTCTCGACAAAATTTGTCGTGATCATCATCAACATCTTGACTCCTTCCTGGATATCAATTGAATTCATGATGAGAAATACCATCCTTGCCCTCGATGATTTGAATTGTCATCGACCACTTTAATGCCTCCCCTCCAACACAAACTTGTTCGTGTTTTGTGTTGTACCTTGAGATCCTTGCTACCCAACTTATGTTATGTTCTACCTTGGAGTATTGCTATCTTCTATGTCAAGAATGTCATGGGAAATTCACCACCCTTAAGAATTCTTGATACAAGTGATACTTATTAACACCACCATTCTTTTCTTGGTCCTCGTGTTGTTTCTAACTGGAATACCGACAAATGGTCTGTGATGTGTAAATTCTAAACTTCTAGCAACCCTATTGCTTTGAAGTTATTGGTCTATAGTTTCATTCTACGTCTATGGCTTATTGAATCATCATTCGAACATTTATCGTGCAACCCATCCCATATTTCGGGTGCACCTGTGAACCAAGGTTTAATTGCGGATGTTTTTTTCGAACATACATCATTATATCATTTGATGTGACAATTGATATCTCCTTGTTCACATAATTGTGGAAATCCATCTTTTGAAAATCTTGGTGAATTGTCGCTGAGTTCATCAGCTACCTCCTCTTCCTCTCCTTGATTTACTGAGGAACTCTAGTTTCGGGACTCCCTTCCATTGTACATTTCCTGAGAATCTTGCCGTGACATCTCGTCGATTTGTTTTGCACCTTTTCTTCTCGGGCATCCTGAGTCTGAGGTATCCTAACACCAATCAGATCTGAACCTCGGTCGGATATGATGGTTGGAGCATATTTTCAAGAGTTATAACATTGGTCCTTGTATGACCCGGTAAGGTGATGGCATGCCTAGCACACTTGACCGGAGGACCTATTGTTATAGTATCCTCTTTAGCAATGTTACCCATTTTTTCATGAGGAAATTGTAAAACTTATTCTACAAGATGTTCCTGATGGATCCTTTGTGTATCCAAAGTCCGACCTTTGCTGGAAGACCATGTCAATGCTATCTCGAAGCATGTCTGTGCTACTCTGATCATCAATAAGAGCATTTGAAGCACAATGCTAAATTCTCTTTATCAGTTATCCAAACACCGTTGTATGGGTAACATCTTGATTAATCCTTGCCTCTTTTTTTTTGAATGGTGAGGTACTTGCTCTCCTACCCCGTATGCCATGTTCTGCTTGTACATGGGAAGGATATACTCCTACTAATTGTGAGTAATCACAATTTTTCTTTAATCAGATAATCGCGTTTTCCTTTCCATTCGTTTGTTTAACCTTTCCTAAATCTGACTTAACTAAGCAGAGATAATTCCCTGCTTAGGTAGGCACCTTGTTGTACCACTCTGTCTGTAAGATCTTGTTACTACTGTTGATGACATTCCGGTAACCACCGATGGGTGATAACTTTGCCAATTGGTTTGCCTTGTTTAACAAGCAGGAAAACTGCTCTCTTCGTTCCCCGTCCTTGGTACCGACATTGTTGCCGGCATAGCTGACAAGCTATTCACTGACATGCCTCCCTGTCGCGGCTGTGCAAGATGTCACCACCCTTCCTACTTTCAACCCACATGGTGGGCCCATAACCCACAGGTCCACTGGATCGAAACCTGACTCTTCTTTACAACCCGGATTCTAATGTATCCTTTGCACCTGGCTTCGTATGTGATTCACAAGCTAAATGTTATACCATTATTCATCCTGGAATCAAACAACATGTTATTCTCGTTGTTCAAACCCCCACTCCAGCTTCTGTCTAGTCATTGAATGATTGCCTACCCGTTTGAAACTTTGGTACCATCGTATATTGCACTCAACGAATCCACTGAAATACAACTCGTGGGGGTACCTTATGTATTACCCATTGAGTTCACCTTCAGATGCCCATCTTAGTGGAGAGGCGTTCTTCCGGAGTTTTTCCCCTTGATCGCGTTCGTAGGACGACGGAGATCTCGAAGAAAGGATGACGACTTGATCATGGAGACTTGAAGCAGAGAAATGAAGACATCAACGGAAGGGATCAACCTCTTCGAAAGGGCAGCCAAGACCGAGAAGACTCGTTAGGTTTTTCGCTACGAGCACCTTTCCCCCCTTACTCCACCGCTTAAATCTCGGGACGAGATTTCTTGTAGTGGAGGAGAATTGTGACGCACGGGTAATCAAGCTACAGTAACCCTCTGGTAATGATGCCACATCACCTCGATTATTGTTGATAATCTCGCGTTAGTTCAGAACCGATCCAACTTCAAATTTGAATTAAAGTCAAAACAATTAAAGTTTTCAAAAGTCAAAACTAAATTGTTCCTAATGTGTCAAATAATCCATAATAAATGGTGAAGAAATCATCTTTTAATAAAATACTTAAATGCACTAAATAAACTAAAACAATGATAAAACAATTATCTAAAATGCTTTTAAGATAATAGGCAAATGCAAAATACTTTATTTAAAGTGCCAAAGTATTTGGGGCAGTGACCTATTTAATAACACCAAATTAGTTGTTGCTTTTAAATTTTATAAAACTAAAATAACAGAAAACAGAAAAGTAATAGAATAAAAAAAAAGGAAAGAGAAAACAGAACAAAAAAAAGGCCTCCCGCCAATGGGCGAGAGGCCACTGGTGACCCACTCGCCCAGCCATGGCCCATCCCATGCCTACTAACCTACTCCCCCTCCCACCGTAACCCTAACCGGTCCACTCATTTCCCCCCACTCCCACGTCGCTCCCCACTCCCCCTCTGCCTCCCTCCCCGATCCAGATCGGGATCGGGGGCGCTCGTCGCCGCCGTCGCCCGGAACCCCTGCCGGAGCCGCCCCGCCATCCTGCCGCCGTCAGTGCCGCATGTCCGTCTCCGTCGTTCGCCTCGGCTCCCTCCACGCCGGGCGCCGTCGGTGCGCCCAGCGCCTGGCAAGAAGACCGTCGCAGCCACCTCGTCGCCCGGAGCTCCTCCCCTGCCGGACTGCTTCCTCCGCCCCACCGGCCTGCCTCCTCTACGACGTCGTCGCCGTCTTCCTCCTCAACCCCCGCTGCCCAGACCCCACGAATCCCGGTGAGGCCACGGCCTCGTCCTCATCCTTCCTTGCCTTTGCTCGAGGTTGAACACGCGTACACGCACCACCGCGCTGTCCACCGCCGGCCCGCGCCCTACCTCGCCCTCCCACGCGCCAAGGAATGCCCTTGTCGCCGGAGCCCATGCTCACTTGCCGCCCGACCAGCGCCGCCGTTCTTATGCGCCCCGCCTCTCTCTCTCTCCTCGCCCAGCGTGCACCCGCGCCACTGCGCACCGTGGCGCCAGATTTGTCGCCAGACGCTGGCAGCCCGTCTTCAGCTCACCGCCGCGACCCCCTTGCTCCGACCGCCTTGCGCGGCCGCTGCCGCCTGCGCCGCCGCTCACATCGCGACCGCCTCGACCTCGTGCCGCCCGCCCCGGTCTCCAAAGATCGCTGCCGCCGTCGCTTCAGGTCCGCCCGGCGGCGCCAACACCTCGAACACGCGCCTGTTCGGGCGACAACCCGCGCCGTTATACCGAACTCCGCTAAGGCCCTGTGCCTATGACATGAGGGGCCCAGTCCTAGAACGAAAATTAAAAAAGGATTTAATAAATAAATAAATAAATAAATAAAGTAATTAAAATATTAATTAGTTAATTAATTAAAGAATTAATTAACTTAATTGATCCTGATTAGATTAACTTAATCACCTAGTTAGTTAATTAATCTATTAGGTTAGTTAACAGTCAATGACAGCTGGGACCCACACGTCAGGTTGACCAAGTCAATGGTCAATGTTGACTGCTGACATCACTCTGATGACATGCTGATCTCATCATTTACTATTCTGGATAATGTTGGATTTAAATAATTAATTAAATTCCGGAAATTAATAAAATCTTTAGAAAATCATATCTTTTAATCCGTAACTCGGATAAAAATATTTTCTACATGAAAGTTGCTCAGAACGACGAGACGAATCCGGATACGCAACCCGTTCATCCGCCACGCATCCCTAGCATAGAGAACCTGCAACATTTCACCTCCGGTTCATCTGTCCGAAAACACGAAACACCGGGGATACTTTCCCGGATGTTTCCCCCCTTCACCGGTATCACCTCATACCGTGTTAGAACACGTCTAGCTCTGCTTGTTGACCTGTTATGCACTTGCTTGCTATGTATTTACTGTTTCTCCCCCCTCTTCTCTCCGGTAGCCCCCGTGACGATGTTGATGCCCCTGTGGACGACTACGTCACCGACGACCCCTCCTTGTCTGAGCAACTAGGCAAGCCCCCCTTGATCACCAGATATCGCCTATTCTCCTCTATACTGCTTGCATTAGAGTAGTGTAGCATGTTCTTGCTTCATTAATCCTATTCTGATGCATAGCCTGACATTGTTGCTACATCTGTTGATACCTTACCTGCAATCCTAAATACTTAGTATAGGATGCTAGTTTATCATCATTGGCCCTATATTCTTGTCAATCTGCCTTGCTATACTATTGGGCCGTGATCACTCGAAAGGTGATCACAGGTATATACTATACATACATACATACTACGATGGTGACTAAAGTCGGGTCCGCTCGAAGAGTACCCGCGAGTGATTCACTTGATTGGGGCTGAAAGGACCTTTGTCCCGATGGCCCTCTGTGTGGATCTTTGTGTCGGAGCGACAGGCAGGTTGAGACCGCCTAGGTGAGAGGTGGGCCTGGCCTCGTCGGCGTCATGGTTGCTTCATAATAACACGCTTAACGAGATCTTGGTATTTGATCCGAGTCGGCCATTTGGTCTATACGCACTAACCATCTACGCGGGAGTAGTTATGGGTATCCGGCGTCGTGGTATCGGCCGAAGCCTTCTTGGCGTCGGCGACGGCGGCGCGCGCCGGATTGGACCGAACGCCACTAGGCTAGGTGCGCTTCGGCCGCCCTCGCAACGCGTCTTGGTGTGCAATGGGCGATGGGCGGACCCTGCGCGCATAGGATTTAGACCGCGGTGACCTCTCTGTTGTTCCTAGGTGGGGCTGCGGCGTGTTGATCTTCCGAGGCGGGCATGACCCAGAAAGTGTGTCCGCCAAATGGGATCGGCGTGTTGGGTTATGTGGTGCACCCTGCAGGAAGTTAATCTATTGAATAGCCGTGTCCCTCGGTAAAGGACGACCGGAGTTGTACCTTGGCGTTATGACAACTAGAACCGGATACTTAATAAAACACACCCTTCCAAGTGCGATACAACCCGTGATCGCTCTCTAACAGGCGACGAGGAGAGGATTGCGGGTAGGATTATGCTATGCGATGCTCTGGAGATGCTACTTGGAGATGCTATTTGGAGATGCTACTTGGCGATGCTACTTGGAGGACTTGATCTACTCTCTTCTACATCTTTGTAGACGGAGGCTGCGAGCGTAGTCTTGACGAGATTAGCTATCCCCTCTTATTCGGCATTCTGCAGATTCGGTCCACCGATATGGCCTCCTTACACATATACCCATGCATATGTAGTGTAGTTCCTTGCTTGCAGTACTTTGGATGAGTACTCACGGTTGCTTTCTCCCCTTTTCCCCTTTCCCTTATTTCGGTTGTCGCAACCAGATCTTGGAGCCAGAGCGACGCCACCGTCGGCGGCGACTACTACTACCGAAGTGCCTACTACTACGTGCGAGGCTGCTGGCGACGACCGGGGAGTAGTTTAGGAGGATCCTGGCGGGAGGCCCGCGCCTCTTCGATCTGTATCCCGTTTGTGCTAGCCTCTTAAGGCAAACTTGTTTAACTTATGTCTCGTACTCAGATATTGTTGCTTCCGCTGACTCGTCTATGATCGAGCATTTGTATTCGAGCCCTCGAGGCCCCTGGCTTGTATTATGATGCTTGTATGACTTATTTTACTTTTAGAGTTGTGTTGTGATATCTTCCCGTGAGTGCCTGATCTTGATCGTACACGTTTGCGTGCATGATTAGTGTACGATTAAATCGGGGGCGTCACACTCCACAAGAAGCAAATCTGTTCTTCTCATGGAAGAAAACATATTCTTTTTCTTTCCGAGAGGCACAACTGAAAGTAAATCCGTGTCTCCACGAGAAACAAATATGTGCCTCTCGTGGAAGGAAAGAAATAGGAAAGTTTCTTTTCTTTTTCCAAAAGGCACGCAATAGCAAATCTTTGTCTCCGTGAGAAGTAAATATACGTTTCTAGTTGAAGAAAAAAAAAGCAAAAGCATTATTTTCTCTTTTTCATTAAAAATGTGTTTTTTCCTAAAACCTTAGAAAAACTGGGGAAAGCCGGAAAAAAATAAAAAAAATAATCTAAATGCTAAAAACATGTACAAAAAATAAAAAGAATCCGGAGGGAGTGCCTGCACGTGACATGTGACGGCGGCTAAGTGGCGTGCTCCCAGCCAATCAAAAGTGATCCTTGAGGGGCTTCCTAAGGAGTACTCTGTGATCATATATTTTTGAGAAAACACTCGCTTTTTTTTTAGAAAAATTGAGAAACACTCGCTTATCAGTTATTTTTTTTTTCAGTTGTTCTTGGATTCAGCCAATTGAGACAGGACAGCCCAGAGACACGACGGCCCAAAGTCACCAACGGCAGGCCGAAACGCCCAACGAAACCGACCCCAAATCGAGTCCATCCGTCGTCTTCTTCTCTCCCCGCCGCGCCGCCGCGCCGCCTTCGCCCGCCTCCCCTCTCACGGGCAACTCCTCCGGCGGCAGGCGAGCGAGCAGAGATGAACGCCGCTGCTCCCGCCTCCCGTCTCAGTCTCTTACTCCACCTCAATCTGCCGGCGGGGAATTTCGGATTCCAGCCACAAAGGGCGCATCTTTGGCGCGCGGCTGCGACAGAGCTCGACGCCTGGGGTGGCCCAGGCGGTTAATCTGTCCGGGCGTCCAGGCCGATGGCGGCTCTGAAGGATCGACAACGCTGGCAGAGATCGACGGCAGTAGGCCTGATCTGTCGCCCCCAACGATGGCCTCTCCAGTGGACTCGTCGCTCCTCTTCCACGGCCACCAATGGCGCGGGTCCCTTTCCTCCTCGAACGCTCGCTCAGGGTGCTCTGTTCCTCAGCTGGTGAGCCCCCGTTTCTTCCACGGCAGCAGCACATGGCGCATCTTGAGCTTCACTTCTCTTCCACGACAAGCGGCACAAGCAACATGTTTTCTAGGGTTTTGTTTCCCCGCCAGGTGCATTCTTCCGCATAAATCTGTAAGCCCTTGAGACATCCGGAAGTTTCTTTGTTTGTAAATTAATTAAGCAGTACAAATTAAGTAGTCTGGTAGATTTGAAAGAAAGAAATTGCAGATTTGGAAAGGAGGAACATCCAAATTAAGCAGATTTGATTTGTCTTTCTGTTCTGAACAGGGTACTGAAAGGAGTAAAATTACTCTGGCCAGTGAAAGAAGCCATTATCCGGCGTGGGCTGTTCGATCTACTACAGGTAATTTGGTCTTCTGTTGTGCACACCATCAATTTTCGTTGGTGTATATGTTCTACTTCAGATATGTATAGCTAGACCCTGTTAAAGTGATCTTTTGAATTGTTGTCTCATGTAATTGTTGTCACGGTAGCATATATCCGTACGGAGAGGAGACCAAGAGAGTACATCATAAGTCATTGCCTTGCCATGGAATATTGAAAACTTGCTGCCTGCCTGTTCATATCATGGTATCCATAAGAACCTGCCTAACCTGTATCTTTTAGCATGCTCCACACGAATAGATAAATTAATTCCTCTAAGTATGCTTCGCCTGCTATCAGTTCCTGAATAATTATACCACAGTGCTCCACACAAATAGATAAATTATTTTCTGTGTGTATGCTTCTTCTTTTATCAGCTCCTGGAGAATTATACTGATGCCGCGTGCTTTATTGGCAAGATTTATATGTCTTGAGCAAGAACTTATTAGTTCGAGATTATTGCATATAAGAAGATTGATCTTGCCTCTTCTGCAGTCTGGTAGATTTTGAAAGGAAGGAATTCATATTTTATTTGGACAAAGAGATGAAGCCAGAAAGGTAAATTTCTTGAGTTATACAGAATGTTCGCCTTGTGTTGGAGGCATTTGACACAAGTCTTTGCTGCTGTACTCTAAGCTAGATTCTTTGACGTTAATTTCATTTGTCTGCATAATAAATGTTTTTGCTCCTGGCTTGATAGGCATACTTTGGCTAGGAATAATTTCTGACCAGTTTTACCAATGGTGACAAATAAATGGTTTGTTTACTTTCTTGTATGACCGTGGAATCATAAGTTCATGACATATAACCTTTAATGTGGATTATAACATGATGTACCTTTTATTACCTTTCCTGATCGAGGACTATTTTTGGTTCATATTCATGCAAGCACTTCTTTGAGGATATTGAATTTTTCACCTGTACTGAACTTTTCTGGAGCTATTGAAATATCCCCTTGCACTGAAATTTGACTACTACTGAAATTTTGTCAAGATACTTGGACTTCTGGGACTTGAATGTACCCTGTTAGTGTTGTACTGAAATTTACCTTGTTTGTACTAAAATTACAAAAAGGCTGGTTCGTTTCTTTAAAATAAGTCATCTGATGTGCATGTTGATCTTCCCAAAGATATATGTTTGACACAGTCAATGTTGCACCGCTAGAATATTTATGCCCCCATTGCAACACAGGGGGAATTTCCTAGTAATAATAGTAATGTGTTTGACAGGTGAATTGGAAACTCTACGTCTTGTGGGTTTCTATCTATTTGGTGGTTACTTGGGAGAGAAAAATTAGAGACCTTTGCAGCATTGCTTGAGAATAGAGATGATTTAGATCTATTGGTGTTCGCGGGTTTGATTTTTTTGAGATTATTTCGAAAAAACATCTCGAAACTTTGCTGATCCTGAAGGTGAATAATGAATATATGGAGCTATAATTTCCTGTTCTCCGATGGGTCATTAATGCTTTGCCCGTCAAGTTATGAAATGTTTAGTCAAAAGTAGTCGCAAATTCCATACCCTACTAGAAAAATGAACATATCATTAGATTCAAAGAACAAACTTTCTTCTAACTTTAGTTGTTAATAGTGTGCCCCGTACTGTTCTTTTTTTCAATATTGTTGTAACGACTCCTCGGCCACTTGCGCCAGGCCATGGTGACAACTAGTTCCACATCCACAACTCTGTCCGCCATGCCCATAGTATCTTCTACATGCAAGCGCGCCACTGACTACAAGCCCCAGTTTGAGCTTGCTTCTATAAATGAATAATTGAATACACTGCATCTCTCAGATTATTAGCAATTCTCTTCCGATGTAGGTGGTCTGTGTTCATCTCTAGCCCTGTGTGTGTGCGCGCGTGTGCGTGTACCTTAACTGAACTAGGTCACCCCATGTTTTCTTCAAGCTCAAGTTCATCACTTCTTGTTTTGTTTTTCGATTTGACCTCAAGATTATGTGTTATTTCTCTTGCCCTTCTTGTGCAGCAGGATTCGATTCGGTATAGCACCATCTCCGATGCAGACGACAAGGGGTTCATCGCGCCAGGCACCTCGGCGTTGCTTCCGTGAAATGGTGGCAGCGGCTATAGAAACAGCTACGGTGAGTTCCTCTCCTCGCCTCCAGTGGTTGCTCTGAGCTCGGCGTGCCATGGCTATGTCTGGTTAGGCTGCTACAGTACACCCTTCCATAACGATGGTGCTACTGTTTGTTTGTTTGTTTCTCTGCCTTGCTGCCACTAGCCTGCCTAATAGAAACTTGCTGAATATATATGTCTTTGAGCAGGAATTGATATAATATATATAGCTCATGTTCATGTTGATTCCCATCCCACTCAAAGTCTGAAACACTTCTTCGCACTCAACAACTAGGCAGCACACCAATATATATGCATATATATGTATGTAGTTTCCACTACACACATGGAGCAGTCTTGTTTGTTTCAGGATGTAGTATCACCACTTTATTTATTCCCTGCCTGCCTCCATGATATTCTGACTGCATATATGTAGTCTGTGTACCATCCATGATATGCACTTACAAATTATTCATACAACATGGAGGGCCAGTGCGGGTGCTGTGGACACTTATTTTGTGTCACTTCATTCAATTAAGAAAGGCATTTTTGACAGCGTCAAAGTAAGAAGTCGTCTCAAGAAGAGTGGTGCCAGAATAACCGTAGCGTTTAACAGAGGAAAGCGGGCGAGCACGGAAGCCATAGTAGGTTGAGTTGGAGGCAGTGAGTTACCAATAGAAGGAGGTTTGGTAGTTGAGGGAGATGGCGAATTAGAAGAATCCACAACACGTGGGCGACCAATGTGGTAAGAAGAGGATGAGGGGGAATCACCGGAGAAGCCTCACGGGACGAGCGAGGTTTGAGGTAGCCTCAGGTAATGAACGAGGTGAGGAAGCCACATGTGACAATGGTATGTAGTCTACAATATTAGTACGGGAAGACACGGTGGGATGGGTGGATGACGACAATGCGTGGGTGATAGGTGTATCTGCAAAAGTGAGGAAAGAAATATCGTCAATGGGAGGATGGGCGTGGATTGAAAGGATGAGACTCGTCAAAAGCCACATCCCGAGAAATGAGCATCCCATGAGCAACAGGATCCTAACAAGTGACATTCAATAGACTGAGCAACTAGTTTGGTGCGTTCACGGGAGGGGGGTGGTCAAAAAGAAAAGGTAGCAACCGCAACCAAACAAAAGAAGCGTTGAGTAGCCATGAGAATGACCAAAAAGACGCTTGAGAGAACAAGATCAAAAGGACATTGAGAGACCGTCTCACTATGAGGATGAAGTAATCATGTTTACCAAGCCGACAAACTTGACAGTTTAAATATAACACCCGAGATAGATACAAGAAAATCACGTTGAGAGGTGAGGGATGAGAGCCATACAATTGACCGACAATGATGCCACAGAGAGTCGGTAGCCAAGGAAACAAACGAGGAAAAGGTAGCAACAACAACCAAACAAATGAACCGTTGAGTAGTCATAAGAACGACTAAGAAGATGCTCGAGAGAAATGTCACCCTGCGGAGCAGAGGAAGGGTGAATATTGATGAGATGGGTGGAAGTAGGAACAATCTCAACCCAAAAGTGAGGTGGAAGAGAGGCGATGATCATCGACGCACGAGCTGCCTCAAGGAAGTGACGATGCTTGCGCTCATTAACACCATTTTGTGCTTGAGCACTAGAAGAGAACTGACCAAGTGCGCCCTGCTCAGCGAGGAATCCCACAACAAATGAGAGATATACTCACGAGCAGAATATGCACGGAAGACACTGATGGGAGTGGAAAACTAGGTATGAAATTTGGCGATAAACTTCTCATCGATAAGATCTCACTACAAGAAGATATGAAATATATCCCTGTGTCGAGAGTAATCATCTATAAACATAATATAGTAGCGATGGCCTCCTTTCGAGGCGAAGGTAGTTTGACCCCAAACATCGGAGTGAACAAGATTGAAAGGATGTTGAGACACCGCCTCGCTATGAGTTTAAAGTAACTGAACCTGTTTACCAAGCTGATAAACCTGGTAGTTTAAAGACAACACCTGAGACAGATCCAAGAAAACCACGTCGAACTAAGGACGAGGGATGAGAGCCATACAAGTGACCCACAATTATGCCACATAGAGCTGGTAGCCGAGGAAGCATAGGTGAAGAGAGTAGCGGTGGTGGCAACAAGGCAGGTGAAGCCATTCAAGCTCCCGGAGGACCTGGGAGTCACTGCACCGAGGGCCAACACAAAGTAGAGCGCACGTGTGACGATCCTAATCTAAACAAGAGCCAAAGATGAGGATGACTACTCCTGAGTCAACAATCTTACACTTGAAATGAGCTACATGGTAAGTCAAGGAACATGACAACAAAGTGCTAATAGTGCCTAGACTATTGAATGGTAGGGAAAGTACCATCAACAGTAAGAACATGAACATGAGAGTCTAAAGGTTTGAATGGAGGACAAACCGGAAGAAGCATGGGTCATATGAAAAGACTCTCCAATATCAAGGATCCATGGAAAGATGTGCTTCCAGCCTAGAAATGAGTTCAGTGCTCAACCTCATGGTAGCACACTTATATGATAATTTTTGGACATATCTACTAACAAGAAGCCTTACCCTATTTTGGCATTTTGGCCTGAGGTGGCTGGGCTAGTTGGTACCAAGGTGGTCGTGGAAAGAAAATCGAGCTTGAACAGACCCGATGTGTAAGGAGAAAGATGATTTTGACCCTTCCTTGGTTATGACTTTGGTATGAAGCCACCTCGCAAGATGTTATGATTGCAGGCAACCCCGCGTCAGTCAAGGACCTTCCCTTGGCGCCAGGGGAAAGAAAGTGACAAGTCTTATAGAATACCACGAGGGAAAACTGGAATGAGCAGCTTAGCTCAGGGTTCCTATTTGCAAGTTCAAGTGAAGAAAGACAGAGGATGACGAGGGCTTGTTGCTCCTGACATCATTTTCATTGCTTCCTCATACCCTCCCTATTTGCAAGTTCATGTGAAGAAAAGACGGGATGGTAATGGCATGCCGCTCTTGACAGCATTTTCATTGCATCCCCATAACTCTCACGCACTCTCCATTTCTTGCCGATCCGACTTGGCGTTCTTCCCCTGTTTGTGAGTTGTGTGTCACGGACTTGGTTCCGCATTCCACATTCCTTGTTGGCCGTCCAGGCCTTGGCGATGTAGCGTCGTGCTCACAGGTGCTATCGTCCTCGGGTAAGACGGAGACGGTGCCGATTGCTCGTGCTCTTGCTCCGCCAGTGGTGGTGCCTGAGCTTGTGGCTATTTGGGCAACCTGCATGGGAGCACAGGATGTAGGAACAAGGCAGCACACAAAGCAACTTGCAGACATGTGAAGGATGCCTTGCCGGACTGGTAGGCAGTGGAGAGTACGCGAGAGGTGTGGGGGAATGGTGAAAATGTTGCCGAGAGCAGACTGTCATTGCCGTCAGTCTTCGGACCTAGAGCCGAGCGAAGAAGGGATGGCGATAAGGAAACGAGGAAGACAGGAAGAGGGCATATGCCCGTGTGTCGGCCATGACAGTGGACGATTGTGGGTAGATCCGATGTCTACACATGGATCTGTTACTTGTGATGGCATGGCATGGTTGTTGTGGAGTGAGGTGCCATTGTAGTCACGACCATGGCATGGCATGGCACTCTGCCATCGTGGTCATGGCCATATTTTTGTTGAAAACCATGGGCCACACGACGAGCTTTGTAACGCTTAGGAGAACCAGGAGTCTTAACATTGTAGACCCACTTACAAGTGATAGACGAGCACGAGGAGGAAGGGAAATGAGATCCCATGTGTCGATGCACTCACGAGCAGCAATCTCTTATGCCATTGCATGTTGCAGTTCGAGGTGAACAACACCGTCATGAGCATTCATCTCAAGAAGAATGGCGCCAGAATAACCATAGTATACAATAGGGGGAAGCGGGTGAGTGCAGAAGCCATAGTAGGTTGAGCTGGAGGCGGTGCGTGGCCAATAGGAGGCATGGTAGTCAAGGGAGATGGCGCATCAGAAGAATCCACAACAAGTGGACGACCAATGTGGTAAATATAAGAGGACGAGGGGGAATCACCGGAGAAGCCACAGGGGACGAGCGTGGTGAGGTTGCCTAAGGTAACAAATGAGGTGGGGAAGGCACATCTGACGATGGCATGGTGTCTACAAGAGTAGTATGTGAAGACATGATGGGATGGGTGGACGAGGGCAACACATGGGTGATAGTTGTATCGGGAAAAGTGAGGAAGGGAATATCCTCAATGGGAGGATGGGCGTGGATAGAAAAGGACGAGACTCATCAAAAGTCACATCCCGAGAAATGCGCATTCGACGACCGACAGAATCCCAACATTGATAGCCGTTGTGCTCGTCATTGTGAAGTCATTCAATAGACTGAGCAATCAGTTTGGTGCGTTCGGGGGTGGCAGAACATAGCAACGACAACCAAACAAACGAAGCACCGAGTCATGAGAACAACCAAAATGATGCTCGATAGAAATGTCACCCTGCAAAGCAGAGGAAGGTTGAATGTTGATGAGATAGGTGGAAGTAGGAACAACCTCAACCCAAAAGTGAGGCGGAAGAGCCGCGACGATCATTAATTCACGAGCCGCCTCATGAAAGTGATGATGCTTGTGCTCATCAACATCATTCTGAGCATGAGCACCAGGAGAGCAAGTGTGTCCTGCTCAGCAAGGAATCCACGGAACAAATGAGAGGTACATGGAAGCATAGATAGGAGTAGAAAACTGGGTCAAGCATGGTGGCATGGCATGGAAGACACAATCATGGGTAGTCATGGCGGCAAACTTCTTACAGACGAATCATCTATAAAGATATTATAGTAAAGAATGGCCTATTTTCGAGGCAAATGGAGTTGGATCCCAGACATCAGAGTGAACAAGATCGAAAGGGCGTTGAGAAACCGTCTCGCTATGAGGATGCAAATGCAATTACGGAACTGTTTACCAAGCAAACAACCTGGCAGTCTAAAGACCCAACGCCGGAGACATATCCACGTCGAACTACGGACGAGGGACGAGAGGCAGAAGTGACCAAGACAATGATGCGATAGAGAGCTGGTAGTCGAGGTAACAGAGGCGAAGAGATTGGCACCAAGTAGAGCACCCGTGTGACGGTCCTAATCTACAACCAGTCAACAATCTAACCACCTAAAATGAGCTACATGGTAAGTCAAAGAAGGTGAGCAAAAGAAGGAACGTGACAAGACAAAGTGATAAGAGTGCCTCAACTATCGAATGGGAGGGAAGTACCGTCAACAGTAAGAACACGAACATGAGAAGCTAGAGGTTTGAATGGAGGACAAACCGGAAGAATCATGAGTTATATGAAAATACCTGTAAGAGTGCCTCAACTATCAACAGTAAGAACATGAACATGAGAAGCTAGAGGTTTGAATGGAGGACAAATTGGAAGAATCATGAGTTATATGAAAATACATGTAAGTGGGACACCAAGGATGAGGGACGAGAGACAGAAGTGACCAAGACAATGATGCGATAGAGAGCTGGTAGTCTGAGGTAACAGAGGCGAAGAGATTGGCACCAAGTAGAGCACCCGTGTGAGGGTCCTAATCTACAACCAGTCAACAATCTAACCACCTAAAATGAGTTACATGGTAAGTCAAGGAAGGTGAGCAAAAGAAGGAACATGACAAGACAAAGTGATAGGAGTGTCTCAACTATCGAATGGGAGGGAAGTACCATCAACAGTAAGAACATGAACAAGAGAAGCTAGAGGTTTGAATAGAGGACAAAGTGGAAGAATCATGAGTTATATGAAAATACGCTCCAGTCAAAGGATCCATGGAAATATACCCGACTATACAAAAGCACCGGGCGATGAATAACCAGAAGCAATAAGTAGGTGTCGAAGTTGTCCAAGCTCCTGCGTGGTGAAGGATATACCGCTGAAGTGGTCGACGTAGAATCACCAAAAGAGGAGTGGCCGTCACCACCACCTATGTGAGCCCCAAGTGTAGGCGGTGTAGCACGACAAATACCAGTGGTAGAAGTCGATGGAGGAGACAGCTTCGTAGGCACACAGACACCAACCACGTGGGAGTGATGTGCACCAACACTATCGATGAAAGCCATGAGGGGAGTCTGTGTAGAGCGACCATCACCATCTATAAAGGTCGCGAGAGGTGTCACTATGGAGCCATCACCACTGCCTGTAAAAACAATTGACACATGTATGAGGTGGGGTGAGTGTAGGTAACACCCTAAGAAATCACCGGACAACAAGGAAGATACTATGTCCAATGAAGTCATTGTACCTGTTTCTTTGTTCTACTCTTTTCTTTTACAAAACAGTCTTAGAGAGCAGCAGAACATGGAAGAGCAGTGTACAGGGCACGCACAGTGCCCTAGAGAAGCCAGTCGGTGGAACGGGTTGCCGGGCTAAGGTTTCGCGGTGAAGTCCGGCGTTGAGGTCCTGTGTGTCGCAAAAGGAGCGGAGACCGTGACCCGCAATAGCAGACGTCTCAAATATTGCGCCTCCTGGAGCTGCGGGGCACTGGCCTCCCGGAGATGGCGGTGAGGTGCTGACCTTTTGTACATGGTGACGAGGCGTGACCTCCTGAAACTGCAGGTGACGACGGCCTAGGGTCTACAACATTAGTATGGGAAGACATGGTGGGATGGGTGGTGGAGGACAATACATGGGTGATTGGTGTTATTGGGAAAAGTAAGGAAAGAAATTTAACTCCTACAGTATGAGAGGGTCACTAGGTAGCCTCGTTGCTCCCAGGGAATTATTCATTGAAGTCAGCCCGCGGCCACTGTAGCTTGAAAAAAATCGGGATGAAGGAGCCCCTCCCTGGCCATGAGCCCCACGGCCGACTCCACTCCTCTTTGCCTTGTTGCCCTCTCGCTCTCTCCTTGCAGTATCTGGAATTGGGAGCGGAAGAAGGGGCGAGCGTTCCGGAGGTGGCAGGCGGCAATAGAAGTTCATCTGACCTTCGTTCCTGCAGCATGGTTCGAATCAATTAAAGGTAAAACTCGCCTTCATAACGTTTCTTTTGTTTTGTACTACTCCCTCCGTCCCAAAATTCTTGTCTTAGATTTATCAAGATACGGATGTATCTAATACTAAAACGTGACTTGATACATCTGTACTTAGAAAAATCTAAGACAAGAATATTGGGACGGAGGGAGTACTACTTTTGGAAGAAATGCAGCCTTCTTGCTCCCCCTATCTATGATTCTTCATGTTATAGTATATAGATTGTTATAATGTGTTCCTAATTTACTTCCCTATATCTTTCATATTGATCAATGAGATCTAGTCAGCGGGATCTATAAATGAATTATTTGTTTTCTTCTATGAGATTTGGTCTAATAAATTACCCCGCTGCAGACCTGAGATTCAGTGGTAGAAGCTGCAGACAACCATCGCTGGCGAGGCACAAGAGGTTTCCACGGTCAGATCTACATTGAGGCGAGGCCATGTCAAAGAAAACACCACTAGTTATGTGTTTGCAGCCACCTCTGCTACATTTTGTTTTATCATATTTGAGGTTCAGTTTCATGCTGGTCGCAATTTCTTACGGATTGGTGTATTTTGTTGTAGGTAGTAAGATCATAAGATACTAATGGGCTCCCTGTAATCCCAAAGGCACTGGCCAGTGGATAGATATTTTTTACAAAATCTTCTAGAGGCGCTTAATTTTCTATATAGAAAACGACTGCTTATTGGATATATTATTTTCCAAGTTCTTTCAGAGATCTAATAATGAGGTTCCAAGCACTAACAACCCAACAAAGGCTGCTTTAAAATTTAATATATATTCACAGAGTTTGTCTGCTTGCTTCAAAATTTAAATGAGACTTTTGCTTGCTGATAAAATCTTTCAATTGGTAATATGTTTCCCTTCATTGCATGCTTACTGTTCTTTCACAAAAGAATGTTTTACATTTCTGAAGATTACTAAGTTAATAAGATGGTGGTAACTGTTGGTAAAATTAGCGAGTCGTTCCCTCTTTTCATCTTCTCAGTATTTCTGCTACTGTTGACCTTCTTTATTCACATGTTTATTTAGTTTGTACTTTGAACATGTGCAGGTTCCATCCAACCTGTATGGGAATGATCATTGAATAGGCCAAAAGTCAGATAATTTCCTGTGCTCAGATTGTGCTAAAGAAAACGACACAAAGAGACCTACAAATTCATACCAGAGTTCACCAAGTTATCATTCTAAGGCCAGTGATTAATTTCCCTGTTCTTGCCTGTACAGTTTATTAATATTCTGCTTGCGGATAGCTATATGCCTTTATCTTATCTTTTTAAATTTAGTTTCAAGAATTTCATTTCCAAAGCTGGTGGTTATTGTCTTTGTTTATTCAATATTCCCGGGAAAAATGTTTGGTGTTTAACTAAACAAGTACTCATGTGTAGTTAAAATTTGCTGTCATGAGTTCCTTCAGTCTATGCTGGGTACAGTGCCTTTTAAAGAAGATTATTATATTGTTTGTGCAGAACATTAGTTAGTCATTGCCAAGCAATCTTACATATGTTGGCAATATTAAATAGGTAGTTATGGTCATGTTCTTTGGTTGGAAACCCAAATTTGGACCTTACGATATTATCTTGGAATAACAGAAGCCCTGACAAGAGTAATTTATAGAGTGTGGGGACAATTTGTGATCTGCTGGATACCAATAATCAGTAATAGGATCTTCTTTGTAGATCATCATCCCTGTTAACGCATGATATTGTCATCCATCAGCATGTTCTCAGTTCATGTATGTCATGGTAGCATATATCCGTACGGAGAGGAGACCAAGAGAGTACATCATAAGTCATTGCCTTGCCATGGAATATTGAAAACTTGCTGCCTGCCTGTTCATATCATGGTATCCATAAGAACCTGCCTAACCTGTATCTTTTAGCATGCTCCACACGAATAGATAAATTAATTCCTCCAAGTATGCTTCGCCTGCTATCAGTTCCTGAATAATTATACCACAGTGCTCCACACAAATAGATAAATTATTTTCTATGTGTATGCTTCTCCTTTTATCAGCTCCTGGAGAATTATACAGATGCCGCGTGCTTTATTGGCAAGATTTTATATGTCTTGAGCAAGAACTTGTTAGTTTGAGATTATTGCATATAAGAAGATTGATCTTGCCTCTTCTGCAGTCTGGTAGATTTTGAAAGGAAGGAATTCATATTTTATTTGGACAAAGAGATGAAGCCAGAAAGGTAAATTTCTTGAGTTATACAGAATGTTCGCCTTGTATTGGAGGCATTTGACACAAGTCTTTGCTGCTGTACTCTAAGCTAGATTCTTTGACGTTAATTTCATCTGTCTGCATAATAAATGTTTTTGCTCCTGGTTTGCTAGGCATACTTTGTTCCTGGCTAGGAATAGTTTCTGACCAGTTTTACCAATGGTGACAAATAAATGGTTTGTTTACTTTCTTGTATGACCGTGGAATCATGAGTTCATGACATAACCTTTAATGTGGATTATAACATGATGTACCTTTTATTACCTTTCCTGATCGAGGACTATTTTTGGTTCATATTCATGCAAGCACTTCTCTGAGGATATTGAATTTTTCACCTGTACTGAACTTTTCTGGAGCTATTGAAACATCCCCTTGCACTGAAATTTGACTACTACTGAAATTTTGTAAGATACTTGGACTTCTTGGACTTGAATGTACCCTGTTAGTGTTGTACTGAAATTTACCTTGTTTGTACTAAAATTACAAAAAGGCTGGTTCGTTTCTTTAAAATAAGTCATCTGATGTGCATGTTGATCTTCCCAAAGATATATGTTTGACACAGTCAATGTTGCACCGCTAGAATATTTATGCCCCCATTGCAACACAGGGGGACTTTCCTAGTAATAATAGTAATGTGTTTGACAGGTGAATTGGAAACTCTACGTCTTGTGGGTTTCTATCTATTTGGTGGTTACTTGGGAGAGAAAAATTAGAGACCTTTGCAGCATTGCTTGAGAATAGAGATGATTTAGATCTATTGGTGTTCGCGGGTTTGATTTTTTTGAGATTATTTCGAAAAAACATCTCGAAACTTTGCTGATCCTGAAGGTGAATAATGAATATATGGAGCTATAATTTCCTGTTCTCCGACGGGTCATTAATGCTTTGCCCGTCAAATTATGAAATGTTTAGTCAAAAGTAGTCGCAAATTCCATACCCTACAAGAAAAATGAACATATCATTAGATTCAAAAAACAAACTTTCTTCTAACTTTAGTTGTTAATAGTGTGCCCCATACTGTTCTTTTTTTCAATATTGTTGTAACGACTCCTCGGCCACTTGCGCCAGGCCATGGCGACAACTAGTTCCACATCCACAACTCTGGCCGCCATGCCCATAGTATCTTCTACATGCAAGCGCGCCACTGACTACAAGCCCCAGTTTGAGCTTTCTTCTATAAATGAATAATTGAATACACTGCATCTCTCAGATTATTAGCAATTCTCTTCCGATGTAGGTGGTCTGTGTTCATCTCTAGCCCTGTGTGTGTGCGCGCGTGTGCGTGTACCTTAACTGAACTAGGTCACCCCATGTTTTCTTCAAGCTCAAGTTCATCACTTCTTGTTTTGTTTTTCGATTTGACCTCAAGATTATTTGTTATTTCTCTTGCCCTTCTTGTGCAGCAGGATTCGATTCGGTATAACACCATCACCGATGCAGATGACAAGGGGTTCATCGCGCCAGGTACCTTGGCGTTGCTTCCGTGAGATGGTGGCAGCGGCTATAGAAACAGCTACGGTGAGTTCCTCTCCTCGCCTCCAGTGGTTGCTCTGAGCTCGGCGTGCCATGGCTATGTCTGGTTAGGCTGCTACAGTACACCCTTCCATAACGATGGTGCTACTGTTTGTTTGTTTGTTTCTCTGCCTTGCTGCCACTAGCCTGCCTAATAGAAACTTGCTGAATATATATGTCTTTGAGCAGGAATTGATAGAATATATATAGCTCATGTTCATGTTGATTCCCATCCCACTCAAAGTCTGAAACACTTCTTCGCACTCAACAACTAGGCAGCACACCCGAATATATATGCATATATATGTATGTAGTTTCCCACTACACACATGGAGCAGTCTTGTTTGTTTCAGGATGTAGTATCACCACTTTATTTATTCCCTGCCTGCCTCCATGATATTCTGACTGCATATATGTAGTCTGTGTACCATCCATGATATGCACTTACAAATTATTCATACAACATGGAGGGCCGGTGCGGGTGCTGTGGACACTCATTTTGTGTCACTTCATTCAATTAAGAAAGGCATTTTTGACAGCGTCAAAGTAAGAAGTCGTTTCAAGAAGAGTGGTGCCAGAATAACCATAGCGTTCAACAGAGGAAAGCGGGCGAGCACGGAAGCCATAGTAGGTTGAGTTGGAGGCAGTGAGTTACCAATAGAAGGAGGTTTGGTAGTTGAGGGAGATGGCGAATTAGAAGAATCCACAACACGTGGGCGACCAATGTGGTAAGAAGAGGATGAGGGGGAATCACCGGAGAAGTCTCACGGGACGAGCGAGGTTTGAGGTAGCCTCAGGTAATGAACGAGGTGAGGAAGCCACATGTGACAATGGTATGTAGTCTAGAATATTAGTACGGGAAGACACGGTGGGATGGGTGGATGACGACAATGCGTGGGTGATAGGTGTATCTGCAAAAGTGAGGAAAGAAATATCGTCAATGGGAGGATGGGCGTGGATTGAAAGGATGAGACTCGTCAAAAGCCACATCCCGAGAAATGAGCATCCCATGAGCAACAGGATCCTAACAAGTGACATTCAATAGACTGAGCAACTAGTTTGGTGCGTTCACGGGAGGGGGGTGGTCAAAAAGAAAAGGTAGCAACCGCAACCAAACAAAAGAAGCGTTCAGTAGCCATGAGAATGACCAAAAAGACGCTTGAGAGAACAAGATCAAAAGGACATTGAGAGACCGTCTCACTATGAGGATGAAGTAATCATGTTTACCAAGCCGACAAACTTGACAGTTTAAATATAACACCCGAGATAGATACAAGAAAATCACGTTGAGAGGTGAGGGATGAGAGCCATACAATTGACCGACAATGATGCCACAGAGAGTCGGTAGCCAAGGAAACAAACGAGGAAAAGGTAGCAACAACAACCAAACAAATGAACCGTTGAGTAGTCATAAGAACGACTAAGAAGATGCTCGAGAGAAATGTCACCCTGCGGAGCAGAGGAAGGGTGAATATTGATGAGATGGGTGGAAGTAGGAACAATCTCAACCCAAAAGTGAGGTGGAAGAGAGGCGATCATCGACGCACGAGCTGCCTCAAGGAAGTGACGATGCTTGCGCTCATTAACACCATTTTGAGCTTGAGCACTAGAAGAGAACTGACCAAGTGCGCCCTGCTCAGCGAGGAATCCCACAACAAATGAGAGATATACTCACGAGCAGAATATGCACGAAAGACACTGATGGGAGTGGAAAACTGGGTATGAACCATGGCGACAAACTTCTCATTGATAATATCTCACTACAAGAAGATATGAAATATATCCCTGTGTCGAGAGTAATCATCTATAAACATAATATAGTAGCGATGGCCTCCTTTCGAGGCGAAGGTAGCTTGACCCCAAACATCGGAGTGAACAAGATTGAAAGGATGTTGAGACACCGCCTCGCTATGAGTTTAAAGTAACTGAACCTGTTTACCAAGCTGATAAACCTGGTAGTTTAAAGACAACACCTGAGACAGATCCAAGAAAACCACGTCGAACTAAGGACGAGGGATGAGAGCCATACAAGTGACCCACAATTATGCCACATAGAGCTGGCAGCCGAGGAAGCATAGGCGAAGAGAGTAGCGGTGGTGGCAACAAGGCAGGTGAAGCCATTCAAGCCCCCGGAGGACCTGGGAGTCACTACACCGAGGGCCAACACAAAGTAGAGCGCACGTGTGACGATCCTAATCTAAACAAGAGCCAAAGATGAGGATGACTACTCCTGAGTCAACAATCTTACACTTGAAATGAGCTACATGGTAAGTCTAAGGAATATGACAACAAAGTGCTAATAGTGCCTAGACTATTGAATGGGAGGGAAAGTACCATCAACAGTAAGAACATGAACATGAGAGTCTAAAGGTTTGAATGGAGGACAAACCGGAAGAAGCATGGGTCATATGAAGAGACTCTCCAATATCAAGGATCCATGGAAAAATGTGCTTCCAGCCTAGAAATGAGTTCAGTGCTCAACCTCATGGTAGCACACTTATATGATAATTTTTGGACATTTCTACTAACAAGAAGCCTTACCCTATTTTGGCATTTTGGCCTGAGGTGGCTGGGCTAGTTGGTGCCAAGGTGGTCGTGGAAAGAAAATCGAGCTTGAACATACCCGATGTGTAAGGAGAAAGATGATTTTGACCCTTCCTTGGTTATGACTTTGGTATATGAAGCCACCTCGCAAGATGTTATGATTGCAGGCAACCCCGCGTCAGTCAAGGACCTGCCCTTGGCGCCAGGGGAAAGAAAGTGACAAGTCTTATAGAATACCATGAGGGAAAACTGGAATGAGCAGCTTAGCTCAGGGTTCCTATTTGCAAGTTCAAGTGAAGAAAGACAGAGGATGACGAGGGCTTGCTGCTCCTGACATCATTTTCATTGCTTCCTCATACCCTCCCTATTTGCAAGTTCATGTGAAGAAAAGACAGGATGGCAATGGCATGCCGCTCTTGACAGCGTTTTCATTGCATCCCCATAACTCTCACGCACTCTCCATTTCTTGCCGATCCGACTTGGCGTTCTTCCCCTGTTTGTGAGTTGTGTGTCACGGACTTGGTTCCGCATTCCACATTCCCTTGTTGGCCGTCCCAGGCCTTGGCGACAGGTAGCGTCGTGCTCCTGGGTGCTATGCGTCCTCGGGTAAGACGGAGACGGTGCCGACTGCTCGTGCTCTTGCTCCGCCAGTGGTGGTGCCTGAGCTTGTGGCTATTTGGGCAACCTGCATGGGAGCACAGGATGTAGGAACAAGGCAGCACACAAAGCAACTTGCAGACATGTGAAGGATGCCTTGCCGGACTGGTAGGCAGTGGAGAGTACGCGAGAGGTGTGGGGGAAGGGTGAAAATGCTGCCGATAGCGGACTGTCATTGTCGTCAGTCTTCGGACCTAGAGCCGAGCGAAGAAGGGATGGCGATAAGGAAACGAGGAAGACAGGAAGAGGGCATATGCCCATGTGTCGGCCATGACAGTGGACGACTGTGGGTAGATCCGATGTCTACACATGGATCCGTTACTTGTGATGGCATGGCATGGTTGTTGTGGAGTGAGGGCCATCGTAGTCACGACCATGGCATGGCATGGCACTCTGCCATCGTAGTCATGGCCATATTTTTGTTGAAAACCACGGGCCACACGACGAGCTTTGTAACGCTTAGGAGAACCACCAGTCTTAACATTGTAGACCCACTTACAAGTGATAGACGAGCACGAGGAGGAAGGGAAATGAGATCCCATGTGTCGATGCACTCACGAGCAGCAATCTCTTGTTCCATTGCATGTTGCAGTTCGAGGTGAACAAGACCGTCATGAGCATTCATCTCAAGAAGAATGGCGCCAGAATAACCGTAGTATACAATAGGGGGAAGCAGGTGAGTGCAAAAGCCATAGTAGGTTGAGCTGGAGGCGGTGCGTGGCCGATAGGAGGCATGGTAGTCAAGGGAGATGGTGCATCAGAAGAATCCACAACAAGTGGACGACCAATGTGGTAAATATAAGAGGACGAGGGGGAATCACCGGAGAAGCCACAGGGGACGAGCGTGGTGAGGTTGCCTAAGGTAACAAATGAGGTGGGGAAGCCACATGTGACGATGGCATGGTGTCTACAAGAGTAGTATGTGAAGACATGGGATGGGTGGACGAGGGCAACACATGGGTGATAGTTGTATCGGGAAAAGTGAGGAAAGGAATATCCTCAATGGGAGGATGGGCGTGGATAGAAAAGGACGAGACTCATCAAAAGTCACATCCTGAGAAATGCGTATGCGACGACCGACAGAATCCCAACATTGATAGCCGTTGTGCTCGTCATTGTGAAGACATTCAACTGACTGAGCAATCAGTTTGGTGCGTTCGGGTGTGTGGGGGGGGAACATAGCAACGAAAACCAAACAAACGAAGCACCGAGTCATGAGAACAACCAAAATGATGCTCGATAAAAATGTCACCCTGCAAAGCAGAGGAAGGTTGAATGTTGATGAGATAGGTGGAAGTAGGAACAACCTCAACCCAAAAGTGAGGCGGAAGAGCCGCGATGATCATGAATTCACGAGCCGCCTCAAGAAAGTGATGATGCTTGTGCTCATCAACACCATTCTGAGCATGAGCACCAGGAGAGCAAGTGTGTCCTGCTCAGCAAGGAATCCACGCAACAAATGAGAGGTACAGTCATGAGCAAAATCTACATGGAAGACACATATAGGAGTAGAAAACTGGGTCAAGCATGGTGGCATGGCATGGAAGACACAATCATGGGTAGTCATGGCGGCAAACTTCTTACAGACGAATCTTCTATAAAGATATTATTGTAAAGAATGGCCTCTTTTTGAGGCAAATGGAGTTGGATCCCAAACATCAGAGTGAACAAGATCAAAAGGGCGTTGAGAAACCGTCTCGCTATGAGGATGCAAATGCAATTACGGAACTGTTTTACGAAAGGGCGTTGAGAAACCATCCCTATCCACGTCGAACTAAGGACGGGGGACGAGAGGCAGAAGTGACCAAGACAATGATGCGATAGAGAGCTGGTAGTCGAGGTAACAGAGGCAAAAGAGATTGGCACCAAGTAGAGCACCCGTGTGACGGTCCTAACCAGTCAACAATCTAACCACCTAAAATGAGCTACATGGTAAGTCAAAGAAGGTGAGCAAAAGAAGGAACATGACAAGACAGTGATAAGAGTGCCTCAACTATCGAATGGGAGGGAAGTACCATCAACAGTAAGAACATGAACATGAGAAGCTAGAGGTTTGAATGGAGGACAAACTGGAATAATCATGAGTTATAGGAAAAAATACCTGTAAGAGTGCCTCAACTATCGAATGGGAGGGAAGTACCATCAACAGTAAGAACATGAACATGCGAAGCTAGAGGTTTGAATGGAGGACAAACTGGAAAAATCGTGAGTTATATGAAAATACATGTAAGTGGGACACCAAGGATGAGGGACGAGAGACAGAAGTGACCAAGACAATGATGCGATAGAGAGCTGGTAGTCTGAGGTAACAGAGGCGAAGAGATTGGCACCAAGTAGAGCACCCGTGTGAGGGTCCTAATCTACAACCAGTCAACAATCTAACCACCTAAAATGAGTTACATGGTAAGTCAAGGAAGGTGAGCAAAAGAAGGAGCTTGACAAGACAAAGTGATAGGAGTGTCTCAACTATCGAATGGGAGGGAAGTACCATCAACAGTAAGAACATGAACAGGAGAAGCTAGAGGTTTGAATAGAGGACAAAGTGGGAGAATCACGAGTTATATGAAAATATGCTCCAATCAAAGGATCCATGGAAATATACCCGACTATACAAAAGCACCGGGCGATGAATAACCAGAAGCAATAAGTAGGTGTCGAAGTTGTCCAAGCTCCTGCATGGTGAAGGATACCGCTGAAGTGGTCGACGTAGAATCACCAAAAGAGGAGTGGCCGCCGCCACCACCTATGTGAGCCCCAAGAGGAGGCGGTGTAGCACGACAAATACCAGTGGTAGAAGTCGATGGAGGAGACAGCTTCGTAGGCACACAAACACCAACCACGTGGGAGTGATGTGCACCAACACTATTGATGAAAGCCATGAGGGGAGTCTGTGTAGAGCGACCATCACCATCTATAAAGGTCGCAAGAGGTGTCACTATGGAGCCACCACCACTGCCTGTAAAAAAATTGACACATGTATGAGGTGGGGTCAGTGTAGGTAACACCCTAAGAAATCACCGGACAACAAGGAAGATACTATGTCCAATGAAGTCATTGTACCTGTTTCTTTGTTCTACTCTTTTCTTTTACAAAACAGTCTTAGAGAGCAGTAGAACATGGAAGAGCAATGTATAGGGCACGCACAGTGCCCTAGAGAAGCCAGTCGGTGGAACGGGTTGCTGGGGCTAAGGTTTCGCGGTGAAGTCCGGCGTTGAGGTCCTGTGTGTAGCAAAAGGAGCGGAGACCGTGACCCGCAACAGCAGACGTCTCAAATATTGCGCCTCCTGGAGCTGTGGGGCACTGGCCTCCCGGAGATGGCGGTGAGGTGCTGACCTTTTTGTACATGGTGACGAGGCGCGACCTCCTGAAACTGCAGGTGACGACGGCCTAGGGTCTACAACATTAGTATGGGAAGACATGTTGGGATGGGTGGTGGAGGACAATACATGGGTGATTGGTGTTATTGGGAAAAGTAAGGAAAGAAATTTAACTCCTACAGTATGAGAGGGTCACTAGGTAGCCTCGTTGCTCCCAGGGAATTATTCATTGAAGTCAGCCCGCGGCCACTGTAGCTAGAAAAAATTCGGGATGAAGGAGCCCCTCCCTGGCCATGAGCCCCACGGCCGACTCCACTCCTCTTTGCCTTGTTGCCCTCTCTCTCTGTCCTTGCAGTTTCTGGAATTGGGAGCGGAAGAAGGGGCGAGCGTTCCGGAGGTGGCAGGCGGCAATAGAAGTTCATCTGACCTTCGTTCCTGCAGCATGGTTCGAATCAATTAAAGGTAAAACTCACCTTCATAACGTTTCTTTTGTTTTGTACTACTCCCTCCGTCCCAAAATTCCTGTCTTAGATTTATCAAGATACGGATGTATCTAATACTAAAACGTGACTTGATACATCCGTACTTAGACAAATCTAAGACAAGAATATTGGGACGGAGGGAGTACTACTTTTGGAAGAAATGCAGCCTTCTTGCTCCCCCTAATTTACTTCCCTATATCTTTCATATTGATCAATGAGATCTAGTCAGCGGGATCTATAAATGAATTATTTGTTTTCTTCTATGAGATTTGGTCTAATAAATTACCCCGCTGCAGACCTGAGATTCGATGGTAGAAGCTGCAGACAACCATTGTCAAGCGAGGCACAAGAGGTTTCCACGGTCAGATCTACATTGAGGCGAGGCCATGTCAAAGAAAACACCACTAGTTATGTGTTTGCATCCACCTCTGCTACATTTTGTTGTATCGTATTTGAGGTTCAGTTTCATGCTGGTCGCAATTTCTTACGGATTGGTGTATTTTGTTGTAGGTAGTAAATTCATAGGCCCTGTTTGGATACTCTAACCTGGTTAGAGGTTAGAGTTATTTTCTAACTCTAGACTAACCTTAAACTAACTCTAGCCTTCCATGGTGTTTGGATGAGAGGGTAAGTTTGAAAATAAATGCATTTTTTTCAATCATTTGACTCTTTTAACCAGGATTTGCTGTGGCCGGCTCTTGTGTGGGTGACCGGTACCGCGGCCGGCGAAGGTTCCGTCGGAGATGGTGCGGATGGATGGGAACGGGATGGAGGCGGACGGGGCCGGCTGGGGCGGGCGAATGGGATGGTGACGGGCGGACAAACTGGTGCGGCGGGATGGAGGCGGACGGGGGCGGGCAGACGCGGCCGGCGATGCAGGGCGACAGGGGCCAGCGGGAGGAGGAGAACGAGATGCAGCGGGGGGGGGAGAACGAGAGGCAGCGGGGACGAATGGATAGGATCCGGTGTGGCTGCATTGCGACAGAAAAAGAATATTTTTAGGGCCCCACCACAACTAGCTCCAATTAGCACCTCTTCACAGGGATAGTTTTTTTGATGGGTTAGTTCCAATCTAACTCAAACTAGCCCATGTGTTTGGATACTTCAAGAGTTAGTTCAGCCCCAAGTAGCTCAAAGTAGCTCTAGCCCTGGGATCCAAACAGGGCCATAAGATACTAATGGGCTCCCTGTAATCCCAAAGGCACTGGCCAGTGGATAGATATTTTTTACAAAATCTTCTAGAGGCGCTTAATTTTCTATATAGAAAACGACTGCTGGTAAAGTGCAAATATGATATTTTGCTTATTGGATACATTATTTTCCAAGTTCTTTCAGAGATCTAATAATGAGGTTCCAAGCACTAACAACCCAACAAAGGCTGCTTTAAACTTTAATATATATTCACAGAGTTTGTCTGCTTGCTTCAAAATTTAAATGAGACTTTTGCTTACTGATAAAATCTTTCAATTGGTAATATGTTTCCCTTCATTGCATGCTTACTGTTCTTTCACAAAAGAATGTTTTACATTTCTGAAGATTACTAAGTTAATAAGATGGTGGTAACTGTTGGTAAAATTAGCGAGTCGTTTCCTCTTTTCATCTTCTCAGTATTTCTGCTACTGTTGACCTTCTTTATTCACATGTTTATTTAGTTTGTACCTTTGAACATGTGCAGGTTCCATCCAACCTGTATGGGAATGATCATTGAGTAGGCCAAAAGTTAGATAATTTCCTGTGCTCAAATTGTGCTAAAGAAAATGACACAAAGAGACCTACAAATTCATACCAGAGTTCACCAAGTTATCATTCTAAGGCCAGTGATTAATTTCCCTTTTCTTGACTGTACAGTTTATTAATATTCTGCTTGCGATAGCTATATGCCTTTATCTTATCTTTTTAAATTTAGTTTCAGGAATTTCATTTCCAAAGCTGGTGGTTATTGTCTTTGTTTATTCAATATTCTCGGGAAAAATGTTTGGTGTTTAACTAAACAAGTACTCATGTGTAGTTAAAATTTGCTGTCATGAGTTCCTTCAGTCTATGCTGGGTACAGTGCCTTTTAAAGAAGATTATTATATTGTTTGTGCAGAACATTAGTTAGTCATTGCCAAGCAATCTTACATATGTTGGCAATATTAAATAGGCTGTTATGGTCATGTTCTTTGGTTGGAAACCCAAATTTGGACCTTATGATATTATCTTGGAATAACAGAAGCCCTGACAAGAGTAATTTATAGAGTGTGGGGACAATTTGTGATCTGCTGGATGCCAATAATCAGTAATAGGATCTTTGTAGATCATCATCCCTGTTAACGCATGATATTGTCATCCATCAGCATGTTCTCAGTTCATGTATTTCACAGTGAAGATGAGCTTAATATAATATATAGCTTATTCAGCACATACTGTGTATAGTGCATGAGAAGATTTTGTGGCACGAGGCATACATGCCATTTGAGATGTGATGCTCCTGTACTTAGAAGCATGCGGCTGGTCCTGAGATGTGAATCTCCTGTCCTTAGAAGCATGCGGCTTGTCCTGGTTTTCTGTATGCTCTTTGTTCTCCACAGATTGTACTTAAACAAACTTGATTAAATCGAGAAAATAAGCTATCTTCGGAAATCTCCTGATCTACATAGGATATCTGGTATATACTTCAATTGCCCGTGTGATTATATTTATCAATGTTAGAAATATTTTTCATCCACCAAAGGGAGATTTTCGGATGCAGACTAAATTGTTTGTCAGAGATTATACTTAGATAGACTGATTAAATTGAGCAAAATAAGTTACCATTGCAAATCTCCTGATCCACATGCTATTTGCCAATGGTCGTCGCGCTTCAGTACTAGTTAGTGCAGTAGCAAGGTAGGAGTTGCTTATATGTGCGAAATATTCAATTCATAATATCTCATATCAATAGACAGAGATGCATCAATTCTTTTTCATTATTGATTTTCATATCTGTCATGTGCAGAGTGCCCATCGATTAGTTATGTAGGTCGTGAGTGTGGTTACTAGCCTTCATCTCTACAGAAACATCTAGTGAGGAGTCATCTGTCTACAAAAAACATGCAGTTCCTTGGAGGTTACCATCGGGAGAGTCAGGTTATCCATCACATGTTTGTTCAAATGTCTCGGGGGAACGAGATGTAAGATTATTTTACTTATTAATTATTTGTTTCCTTGGAAGTTACTCATTTATGTTATTGTCATATTTGTTTTATGAGCTACTTTTGTAGGGGAACGAGATGTGGTCAAACTACTCAGAAATGTTTTGTACCCTTTAGCGCATTTATTTGCTAACTCCGGGTTGTTGCACATGATACAGTAGTGAATTAGATACATTTTTTGTGCTTTTAGAATGATAGAATTGATGAATTTTGGGCCCACCATTTGGTACAACAGTATATTTTCTTCCTTGCAAATACTGTATGTTGCCTCTTTATTCTACCTTCTGAATGTTTCCGTGAGAATTCTTTCATATTATTTCTGAATAACCAACCTCAACAACAGCCTGCTCAGGTTATTTCTCGCTGTACAAAAAGCCGATCTCTCACTTTTACATTTGTTGGTAAAACAACATTGTCAATTCTATTTGTTAACGGCATACTTAGGAAATATAATGCCTTTGAGACTGAGCTTCTGTGAGGTTATGTAAGTACCTAACGCCCATTTTATTTGCAGTTTCAACTATGTGTTGCAAAAGAGAGCAAAGGGAATTTTGTTTTAGGTGCAGCATTTTCTGCTAACAGCCAGCCCGAATAACAGCCTGCCTGGTTAATTCTTGCACTAATAAGCATCGGTCTTTCAGATGTTCTCCATTGGTTCCTAAAAACAACATGGTCACTTTACTGTACAAACACATTGCTGCATTATAGCTTTGCTTTAATTGATCGATAATGGCTCTGTTATAATTTTTCGGCAAGTTGGATTTGGAATTTCTAATTGTGTGATGATCTATGTTCCTTGTGAATTGGAGAGCTCAGCAAGGTAGGAGTTGCTTATATGTCCGAAATTATTCAATCCATAATATATCATATCAATAGAGCAAAGGAGAGCAAAGGGAATTTGGTTTCAGGTGCAGCATTTTCTGCTAACAGCCAACCCGAATAACAGCCTGCCTGGTTAAATTCTTGCACTAATAAGCATTGGTTCCTAAAAACAACATGGCACTTTACTGTACAAACACCTTGCTGCATTATAGCTTTGCTTTAATTGATCGATAATGGCTTTGTTATAATTGTTCGGCAAGTTGGATTTGGAATTTCTATAATTGTCTGATGATCTATGATCCTTGTGAATTGGAGGATGGGCGAGGCTAAGGTACTGACGGCATTGGACTAGAACTGGCCTCTGAATTAGCGCGCTCAGCCTCTGGATTATACCGTTACTTATTTCTGTGTGCTCATTTGCCACTTTTGTCGAATTTCTCTACTGTGTAATGAACTGAATGCTATCTGTTTATGTAACAAACTGAATGTCATCTGTTTGAAGTTTGCTAAGCTTTTGCTGAAAATACATTGTAATTAGCTCGATTCTGCTGTAAATTTGTTCTGAGAAACAATTCACCCAGACCAGCTTGGAATGTTGCTGGCTGGCTGCTTACTAGTACTCCTACTTGTCTAGCTATGTATTTTTTGCCCAGCTGACTCATACAAGACCAACTCCATACCTTTTTCGCCACCAAAACCAAAATGCCTGGCCTGACTCAAGATGGCAACGGGGACAAAACCCATCGGGTGTTGCCTGCCCAAACCCATCCCCACGAGAAAATCACAAACCCGTTCCCGTCCCCATCAGCGTGTGTGGGGCTAGTTTTTGCCTGTCTCCTAAACCCATCTGGTTTTCTAAACCCATGGGGAAATCAGCATATTTAAGCAAACATAATAGCAGTAAAGAATAGCATTTCGGTAGCAAAAAGAGCATCAGCATAAATTACGAAAAATTCAGCACAATACAATGGTACATGGTTCAACAGCTACAAGGAGCATATTTCACCAGCATAACTTGAGCAAAAAGAGCAATAACATCAGCTACAAGGAGCATATTTCAACGGCATAATTTATAAAAAAGAGCAATAACAACAGCTAGAAAGAGCAGTAACAGCATCTGCATAAGCATATTTCCGCAACAAATAGGAGCATTATTCAACCATACATGGTTCAACATGATGTCTAATTAGGCTTAGTGTGGTATTTTGGCGGGGATGACAGGTTTCGGGTTCGGGTATTGCTCAAACGGGTTTGAACCCATGAAACGTGTCGGGTTTTATATCTTACCCAGCAGCAGCCCCGTGGGGTTAAAAAGACACCCATCCCCGTCCCCTAATAGGGTAAAAAACCCGCGGGGACGCGGGTTTCGGGGCCCCATTGCCATCTGGAGGCCCGACCAATCAACCAAAAACAGTGTGCTTTGTCCTATCACCAAAGATTTGATTCGTCGACAAGTATGTGGATTTGGGATCCCAAATTTTCCCACAACGGTATCGATGTCCTTGAATGCTCAACCCCGAGTTCTGGTTGGCATTTGTTGCTGCTGAACAATCTAACCGTGGATGACGAGGTCAAGCCGAATTACTGTTCTGGTGTAAGATGGCAGATTAGACAGGTATTTTTTTTCTTTTTCCAATGATTCAGGTTCACTGTGCATCCTGTCCAGGACGAAGTTGGCAATACATCCTGCTGTTTTGGCATGAAATATCAGGACACAGATAAAATCGCCAGTAGTCATAGATCATTTTTTATGTCCTAACGTCTAGCAATTTCTTCATTTGACTCTTTTTTCCTGAAAAGAAAACACCCATACGTTTCCATCAGTTGAATGCTATGGAAAGCAACAGAGTGCAATCCTGAAGGTAGTTGTAGCAGCAGCCCTATCCCTCAGTGACGCAACCAAAGGTGACAGGAAAGCCACCAGAGGCTTTGAAATGCTGCCATGGAGACAGGATGAAAACACCGTTCAAAGAGCAGAATCACCACCTCCTCGCTGATCAGTCGGAGAAGACAGCCAAGCACAAAGCACGACATCGACATTCCGATCTGTCTCCAAGATTCAGGTTAACATACTGATCCTTTTGCTTACCTTATCAAAGGCACACAAGATAAATCCCAACTACATATAAGGAGAAAATCTGAAATGAAGAAAGTCTCATTTGTAATTTGCAATGCCGATTGATAAACAGACACATAAAAATGATTGCAAACATGAATACATGAATCCTAAGAAAAAAAATAAAATCATAACAGAACCTAATTCACGTTAGAGGTTATCATCTCATCTCTGGGCCAACTTTTTCCCCCCTTCACTGCATATTGAAAAATCTAAAATGACTGTAAACGATAAGTAGATTACCACGGCAAGTCTGACTTTTGTTCTTAATTCTGAGTACCTAGTAAGCTCCATTGCACAAACTTGAATTTAGCAAATGGCAGGTACCAACTTCTTACAGGGCCTAATGATCCCAGAGAAACTAAACTTACGTTACTGCTCTCCCTACCTTATCTGACAAATAAACGCTATCAATCACTGCCAGACCAAGGAACACAAGATAAAACACTCCAGATTCTATTTTATCCTTGTAGATGGCCATATTACAGACCAAAGGGCAAAAGCAGACCAACTTAGTGGTCACCATCTTATCATCAACAAATCAGCCTGACCTCTTGCATTCGTCTCAGCGTATTCTAACCCTGGAGACTATGCGCTTTGAGTTTGCAGTGCAGCCTTGTTACAGTGTCTCCTCGGCCTCATTCTCAACACCTGCCCAGTATCTCAAAATTAGGAGTATTCGAGTTGCAGACATTCAAAAGTTGTGAGCAAAGAGGAACAAAACGACAGGCAACACTTGGTAAATTGGTTGCAGAAAAAACATGGGAAGAAGCACATCACATAGAAAACAACCTTTGGAACTATTGTTACCCATGTTCAAATTGGTTTATTAAACAGTCTCAAAACACTATCTTCTATGCGTTGACCAGTGTAATTAGCAGTCCATGTTGAAATGCATAGCAAGAAAAAAGAATGCAGAAGTGAATCCTAAAAGACTTAATAATACTTGTAACGAAATGGTGGCTTCCTGCTACGGAAGTATACAAGTTTAATTTAGTAGTTCAAATTTCTCATTCAAGAAAAAAAAAAATACTCAGAGGCCTCACAAAGAGACACTCAACAAACTGTGTGTGATCTGTAGAGAAACATGCTGTCAAACCAAACATAGGTGCCCAACTGATTTCAAATCAAACGGTTTCTGAGCACACACTGACAAACTGTTCTTGCTATTTGAATGGCAAGTCCATGGAACAAAATAATATTCAAGCTCGTGACCTCAATTTTTTCTCACAACATATATATGAGCTGCATTAGTGGTAGCAACAACTCCACCTCTTATTTGCTACCATATTATTTATGCAGATCTATGTCAAACCAACATCATGAGATAAGTTTATAGGTGTAAAGATGACCAGAAAAAGGACCTCTTCGCCTCCTTATATCCATGAAATGAAAAAACAAGATAATGCATACTTGACTTGAACAATCCAACGTTGAACTTGATTTAAACTTGTATTCGTCATCTATGAGTTTGACCACAAAAAAAATTCTCCAAAATAAATTGTTGCCATCTAGTGCTTTTTACAAGCCCATACGGCTCCAGCCTACTTATAGTACTCAAGATACTTTTTTTTACTTGTCCTTAAAATGGCAATTAGAACAGGAAAACAAATATATCACAGTTATGCTCCTAAGCTTGATTAGCATTGCCACAGGCACAAAAAAGTTAACAACTACTCCCTCCGTCCCATAATGTAAGACGTTTTTTGGCACTAGTTTAGTGTTAAAAGACGTATTACAATATGGGACGGAGGGAGTACCAAATAGTGTAAACAAGAATAACCAATCACAGTAATGAACTATGAGGCATCCGAAAAGTTGTGTGATACCTATGAAGGCAAGGACATAACTTGGACATAACAGACATCTTACCACTTGATATTGTTGGTGACGACAACAATGACGGTGGGAAGTTTCTATATACATACGGCGAACCGAGACCAGTGAACACCTTCTTAAGTTGGAATGTTTTGATATCAACGTGAAAGTGGCTATGTCTTCTCTTCCCCATTGAATTATAACCAAGTACCTCCCTGTTGAACTCGTGAAAATGCACCGAGAAGAATTCAGTGGGATTGTCTTCTCCAGCTGCCACTGGTTGGAACTCCCACCATTGTTTCGCCTAATTAGATAACTGATGTTAGATGTGTCACTTAGAAGCACAAACATCCAGTGATGCCTTCCCCTGCCTCCACAATGGCTACTTCTTGTTGCGAAAAACCTCCGACTTCGGGTGGGAGGTCAGAAAGTGAGAACTCCATCCTCCGGGTGTCAAGTGCTAGCAACTTTTTCATGCATTCTGTCACCCCATAGAAGCAGCCATTGGCGTACCAGAGCCTGAAGAAGAAACCAAACCCAGCGTCCCACATACTAGCTCGCCATTGTCCGGTACTGGAAGAGAAGACAAAAGCGGCCTGCTCATTTCCTCTCCAAACAGTCGAGATCACTGTGAACGATGTCTCTTCTATGGCCTCCTGGTCGTCACCAAGGAAGGCTTGCCGTCCTATGTAGCGTCGTGGGTTGTCCACTGAACTAGGAAGCCACCCCTCGAATTCAGGGATTGGGGGAAGCAGGAGGTACCGCCGGTGCAAGGGGTCGCACACCACCAGGGTGAGATTGTCGAAGGGAGACCCGGGGAGGAGGACTCGGCCGCCGCGGACGTCCCAGATCTTCCATTCGCGGGCGGGGCCGGGTAGGAAGGAGAAGGAGAAGTCGGCGGCGTTGGCGACGGCGCTGGCTGCCGACGTGGAAGGAGAAGGCGCCTTTACTCCATATAATTTCCCAGAGAGATCAAGGAATCCGAGGAGGGGCAGGGCGTGGAGCTTGCGGAAGCGCCGGAGGAAGGAGCGGCGGGAGACGAGGAGGCGGAAGGAGTGGCAGGAGGCGAAGGCGCGGACCAGTCGGCTGGCGTGGGCAGCCGGAGGAGGATCTCATGCACGAGCTCGTCGGGGATCGGCAGCGAGGCCATTTCTGGAAGCCATGCATGACGGCAATGGACGAGGAGGAATGGCGGCGGCGGTCGAGGATGCCCGGATCTATGCAAGGGTCCTCGCTGCTCTGCCCTGCCCGCCGTGCCGCCGCCCATCCGCCGCCACGGACGGTGGTGAGAGGTGACCTAGCTCTGCTCGATTGGGCTGGAATGTTTAGCACACGGAGACAGAGTGACGAGTGAGGAGGGGTTGGATTTAGGGGAGCGAGGGGCACCTCTGAGTATGATTTGGACATTCCAGAGGGGCTTCCTGCAAATATGCCAATTGTGGTGTCCGAGCATCCTGTCCCTTGATTGGCCATCCGGTGGCCACGAATTACTAGGGTCTAGGGTGAGGTTAATTAACTTCCCGAAGCAGAAAAATTCTGTTAATAGGAAACCTCAAACACAGATATTCCATCAAGATTTAACTCGGAAATATTTGAAAAAGTATTCTTTTGACAAAAAGATAACTAATAGAAAATAGTTTAACTGTTTGTTTGATCGCTCAAAACAACAATCCAGGCTCCAGCATTCACACTACCACTATTCTGACCATGGCGGCTATGCGCTTGAGCTTGCAGCACAGCCTTGTTTCCAGCACCTGCTACTCGGCCCCTTTCTCAACACCCGCACATCTCAAAGCTTGAATATGTTCAAATTGTCGAAATTCAAGAGCTTGTGAGCAAAGCAGAACAAATAATAGGTCTTAGTATCAGGCAGCAGCACTGGGTAAACTGTAATATTAAGGCTTATGACAAACCACACAATAAATGGAGGATCAACCTTCTGAAGTTTTTTACCCATTTCCCCTTGGTACAATATTGACCCACAACGGAATTTGAAATATGTAAGAGCAAACACTCACTTTTATGTTTTCAACACTGTCACTTGCAAAAAGGCATGCCAACATATATAAATGAATCCTTAGAAACAGTTGAGCCACAAAAAAATCGGTAGCTCTGAGTCCCATTTCAACACTAATATTAGTTAGTATGGAATAACAAATTTCTAACTTTTCGGTCTCTGAAGGAAAAAAAAGCTTAGGGATCCCAGTAGCCACAATCAACAAACCTGGGTGCCCTCAGCCATCCTACAAAAATGATTGATTGCATCTGACATGTGCTTTGAAGGACTGTGAATCTGAGACAGAGGCAGGTCAAAGTTTGAACTGTTTAAAAAATGTGGGTGCACCGACTCCAATTGATCTAGACCACAAGTTGGTTCACTCTCTAAGCACAAGATGACCAGCTCTTCTTGACATATTAATGACATGTGTATTGAGCAAACAAAGTTGGAATGATTCCTTCAGAAACTAATCAGCATCATTCCAGTTTTCCTCATATCATTATCATATACAGGAGATCAACGGTGTGGCTCAGCGTCTTAGCTGCAAACATACCAGTTATGCAGATTTATTCCAAACCAACATCATAATTTAAATTTGTACATGTAAAGTCCCACTGACCAGAATGAATGTTTCCAAGGTGAAAATGATTATACACCCGTATCCCTTCTCCATTAAATTGACTATAAACCCCATTTCTCAAAAATAATTGCTACGATCCAGTTTTCTTTACGGTTTCATGACCCCTCAGGAATGCTAATCATAGTGTGTAAGATCCTTCTTTTCTTTTACTTGTTCAATTACCTTAAAATAGCAATTAGAATGGACAAACAAACATATCACACTTATGCTCCTGAGCTAACCTTGCCAAAAGAACAGAAAAGGTAAAGTACCAAGTCATTTAAAAGAAGAGTTGGCAATCTTAATAATGGACTGTCAGGCATCAAACAAGAATTGTGATAAAAATGACATAACCTGGATGCGACAGAAAGTTTACCACTTGATACCATCGGTGATGACAACAACCATGGAGGGAAGTTAGTATATGCATAGCCCAAATGTTGACCACACACTCTCTCGAGCTGGCATGTTTGGACATCCAGCGTGAAAACGCCTGGATCAGGCAATGGGCTCTGCAGCTGATACAAGAACAAGTACCTCTCCGTTGAACCAATGATGTAGTACCCATAACCCAATGATATTGTTTTCTCCTCCTGCCACTGGCTCAAACTCCCACCATCATTTTGCATAATGCTATAACTGAACTTGGATTCCCCATGAGCATGCACGAACACCCCAGGCCTGCCTTCCCCGGCCTCCACCATGGCCATAGCGAAACCATCAGGTGGGGATTCAGCAATGGAGAACTCCATCCTCAGGGTGTCGAGCACCAGCATTTTAGCTTCTGCCATGTAACTCGCCATCCAGTAAAAGCAGCCATACGCATATTGGCGTCTGTCGAGGGGTGCCGCCATCTCCAAACTTGGCAAGCCAGCAAATAAATGACTGCAACTCGGGGATGGACCAGCTCCCCATTGTCCAGTGCGAGAGGAGAAGACAAAGGTGAACAGTCTGAATTTGCACTGCGCCATCCAGATAACTGTGAATGACGTCTCTTCCGCAGTTGCTGCCTCCTCGCCGCCGGCTGGGACGAGGAAGGATTCACGCCATTTTATCGCGGATGGGCCCTCCAATGAAGCGGCTAGGTCGTCGGGGAACAGGGGAAGCAGGAGGTACCGCCGGTACAAGGGGTCACACACCACCATTTCAGGGTGCTGCCGCCCGGGCCTCTTAAGGAGGACGCGGCCGTCGCGGACGTCCCGGACCTCCCAGTCCCGGGCGGGGCCGGGCAGGAAGGAGAAGGAGAAGTCGGCGGCGAGGGCGACGGCGTTGGCTGCGGACGCGGAGGGATAAGGCGGGATTGCGGGGTGGAAGCCTCGGTCATCGAGGAAGCCGAGGAGGGGCGGGGCGTGGAGCTTGCGGAAGCGCCGGAGGAAGGAGCGACTGGCGACGAGACGGTAGAACGAGACGCAGGCGGCGGAGGCGCGTACCAGATCGGTTGGCGTGGGCAGCCGGAGGAAGATCTCCGCCACGAGTTCGTCGGGGATCGGCAGCGTTGCCGTCTCCTGCAGGCCGTGCCGCGGCGGGAGCAGACGAGCACGGGGCTCGCGCCGGTGCCCAAGGACGACTGGGTCCATGGGAGGGGCAGCGCTGTCCTTGCCATGGCCCGCCGCGCCGCCGCCCATCCTGCCGCCGGCCGGCGACGAGAACCCTAGCTTACCACGAGAGTGAAGAGTGGGGATTTGGGGGAAGAAAAAGAGCGAGGTGTCCGTCCGATCTGAAGAATTGGTTTCAGACTATATATGCATTTAGTGTGGTTCGGCCTTTTTTTTAAACAGTAACCACACGTTTAAATTAACCATAGAGATTACAGCACACAAACATGTGAAAACCGCACAGAGATATCTAGAAAAACCGACGACAGGAAGCTTTGCACAAAGGGAAACACTTGCCACCGGCGGACCGGCCAAAACTTCGACCGGTCGACTCGCTAATCTCGTGCATCGCACTCACAACCAAAGGCCACGTCATCCCACGGGTCCAGCTTACCGCCCCGCTTTCTCCTTATCCCTTATCGCAAGCTGTTGGCCATACACTCCGTGCACATATTCCCTCCCCTTTCTTCTCTCTGCCATGCCGCTGCTCCCTCCACTCCTTTTTCTCGGCCGCCATAGACTAGAGCTGATGTACGAAGCGCAACCCCCCCCATGAAGCGCATCGTCGTTGTGCGCGCCGCCGCAACAAGAGGGCAAAAAAGCTGCAACAGGGGGGAGCTACAACCTGCGATGGGCGGCATCGCCGTTCTTTGAATTGAAGCAACCGCGGCGAGATAACCGATTGACGAATCTTTGCAAGCAGCAGCGAGTTTATCGGAAGCGACCAGGCACGGTCCGTCAACCAGCAATCATATTTGCTGGAACCGCCTGGCGGTGGTGCTGGAGCTGGCTTCACGGTGTGCTGGAACCGGTAAACCAAGTGCTACTTCTGTGCTAAAGGTGTGGTCATGTTGACCCGCGAGTGCTGTAACCAGCCACCCATGATGCTATCACCGGCATGCCGAGGTGCTACAACGGGCAAGGCGAGGTGCTGGTCACCCAGCGACTGGCAGTGCGACAACCGACGTCCAAATGTGCTACAACTGACGATCCAAAGTGCTACAACCGGCAAAAAAAATTGCTACTATGGGCGGTGACCACGCCGGCCAGATGCTGCAACCGTTCTCGCTAGATGCTGGAACCGGCAGAAATTTTTGCTACTATGGATGGTGACCGCGATGACCATGCGCCCTCAGATGCTGCAACCGCTCTCGCTAGATGTGACTGGCGGCAGCGGAAGCTACAACCGGCCAGTGCAGAAGCTACAACTGTTTTCTGTTATCTTTTGCTGGGACCACGAGACGACAAGCTACTATTGAGAAGATTTTTGCTGTGACGAGACAGCAAGCTACGATCAGCAAGACAATTTGCTGCCATGCTACAACAAGCTTTTTGCGTGAGGCAACAACGGCGAGTTGCAACAATGATGCATGCCGGCGACGGCGAGCTGCGATGGTGGACGAAGCATTCATGGGAGCTAGGGCGTCACGACTCGACGAGAAAAGCATGCGGCGCATGGCGTCGGCAACACGTTTAATGCACGCGCTGCCGGAAGACCGAGTGCTCGAGAGGCGATGACAACGAGTTGCAACGGCGATGCAGTGCAGCCACGGCGAGCTGCATTCAGGGAAGCTGGACGCGGCGAGTCAAAGAGGAAAGTTGCGGCGCATGGCAACGACAACACGTTTCATGCGGGAAGACGACGGGCGTTCAACGGGGTCAGTTTTACATGCGTTCAGCTGGGTTCAGTTTTGCTTGCATGACCCAGCGAACCGAAAGGAGCCAAATCCAATGTTTACGGAATCCAACTGACGCGAAGGACCGGCGGAACGACTCGGCCGGTCGACCAGCGCAGATCAACGCCCTTGCATAAAGGACCCCCAAAAAGGGACAAAATACAACTGGAGGAGCAACATCGCAGATTGTGCTGCTTTTCGAGCCAATGAAACAATCTGCCGGAATCGACAAGATCGAGTGTCTATGGCGCGTCGGTCGGGGATCATCCCCATGTCCGCCAGCTCCCCGCACCACCGTCTTCACTCGATGTGGTCGAGGAAGAACAACTCCGCCGCAAGCCTTCAATCGTGATGCTCACTTCAAGACACCAAATCCTTCTGTTGTAGCCAACCACGTGCCATCCAAAAGAACGTCGAAGCCAGCCACCAAATACTAAGACTGCCGGATCCGAAAACCGACGACACAAGCGAGCCGACTGCTCCCCGGCGCCACAGATTGGAGCAATGTCGAGATTGTGGAAGAACAGCAGAGCTTTACTCCTACGTGACATCGTCCCCACCACTAAAACAACACCTCCAAGAAAACCTATGCCTACCCTACCTACATAGCCAAGCCGAAGCGCCGGGGTCCCCTCCTCCCATTGCCGGAGCAACGGACGAAGGAGGTGAGGACCCGCGGTGGCGCTGAGGGAAGAAGGGGCAGAACTGTCGCCTCCAAGATTGCCTCTCTCACTTACGGTTGGGAGCAAACCGGTTCACGTCGGAGAAGACGTGAAAAAAATATGAGTCATCTTAGCTAAAAAGGATCAACCGTCTATTTTTTTTGGAAATGATAAATCCTGAACTTTTGGATTTTTAAGCATGACAATCTAGATGTTTTTCATGGCAAAATCTGAACATCCGGCATTATCGGGGTTCTTTTTTTACAGCAAAAAAAGGAGTTCCCTAAAAAACAGCTTGGAGTTTATGGTTTCCTGCAAAAACTTTGTTCACACCAAGCTCAAGAAATACGTATGGAGAACATGACAGGGCTAGATAGGGCTCAAAATGCCAAGCTTGTTCCCAACCCAACCCAACAATATGAAGAGTGTCCATTTTTGTATTTAAAAAGAATAAGTAAAACACGTTTAGAATAGAACCATAAACTATACTTGCCCATTCTAGTAAAGTTTTAACTCAAAAGAATTTGAAGAGTGCACCTACTGCTCAAATTTCAGCATCCAAAGCCCAATTTTAGTAAAAGATTCCCTCGAGCAACTCCCCCCTCTCGTCCATGCCCACACCAAGCATGTCGTCATCCTTCTCTCTGGTAGCGCCCAGAGCTCCCTGCTATGAGGAATGGAGGCCCACGTCCCTCTCCCACCCTCTCCACCAACCTGCACACATGCGCCCCCATTCCCCGCTCCCATCTCCACCTGCCTTGCTAACACACGCCCTCGCCCCTCCTTTGATAGCGCACGCCAAGGCAGAAATCACATATTTGACCTGAGACCCAAATCAAATCACAAACTTACCTGGTCATGAAAATTTTTCACTCTGCTGACCCTTTGATGTGGCGCCCGACAGCTGGGCGCCGCACCCTACTGTGCAGCCCCCTTCCCTTAGGCGTCGCACATCCTGCCAGCGTGGCAGCCCTGGTCCAGTTGTGGCCCCACACGCACCTGTGCAATGCCTAAGGGCTAGGCGCCACACTTTGACGTGCAGTGCCTAGCCCTTAGGCGCTGCACAGTGACTTAAGCACGGCCGCCCCAGCCCGACCAGGCAGTTCTTCATCTCTCCGCTCTCTGGACAAAGAGCAGCGGCGGCGCCCCCATCTAATCCCCCCCAAATCCCTCTCAGATCTGAAGATTTGATCCGTGGATTCGATCCCCAATCCATCCTACTAGGTAAACTCTTCCGTTCTCTTTCTTTTGCTCCTTAAATTTGTTGCCATTTTAGAGATTTGTCCAAGATTTGATGGAACCCTTGATTTGTTTGGTTTGCTCGATTTAGGATGTGTATTCATATTGGTAGTACCGTAGTGTTATTTATTAGTTCACAATATATGATTCTTGTTAGTGAAACCCTAGATTGTTTATTTTTTTAGATATATATGAGATGCCTATTTTTATAGATAACTATGAGATGTTGATTTTTGTAGACATATATGAGAAGTTTGTTTAGATATATATTAGATGTTGAGTTTATTTCAAATATTAGATGTTTAGTTTATTTGAACACATATGACATATTCATTGTGTGAGAAGGAGATGTTGAGATTCTTGTAGTTGAACACATGTTATATGTTTAGTGTATAACGATATTTGAGATGAAGATGAACTCGTATATGTTTATTGTTTGAAATTGTAAGGATGGTTTGGCTTCTGGACGATGTCTACGACGTGCAACACCGGGCCTACATGATGCGCGAGAAGGATAAGGTAATAATGAGTAATCTAAATATTTTGCAAATTTGCCTTTAGTTGAAATTTACATGCCCTAAGATTTGTCATTACTTGTTTTTTGCAGAAGCTTGAACCTCTGAAGATTCGGTATCACGGGGTCTCTGGTCCTGCCATGCCTTACGATGAGCGGTACACACCGTACATCAAGCAGGCGGGACTTCTCCCGTGGATTCTGTTGGTCAGCCGGTCCACGCCGAATCTAAATGCTCCACTGGTGTCCGCTCTTGTTGATCGGTGGAGGCCGGAGACCCACAGTTTCCATCTTCGGACCGGGGAGATGACCGTGACGCTCGAGGATGTCTCGTTGATCACCGGTCTTGCTATCGACGGGAGGCCTCTCTGTATGAGCACCGATTCTGATGGGTGGCGCGAGCAGATGATTGCTCTTATTGATATGGCTCCTACCGAGGCTGAGGATGATGTAGAGGAGGGAGAAGAGAAGAAGAAGAGGGAAAGGAAAGCAGTTGGAGCTGCTTTCACGTGGATTCAAAATAACTTTGCGACGTGCCCTCCGGATGCCATTGATGATGTGATCCAGACACATGCTCGTGTGTATATGTGGTACGTTGTGTCGAGGACTTTGTTTCCTGACTCTACTGGCAAGAACGCTCCATGGATGTGGCTGAAGGCATTGACCGTCTTCGATAGCAAATGAAGCTGGGGTTCAGCGACTCTTGCCTACTTGTACCGACAGGTAGTTGGTCTGTTTTGTGATCAACTCATTTCTTCATTAGCAATGCAAGCTTGCTGTCAAGTTAACATTGTTTTTCTTTCATATGTAGCTGGACGATGCGTGTTGTAGGATCACACCTAGTGCAGGCATTGGTCGTAATCTGCTTCTACTTTCTGTATGGAGCTGGGAGCATCTGCCTGTTGGACGCCCGAAGAGCGTCAGGTTTGATCCTTGGTATGCAGATGAACATGACGAATTACGGCGCCCCACGTGGGCTTACAAGTGGGATATCATTTCCGAGATGACGAATGATGTCAATCTCATGTACCAAAAGTACATTGCCGAGTTGGACACGATTACGCCTGAGCAGGTAAGGAGGTCATTACTTCAGTCCTTTCTCATGCTTGCTTGAAAAATAGTCATCAAATTTGCATTGTTGCCCTGTTTCATAGGTGGAATGGCAGCCATATGGCGTGGGTGTGAGCTTGGGGTACACCGAGGAGTTCCGCCTCAACCCGATGTGCTTGCGGGATAAGGATCTCTGGCTTATGCGGTGCCCACTGATATGCAACTGGGCGGTTGAGTTTCATTTGCCGCATCGCGTGTATCGTCGATTTAGTCTGTTCGGCCTCACCCGCGGATGGGTGGACACGGACAAAGCACTTCATAGGTAAGAGAGCATGTCTGCGTATTGTCTAAGCATCGACTCCTTTTGATTGTGCTAATGCTTGGTTTTATACCACGCAGGTTGGACAGAGAAGGCAGCGGAAGATAAAGGATCGGACAAGCATCATGCTCCGTATGTTACCCGCTTCCAGCTTTCTGTGGAGCAAGCTCGTAGCACTGCACGCGCCCCGCTTCGTGAGCACATCCAACAAGCTTTTGATAACTACGTACGATGGTTTATTGGAACTACTCGAGTTGAGATATGCCCGCCGACATATAATGAGGATATTCTTGAAGAACCCATAAACTTTGAGGATCTAGCAAAGGGGAAGTACAACAGAGATGTCAGGAAAGGGCAAGGAGTCCCTGCTGTTCCGGTGATTAACTATGTGGTAAAGTGTTCCCTTCTTTACTTTTCTGTTGACCGTATTACACATGTTTGAATGGCTAACGCATTCATTCTTTCTCATCCATAGCGCACCGAGATCAAGAAAGCAGCTGATGAGAGCCAGTCTATTCTGGAGAAGACACCGGTTGGAACTGGCAATGATGATGGTTCACTACGGGCATTCCTCAAGGTACATATCACATTCACTATGAGAGCCAGTCTATGTTGTGAAGTTTGATATCTTACACACTTGTTCATGTTACAGCGTCAGGCCAAGAAGTTAAGGTGGTTATCGAACCTTCTCGGTTGCCGTGATCCTGAATATGATGAACCATCTGCCTCTAGGTCTGGTACACCATCAGACCCCGCATCTCACCATGAGGGGGACGATGTGAGTTCCTCATATGCTTATATGGATGCTGAGGGTGGGATCACCCAAGAGGTATGACTAATCCTTTAGATGTAATTCTCACTTGATTACGACACCGGCCTTCACCATATTGTTTCGTTGTGTGATAGGGCCATGAGCTTGATGATGACATGACTTTGGCGGACGCTCAAGCTCGGTCCGCATATGTGTTCAAGCCTAGGCAGCCCAGACGCCGGTACACGCCCAACGACTATGACAACAGAGGCAACCCAAAGGTGGTTGTAGGGACCTCGCGGATGGCTAGCTTGGATGATGAGGCGGAGGAGGAGGCGGAGGCGGAGGAGGAGGCGGAGGCGGAGGCGGAGGAGGAAGTGCACGAAGAGGAGCCTCGTGCTCCTAAGAAGAAGAAGATTGCCTGCAGGCGTGGCACCAGGAACACGCGCGGAAGGCATTAGTGCTTGTTCTTGTTACTTGTAGCCGTTTAATTAGGTTGATGAACTTGTGAGGTTATGTTATATGTTGGTGAACTCTTACTAGTGTAGTATTTGTGTTTGCGAACTTGAAGTAATGTTGAATTGTCTTAAATGATATGATGTTCAAGTTATTAGTTCTCTTTGCTTAGCATGTGCAGTTTACAATACTTTTATTGATGTTCTAGTTATGTGAGTGCTGCTGCAGGAGGCCAAAATGGCATCTGTTTCTGCAGTTTTGCTTATAGCAACCTTCAGCGCCAATGCTTAGGCGCTGCATCAGCATCGTGGCACCCCACGGTTAGGCGCTGCACTATACAAAGGCAAATACCGCTCTAGGCGCTGCACTACTTCCATGGCTATCCAGAGAGCCACAGTTGGCTTGCATCACATCCATAATACTTACAATGGCTGCAGCATCACAACAATTTGAACAAACACAAATTTTATGCTGACGAGTTCATAACTTAAGACAATTCAAACATTACTACGACATGGTTCACGACACATTCATTACAAATGACAAATGGCGGCTTTCCCTAGAAGATAGTTCACCAACATCTCACATGCCCTCACAACTTGACGACACATTCATTAGAAGATAGTTGACGACGAGTGCACCGAAGCGAAGTCCCTACTGAGTAGAGCGAGGCCATTTCCCCTTCTTGTCACGTGCCGAGTCCTCCTCTTGCGCCTCGCGATCCTTTGCAAGCTTTCTTGCTCTCTCCTCCTCACGAGCAAGTTTCGCTTGGCGTGCCCTCTCCTCCTCTCATTTCTTCCGCTCCATCCTCTCCTTCTGACGACGCTCTTCCTCCAAGCCTCTTCGAAACGATTCTTCGAACCGCCGTTGCCGCCTAAGACAATCTGCGTATTGGTCCTTTTTCACATCTTCTGGCACTTCAAGATCTATCCACATGAAGTACTTGCATAGAGGAGGCGGTGACTGCATAAAAATTTGTTGTTAGTGTTGACACACATTTGAGAGTAACATTTTACTTCTCGAGCTTACCGGTGGTTGGTCATAGGCGTTAGTTGGAAGTGCACGATCATAAGCATAGTTCGGGCATACAAAATATCTTCGCCCTTTCGTCCATGCTTTCTTTCGGTCGGTGGACACCTTCACCTTGCAAACATCACCACACCAACATGGCGGGATGTTGACATCTTTCTCCTTCACCTTGTCTAAAGATGCGTCCTCCCACTTGTTCGGCATGTCTTCTTGGTTAGCACACGGTGGCTGAGGGAGTCCTGGACTAGGGGGTGTCCGGATAGCCGGACTATCAATATCCGCCGGACTCCCAAACTACGAAGATAGAAGATTGAAGACTCCGGCTCGTGTCCGGAAGGTACTTTACTTGGCGTGGAAGGCAAGCTTGGCAATACGGATATGTAGATCTCCTACCATTGTAACCGACTCTGTGTAACCCTAGCCTCTCCGGTGTCTATATAAACCGGAGGGCTTTAGTCCGTAGGACACAACATTACATCTCAATAATCATACCATAGGCTAGCTTCTAGGGTTTAGCCTCCTTGATCTCGTGGTAGATCTACTCTTGTACTACCCATATCATCAATATTCAAGCAGGGCGTAGGGTATTACCTCCATCGAGAGGGCCCGAACTGGGTAAAAACATTGTGTCCTCGCCTCCTGTTACCATCCGCCTAGACGCACGATTCGGGACCCCTACCGAGATCCGCGGTTTTGACACCGACATTGGTGCTTTCATTGAGACTCAAAATGATGCACCCTTTATCTTTAACAGCTTCGCATATAAAAATGCGCCTGATAGATAGTAGCCCCTGAGACTCGGTAGGTTGTTGAAGACGACAGCGTGCGAGGATCAAAAATCAAACATCTCGGGTAGTGAATACCGCCGCTCGATGCGGTGGCGGATAGTCCGGGGCCACCGGATCGATCAGTTTGCCGAACTGAGTCGACAATGGACATGGCGATGCTTGACATCGCACTTGTCAATCAGCGACTTGACGAGTCGCAAGGTAAATAAATTCCCGCAGCGGTTTATTGAGTGGGTTAAAGCCCTCCTCGATAAGTTATATGCTGTTTATATGCATGAAGGCGGCTCTTGTGGAGACCTTTCGGGCCGAGCTTGCACAAGCTAAGGAGCAAGCCCGAAGGAGTGATCTGCGGTTGCCGCGAGGGCGGCCAAGAATTGAAGGCGAAAAGGCTGCGCACTGCCTAAGCAGGGCGGAGGTGGCCGAATTGGCCAAGAATTTAAAGGATGCTACCGACCGTAGCGAGGCTCTTGAAAAGGAGCGCCTATCGGAGCGGGAAGACCTGAAGAAGGCCACCGCCGAGGCCAAGGATGCCCGTTGTGCAATGCGGGCTATGAAGGAGGAGCTGCGCCAAGCCGGAGAAATCACAGTTGGCAAGCCGTTTCTTATGCCTCGCCGGTTTATGGATGCCAAGTACGCTAAATTTGAGCGGCAGTGGAGTTCGGAGGATCCTTATATGGACTTGGCTGCGAGTGCGGCTGACGCCGTTAAGCACTTCCGGAGCCGGGGATCACGAGGTGGAAGAGTTATATTGACTCAATTCCACAGTCCGGATCGCCCTCTTCATTGTCGGACAGAGTTGGCGAATGGGCGAACTGAATAGAATGTCCGGCTGGCTATGATCGACATCGTGGCCCATGTGTGGCGAGAGAGTCCAAGGTGAAGAGCTATTTCGGCCTACTGCAGCAGTTCCTTGGGGCGGTGCCGCATATCAAGGAGATGAAACGGTCGGCCTGCATCGAGGGCGCGCGGATGGCTCTGGCCCGTGTAAAGGCGCAGTGTCCGGAGATGGATGCCACCGCTGTTGCTGCCCAAGGTTCGGATGGGAACCGGCTTCCTGCCGAGCATTATTTCGAGGAAGTTATGCGTGGCGCTTGTATAATAGAGTCGCAGTGCTCGAAGAATGTAACGTTCAATTGAACGCAATAACTTGTATATCAATGGTTATAGTATGAATGCTTTTTATACTTGTGCTTCCAAGTAGTGAAACTTCTCTGTCGGCGGCCGCTTATGTATACTTGTGTATAACCTGAAAGATGCAGTCTTCGGCTTCAGCCCCCTTGCACAAAGTGCTGGGGTGTTCGCAAAATAGCGCTTTTTCACACTTAATCCGACGTCTCGGTCCTGTTATAAGGAGGTGGTAGCGTAGCGAACGAGGCAATCCGGACTATAGTGCTTTATTTCTTTCACTTAGCCAATGGAGCTCGAGGGTGGGGCTACGATATAGCCCCTAATGACACCGCACATCTCCGGATTCGGGGTGCGTATGTGCCTGACCGAAGCGACCCTTCGTCAAAGCGAAATTCTAAACATTCGGTAGTCGATCAAGTGGTGACCAGACTCTCGCTATATCATGACATCAGTTTTCGGCTTTCTCTCGAGGTGCTCGCCAACCGAATCGGGGCACAATCGCAGAGTTCTCCGGTGCCGCGTTAGCGGGTGATCGGAGCGTAAGGCAGCAAAACACAGAGCCGGGCATTGCTGTGGATCCGGCGCCGAGTCTGAAGCTCTTGGTGTTGGGCGGGAGCGAGAGGAAAGATTCGGTCGAGGTTGAAAGACAAGGACAGGCCTTGGTCCTCTTATAAAGGGGAAATAATATCAAGGGTCGTCTCCGTGACCGTTTGAGATTCCCCTTCGATAGAGGAGGCATGGCGACGGGAATGGTTGGGTTACCCGCGCACGTATTGATGAGGATCCCGGAATAAAAGGGAACACGATCTCTGCTTCGACAGGACATGCCAAGGAAACCGCTTCGCTAAATGTGCTGAGGCGGAATAATAAAAACGATTCAAATGAGGGCTTGGCTGCGGTGTGATATCACGCTGCGTAATACGTCAGCAGATTGAACTAAGTGTGTATTTTATTCTCTCTACGTTGGAATGTGGAAATTATTTTGCAGAGCCGGATACTATCCTGGTGTTCATTATCTTCTCCGGATTATTCAAGGGAGGAACCCGCCTTGCAATGTCGAACATTATGCACGCCGGACTTATCATCATTGAAGACTGGTTCAGGGGCTACTGAGGGAGTCCTGGACTAGGGGGTGTCCGGATAGCCGGACTATCAATATCCGCCGGACTCCCAAACTACGAAGATAGAAGATTGAAGACTCCGGCTCGTGTCCGGAAGGTACTTTACTTGGCGTGGAAGGCAAGCTTGGCAATACGGATATGTAGATCTCCTACCATTGTAACCGACTACTGTGTAACCCTAGCCTCTCCGGTGTCTATATAAACCGGAGGGCTTTAGTCCGTGAGACACAACATTACATCTCAACAATCATACCATAGGCTAGCTTCTAGGGTTTAGCCTCCTTGATCTCGTGGTAGATCTACTCTTGTACTACCCATATCATCAATATTAATCAAGCAGGACGTAGGGTATTACCTCCATCGAGAGGGCCCGAACCTGGGTAAAAACATTGTGTCCCTCGCGTCCTGTTACCATCCGCCTAGACGCACAGTTCGGGACCCCCTACCCGAGATCCGCCGGTTTTGACACCGACAGTGGCCTCGTCATGGAACCGGATGAAGCCATGCCTACAAAACCGAGAATTATTGGTCAACCCTAACCCCCACTTAACAATAACCAGAACCGAGAATTATTGATCTCTTTCTTGGTTTGGGACAAGTTCTTGTGTTGTGTCCCCCATTACTGCAGCCCCCACAACGGGATTGCTCACGAGGCTCTTGGAATTGGCCGGTGCCGTATTCTCCACCGCCACCACGGCCCCATCCGTCCATGTCACCTCTAAGACGCTTTGTCTTACGTCTTCCCTGTCTAACGACCTTCAATTCCGGGTCCGGCCATAGTTGAACTCCATGATACTCCGGCCATTGTGATTGGTCCAAGTATGGCTGGAACCATGGAGTCCATGTATTCTTTACCGTCATGATTGAGAACTCGGACTCCCTCGCGGTAAGAGGGTGATTGACGTCCACATTCCTAACCCGGGATGCATTTAACAAGTGCGAGCATGGGAGATGAAGCAAAGACGACCTCATGCTGCTGCAATCACGCCGTGTTAGGGAGACCTTGAAAGCCCGGCCTCCGTGTTGGCGGCCATCGTTTGTTGTTCCTCCGGGCTCTTTCAGCTCATACTTCCACTCGTTGTCGTCATATAGTACAGCTTCTTCGGAGTCTGCCTTTCATGATTGAAATTCCAACCATTCTTCAACCTTTGGTGGGAAATTGTACTTGTGCTTATCCTTGTTCTCACCAGCAATCTGCTTATCAGTCTCCATTGAGTGCTTTAAAAAGTATTCATTCATCTTGTCAAATGTGTATTGAACTATTGCCGTCATGGGTAATGCACGTACACCCTTGAGCACCTTATTGAAGCATTCTGCCATATTGCTTGTCATTTGACCGTACCTCCGGCCATCTTCATCGAAAGCACGTGCCCACATATTCCTTTCGGCAATGTTCCTATTGAGAAAATCCTGACCGCCGGGTTCAAGTTTCTTGTGTCTGAGCAATGCATTGAACAATGCGGAAAACCGCTTGTTGGTGAAAGCGAGACAACAATCCTGAAGATCATCGGCCAACTCCTTCATACCACATGCCCTATAGAAGTTTGCACAAAAGTGCCTCATGCACCATCGATGATGCAACTTTGTATGTCCAGGAATGTCAACCACCACCGCATTTAGAATTCCAGGATGGCGATCCGATATGACACAAATTTCCCTTTCAGCCGGTAATACCCTTGTTCTCAGTTGACGCAATAACCACTCCCAGTTATCATTGTTCTCCACCTCAACCAAAGCGAAATACAAAGGCAACACCCGGTTATTGGCATCACTTGCTATTGCAACCAATAAAGTGCCCTTGTATTGTCCGGTCAAGAACGTGCCATCAATGGTGATGACGGGCTGACAATGCTCAAAAGCCCTCACGCATTTCTCAAAGGCCCAAAATGCACGGCCAAATACTCGGACGGTCCTCCCGTTATGAATCAATGTTTGGTGCCCATGAGGCTCAGCCACGTGAACCATGCCTGGGTTTGTGGCGGCCATAGCTAACAACAACCTAGGGAGTCGGTTGTATGCTTCCTCCCAATTGCCATACAACATCTTGAATGCGGCTTGCTTCGCCTTCCATGCCTTGCCGTACTTCACCTTGTAATGAAAGATGGCTTTCACAAGGTCAATGACACTCTTGATGCTCATTATTGGAAGTTTGGATATTTGGTTGGACAGCCTGTAAGCAATGAACTCGTACGTGAGTTGTCTGTGTTGTTGGTACACAAGCTTGCCATCCGCATTCTTGTGCCGGCACATGTGAGTTGGTAGACAACTCACTATGCGCCAAGTGGGACCTCCTTTCCATGGCCTTGCACGCACAATCCATGGACATGTTGGCACTTCACATTTGACCGTGTAACGCACATTCACGTCCGAGTTGGCCACTTTATGTGGACGATAATGTGTAACCGAGTAGTTGTCGAGCCACATCTTCAATTCCAAGAAGGATTGAAACTCACAACCGGGATATATCCCATTCTTGCCGTCTTCCAAATCACAGTGAGAACTTGGCCTAGCTCCAAGAGATATGCATTTTCCACCATCCACAACAGCTTCATCCGCGAGACTAAGATCCTTGAACAATGGTGTCTTGTGATCCCGCCCGAATACCTTCTTGAATGCTTCGGCCTCCTTCGGCATGAACCCCTCCTCATCAACTTCTTCATCGGGACCATCGTCATCCGAGTCCGATGCATATGCACGGGAAAAAGGGATGGATTGGTCCATTGTCTCTTGCACATGATATTGGTCGAGATCACCCACATTGTTGTCATGGAGGTCAACTTCGTTGTCATCCTCCTCGTACTCATCATTCTCCTCTTCAAAACCTTCATTTTGGTTGTTTGGAGTCGGGCTCAATGTTGGCCAATCTTGTTGCGTGAATTGAGGTTCACTCATTTGATCTTGGTTCATGGGTGGGGGAGTGCTAGCAACCAACGGGGAGGGGTTCCGGTTCAAGTCTATATTCAAAGTAGACTCAACCTTCTTCGAGGCAAATAACTCAAGAGCCTTGTCTAGAGATTCGGCAACCGTCTCCTTGTATGCAACCCAACGTTGCTCGGAGTTCACACGCATTGTCTTCGAACGGATGTGCATTCCAAAACCAACATTATTCCTTCCCTCGAACTCAACAACGTCACTTGGGTCCATCCAATTCAAATCTTTCCTCACTTGTTCCAAAAGCTCCGCATAGCTAGGACTACTCTCAAACACCATGTCAAGTCATCCGGGTCCGTCTCAACATTGCCTTTCAAAAAGGCCTCTTTATCCGCATGATGAACATAAACACATGTTCTCCCCATCCCTACAATAATCAAAAACACACATATATCAAGTAAATACTTAAGAAAAATATTTGCACACATATGCCCTAACATATATATGAATTAATAACCCTAACCCCCACATAACAACCATAACCATAGCATAACCCTAACACCAACATCAAACACACATAACCCTAACACCAACATCAAACACACATAACCCTAACCCTAGCATACTATGGAAGCCTAACCAACCCAAGTTAGCAAAGAAACATAACATCATTCAACACAAATTTGCAAATCCAAGTAGAAACTAGGGTTTTCCCAAAGTAGCAAGATTTGAGAAAATGTGACAATTCCTATGGATGAAAACGAGGGGATCGGAGGAGATTACCTTAAGGGAGGGGTTGGCTTCGAAATCCACGGTCAAATACTCCGGATTTGCAAGATTTGAGAAAGATTTGAGAGGGGGGAGAGGGGAAGAGAGGAGGGCCGCAAGTCTAAGGGTTTGGGTGGGGTGGGGGTGTGTGGGGGTGGGGGTGGGAGGGGAGAGAGGGTGGGGCCACCCCAAATGGAACACAGACTGTGCAGCGCCCAAGAGCTAGGCGCTGCACATTACAGGTGTGGCGCCTAAGTCTTAGGCGCTGCAGTGCTGTCTGTGAGGCCGCAACTGGACCAGGGCTGCCACACTGGCAGGATGTGCGACGCCTAAGGGAAGGGCGCTGCACAGTAGGGTGCGGCGCCCAGCTATCGGGCGCCACACCAAAGGGTCAGCAGAGTGAATTTTTTTGTGACCAGGTCAGTTTGTGATTTGATTTCTGCCTCAGGTCAAATATGTCATTTCTGCCGCACGCCAACCCCAGTCCCAGCTCAACCACACCACTACGATAGCTACTCACTCGCCTCGTTGACACCGGATACACGCGCCCTACCTCGGCGATACGCGTGGCCCCTTCCCCATGCGATCGCGTGGCCGTCCTCCTCCATGCATGCTACCAGCACCTTCCCACCCATCGCACCCCCCAATGCGTGAGCTGCTGCTCGCCAACATATGTTTGAACCCCGCCTGACGCCGTCTACCTCAAGACTATGTGTGTGGGCTATGTGTGTGGTTGCCGTGAGTATGGTGCGCATGTGTTGTTGTTACTGCAATATGTTGTGACTTGTTGTCGGTTCTATATCCGGCATATCTCGTAGTAGGGGTCCTAAGCTAGGCGTCTTGGAGCGATGGTAACACAGACACAGGTTTTACTCGGGTTCGGGCCCTCTTGATGGAGGTAAAAGCCTACGTCCTGCTTTTGATTGTATTCATATGGGGGATAGTACAGAGTACATGTGTCTACCACGAGATTGTAGTAATGAATATGAGATTGTCTATTGACTAGCCTGGCCTCGGTTTATATATGCACCGTAGGCCTAGGGTTTAGTGGAGCCCTTGTCTTCTGCGCCAAGTCTTGTGAAATCCTCCTTGTATTCGGCATGGGCTGCCCGAAGTGGCCCATTAGTGAATCATCATGGGGGTCCTCGGCCCGATCCAGCTGGTGGGGAGACGACGTGGTGAGTACCCCCTAGTCCAGGACATCGTCAGTAGCCCCCTGAATCGGTCTTCAAGTTGGGGACGCTCCTCGATTCTTCTGAACTGTTCTTCATCTTCGACCGTCGGTCTTGAAAATTGGTTCAACAAATCTTCTCATCTTTGATCTTGAGGATCACCAAAGTGAATCCGAAGAGTTTACACGTCGGGTATCCGAGGAGACCCTTTAAGTTCTTGGCCTTTATCAATGCCTTGTTATTTTTTACGCCAGACCCTGGGTTTGAAGTTGTTCCCGTACGGTGTTGTCCTCTTGCATCCGAGCTCCAACACCGGATTGCATTCGAGGTATCTTTTGCAGCCGAGCACCAACGCCGGACTGTATCCGAGCTCCAACGCCAGACTATACCGAGGTGTCATAGATCACCTTGGCTTGAAAAAGTTTGAAGGAGGTTATCCTTTGGGGCACTCTTTGAAGTTCTTTGTGTTGGTTGAATAGATGAATATGAGACTGTGTGATGCATATCGTATAATCATACCCACGGATACTTGAGGTGACATTGGGGCACTCTTTGTGACATTAGGGTTTTGGTTGATGTGTGTCTTAAGGTGTTATTTTACTACGAACTCTAGGGCTAGCCCAATATATTGATTGGAAAGAATAACTTTGAGGTGGTTTCGTACCCTACAATAATCTCTTCGTTTGTTCTCTGCTATTAGTGACTTTGGAGTGACTCTTTATTGCATGTTGAGGGATAGTTATATGAACCAATTATGTTATTATTGTTGAGAGAACTTGCACTAGTGAAAGTATGAACCCTAGGCCTTGTTTCAAAGCATTGCAATACTGTTTTTGCTCACTTTTGTGACTAGTTACTTTGCTGTTTTTATATTTTCAGAATACAAAAACCTATATCTACCATCCTTATTGCACTTGTATCACCATCTCTTCACCGAACTAGTGCACGTATACAATTTACCATTGTATTGGGTGTGTTCGGGACAGAAGAGACTCTTTGTTATTTGGTTGCAGGGTTGTTTGAGAGAGACCATCTTCATCCTACGCCTCCCATGGATTGATAAGCCTTAGGTCAACCACTTGAGGGAAATTTGCTACTGTCCTACAAACCTCTGCATTTCGAGGCCCAACAATGTCTACAAGAAGAAGGTTGCGTAGTAGACATCAGGTATTAAAGCTGAAGATGTTAAGAATTTACCACCTATTGAAGAAATACATGGTCTTGACACACCACAGGTAGTGGAGGTAAATTCTCTTTTAAAGTTTGATGAAGGTGATATCCCTTATAATAAACCTCCTAGTCAATGCTTGTGTGAATTTGATAACTACATTATGAAACAAGATCACTTCAATGCCTATGTTATGTAACAACTAAAAAAAATTATGATATGATAGCTCATTTGAGTGACTTGTTATTTAGAATCACTAATGATGTTAGAGGAGTAGGAAAACATGCCTCTATGGTTCAAAATCAGTTAGAACAAGTTGCTAAATCCCCAAGAGAATTGCTTAGTGACATGAACAATAATATGAATGATTATGCTGTTAGGGTAGCAATTAGAGGAGGTAAAATGACTCAAGAACCACTTTATCCTGAAGGTCACCCTAAAAGAATTGAACAAGATTCTCAAAGAATTAATACTGATGCACCTAGTCCTTCTAAAAAGAAAAAGGAAAAGAAAAATGATAGGACTTTGCATACTTCTAGTGAACATGAGGTGGAAAAACCTTCTATGATATCTCTATCTCTGATGCTGAAACTCAATCTGGTAATGAACATTCACGTAGTGATAATGAAAATGAAAATGATGATGTTCATGTAGATGCTGAACCAGACAATGATAAAGAACCAGATAATGATGTGGAAATAGAACTTGCTATTGATCTTGATAACCCACAACCTAAATATAAACTTTATGATAAGAGATACTTTGTTGCTAGAAAACATGGTAAGGAAAGAGAACCATGGGTTCAGAAACCCATGGCCTTTCCACCTAAACCATCTAAGAAAAAATATGATGATGAATTTGAACGCTTTGCTGAAATGCTTAGGCCAGTCTTTTTGTGTACTCGTTTGACTGATATTTTAAAGGTGGCCCCTTATGCTAAACATATGAAAGACGTTGTCACTAATAAAAGAAAAATACCTGAAGCTGGAATCTCCACCATGCTTGCTAATTATTCATTTAAGGACGGAGTACCTAAGAAACTAGGAGATCCAGGAATACCAACTATACCATGCTCCACTAAAATAAATTATGTCAAAACTGCTTTATGCGATTTGGGAGCTGATGTTAGTGTTATGTCTTTCTCTTTATACAAAAGACTTGATTTGAATAAACTCACACCTACTTAAATATCATTGCAAATGTCTAACAAATCAACTCCCATACCCATCGGTATTTGTGAGGATGTGCCCATTGGTGTTGCAAATGTTACTATCTTAACAGACTTCGTTATACTTGAGATGCCCGAGGACGACAACATGTCGATTATCCTTGGTAGACCCTTTTTGAACACTGTGAAATAAGAGCAACTTCACTTTTCATATCAATGGTAATGAGCATACGGTGCACTTTCCAAAGAAACAATTCCAAGTGAATGGCATTAATGTTATTGAAAAATCTCCAACAATTATTATTGGAAGTTTTCAACTCCCTCTACCTACTGTCAGAAAGAAATATGAAACACTTATTGTTGGGGAGATGCATATCCCCGTTGAGGTAACTTAGTGCTTTACGGAAGTTCTTCGGGTTCATGCTAATCTAATGTGGTTGTTAGTAAGACTTGATCAACCTTATTAATAGATTATTTTCGAGAGGCATGTGGTCGAAGAAATTAGTATGCACAACCTTCTATCCCTACTTTTTGTTTTCTGTTAGTTTTTAGTTATTAAATACAATAAAATGGCATGAGTATCCTGTTTTCTGAATTTTCCGTGCAATAAAAAGTGCCCGAAAATAGAAATGCTGAGAATGACCTAAAATTTTGACACGATTTTTCTCTGAATATTAAAGAATTATTTATACAAAAACATCACAGGGTTGTGCCCCTGGTGCCCACTAGGCACCAGGGCGCGCGAGGTGGTGGGTAGTGGGCCCCGCAAGGCCCCCCTCACTTATCCCTTCAACCCATATCATCCCCTACCTCCAGAAAAAATCTCTGTAGCCCTCTCTCGCGCGTTATTGCTCTCAAACCTGCAGATTTCGATCTCTTTGCTCGAAGCTCCATTTCTGAAACTATTTATGGGGATTGCTACTTGGTATGTGACTGCTCCATTGCTCCAATTCGTTCCTGTTCTAGTTGTTTATATTTTGAGTATTAGCTACTCTTGGTGCTGCTATAAATGAGCTTGCACGTTGAATTCTTTGAGTTCCAAGTAGTTTGAATGCTTGATATAGCCTCTAGACGTCCATATGAGTAGTTGCCATTAATCTTGTGAAGTTTTGTTGAAAAAATTTTGTGGCTCAGAAATTTCAGAAATTTGTTCTTAGGAAGATGGATGATGTCTACTACACTACCTTCTTCTTGTAGACGTTGTTGGGCCTCCAAGTGCAGAGGTATGTAGAACAGTAGCAAATTTCCCTCAAGTGGATGACATAAGGTTTATCAATCCGTGGGAGGCGTAGGATGAAGATGGTCTCTCTCAAGCAACCCTGCAACCAAATAACAAAGAGTCTCTTGTGTCCCAAGCACACCCAATACAATGGTAAATTGTATAGTTGCACTAGTTCGACGAAGAGATGGTGATACAAGTGCAATATGGATGGTAGATATGAGTATTTGTAATCTGAAAATATAAAAACTGCAAGGTAACAAGTGGTAAAAGTGAGCATAAACAGTATTGCAATGCTAGGAAACAAGGCCTAGGGTTCATACTTTCACTAGTGCAAGTTCTCTCAACAATGATAACATACTTGGATCATATAACTATCCCTCAACATGCAACAAAGAGTCACTCCAAAGTCACTAATAGTGGAGAACAAACGAAGATATTATGGTAGGGTACGAAACCACCTCAAAGTTATCCTTTCTGATCGATCTATTCAAGAGTCCATAATAAAATAACATGAAGCTATTCTTTCCGTTCGATCTATCATAGAGTTCGTACTAGAATAACACCTTAAGATACAAATCAACCAAAACCCTAATGTCACCTAGATACTCCAATGTCACCTCAAGTATCCGTGGGCATGATTATACGATATGCATCACACAATCTCAGATTCATCTATTCAACCAACACAAAGAACTTCAAAGAGTGCCCCAAAGTTTCTACCGGAGAGTCAAGACGAAAACGTGTGCCAACCCCTATGCATAAGTTACAAGGTCACTGAACCCGCAAGTTGATCACCAAAACATACATCAAGTAGATCACGTGATATCCCATTGTCACCACAAATAAGCACATGCAAGACATGTTGGGTAATGTAGTGTTGGAAATATGCCCTAGAGGCAATAATAAATTAGTTATTATTATTATATTTCCTTGTTCATGATAATTGTTTATTATCCATGCTATAAGTATTGATAGGAAACTCAGATACATGTGTGGATACATAGACAACACCATGTCCCTAGTAATCCTCTAGTTGACTAGCTCGTTGATCAAGAGATGGTTACGGTTTCCTGACCATGGATATTGGATGTCGTTGATAACGGGATCACATCATTAGGAGAATGATGTGATGGACAAGACCCAATCCTAAGCCTAGCACAAAGATCGTGTAGTTCGTATGCTATAGCTTTTCTAATGTCAAGTATCATTTCCTTAGACCATGAGATTGTGCAACTCCCGGATGCTGTAGGAATGCTTTGGGTGTAACAAACGTCACAACATAACTGGGTGGCTATAAAGGTACACCACGGGTATCTCTGAAAGTGTCTGTTGGGTTGGCACAAATCGAGACTGGGATTTGTCACTCCGTGTGACGGAGAGTATCTCTGGGCCCACTCATAATGTGCACAATGTGACCAAGGGGTTGATCACGGGATGATGTGTTACGGAACGAGTAAAGACTTGCCGGTAACGAGATTGAACAAGGTATCGGGATACCGACAATCGAATCTCGGGCAAGTACAATACCGCTAGACAAAGGGAATTGAATACGGGATTGATTGAATCCTCGACATCGTGGTTCATCCGATGAGATCATCGTGGAACATGTGGGAGCCAACATGGGTATCCAGATCCCGCTGTTGGTTATTGAACGGAGAATGTCTCGGTCATGTCTGCATGGTTCCCGAACCCGTAGGGTCTACACACTTAAGGTTCGATGACGCTAGGGTTATAGGGAATAAATGTACGTGGTTACCGAATGTTGTTCGGAGTCCCGGATGAGATCCCGGACGTCATGAGGAGTTCCGGAATGGTCCGGAGGTAAAGATTTATATATGGAAAGTTGTTGTTCGGGTTCCGGGAAAAGTTCGGGTTTTTCCGGTATTGTACCGGGAAGCTTCCAGAAGGTTCCGGAGGATTCCGGAGGGGTCCGGAGGTCCGGAAAATGTTCCACCACGTCCAATACAGCAGCATGGGCTGTAAGGGGGCGCCCTAGCCTTAATGGGCTAGGGGCACCAGCCCCCGCAAGGCCCATGCGCATGGGAGAGGGGAGACCCTAAGGGGGAGGGCCTCCACTTAACTTGGGAGGCACTCCTCGCCCCCTTGGCCGCCGCCCCCTCCTCAGATTGGATCTAAGGGGGCCGGCCCCCCTCTCCCTTGCCCCTATATATATGTGGGGGGTGGGAGGGCTGCCGCACCCAAGTTCTGGTGCAGCCCTCCCCCTCTCCCAAGTTCTCCTCCTCTCCCGCGGTGCTTGGCAAAGCCCTGCAAGATTGCCACGCTCCTCCACCACCTCCACGCCGTCGTGCCGCTGCTGGACGAAGTCTTTGTTGGGGAACGTAGTAATTTCAAAAATTTTCCTACGCACACGCAAGATCATGGTGATGGCATAGCAACGAGAGGGGAGAGTGTTCGTCCATGTACCCTTGTAGACCGTAAGCGGAAGCGTTAGCACAACGCGATTGATGTAGTCGTATGTCTTCACGATCCGACCGATCCAAGCACCGAACGTACGGAGCCTCCGAGTTCAGCACATGTTCAGCTCAATGACGATCTTCGGCCCTCTGATCCAGCAAAGGCTCCGGAGACGAGTTCCGTCAGCACGACGGCGTGGTGACGATGATGATGTTCTACCGGTGCAGGGCTTCGCCTAAACTCCGCGACGATATGACCGAGGTGGAATATGGTGGAAGGGGGCACCGCACACGGCTAAGGAACGATCCGTAGATCAACTTGTGTGTCTATGGGGTGCCCCTTCCCCCGTATATAAAGGAGCAAGGGAGGAAGAGGCCGGCCCTAGGAGGAGGGCGCGCCAAGGGAGTCCTACTCCCACCGGGAGTAGGATTCCTTCTTTCCTAGTCCAACTAGGAGAAGGGGGAAAGAAGGAAGTGGAGAAGGAAGGGAGAGGGGGCCGCCCCAAACCCTTTGTCCAATTCGGACTGGGCTTGGGAGGGGCGCGCGCCACCTCCTGGCTCCTTCCCACTAAAGCCCATTAAGGCCCAATACTCTTCCCCGTATTCCCGTAACTCCCCGGTACTCCAAAAAATTTCCGAATCACTCGGAACCTTTCCGAACTCCGAATATAGTCGTCCAATATATCGATCTTTACGTCTCGACCATTTCGAGACTCCTCGTCATGTCCCCGATCTCATCTGGGACTCCGAACTCCTTCGGTACATCAAAACTCATAAACTCATAATAAAACTATCATCGAAACCTTAAGCGTGCGGACCCTACGGGTTCGAGAACTATGTAGACATGACCTAGAACTATTCTCGGTCAATAACCAATAGCGGAACCTGGATGCCCATATTGGTTCCTACATATTCTACGAAGATCTTTATCGGTCAAACCGCATAACAACATACGTTGTTCCCTTTGTCATCGGTATGTTACTTGCCCGAGATTTGATCGTCGGTATCCAATACCTAGTTCAATCTCGTTACCGGCAAGTCTCTTTACTCATTCCGTAATACATCATCTCATAACTAACTCATTAGTTACAATGCTTGCAAGGCTTAGGTGATGAGTATTACCGAGAGGGCCCAGAGATACCTCTCCAGGCAATCGGAGTGACAAAACCTAATCTCAAATCGCCAACTCAACATGTACCTTCGGAGACACCTGTAGTACTCCTTTATAATCACCCGATTCACGTAGTGACGTTTGGTAGTACCCAAAGTGTTCCTCCGGTAAACGGGAGTTGCATAATTCTCATTGTTACAGGAACATGTATAAGTCATGAAGAAAGCAATAGCAATATACTAAACGATCAAGTGCTAGGCTAACGGAATGAGTCATGTCAATCACATCATTCTCCTAATGATGTGATCCCTTTAATCAAATGACAACTCTTTTGTCCATGGCTAGGAAACATAACCATCTTTGATAAACGAGCTAGTCAAGTAGAGGCATACTAGTGACACTATGTTTGTCTATGTATTCACACATGTATTATGTTTCCGGTTAATACAATTCTAGCATGAATAATAAACATTTATCATGAAATAAGGAAATAAATAATAACTTTATTATTGCCTCTAGGGCATATTTCCTTCAGTCTCCCACTTGCACTAGAGTCAATAATCTAGTTCACATCACCATGTGATTTAACATCAATATTCATATCTGTATATGATTAACACCCATAGTTCACATCTTCATGTGACCAACACTCAAAGGGTTTACTAGAGTCAATAATCTAGTTCACATCGCTATGTGATTAACACCCAAAGAGTACTGAGGTGTGATCATGTTTTGCTCGTGAGAGAAGCTTAGTCAACCAGTCTGTCATATTCAGAGCCATATGTATTTTGCAAATATTCTATGTCTACAATGCTCTGCACGGAGCTACTCTAGCTAATTGCTCCCACTTTCAATATGTATCCAGATTGAGACTTAGAGTCATCTGGATTGGTGTAAAAGCTTGCATCGTTGTAAGTTTTTACGACAGGCTCTTTTATCACCTCCATAATCGAGAAACGTCTCCTTAGTTCTCACTAAGGATATTCTTGACCGCTGTCCAGTGATCTACTCTTAGATCAAAATTGTATTCCTTTGTCAAACTCAGAGCAAGGTATACAACAGTGCAGTTCACAAAGATAGCATACTTTATAGAACCTATGATCGAGGCATAGGGAATGACTTTTCATTCTCTTTCTATTTTCTCGCCATGGTCGGGTCTTGAGTCTTACTCAAATTCACACCTTGCAACATAGGCAAGAACTCCTTCTTTGACTGTTCCATTTTGAACTATTCAAAAATTTATCAAGGTATGTACTCATTGAAAAATCTTATCAAGCGTCTTGATCTATCTATATAGATTTTGATGCTCAATGTAAAGCAGCTTCATTGAGGTCTTGCTTTGTAAAACTCCCCGTCAAACACTCCTTTATGCTTTGCGTATAATTCTACATTATTTCTGATCAACAATATGTCATTCACATATACTTATCAGAAATGCTGTAGTGCTCCCACTCACTTTCTTGTAAATACAGGCTTCATCGTAAGTCCATATAAAACTATATGCTTTGATCAACTTATCAAAGCGTATATTCCAACTCCGAGATGCTTGCACTAGTCCATAGATGGATCGCTGGAGCTTGTACATTTTGTTAGCACCTTTAGGATTGACAAAACCTTCTGGTTGCATCATATACAACTCTTCTTTAATAAATCCATTAAGGAATGCAGTTTTGACATCCATTTGCCAGATTTCATAAAATGTGGCAATTGCTAACATGATTCAAACAGACTTAAGCATTGATACGAGTGAGAAAATCTCATCGTATTCAACACCTTGAACTTGTTGAAAACTTTTCGCAACAAGTCGAGCTTGGTAGATAGTAATACTACTATCAGTGTCCGTCTTCCTCTTGAAGATCCATTCATTTAACATGGCTTGCTGATCATCGAGCAAGTCAATCAAAGTCCATACTTTGTTCTCATACATGGATCATATCTCAGATTTTATGGCCTCGAGCCATTTCGCGGAATCTAGGCTCATCATCGCTTCCTCATAGTTCGTAGGTTCATCATGGTCTAGTAACATGACTTCCAGAACATGATTACTACACTACTACAGTGCGGATCTTACTCGGAAGACCTACGAGGTTCTAGTAACTTGATCTGAAGTTTCATGATCAATATCATTAGCTTCCTCACTAATTGGTGTATTTGTCACGAGAACTGATTTACGTGATGAACTACTTTCCAATAAGGGAACAGTACGATTACCTCATCAAGTTCTACTTTCCTCCCACTCACTTCTTTCGAGAGAAACTCCTTCTCTAGAAAGGATCCATTTTAGCAACGAATATCTTGCCTTCGGATCTGTGATAGAAGGTGTACCCAACTATTTCCTTTGGGTATTCGATGAAGACGCACTTCTCCGATTTGGGTTCGAGCTTATCAGGATGAAACTTTTTCACATAAGCATCGCAGCCCCAAACTTTAAGAAACGACAACTTGGGTTTCTTGCTAAACCACAGTTCATATGTTGTCGTCTCAACGGATTTAGATTGTGCCCTTTTAATGTGAATGCAGCTGTCTCTAATGCATAACCCCAAAACAATATTGGTCAATCAGTAAGAGACATCATAGATCGCACCATATCCAATAAAGTGCGGTTCTGACGTTCGGACACACCATAACGTTGTGGTGTTCCGTGGCGTGAGCTGTGAAAATATTCCACATTGTTTTAATTGAAGACCAAACTCAGAACTCAAATATTCGTCTCGCGATCAGATCGCAGAAACTTCATTTTCTTGTTACGATGATTTTTCCACTTCACTCTGAAATTCTTTGAACCTTTCGACTATTTCAGACTTATGTTTCATCAAGTAGATATACCTATTGTCGGTGCTGGATGGGGCGCGACACCTATGGGGCCGGGGACGGCCCCTTCGTGAGTTCGGTACGAGGGCGGAGGATGCGCGAAGAGCACATCGAGGCGATGCACGCGGGGGATTTTTACCCAGCTTCGGGCCGCGATGGTCGCGTAAAACCCTACTGCTGCTTTGTGTTGTATTGTGCTCGGGAGCTTGGGGAGCTACAGTAGCGGCTACCCGAGCGTGAGAGTTGCAAATGAGTCGAACCTCCTCTACGTTGTGCGTGGGCCTCCTTTTATAGGGCAAGGGGTCACCGACAGGTGTCAACGTAGGAGAAAGGGGTAAAAACGTAAAAGAGGTGGTAGTTGGAGCAGTCGGGAGCGGTCGAGCTCAATTAGCTTGAACGATGGATTCTACCTACTTTTGACAGAGGGGGACAAGAGCATTTAATGCCCGTCGCCGTCGCCCCAAAAGCTCCCGCCATTGCGTCTCCGTTTGCCACGGCGATGGAGCCACCACCGTGGAGTGCCACCGCACCCCCCCATGCAGCACAGCCACCCGCCACGCGTCTCTGGAGAAAGCTGAAGGCGACGCGTGGGCAGATGACTTGGAGTGTGGGCACGTAGCATAGCTCTCCCCGGCAAGCACCTTGCCGGGGTCTTGATCTTGCCGGGCCCGGGAGCTTGTCGGGCTCTATGACTTGCCGCTCCCCGGGCCCTCGCCGGGACGCGCATAAGCGCCGAGCGTGGCTTCGTGATGTGATCTTCTAGTTTCCCCGGCGAGCTCCTCTCGCCGGGAATCTGCATGAGCGATGTAGTCTCGAGCCTGGAACGGCCTTCCCGGCAAGCTCCTCTTGCCGGGGCCTTGAGCTTCTGTCTTGTACACTTTGCTCTTGACTGGCTTGATATGGAGTGGGGATGATCTCCGGCAAGCATATGGTGGATCTAGCTGGAGTCATGATGCCGTGCACAAGTTGGGGTACTTGAGGTACCCCTACCTTAGTACACCGACAGAGCCCGGGCTGGGCCACACACGGTGCCGAGCGCTGTTGGGCCAGGCCCAAGACAGTGCACGGGCACAGGAAGCCCATGGCGCGTCGGATCTGCTTCTGCATCCGCCGCTTCCCCCGAAACGGCACGCGTCGATTGCGGCGTCGTGGGAGACGTGGGCGGCGCATGCAGCCTTTAAGGCATCCACCCCGTGATCGTGGCGCAGAGCGGGGTCGCTTCACCCGTCGCTCCAGCTCCACTTTTTCGCCACGCAGCCCTCATGCACGGGGGTCGTGGGCGGCGAAGGTGGGAGACCGGGCCGTCCGCAGGCGGAGAAGGCGAGTCGGCCCGCTCCTCCGCCTTCTCGCTTCGATTGGTCGGCGGGGCGGTTGAGCCCCCACCTCGCCCTTTAAAAAAGGCGGAAGGGGAGCACAATGGCCGCACTCATCCTCTTCTATCTTCGTCTTCATCTTCCATTCTCCTCGCCGCCATGGAAGGAGGGAACCCTGGTTCTTCGACGGTGGCAGCAAGGGTTGCTTCTAGGCAGCGCACCATTCCCCATCCTGCTCCCGTGCCGGCGGAGCCGGCTCCGAGAGGGAGAGGGAGGGGCCGTGGCCGCGGACGAGGCCGAGGGCGTGGCCGAGGCGGTCGAGGGAGAGGCGGTCGCGGTGACGTGCCTCCCCCGTCTCCCCCGCCGTCTCCTGACCACGGCGCGGTCCACACCGGAGATGACCCCTGGGAGTTCTTCATCAAGCTTCGCCGGGCGCCTCGTCGTCGCCTCCGGCTGCCGGCCCGTTGCGACACGCGATGGGACCGGATCCACCCGGCGTGATGGAGCTACGCGCGAGGGGCTGCGGGATCAGCGGCACTTTCGGGTGAGTGTCGTGTCCCCAGCCCCGGCGTGATGTTCTTCGACCGAGGGTGGAAGACATTCGCCGGATCCATAGCTTGACGGCGGGTTCACCCTCCATTTTAAGTTCTTGGATGGTGACCTCCTCGCCGTCAAGGTCTTCGGGACTATGGAACCCGGCACGCTGCTGTGTGGACAGCTCCTCGGATAGCGAAGGCTCCTCCCGGCGAGAGGACGAGGAGGAGAGCGACAGCGGCGACGAGGGGGATGGCGGGCCCGACTAGGCGTCGAACGCCGCTGCCTCGCGCGCCACCGGCAACCCCATCTTCTGGGTTGCCGGGCTCCTGAACTCCCCGGGGCCGTCTCCTTGGCGGCTGGCGTGAGAGCAGCAGAAGAGGAAGAGGGGACGGCGGCAAGGCCGTTAAATCGAGTCTGAGGCGAGGTGCCCTCGTGCCGATGTCCCACCACTTCGTCTTCAAGCTCTGCCTCCGACGCCTTCGTCTCCGCCAAGCTCCTGGCCGGCCCCCGGGGTGTTCTCTTGGGGTCTTCTGGCGCCCGTGGCTCTCCGGGCATGCGTTCCCCATGCCCGTCACCTTGCGCAGCTCCTGGGGCACGGCGGCGTCACCGCCACGCCCTCCTAGGCGCTCCTTTCGCCCTTCTCCGACAAGCTCCTCTTGCCGGGGCCTCCTTCCCCGGCAAGCTTATCTTGCCGGGGGGCTCCTGGACCTACCTCCTGAACTCCTGAACAGAGAAACAGGAGAGGGATCACGGGCACCTTATCTTTTTAATCTGTAAGCCCTCGGGCATTAGATGCATCTAAGAACTTGTAATCCTCTCTATCATGTTTTTCATCCTCTATGGACTTGTACTGAATTGGATGTTTTTAATGAAAAGAGGGGAAAGCTTGCCGGACTGAATCTTTTACTTGTTTGCGTGTCTTGTGTGTTCTTACGCTATCGGGGAGCTTGCCGGGGCAAACACGCTTGCCGAGGCGGGACAGCCCGCTGGCGGTGTTGCTTCCGGCAAGCAACCTTGCCGGGCGATTCGACGCTTAACTTGCTTTGAGCGGGCTCGAAAGCAAGATAAGGGTGCAGCGGCACACTTGTGTTTGTTGAGCGGACTCGGAAACAAACCAAGCACATAATCGACCACGACTCGGCTCCTCCACGCACGGGTTTTACAAGACACGCTTGTTCAAAGACGCAGCCCGCATTTCCGGTCCATAGAAGGATGCATGACGAGGATGAAAACTCATCGTCGCAGCCCCAGTAACTCTGGCTTGCTGGAGACGAAACTTGGCGCTCGCAGCCCCCAGCGAGGCGGGCTCGCCGAGGAAGAACCTTGGCACCCGCAGCCCCCGGCGACCCTGGCTTGCCGGGCCCCAGGTGCTGGTGTGGCCTTTCGGTTCCTCGTTGCTGCAATTTCAGTCACGAAAATAGCTGAGGTAGATATGCAACAGCTTCATGTATATGTATGTGTATACAAATCTTGACTATGCAATACGATGCCGAGCCTTGTCCTTCGTATGTTTGTACTCTACGCTCCCGGGGAGCTTGCCGGGGCGAACACGCTTGCCGCGGGACAGCCCGCTGGCGGTGTCGCTTCCGGCAGGCAACCTTGTCGGGCCAGTTGCGACGCTTAACTTGCTGAGCTGGCTCGGAAGCAAGATAAGGGTGCGGCAGCACACTTGTGTTTGTTGAGCGGACTCGGAAACAAAACAAGCACGCAACTGGACCACTACTTGGCTCCTCTCGCGCACAAGCCTCTCATACGAAGGACACCTCACGGCAGGGCTTGCCACGTTACACCCTCTACTTTACGCCCTTTGTGCGTTTTCACCCTACGCTTCTAGGGAACTTGCCGGCGCTTAACGCGCTTGCTGAGTACGGGACATCAGCAGCCCGCTGGCTGGCGTCGCTTCCGGCAAGCAACCTTGCCGCGTCTAGCTCGCGACGCACTTAACTTGCTGAGTAGACTCGAAACGAAACAAGGGCGCGAAGCTAGTCGCGGCTCACTTTTTACTCGTTGAGTGTGTTCGAAGCAAAGTAAGGGTGCGGCTATTCACAGGCAGGCTCCTCAGCGCACATGTTTTGAGCACAAACGACGAACGCGAGAGGGATATAACAAATAAAAGCATGGAATTAAGGAGTGCTCTGCACGAAGGCTCGAGCGACTTAGCTTTTCTTTTTCTTGCTTCTTTGCACTTGCTGGTGGAACTCAATGGCGCGTCCTCGACGACAGCGCAGCACCCCGGGGAGGTGCGTTTGCCGGAACGAGCACCAGAGCTATCCCCACCGGGCTTAGAGCGTTCCGAGGAGCTGTGCTTGTCGGGCGAGCACGAGCCGTCCTCGCCGGACTTAGAGCTCGATGGCGCGTCCTCGGCAACAAAGATAGCGCTCGAGGAGATACGCTTGCGGGCGTAGGGGAGCGGGAGCGGCGGCGCGAGTCTGTAACACGCCGGACTCCTAGTAGCGATAGGAGGAGCAAAGTTCTCCCTCGGCACTTTCGCTTTGCTCATGCATGGACAGCGGTCCGGAGCATCCCGCGAGCCCCCGGCCTGTTTTTCCCCCAGCAGACGGATACCACCTCACGTGGTATGGCGCTGCTGGGCTACCGTGTGCTGAGATGGATGCGGATCCACGGAGACCGAGGCGCGGTCGTCCGTCCGATCCCTGGATCTGGTGGCATCGCGAGTGCCCTCGCCGGTGTCCACCCTTTTGACGGCGTCACCTCCTCCCACCGCTGGCGCCGGTGGCGGTGGGTGAGACGGAGACGGGTCGGCGACCCTTGAGGCCCTCGTCTTCGGGGCCATGGTGTGGTTGTCGATGAAGTCGCTGACGAAACCGGAGTGGTTGATGAAGAATGCGGCCGTGCGGACGCCGGATCAGGTTCGCACAACCTCGACGCCCCCTACCTGGCGCGCCAGAGATGTCGGCGCCGGATGGGGCGCGACACCTATGGGGCCGGGGACGGCCCCTTCGTGAGTTCGGTACGAGGGCGGAGGATGCGCGAAGAGCAGATCGAGGCGATGCACGCGGGGGATTTTTACCCAGCTTCGGGCCGCGATGGTCGCGTAAAACCCTACTGCTGCTTTGTGTTGTATTGTGCTCGGGAGCTTGGGGAGCTACAGTAGCGGCTACCCGAGCGTGAGAGTTGCAAATGAGTCGAACCTCCTCTACGTTGTGCGTGGGCCTCCTTTTATAGGGCAAGGGGTCACCGACAGGTGTCAACGTGGAGAAAGGGGTAAAACGTAAAGAGGTGTTAGTTGGAGCAAGGCGGGAACAAAGCAGCTACGATTGCTTGAGCAAAGGATTCTACCTACTTTTGACAGAGGGGACAAGAGCATTTAATGCCCGTCGCCGTCGCCCCAAAAGCTCCCGCCATTGCGTCTCCGTTTGCCACGGCGATGGAGCCACCACCGTGGAGTGCCACCGCACCCCCCCATGCAGCACAGCCACCCGCCACGCGTCTCTGGAGAAAGCTGAAGGCGACGCGTGGGCAGATGACTTGGAGTGTGGGCACGTAGCATAGCTCTCCCCGGCAAGCACCTTGCCGGGGCCTTGATCTTGCCGGGCCCGGGAGCTTGTCGGGCTCTATGACTTGCCGCTCCCCGGGCCCTCGCCGGGACGCGCATAGCGCCGAGGCGTGGCTTCTGTGATGTGATCTTCTAGTTTCCCCGGCGAGCTCCTCTCGCCGGGAATCTGCATGAGCGATGTAGTCTCGAGCCTGGAACGGCCTTCCCGGCAAGCTCCTCTTGCCGGGGCCTTGAGCTTCTGTCTTGTACACTTTGCTCTTGACTGGCTTGATATGGAGTGGGGATGATCTCCGGCAAGCATATGGTGGATCTAGCTGCGGGGAGCCGCGACTGCCCGTGCACAAGTTGGGGTACTGAGGTACCCCTACCTTAGTACACCGACACCCATATCTGCTCAAATCATCTTGTGAAGGTCAGAAAATAACGATACTTGCCACGAGCATCAACACTCATTGGATCGCATACATCGGTATGTATTATTTCCAATAAGTCAGTAGCTCGTCCCATTGTTCCGAAGAACGGAGTTTTAGTCATCTTGCCCAAAAGGCACGGTTCGCAAGCATCAAATGATTCATAACCAAGTGATTCCGAAAATCCATCTTTATGGAGTTTCTTCATGCGCTTTACACCGATATGACCTAAACGACAGTGCCACAAATAAGTTGCACTATCATTATTAACTTAGCATCTTTTGGCTTCAATATTACGAATATGTGTATCACACGATCGAGATCCAACAAACCATTTTCATTGGGTGTATGACCATAGAAGGTTTTATTCATGTAAACAGAACAACAATTATTCTCTAACTTACATGAATAACCGTATTGCAATAAACATGATCAAATCATATTCATGCTCAAAGCAAACACCAAATAACACTTATTTAGGTTTAACACTAATCCCGAAAGTATAGGGAGTGTGCAATGATGATCATATCAATCTTGGAACTATTTCCAACACACATCGTCACTTCATCCTTTAACTAGTCTCTGCTTATTCTCGCAACTCCTGTTTGAGTTACTAATCTTAGCAACCGAACTAGTATCAAATCTTGGGGTTGCTATAAACACTAGTAAAGTACACATCAATAACATGTATATAAAATATACTTATGTTCACTTTGCCATCCTTCTTATCCGCCAATCACTTGGGGTAGTACCTCTTCCAGTGACCAGTCTCTTTGCAGCAGAAGCACTTAGTCTCAGGCTTAGGACCAGACTTGGGTTTCTTCACTTGAGCAGCAACTTGCTTGCCGTTCTTCTTGAAGTTCCCCTTCTTTTCCCTTTGCCTTTTTCTTGAAACTAGTGATCTTGTTAACCATCAACACTTGATTCTCTTTTCTTGATTTCTACCTTCATCGATTTCAACATCACGAAGAGCTCGAGAATCGTTTTCGTCATCCCTTGCATACTATAGTTCATCATGAAGTTCTAGTAACTTAGTGATGGTGACTAGAGAATTCTGTCAATCACTATCTTATCTGGAAGATTAACTCCCACTTGAGTCAAGCGATTGAAGTACCCAGACAGTCTGAGCACATGCTCACTAGTTGAGCGATTCTCCTCCATCTTTTAGCTATAGAACTTGTTGGAGACTTCATATCTCTCAACTCGGGTATTTGCTAGAAATATTAACTTCAACTCCTGGAACATCTCATATGGTCCATGACGTTCAAAACGTCTTTGAAGTCCCGATTCTAAGCCGTTAAGCATGGTGCACTAAACTATCAAGTAGTCATCATTTTGAGCTAGCCAGACGTTCATAACTCCTGCATCTGCTCCTGCAATAGGTCTGTCACCTAGCGGTGCATTTAAGGACATAATTCTTCTGTGCAGCAATGAGGATAAACCTCAGATCACGGATCGAATCCGCATCATTGCTACTAACATTTTTCAACACAATTTTCTCTAGGAACATATCAAAATAAACATATGAAAGCAACAACGCAAGCTATTGATCTACAACATAATTTGCAAAATACTACCAGGACTAAGTTCATGATAAATTTAAGTTCAATTAATCATATTACTTAAGAACTCCCACTTAGACAGACATCTCTCTAGTCATCTAAGTGATCACGTGATCCAAATCAACTAAACCATAACCGATCATCACGTGAGATGGAGTAGTTTTCAATGGTGAACATCACTATGTTGATCATATCTACTATATGATTCACGCTCGACCTTTCGGTCTCCGTGTTCCGAGGCCATATCTGCATATGCTAGGCTCGTCAAGTTTAACCTGAGTATTCAGCGTGTGCAAAACTGGCTTGCACCCGTTGTAGATGGACGTAGAGCTTATCACACCCGATCATCACGTGGTGTCTGGGCACGACGAACTTTGGCAACGGTGCATACTCAGGGAGAACACTTCTTGATAATTAGTGAGAGATCATCTTAAAATGCTACCGTCAAACAAAATATAATAAGATGTATAACAGATAAACATCATATGCAAAATATGTGACATGATATGGCCATGATCATCTTGCGCCTTTGATCTCCATCTCCAAAGTACTATCATGATCTCTATCGTCACCGGCACGACACCATGATCTTCATCATCTTGATCTATATCAATGTGTCATCACATGGTCGTCTCACCAACTATTGCTCTTGCAACTATTGCTATCGCATAGCGATAAAGTAAAGCAATTATTTGGCACTTGCATCTTATGCAACAAAGAGACAACCATAGAGCTTCTGCCAGTCGCCGATAGCTTCAACAAAACATGATCATCTCATATAACAACTTATATCTCATCACGTCTTGACCATATCACATCACAACATGCCCTGCAAAAACAAGTTAGACGTCCTCTACTTTGTTATTGCAAGTTTTACGTGGCTGCTACGGGCTTAAGCAAGAACCAATCTCACCTACGCATCAAAACCACAACGATAGTTTGTCAAATAGACTCCGTTTTAACCTTCGCAAGGACCAGGCGTAGCCACACTCGGTTCAACTAAAGTTGGAGAAACTGACACCCGCCAGCCACCTATGTGCAAAGCACGTCGGTAGAACCAGCCTCGCATAAGCGTACGCGTAATGTCGGTCCGGGCCGCTTCATCCAACAATACCGCCGAACCAAAGTATGACATGCTGGTAGGCAGTATGACTTATATCGTCCACAACTCACTTGTGTTCTACTCGTGCATATAACATCAAACCATAAAAACCTAGGCTCGGATGCCACTGTTGGGGAACGTAGTAATTTCAAAAAATTTCCTACGCACACGCAAGATCATGGTGATGGCATAGCAACGAGAGGGGAGAGTGTTCGTCCACGCACTGTCGTGACCGTGGCGAAGCGTTAGCACAACGCGGTTGATGTAGTCGTACGTCTTCACGATCCGACCGATCCAAGCACCGAACGTACGGAGCCTCCGAGTTCAGCACACGTTCAGCTCGATGACGATCTCCGGCCCTCCGATCCAGCAAAGGCTCCGGAGATGAGTTCCGTCAGCACGACGGCGTGGTGACGATGATGATGTTCTACCGGTGCAGGGCTTCGCCTAAACTCCGCGACGATATGACCGAGGTGGAATATGGTGGAAGGGGGCACCGCACACGGCTAAGGAACGATCCGTAGATCAACTTGTGTGTCTATGGGGTGCCCCCCGCCCCCATATATAAAGGAGCAAGGGAGGAAGAGGCCGGCCCTAGGACGAGGGCGCGCCAAGGGAGTCCTACTCCCACCGGGAGTAGGATTCCTTCTTTCCTAGTCCAACTAGGAGAAGGGAAAGAAGGGAAGTGGAGAAGGAAGGGAGAGGGGGCGCGCCCAAACCCTTTGTCCACCTCGGACTGGGCTTGGGAGGGCGCGCCACCTCCCGGCTCCTTCCCACTAAAGCCCATTAAGGCCCAATACTCTTCCCGTATTCCGTAACTCCCGGTACTCAAAAATACCCGAATCACTCGGAACCTTTCCGAACTCCGAATATAGTCGTCCAATATATCGATCTTTATGTCTCGACCATTTCGAGACTCCTCGTCATGTCCCCGATCTCATCTGGGACTCCGAACTCCTTCGGTACATCAAAACTCATAAACTCATAATAAAACTATCATCGAAACCTTAAGCGTGCGGACCCTACGGGTTCGAGAACTATGTAGACATGACCTAGAACTATTCTCGGTCAATAACCATAGCAGAACCTGGATGCCCATATTGGTTCCTACATATTCTACGAAGATCTTTATCGGTCAAACCGCATAACAACATACGTTGTTCCCTTTGTCATCGGTATGTTACTTGCCCGAGATTTGATCGCTCGGTATCCAATACCTAGTTCAATCTCGCTATCGCAAGTCTCTTTACTCGCTCGTAATACATCATCTCATAACTAACTCATTAGTTACAATGCTTGCAAGGCTTAGGTGATGAGTATTACCAAGAGGGCCCGAGATACCTCTTCGACAATCGGAGTGACAAAACCTAATCTCGAATACGCCAACTCAACATGTACCTTCGAGACACCTGTAGTACTCCTTTATAATCACCCGATTACGTTGTGACGTTTGGTAGTACCCAAAGTGTTCCTCCGGTAAACGGGAGTTGCATAATTCTAATAGTTACAGGAACATGTATAAGTCATGAAGAAAGCAATAGCAGTATACTAAACAATCAAGTGCTAGGCTAACGGAATGGGTCATGTCAATCACATCATTCTCCTAATGATGTGATCCCGTTAATCAAATGACAACTCTTTTGTCCATGGCTAGGAAACATAACCATCTTTGATAAACGAGCTAGTCAAGTAGAGGCATACTAGTGACACTATGTTTGTCTATGTATTCACACATGTATTATGTTTCCGGTTAATACAATTCTAGCATAAATAATAAACATTTATCATGAAATAAGGAAATAAATAATAACTTTATTATTGCCTCTAGGGCATATTTCCTTCAGTCTTCCCCAACCTCTTCCTCTCTCCTTGCTGGATCAAGGCATGGGAGACGTCACCGGGCTGCATGTGTGTTGAACGCGGAGCTGCCGTCCGTTCGGCACTAGGATCATCGGTGATTTGGATCACGACGAGTACGACTCCATCAATCCTGTTCACTTGAACGCTTCCGCTTAGCGATCTACAAGGGTATGTAGATGCACTCTCCTTCCCCTCGTTGCTAGAATACTCCATAGATTGATCTTGGTGATGCGTAGAAATTTTTTGATTTCTGCTACGTTCCCCAACAGTGGCATCATGAGCTAGGTCTATGCGTAGTTTCTATGCACGAGTAGAACACAAGTTGTTGTGGGCGTTGAATTTTGTTCGATATGCTTACCGTTACTAGTCCAATCTTGTTTCGACGGTATTGTGGGATGAAGCGGCCCGGACCGACCTTACACGTACTCTTACGTGAGACAGGTTCCAGCGACTGACATGCACTTGTTGCATAAGGTGGCTAACGGGTGCCAGCCTCTCCCACTTTAGTCAGATCGGATTCGATGAAAAGGGTCCTTATGAAGGGTAAATAGCAATTGACATATCATGTTGTGGTTTTGCGTAGGTAAGAAACGTTCTTGCTAGAAACCCATAGTAGCCACGTAAAATATGCAAACAACAATTAGAGGACGTCTAACTTGTTTTTGCAGGGTATGCTATGTGATGTGATATGGCCAAAAGTATGTGATAAATGATAGATGTGATGTATAAGATTGATCATGTTCTTGTAATAGGAATCACGACTTGCATGTCGATGAGTATGACAACTGGCAGGAGCCATAGGAGTTGTCTTAATTTATTGTATGACTTGCGTGTCAATGAACAACGCCATGTAATTACTTTACTTTATTGCTAAGCCGTTAGCCATAGTAGTAGAAGTAATTGTTGGCGAGACAACTTCATGGAGACACGATGATGGAGATCATGATGATGGAGATCATGGTATCATGCCGGTGACGATGATGATCATGGAGCCCCGAAGATGGAGATCAAACGGAGCAAAATGATATTGGCCATATCATGTCACTTTTTGATTGCATGTGATGTTTATCATGTTTATGCATCTTATTTGCTTAGAACGACAGTAGCTTAAATAAGATGATCCCTCACAATAATTTCAAGAAAAGTGTTCCCCCTAACTGTGCACCATTGCGAAATTTCGTTGTTTCGAAGCACCACATGATGATCGGGTGTGATAGATTCTAACGTTCACATACAACGGGTGTAAGCCAGATTTACACACGCGAAACACTTAGGTTAACTTGACGAGCCTAGCATGTACAGACATGGCCTCGGAACACAAGAGACCGAAAGGTCGAGCATGAGTCGTATAGAAGATACGATCAACATGAAGATGTTCACCGACGTTGACTAGTCCGTCTCACGTGATGATCGGACACGGCCTAGTTGACTCGGATCATGTAATCACTTAGATGACTAGAGGGATGTCTATCTGAGTGGGAGTTCATAAGATGAACTTAATTATCCTGAACATAGTCAAAAGATCTTTGCAAATTATGTCGGAAGCTCGCGCTTTAGTTCTATTGTTTTAGATATGTTCCTAGAGAAAATTTAGTTGAAAGTTGATAGTAGCAATTATGCGGACTGGGTCCATGAACTGAGGATTGTCCTCGTTGCTTCGTAGAAGGCTTATGTCCTTAATGCACCGCTCGGTGTGCTGAACCTTGAACGTCGTCTGTGGATGTTGCGAACATTTGACATACACGTTTTGATAACTACGTGATAGTTCAGTGATGTTAAACAGTTTAGAGTTGAGGCACCGAAGACGATTTTGAAACGTCGCGAAACATACGAGATGTTTCGAGGGCTGAAATTGGGCTCGTGCCTACGTCAAGAGGTATGAGACCTCCGACGATTCTCTTAGCCTGCAAACTAAGGGAGAAAAGCTCAATCGTTGAGCTTGTGCTCAGATTGTCCGAGTATAACAATCACTTGAATCGAGTGGGAGTTGATCTTGCAGATGAGATAGTGATGTTTCTCCAAAGTCATTGCCACCAAGCTGCTAGAGCTTCGTGATGAACTATAACATATCAGGGATAGATATGATGATCCTTGAGATATTCACGATGTTTGACACCGCGAAAGTAGAAATCAAGAAGGAGCATCAATTGTTGATGGTTGGTGAAACCACTAGTTTCAAGAAGGGCAAGGGCAAGAAGGGATACTTCATGAAACGGCAAATCAGCTGCTGATCTAATGAAGAATCCCAAGGTTGAACCCAAACCCGAGACTAAGTGCTTCTGTAATAAGGGGAACAGCCACTCGAGCAGAATCACCCTAGATACTTGGTAGATGAGAAGGCTGGCAAGGTCGATAGAAGTATATTGGATATACATTATGTTAATGTGTACTTTACTAGTACTCCTAGTAGCACCAGGGTATTAGATACCGGTTCGGTTGCTAAGTGTTAGTAACTCGAAATAAAAGCTACGGAATAAATGGAGACTGGCTAAAGGTGAGCTGACGATATGTGTTGGAAGTGTTTCCAAGGTTGATGTGATCAAGCATCGCACGCTCTCTCTACCATCAAGATTGGTGTTAAACCTAAATAATTGTTATTTGGTGTTTGCGTTGAGCATAGACATGATTGGATTATGTCTATTGCAATATGGTTATTCGTTTAAGGAGAATAATGGTTACTCTGTTTATTTGAATAATACCTTCAATGAATGGTTTATTGAATCTCGATCGTAGTAATACACATGTTCATGCCAAAAGATAGTAATGATAGTACCACTTACTTGTGGCATTGCCATGTAAGTCATATTGGTATAAAACGCATGAAGAAGCTCCATGTTGATGGATCTTTGGACTCACTCGTTTTTGAAAAGATTGAGACATGCGAACCATGTCTATTGGTGTATACGCATGAAGAAACTCCATGCAGATGGATCGTTTGGACTCACTTGATTTTGAATCACTTGAGACATGCAAATCATACCACATGGGCAAGATGACTGAAAGCCTCGTTCTCAGTAAAATGGAACAAGAAAGCAACTTGTTGGAAGTAATACATTTTGATGTGTGCAGTCCAATGAGTGCTGAGGCACGCAGTGGATATCGTTATGTTCTTACTTCACGAATGATTTGAGTAGATACTGAGTATATTTACTTGATGAAACACAAGTCTGAATTATTGAATGGTTCAAGTAATTTCAGAGTGAAGTTCAAGATCATCGTGACAAGAGGATAAAATGTCTATAATATAATCATAGAGATGAGTATCTGAGTTACGAGCTTTGGCACACAATTAAGACATTGTGGAAATTGTTTCACAATTAATACCGCCTGGAACACCATACTGTGATGGTGTGTCCGAACATCATAGTTGCACACTATTGGATATGGTGCATACCATGATGTCTCTCATTGAATTATCACTATCGTTCATGGGTTAGGCATTAGAGACAACCGCACTCACTTTATAGGGCACCACGTAATTCCGTTGAGACGACACCGTTTGAACTATGGTTTGGAGAAACCTAAGTTGTCGTTCCTTAAAAGTTTGGGGCTGCGACTCTTATGTGAAAAAGGTTTCAGGTTGATAAGCTCGAACCCAAAGCGGATAAAATGCATCTTTATAGGACACCCAAAACAGTTGGGTATACCTCCTAATTCAGATTCGAAAGCACTAGGGATTGTTTCTGGAATCGGCTCCTTTCTCGAGGAAAAGTTTGTCTTGAGAATTGAGTGGGAGGATGGTGGAGACTTGATGAGGTTATTGAACCGTCACTTCAACAAGTGTGTAGCAGGGCACATGAAGTTGTTCCTCTAGCGCCTACACCAATTGAAGTATAGGCTTATGATAGTGATCATGAAGCTTTGGATCAAGTCACTACCGTACCTAGTAGGGTGGCAAGGATGCGTCCACTTGAGAGTGGTACAGTAATCCTGTCTTGAAGGTCCTGTTGCTATACAACAATGAACCTACGAGCTATGGAGAAGCGATGGTGTGCCCATATTCCGACAAATGGTTTGAAGCCATAAAATCCGAGAGAGGATCCATGTATGAAAACAAAGTGTAGACTTTGGTGGACTTGCCCGATGATCTGCAAGCCATTGAGATAAATGGATCTTTAAGAAGAAGACGAACGTGGACGGTAATGTCACCGTCTATGAAGCTCGACTTGTGGCGAAGAGTTTTTCACAAGTTCAAGGAGTTGACTACGATGAGATTTTCTCATCCGTAGCGATGCTTAAGTCCGTCGGAATCATGTTAGCATTAGCTGCATTTATGAAATCTGGCAGATGGATGTCAAAATGAGTTTCCTTACCAGTTTTTGTAAGGAAAGGTTGTATGTGATACAACCAGAAGATTTTGACAATCCTGAAAGACGCTAACAAGTATGCAAAGCTCCAGCAATCCTTCTAAGGACTGGAGTAAGCATCTCGGGGTTGGAATATACACTTTGATGAGATGATCAAAGATTTTGGGTTTATACAAAGTTTATGAGAAACTTGTATTTCCAAAGAAGTGAGTGGGAGCACTATAGAATTTCTGATGAGTATATGTTGCTAACATATTGTTGATCAGAAATGATGTAGAATTTCTGGAAAGCATCTAGGGTTATTTGAAAAGTGTTTTTCAATAGAAAACCTGGATTAGGCTGCTTGAACATTGAGCATCAAGATCTATGAGGATAGATCAAAAACACTAAATGGTACTTTCAAATGAGCATATACCTTGACATGATCTTGAAGGTGTTCAAGATGGATCAGTCAAAGAAGGAGTTCTTGCCTGAAATGTATGGTATGAAGTTAAGACTTAAAGCTCGATCACGGCAGAAGAGAGAGAAAGGACGAAGGTCGTCCCCTATGCTTTAGACGTAGGCTCTACAGTATGCTATGCTAAGTACCGCACCTGATGTGTGCCTTGCCACATGTCTGGCAAGAGGGTACAAAGGTGATCAAGGAGTGGATCACCAGACAACAGTCAAAAATTGTCCTTGGAGTAATAAGGACATGTTTCTTGATTATGGAGGTGATAAAGAGTTCGGCGTAAAGGGTTACGTCGATGCAAGCTTTAACACCTATCCGAATGACTCTGAGTAGCAAACCGGATACGTATAGGGAACAACCATTTGGAATAGCTCCAAGTGGAGCGTGGAAGCAGTATTTACAATATGACCTAGAGATTTGCGAAGTACATACGGATCTATATGTTGCAGACCCGTTGACTAAAACCTCTCTCACAAGCAAAACATGATCAAACCCCAGAACTCATTGAGTCTTAATCACATGATGATGTGAACTAGTTTAGTGACACTAGTAAACTCTTTGGATGTTGGTCACATGGCGATGTGACCTTTGAGTGTTAATACATGGCGATGTGAACTAGATTACTGACTCTAGTGCAAGTGGGAGACTGTTGGAAATATGCCCTAGAGGCAATAATAAATTAGTTATTATTATTATATTTCCTTGTTCATGATAATTGTTTATTATCCATGCTATAATTGTATTGATAGGAAACTCAGATACATGTGTGGATACATAGACAACACCATGTCCCTAGTAAGCCTCTAGTTGACTAGCTCGTTGATCAATAGATGGCTACGGTTTCCTGACCATGGACATTGGATGTCGTTGATAACGGGATCACATCATTAGGAGAATGATGTGATGGACAAGACCCAATCCTAAGCCTAGCACAAAGATCGTGTAGTTCGTATGCTATAGCTTTTCTAATGTCAAGTATCATTTCCTTAGACAATGAGATTGTGCAACTCCCGGATGCCGTAGGAATGCTTTGGGTGTACCAAACATCACAACGTAACTGGGTGGCTATAAAGGTACACTATGGGTATCTCCGAAAGTGTCTGTTGGGTTGGCACGAATCGAGACTGGGATTTGTCACTCTGTGTGACGGAGAGGTATCTCTGGGCCCACTCGGTAGGACATCATCATAATGTGCACAATGTGACCAAGGTGTTGATCACGGGATGACGTGTTACAGAACGAGTAAGGAGACTTGCCGGTGACGAGATTGAACAAGGTATCGGGATACCGACGATCGAATCTCGGGCAAGTACAATACCGCTAGACAAAGGGAATTGAATACGGGATTGATTGAATCCTCGACATCATGGTTCATCCGATGAGATCATCGTGGAACATGTGGGAGCCAACATGGGTATCCAGATCCCGCTGTTGGTTATTGACCGGAGAACGTCTCGGTCATGTCTGCATGGTTCCCGAACCCGTAGGGTCTACACACTTAAGGTTCGATGACGCTAGGGTTATAGGGAATAAATGTACGTGGTTACCGAATGCTGTTCGGAGTCCCGGATGAGATTCCGGACGTCACGAGGAGTTCCGGAATGGTCCGGAGGTAAAGATTTATATATGGAAAGTTGTTGTTCGGGTTCCGGGAAAAGTTCGGGTTTTTCCGGTATTGTACCGAGAAGCTTCCAGAAGGTTCCGGAGGATTCCGGAGGGGTCCGGAGGTCCGGAAAATGTTCCACCACGTCGAATACAGCAGCATGGGCTGTAAGGGGGCGCCCTAGCCTTAATGGGCCAAGGGCACTGATACGTCTCCAACGTATCTATAATTTTTGATTGCTCCATTCTACTTTATCTACTATTTTAGGCAATATTGGGCTTTATTATCCACTTTTATATTATTTTTTGGACTAACCTATTAACTGGAGGCCCAACCCAAATTTGTTGTTTTATGCCTATTTTAGTGTTTCGAGGAAAAGGAATATCAGACGGAGTCAAAATGGAACGGAATCAACTGGAGAAGTTAATTTTGGAAGGAAACCCACCTGATGGACTTGGACCCCACATCAGAAGATACGGGAGGTGCTCACGAGGGTGGGGGGCGCGCCCAGGGTGCGCCCCCTGCCTCGTGGGTCCCCCGTAGCTCCACCGACGTTCTCCCTGCACCCATATATACCTACGTACCCAAAAACTTCCAGAACAGAAGATAGATCGGGAGTTCCGCCGCCGCAAGCCTCTGAGCCACCAAAACCAATCGGGACCTGTTCCAAGCACCTGCGGAGGGGGATCCCATCACCGGAGGCCATCTTCATCATCCCGGCGCTATCCATGACGAGGAGGGAGTAGTTCACCCTCGGGGCTGAGGGTATGTACCAGTAGCTATGTGTTTGATCTCTCTCTCTCTCTCTCTCTCTCTCTCTCTCTCTCTCTCCCGTGTTCTCTCTCGTTTTCCATCTATGGCACGATCTTGATGTGTCCCGAGATTTGCTATTGTAGTTGGATCTTATGATGTTTCGCCCCCTCTACTCTCTTGTGATGAATTAAGTTTCCCCTTTGAAGTTATTTTATCGGATTGAGTCTTTTATGAACACTTGATGTATGTCTTGCGTGGGATAACCGTGGTGACAATGGGTTATTCTATTGATCCACTTGATGTATGTTTTGGTGATCAACTTGCGGGTTTCTTAACACTTGGGAACCTATGCATAGGGGTTGGCACACGTTCTTGACTCTCCGGTAGTAGCTTTGGGGCACTCTTTGAAGTACTTTTATGTTGGTTGGATGAATCTGAGATTGTGTGATGCATATCGTATAATCATGCCCACGGATACTTGAGGTGACAATGGAGTATCTAGGTGACATTAGGGTTTTGGTTGATTTGTATCTTAAGGTGTTAATGTAGTACGAACTCTTTTATAGATCGATCCGAGCGAATAACTTTGTGGTGGTTTCGTACCTGACCATAATCTCTACGTTTGTTCTCCACTATTAGTGTCTTTGGAGTGACTCTTTGTTGCATGTTGAGGGCTTGTCATATGTTCTATCTATGTTATTATTGTTTAGAGAACTTACACTAGTGAAAGTATGAACCCTTGGCCTTGTTTCCTATCATTGCAATACCGTTTACGCTCACTTTTACCGCTTGTTACCTTGCTGTTTTTATTATTTCAGATTACAAATACCTTTATCTACTATCCATATTGCACTTGTATCACCATCTCTTCGCTGAACTAGTGCACCTATACAATTTGCCATTGTATTGGGTGTGTTGGGGACACAAGAGACTTTTTGTTATTTGGTTGCAGGGTTGTTTGAGAGAGACCATCTTCATCCTACGCCTCCCACGGATTGATAAACCTTAGGTCATCCACTTGAGGGAAATTTGCTACTGTCCTACAAACCTGTGCACTTGCAGGCCCAACAACGTCTACAAGAAGAAGGTTGTGTAGTAGACATCAAGCTCTTTTCTGCCGCCGTTGCTGGGGAGGCTAGGTAAGTGAAGGTATATCTTTAGATCTTGCAATTGAATCTTTTTGTTTCTTGTTTTAGCACTAGTTTATTTTATAAAAGAAAATTACAAAAAAAATGTTGTTGAGTTTGTCTCATACGCTTCACCTTTTTAATATCTTTCGTGAGTATGATGGAAAGGAAAATTGTGCTCAAGTGCTAGAAGAAGAAATCTATAGAATGTTTTTATATGATGAGCATGATTGCAATGTTGTTAGTATGAATTCCTTGAATATTCATGATGCTAATGATATGCAAAGCCACAAGCTTGGGGAAGCTATGTTTGATGGAGATGATATTTTTTGTCCCCCAAGCTTTGATGAGCAAATTTACTATGATGAAAGCATGCCTCCTATTTATGATGATTATTGTGATGATACATATGCTATAAAGGAGAAGTTTTCTATGTTTGTAGATCATGAAAAGAATGCTTTAGGTGCTGCTTATATTGTTGAATTCATTCATGATGCTACTGAAAATTATTATGAGGGAGGAACATATGCTTGTAGGAATTGCAATAATGTCAAGTTTCCTCTCTATGTGCTTAAATTCTTGAAGCTATGCTTGTTGTGCCATCCTATGCTAGTTGATTATTGTTCTCATAAGTTGTTTTCTCACAAAATCTCTATGCATAGGAAGTGGGTTAGGCTTAAATGTGCTAGTCATATGCTTCATGATGCTCCCGTTATGTTTCAATTCTTATCTTTTTTGTGAGCATCATTGCCATCATCATGCCTAGCTAAAAGGCATTAAAGAAAAGCGCTTGTTGGGAGACAACCCAATATTTATCCTTGATGTTTTTGTGTGTCCACATGATTATTCTACTGTAGTAATCATGTTTTATAGCTTTTGTTTCAATAAAGTGCCAAGTAGAACCTTTGGGAAGACTTGGGTGAAGTTTATGTGATCTTGCTGTGAAAAACAGAAACTTTAGCGCTCACGAGAATAGATGCCATTTTTTTACTGGAGAGTGCTTTTAGGTTTATTCTTTTTGCAGATGATTAATAGACAAATTTCTCAGGTCCAGAAATTTATTTCATAATTTTTGGGGTTCCATAAGTATACGTTTTATACAGATTACTACAGACTGTTCTGTTTTTGACAGATTCTGTTTTCTATGTGTTGTTTGCTTATTTTGATGAATCTATGAGTAGTATCGGAGGGTATGAACCATAGAGAAGTTAGAATACAGTAGATATTACACCAATATGAATTTAGAATGAGTTCATTACAGTACCTAAGTGGTGGTTTTATGTTCTTATACTAACGGAGCTTACGAGTTTTGTGTTGAAGTTTTGTGTGGTTGAAGTTTTCAAGTTTTGGGTAAAGATTCGACGGACTATGGAATAAGGAGTGGCAAGAGCCTAAGCTTGGGGATGCCCAAGGCACCCCAAGGTAATATTCAAGGACAACCAAGAGCCTAAGCTTGGGGATGCCCCGGAAGGCATCCCCTCTTTCATCTTCGTTCATCGGTAACTTTACTTGGAGCTATATTTTTATTCACCACATGATATGTGTTTTGCTTGGAGCGTCATTTTATTTTGTTAGTTTTTGTTTGCTGTTAGTTAGAATAGTGTTTTACATCTTTAGTTTCAATAAAAAGGTCAAGGATAGCCTTTGCCATGCTTATTTTGCTAGTTTGCATGTTGCTGTTTGAAAACAGAAAGTTTACCGCTGTTGCAAAAATTCTCTAGAAAAGTCAGAGCATGGTCTAACGTTGAATATTTTTGCATATTGAGCTATGATAAATTTATTACAGTGGGAATTTTAGTTCATAATTTTTGGAGTCAGGGAAGTATTGATACTCTTGCATTCTTTACAGACTGTACTGTTTTGGCAGATTGCTGTTATGGTTGCATTGTCTGCATATGTTTGCTTGTTTAATGATTATATTTGATGATAGGAGTATTAAATATGCAGAGGCATTTAGTATTCAATGTGGAATCATAATTTAAGTGATTTTTTACAGTAGAATATGATAAGGTTTTGCATTGGTTTATACTACCTATCTCACGAGTTCTTGTTGAGTTTGTTGTGAATGAAGCTTTTGATAAAAAGAGAAACCATGATATGAGAGGAATTAAGGAGACACAAAAGTTCAAGATTGGGGATGCCCAAGGCACCCCAAGATAATATTTCAAGAAGTCTCAAGCATCTAAGCTTGGGGATGCCCCGGTAGGCATCCCACCTTTCTTCTTCAACAACTATCGGTTAGTATCGGTTGAGCCTAAGTTTTTGCTTCTTCACATGAGTTGTGCTATCCTTGCATCGTAGTTTTCTTTAGCTTTGATTGCTGTTTGAATGAAGTATCAATATCTGAAATTCTTTAATGAGAGAGAGCCATACATGAATTGGAATTTGCTAGAATACTCTATGTGCTTCACTTATATCTTTTGAGCTTAATAGTTTTGCTCATAGTGCTTCACTTATATCTTTTGAGCGTGACAATTTTTGCTCTAGTGCTTCACTTATATCTTTTAGAGCATGGTGGTAGTTTTATTTTGAAGAAATAGATGAACTCTCATGCTTCACTTAGATTATTTTGAGAGTCGTTATTAGCATGGCAATTTGCTTAATGTTAATATACTTGGTATTCAAGATATGTGAAACTTTCTTTTGAGTGTGTTGAATACTAAGATAAGTTTGATGCTTGATAATTGTTTTGAGATATGGAGGTGATAATATCAAAGTTGTGCTAGTTGGGTGATTATGAATTTGAGAAATACTTGTGTTGAAGTTTGCAAGTCCCGTAGCATGCACATATGGTTAAAGTTGTGTAACAAATTTGAAACATGAAGTGTACCTGGCTTGTGCATCCTTATGAGTGGCGGTCGGGGACGAGCGATGGTCTTTTCCTACCAATCTATCCCCCTAGGAGCATGTGCGTAGTACTTGAATTTTTGATGGCTTCTAAATTTTTTCCATAAGTATATGAGTTCTTTTGACTAATGTTGAGTCCATGGATTATACGCGCTCTCACCTTTCTCGCCTTTGCTAGCCTCTTGATGCCGTGCATTGCCCTTTCTCACCTTGAGAGTTGGTGCAAACTTCACGTGCATCCAAACCCGTGATACGATCGCTCTATCACACATAAACCTCCTTATATCTTCCTCAAAACAGCCACCATACCTACCTATCATGGCATTTCCATAGCCATTCCGAGATATATTGCCATGCAACTTCCACCATCATCATCATGACATGCATTACTTTTGTCATATTGCCATTGCATGATCTTGTAGTTGACATCATACTTGTGGCCAAGCTACCATGCATTATTTTTTATACATGTCACTCTTGATTCATTGCACCATCCCGGTACACCGGCGGAGGCATTCATATAGAGTCATATCTTGTTCTAAGTTTCGAGTTGTAATCCTTGTGTTGTAATTTATAGAAGTGTGATGATCATCATTATTAGAGCATTGCCCAAAAAAAGAGAAAGGCCAAAAAAAGGCCCAAAAAAAAGAAAATAAAAAAATAAAAAGGGCAATGCTACTATCTCTTTTTCCACACTTGTGCTTCAAAGTAGCACCTTGTTCTTCATGTAGTGAGTCTCATATATTGTGCTTCAAAGTAGCACCTTGTTCCTCATGTAGAGAGTCTCATGTGTTATCACTTTCATATACTAGTGGGAATTTTTCATTATAGAACTTGGCTTGTATATTCCTACGATGGGCTTCCTCAAATGCCCTAGGTCTTCATGAGCAAGCAAGTTGGATGCACACCCACTAGTTTTATGTTGTTGAGCATTCATAGCTCTAGTGCGTTCGTTGCATGGCAATCCCTACTCCTCATGTTGACATCAATTGATCCATAGCCCGTTGATTAGCCTCGTCAACATGAGACTTTCTCCTTTTTTGTCTTCTCCACACAATCCCCATCATTATATTCTATTCCACCCATAGTGCTATATCCATGGCTCACGCTCATGTATTGCGTGAAGGTTGAAAAACTTTGAGATTATTTAAGTATAAACTATATGAATTTGTAGGGATGAACTTTCTTTTGCCATGTTATTTTGAGAAGACATGATTGCTTTGATTAGTATGCTTGAAGTATTATTACTTTTATGTCAATATGAACTTTTGTCTTGAATCTTTTGGATCTGAATATTCATGCCACAATTAAGAAGATTTACATTGAAATTATGCCAAAGTATCACTCCGCATCAAAAATTCTTTTTTATCATTTACCTACTCGAGGACGAGCAGGAATTAAGCTTGGGGATGCTTGATACGTCTCCAACGTATCTATAATTTTTGATTGCTCCATGCTACTTTATCTACTATTTTAGGCAATATTGGGCTTTATTATCCACTTTTATATTATTTTTGGGACTAACCTATTAACCGGAGGCCCAGCCCAGATTTGTTTGTTTTATGCCTATTTTAGTGTTTCGAGGAAAAGGAATATCGACGGAGTCAAACGGAACGAAATCAAGCTGGAGAAGTTATTTTTGGAAGGAAACCCACCGATGGACTTGGACCCCATGTCGAAGATACGGAGGTGCTCACGAGGGTGGGGCGCCCCCCCCAGGTGTGCGCCCTGCCTCGTGGGGCCCCCGTAGCTCCACCGACGTTCTCCCTGCACCCATATATACCTACGTACCCAAAAACTTCCAGAACAGAAGTTAGATCGGGAGTTTCGCCGCCGCAAGCCTTTGTGGCCACCAAAAACCAATCGGGACCCTGTTCTGGCACCCTGCCGGAGGGGGATCCCATCACCGGAGGCCATCTTCATCATCCCGGCGCTATCCATGACGAGGAGGGAGTAGTTCACCCTCGGGGCTGAGGGTATGTACCAGTAGCTATGTGTTTGATCTCTCTCTCTCGTGTTCTCTCTCGTGTTCCATCTATGGCACGATCTTGATGTATCCCGAGATTTGCTATTGTAGTTGGATCTTATGATGTTTCCCCCCCTCTACTCTCTTGTGATGAATTGAGTTTCCCCTTTGAAATTATTTTATTGGATTGAGTCTTTTATGAACATTTGATGTATGTCTTGCATGGGATAACCGTGGTGACAATGGGTTATTCTATTGATCCACTTGATGTATGTTTTGGTGATCAACTTGTGGGTTTCGTGACACTTGGGAACCTATGCATAGGGGTTGGCACACGTTCTTGACTCTCCGGTAGTAGCTTTGGGGCACTCTTTGAAGTACTTTTATCTTGGTTGGATAAATCTGAGATTGTGTGATGCATATCGTATAATCATGCCCATGGATACTTGAGGTGACAATGGAGTATCTAGGTGACATTAGGGTTTTGGTTGATTTGTATCTTAAGCTGTTATTCTAGTATGAACTCTTTTATATATCGATCCGAAGGAATAACTTTGTGGTGGTTTCGTACCCGACCATAATCTCTATGTTTGTTCTCCGCTATTAGTGTCTTTGGAGTGACTCCTTGTTGCATGTTGAGGGCTTGTCATATGTTCTATCTATGTTATTATTGTTGAGAGAACTTACACTAGTGAAAGTATGAACCCTAGGCCTTGTTTCCTATCATTGCAATACTGTTTACGCTCACTTTTACCGCTTGTTACCTTGCTGTTTTTATTATTTCAGATTACAAATACCTTTATCTACTATCCATATTGCACTTGTATCACCATCTCTTCGCCGAACTAGTGCACCTATACAATTTGCCATTGCATTGGGTGTGTTGGGGACACAAGAGACTTTTTGTTATTTGGTTGCAGGGTTGTTTGAGAGAGACCATCTTCATCCTACGCCTCCCACGGATTGATAAACCTTAGGTCATCCACTTGAGGGAAATTTGCTACTGTCCTACAAACCTGTGCACTTGCAGGCCCAACAACGTCTACAAGAAGAAGGTTGTGTAGTAGACATCAGGAACCAGCCCCCCAAGGCCCATGCGCATGGGAGAGGGGAAACCCTCAGGGGGAGGGCCTCCACTTGACTTGGGAGGCACTCCTCCCCCCTTGGCCGCCGCCCCCTCCTCAGATTGGATCTGAGGGGGCCGGCCCCCCTCTCCCTTGCCCCTATATATATGTGGGGGGTGGGAGGGCAGCCACACCCAAGTTCTGGCGCAGCCCTCCCCCTTTCCCAAGTTCTCCTCCTCTCTCGCGGTGCTTGGTGAAGCCCTGTAGGATTGCCACGCTCCTCCACCACCACCACGCCGTCGTCGTGCTGCTCTCGGACGGAGTCTTCCCAACCTCTCCTCTCTCTCTGGCTGGATCAAGGCATGGGAGACGTCACCGGGCTGCATGTGTGTTGAACGCGGAGGTGCCGTCCGTTCGACACTAGGATCATCGGTGATTTGGATCACGACGAGTACGACTCCATCAACCCCGTTCACTTGAACGCTTCCGCTTAGCGATCTACAAGGGTATGTAGATGCACTCTCCATCCCCTCGTTGCTAGAATACTCCATAGATTGATCTTGGTGATGCGTAGAATTTTTTTGATTTCTGCTATGTTCCCCAACATGTAGTAATTTCAAAAAAATTCCTACGCACACGCCAGATCATGGTGATGCACAGCAACGAGAGGGGAGAGTGTTGTCCATGTACCCTTGTAGACCGAAAGCGGAAGCGTTTGCACAACGCGGTTGATGTAGTCGTACGTCTTCATGATCCAACCGATCCAATTACTGAACGTACGGCACCTCTGAGTTCAGCACACGTTCAGCTCGATGACATCCCATGAACTCCGATCCAGCAGAGTTTTGCGGGAGAGTTCCGTCACCACGACGGCGTGATAACGGTGTTGATGATGCTACCGACGTAGGGCTTCACCTAAGCACCGCTACGATATTACTGAGGTGGAATATGGTGGAGGGGGGCACCGCACACGGCTGGGAGAGATCAACAGATCAACTTGTGTGTCTTGAGGTGCCCCCTGCCCCCGTATATAAAGGAGTGGAGGAGGGGGAGGGCCGGCCCTCCTATGGCGCGCCCTGGAGGAGTCCTACTCCCACCGGCACTAGGATTCCCCCTCCCTTCCAAGTAGTCAGAGTAGGAGTCAAGGAAAGGGAAAAGAGAAGAGAAGGAAGGAGGGGACACAACCCCTCCCCCTAGTCCAATTCGGACTAGGCCTTGGGGGGGGGGGGCGCAGCCTCCCCTCTCTCTTTCCCCTAAAGCCCAATAAGTCCCATATACTCCCCGGCGAATTCCCGTAACTCTCCGGTACTCCGATAAATACCCGAATCACTCGGATCCTTTCTGATGTCCGAATATAGTCATCCAATATATTGATCTTTACGTCTTGACCATTTAGAGACTCCTCGTCATGTCCCCGATCTCATCCGGGACTCCGAACTACCTTCGGTACATCAAAACACATAACTCATAATATAAATCATCACCGAGCGTTAAGCGTGCGGACCCTACGGGTTCGAGAACTATGTAGACATGACCGAGACACATCTCCGGTCAATAACCAATAGCGTAACCTGGATGCTCATATTGGCTCCCACAAATTCTACGAAGATCTTTATCGGTCAAACCGCATAACAACATACGTTGTTCCCTTTGTCATCGGTATGTTACTTGCCCGAGATTTGATCGTCGGTATCCAATACCTAGTTCAATCTCGTTACCGGCAAGTCTCTTTACTCGTTCCGTAATACATCATCTCATAACTAACTCATTAGTTACAATGCTTGCAAGGCTAAGGTGATGAGTATTACCGAGAGGGCCCAGAGATACCTCTCCGACAATCGGAGTGACAAAATCTAATCTCGAAATACGCCAACTCAACAAGTACCTTCGGAGACACCTGTAGAACACCTTTATAATCACTCAGTTACGTTGTGACGTTTGGTAGCACACAAACTGTTCCTCCGGCAAATGGGAGTTCCATAATCCCATAGTCATAGGAACATGTATAAGTCAAGAAGAAAGCAATAGCAACATACTAAACGATCAAGTGCTAAGATAACGGAATGGGTCAAGTCAATCACATCATTCTCTAATGTTGTGATCCCGTTAATCAAATGACAACTCATGTCTATGGCTAGGAAACTTAACCATCTTTGATTCAACGAGCTAGTCAAGTAGAGGCATACTAGTGACATTATGTTTGTCTATGTATTCACACATGTACTAAGTTTCCGGTTAATACAATTCTAGCATGAATAATAAACATTTATCATGAAATAAGGAAATAAATAATAACTTTATTATTGACTCTAGGGCATATTTCCTTCAGTCTCCCACTTGCACTAGAGTCAATAATCTAGTTCACATCGCCATGTGATTTAACACCAATATTCACATCTGTATACGATTAACACCCATAGTTCACATAGTCATGTGACCAACACCTGAAGGGTTTACTAGAGTCAATAATCTAGTTCACATCGCTATGTGATTAATGATACGTCTCCAACGTATCTACTTTTGCAAACACTTTTGCCCTTGTTTTGGACTCTAACTTGCATGATTTGAATGAAACTAACCCGGACTGACGCTGTTTTCAGCAGAACTGCCATGATGTTGTTTTATGTGTAGAAAACAAAAGTTCTCGGAATGTCCTGAAAATCCACGGAGGCACTTTTTGGAAAATATAAAAAATACTGGCGAAAGAATCAAGACCAGGGAGCCCACACCCTGTCCACGAGGGTGGGGGCGCGCCCTCCCCCTAGGCGCGCCCCCCTGTCTCGTGGCCCCCCTGAGGCTCCGCCGACCTCAACTCCAGCTCCATATATTCCGTCTCGTGGAGAAAAAAGTCGGAGAGAAAGTTTCATCGCGTTTTACGATATGGAGCCCCTGCCAAGCCCTAATCTCTCTCGGGAGGGCTAATCTGGAGTCCTTCCGGGCTCCGGAGAGGGGGATTCATCGCCGTCATCATCACCAACCATCCTCTATCACCAATTTCATGATGCTCACCGCCGTGCGTGAGTAATTCCGTTGTAGGCTTACTGGACGGTGATGGGTTGGATGAGATTTACCATGTAATTAAGTTAGTTTTGTTAGGGTTTGATCCCTAGTATCCACTATGTTCTGAGATTGATGTTGCTATGACTTTGCTATGCTTAATGCTTGTCACTAGGGCTAGAGTGCCATGATTTCATATCTAAACCTATTATGTTTTCATGAATATATGTGTGTTCTTGATCCTATCTTGCAAGTCTATAGTCACCTATTATGTGTTATGATCCGACAACCCCGAAGTGACAATAATCGGGATACTTCTCGGTGATGACCGTAGTTTTAGGAGTTCATGTATTCACTATGTGTTAATGCTTTGGTCTGGTTCTCTATTAAAAGGAGGCCTTAATATCCCTTAGTTTCCGCTAGGACCCCGCTGCCACGGGAGGGTAGGACAAAAGATGTCATGCAAGTTCTTTTCCATAAGCACGTATGACTATTTACGGAATACATGCCTACACTACATTGATGAATTGGAGCTAGTTCTGTGTCACCCTAGGTTATGACTGTTACATGATCGATCGCATCCGGCATAATTCTCCATCACCGATCCAATGCCTACGAGCTTTTCATATATTCTTCTTCTCTTATTTACTTTTCCGTTGCTACTGTTACAACTACTATAAAACCCAAAAACATTACTTTTGCTACCGTTACCTTTATTATCATACTATGCTACTAAATACTTTGTTGCAGATACTAAGTTATCCAGGTGTGGTTGAATTGACAACTCAACTGCTAATACTCAAGAATATTCTTTGGCTCCCCTTGTGTTGAATCAATAAATTTGGGTTGAATACTTTACCCTCGAAAGCTGTTGCGATCCCCTACACTTGTGGGTTATCAATTAACACCCAAAGAGTACTAAGGTATGATCATGTTTTGCTCGTGAGAGAAGTTTAGTCAACGGGTCTGTCACATTTAGAGCTGTATGTATTTTGCAAATATTCTATGTCTACAATGCTCTGCACGAAGCTACTCTAGCTAATTGCTCCCACTTTCAATATGTATCCAGATTGAGACTTAGAGTCATCTGGATTGGTGTAAAAGCTTGCGCCAATGTAACTCTTTATGACGACCTCTTTTATCACCTCCATAATCGAGAAACATTTCCTTAGCCCTTACTAAGGATAATTTTTACCATTGTCCAGTGATCTACTCCTAGATCACTATTGTACACCCTTGCCAAACTCAGTGTAGGGTATACAATAGATCTGGTACACAGCATAGCATACTTTATAGAACCTATGACTGAGCATACGGAATGACTTTTCATTCTCTTTCTATTTTCTGCCATGGTCAGGTTTTGAGTCTTACTCAACTTCAGACCTTGCAACACAGGCAAAAACTCCTTCTTTGACTATTCCATTTTGAACTACTTCAAAATCTTATCAAGGTATGTACTCATTGGAAAATCTTATCAAGCGTCTTGATCTATCTCTATAGATCTTGATGCTCAATGTGTAAGCAGCTTCACCGAGGTCTTTCTTTGAAAAACTCCTTTCAAACACTTCTTTATGCTTTCTAGAAAAATTCTACATTATTTCCGATCAACAATATTTCATTCACATATACTTATCAGAAATGTTGTAGTGCTCCCACTCACTTTCTTATAAATACAGGCTTCTCAAAAATCTGTATAAAACCATATGCTTTGATCACACTACCAAAGTGTATATTCCGACTCCGAGATGCTTGCACCAGTCCATAGATGGATTACTGGAGCTTGCACACTTTTGTTAGCACCCTTTGGATTGACAAAACCTTCTGGTTGCATGATATACAACTCTTCTTTAAGAAATATCCATTTAAGGAATGCAGTTTTTATATCCATTTACCAGATATCATAAAATGTGGCAATTGCTAACATGATTCGGATAGACTTAAGCATCGATACGAGTGAGAAAATCTCATTGTATTCAACACCTTGAACTTATCGAAAAACTTTTTGCGACAAGTCGAGCTTTGTAGATAGTAACACTACTATCAGCGTATGTCTTCCTCTTGAAGATCCATTTATTTTCTACGACTTGCCGATCATCGGGCAAGTCCACCAAAGTCCACACTTTGTTCTCATACATGGATGCCATCTCAGATTTCATGGCCTTCAAGCCATTCCGCAGAATCTGGGCTCATCATCGCTTCCTCATAGTTCGTAGTTTCATCATGGTCTAGTAACATGACTTCCAGAACAGGATTACCGTACCACTCTGGTGCGGACTGTACTTTGGAAGACCTACGAGGTTCTGTAGTAACTTAATCTGAAGTTTCATGATCATCATCATTAGCTTCCTCACTAATTGGTGTAGGAATCACTAGAACTGATTTCTGTGATGAACTACTTTCCAATTTGGGAGAAGGTACAATTACCTTATCAAGCTCTATTTTCCTCCCACTCACTTCTTTTGAGAGAAACTCCTTCTCTAGAAAGGATCCATCTTAGCAACAAATATATTGCCTTCGGATCTATGATAGAAGGTGTACCCAACAGTTTCTTTTGGGCATTCTATGAAGACACACTTCTCTGATTTGGGTTCGAGCTTATCAGGTTGAAACTTTTTCACAAAAGCATCGCAGTCCCAAACTTTAAGAAACGACAACTTGGTTTTCTTGCCAAACCACAATTCATAAAGCGTCGTCTCAACGGATTTTGATGGTGCCCTATTTAAAGTGAATGCAGCTGTCTCTAATGCATAACCCCAAAATGGTAGTGGTAAATCAGTAAGATACATCATAGATCGCACCATATCCAATAAAGTGCGGTTACGACGTTCGGACACACCATTACGCTGTGGTGTTCCATGTGGCGTGAGCTGTGAAACTATTCCACATTCTTTTATATGAAGGCAAAACTCGTAACTCAAATATCAGGTTGTAGAAACTTTATTTTCTTGTTACGATGATTCTCCACTTCACTCTGAAATTCTTTGAACTTTTCAAATGTTTCAAACTTGTGTTTCATTAAGTAGATATACCCATATCTGCGCAAATCATCTGTGAAAGTCAGAAAATAACGATACTCGCCATGAGCATCAACACTCATTGGATCGCATACATCGGTATGTATTATTTCCAACAAGTCAGTAACTCATTCCATTGTTCTGGAGAACGGGACTTTAGTCATCTTTCCCATTAGGCACGGTTCGCAAGCATCAAATGATACATAATCAAGTGATTCCAATAGTCCATCTTTATGGAGTTTCTTCATGCGCTTTACACTGGTATGACCCAAACGGCAATGCCACAAATAAGTTGCACTATCATTATCAACTTTGCATCTTTTGGCATCAATATTACGAATATGTGTATGACTACGATCGAGATCCAACAAACTATTTTCATTGGGTGTATGACCATCGAAGGTTTTATTCATGTAAATAGAACGACAATTATTCTCTGACTTTAAATGAATAACCGTATTGCAATAAACATGATCAAATCATGTTCAAGCTCAACGCAATCGCCAAATAACATTTATTTAGGTTCAACACTAATCTCGAAAGTATAGGGAGTGTGCGATGATGATCATATCAATCTTGGAACCACTTCCAACACACATTGTCACTTCACCCTCAACTAGTCTCTGTTTATTCTGTAACTCCTGTTTCGAGTTACTAATATTTAGCAACCGAACAAGTATCAAATACCCAAGGGCTACTATAAACACTATAGTAAGGTACACATCAATCACCTGTATATCAAATATACCTTTGTTAACTTTGCCATCCTTCTTATCCACCAAATATTCAGGGCATTTCCGCTTCCAGTGACCATTTCCTTTGCAGTAGAAGCACTCAGTTTCAGGCTTTAGTCTAGCTTTGGGCTTCTTCACGGAAGTGACAACTTGCTTGCCATTCTAGATGAAGTTCCCTTTCTTTCCCTTTGCACTTTTCTTGAAACTAGTGGTCTTGTCAATCACCAACACTTGATGCTCTTTCTTGATTTCTACCTTCATCGATTTCATCATCATGAAAAGCTCGGGAGTGATACATCTCCAACGTATCTATAATTTTTGATTGTTCCATGCTATCATATTACCCCATTTGGATGTTTATGGGCTTTATTTTACACATTTATATCATTTTTGGGACTAACCTACTAACCGGAGGCCCATCCCATATTGCTGTTTTTTTTGCCTATTTCAGTATTTCGAAGAAAAGGAATATCAAATGGAGCCCAAACGGAATGAAACCTTCGGGAGCATGATTTTTGGAACGAACGTGGTCCAGAGGAGTTGGAGTGCAAGTCAAGAAGCAGCTGAGGCCTCCACGAGATAGGAGGGCGCCCCCTATAGGGCACCCCCTGTCTCGTGGGCCCCTCAGGCGGCCACCGACGTATTTCTTCCTCCTATATAAGCCTACGTACCCCGAAAACATCTAGGGAGCACCCGAAACACAATTTACACTGTCGTAACCTTCTGTATCCGCGAGATCCCATCTTGGAGCCTACGCCGGTGCTCTGCCGGAGGGGGAATCGACCACGGAGGGCTTCTACATCCACTACAAGAAATATGTCAACTAGTGACCTTCTGTTAGTGACCCCGGAAGAATTGGTCATAGATCTATGACCATTTCAGGCGAATTGGTCAAAAGCTGTTCGGGGGGCTCCAAACCCTAAACCATTGCGACCATTTTGGTCAGAAAGGTCGTAATTTCCTTACACGAAATGGTCACAAAGGAAACAGTACTAGTCCGCTGCCTTATTTCTAGTTGTTAACGACCAATATAGATGGTCATAGCCTTGTAGATTGTGGTGGGTTGTGATGACTAGGCGCCATCTCATCAGTTTTGCCTGTGTCATGTCCATGTGGCAGTTTTTGCCCTAGGTTGTGAAGCAACCTATATTTCTGTTATTCCAAAAATTCCCAAAAAAGTCTCATAAATGTTTTGGATCATATCTTCATCAAATATGTCAAAAACATTCCTTGCCTAGTTCAAAAATAATTGAAAATATTCATTTTCCTATTACATTCAGAGCGACACTTTGTGAAGGAAGTACCACTTTGGCATGTCCAAATGGTATCCATTTTCTACAGTGCTTTTCTATGCCCAAATAAACATCCTCCACCAAATGCCAGCTCAATCCATTCATTATTTTGAGCCCAGCTTCAACATTCATATTTATGTCCAGTGTGGTACTTTGTAAAGCAAGTACCACCTAGGCTCCTCCTTTTGAGGTGAAAATTTGTGAAGACGGTCTTCTTAGTAATTGATCATCCTCAGCCAAAACTCACGCCCATTAGCCATGTGCATTTCTCGTACCGCAAATCAAACACTTGGCTGCTTATTCATGTTTGAGCATCGATCGGTCTCCTCGTGAGAATCTTATGTTGTGATTTTCTTCCTAGCACCTACCTGGGGAGTGCCCAACCCACTAGACATGCCTAGACCGCCCAGAACACATGGCGACGCCACGGTCACGCGGTGACCACGTGGCCTGCATGCGAGCTTACGCGCTCTAGTGTTGGGGCCCTCGGCCACCGTCCAAACCTCGACGTCTCACCATCAAACCATGTATTTCTGATTAAATAGATACTTATTTACCTAGAAATGATTTTTGGAAAAAAATAAAGAGCAAACTATGAGGCAGCTGCAGTTCAAATTTGACCCGCTTCCAACTGAATCGACGGGAATTTGTCTTTTTCACCAAGGTGGATCAAATTTTTTGACACCCAACCATTTTATCAATGGTGCATTAAATATGGCCTAGTATTTTATAAAATTGATTAGGTCCAATTTTGCAACAAATATATGGTAGGTCCTTCACAAAAAAAACTCATTTCACGCACTCGGAAAATGGAAAATGGTTTTTTCGTCCAAAGAAAATGAAAACTTCCTTATGCAACATTGTTTGCCATTCCAATATGCATCCTTGTGCACAATATGAGATCATTTGAACAAACTATGCCATGAATGTGGCCATAAGATTGATCATTTGGCTTGAAAGCCATGAATCTTCACACTTGATAGCTCATTTCTGAGAACACTTTTTTAAAATAATTACCGTATTACAAGTTTATTATTTTTCCTGGAAACTTGGTCACATATAATGACACAATGCGAAGGTTTTCCAATTTTTTGATTTTTTTTTGAATTTTTTATGCCCGTTTCAAAATGCGGTCAAAACGGCGGGCTTGACCGTTCCTAGCTAGTGGTTGAATCTTGGATTTTTTTTGGTGTTTCTATGATTAAATAGATACTTATGTACCTAGAAATGATTTTTGGAAAAAATAAATAACAAACTATGAGGCAGCTTTAGTTCAAATTTGACCCGCTTCCAACTGAATCGGCGGGAATTTGTCTTTTTCACCAGAGGTGGATCAAAACTTTTTACACCCAACCATTTGGTAAATTGTGCATTAAATATGTCCTAGTATTTTATAAAAATTATTTGGTTCAAATTTGCAACAAATATATGGAAGGTCACTCACAAAAAAAACTCATTTTGGGCACTCGAAAAATGGAAAATGTATTTTTTGTTATTCGAGGGAACAATACTACTACTTATGAGGAACCTTAACAAACATTGTCAAAAAAAGAGAAGGAAACTTACCGCCGGTTGTCGTGGTGCTGCATTGGATCTCCCCGACGCTGCAACGGAGCTTCGTCGGGCACCATGGTGCTGCGTTGGAACTCTTGAAGCACCGTCGAGACTTGCAATGGAGCTTCATGGGGATGTCATCGGTGCTGCGTTGAAGCTTTTTCACGCTCGGTGCCGTCGTGACATATTGATGTGATTGAAGGACCACCAATGGACAGATCGGGCGGCTAGCTAGGCGGATGATTTCTAGGAAAAATCATCTGGCTGACTGGTAGTATCTACCTATTGTCAATCAATTACGACCAATTTAGAAGGTCATAACATCATCAAAGTCAATACTTCGTTCTGATTGGTCTATTGGCATGTCACGCGAATCAAGCATCACAGACCGTCGGATACTCCTAGATCCAACGGCCCACACCCACGCACCCTCTCACCCCTCGTCCTACCCGCAGCCCAACCACCCAAACCCTAACTCCCCTCCCATTCCAGCTGCCGATGCCCCCTTCTCCCTCCCAGATCCAATCCTGCCCGCGTCCTCCCGCCCCATCCTCCATCTCCATTCCTGCCCATGTCGGCCACCTCCCTCCAGCGGACTGCCTCACTGCGGCCGCCCCCCACCGGCGAAATCCCTCTCCTCTCTCCTTCTCTCCCTACCCAGATCGAACAGCTCCACCTCCCCCTCATGCTCCCATCCACTGACCCTGTTCATCCTGGGAAGGAAGGAGCGAGCTCCCAGGCCGGATGCGTGCTCCTTGCAGCCAGCTGATCTCGCGCCTGGCCGGATGCGTGCTCCTTGCAGCCAGCTGATCTCGCGCCTGGCCGTCGCCAAGCAATTCTACGCTGCGCAGCTCGGCCACGCCGGTACCCTCCCTCCCCCCTCTCGGCATCGATTGGATCGAATCGCTCTGTGCCGGGTTTCGTGATTGATTGATTGATTAGTTGGTTGGTTGGCTGATTGATTTGCCGGTTCTTGCGTGCGGGCAGGCGTAGATCGGGCGGGGATGGATGAGCTGGACATGGACGGCGACGAGAACGTGGGCAGGCCCGACTTTGCCTGCCCCTACTGCTACGAGGACCACGACATCGCCTCCCTCGTCGCCCACCTCAAGGAGGACCACCCCTTCAAGCCCCATGCCACGGTCAGTCCCGATTAACCTCCTCCTCCTCCTCCTGCTTGGATTGTTATCTATAGATCCATGGAGTACATAGTATATCTTTGAGTGGGTGGCCTGTAACAAGAGCGAGAGCCCTCTTCTTCAGGGGTAGGGGCATTGACCTGGACGACCCAATGAGTCCTCCTCCTTTTGTTTCATCTCTTGATGGACACCTTGGGAATTCCTAGTGTAAATTTAGTTTGCGTAATGCTCTGGTGAGGTCTGGCAAATGATTTTAGATGTGCACAAGGGGTGCAAACTTGGATCAATTGCATTTAGAGCTTGGGCCTGTGTAAGTATTCTTCTGTGGATTATGGAATGCAAGAACAGTTCCTTATGATCTTGGGATTAGTAGTTTGGGCGGGGAGACCTTTCCTGGGCTTTACTTGTTGTGCTCTGGCATCCTACTGAAACCAAATTATTCTTGCCAATGTCCTTCGACTGGGCAGTAGGGAAGAGCCTTTATTTCTCCAGTTCTGTGCAATAGGGTATCAACGCCTGCCTTCTTGAAGCAGTGCTTCTGCTCGCTTTGTTGTTAAAGTAGAGTTCTTGTGTCACCGCTTGGTGTTTCATCAATTAGCGAAATGCTCTGCATGACCTTTTGGGAGATGCTCAAGAAATGCTTTGTTTGATTGAAACAGTTTCAAGTCTGCTGTGCTTGGTTAATAGTTTATGGACACATATTTCTGGACTCGAATGTAAAACCTGCTTGATCCTAACTGCCATTGCCATGCACTACAGAGATGTATTTCTCTTGGATTTATGTCTACAGAAGCTGCATGTAGAATTCTGGTCTCTTACCTTTTTCATAGAAAGTAAAGGGGAAAATATTAATTTTATCTATTAACATGGCCATACTAGAAGGTTAATTTTTTTTGAAACAGATATCAAGGGTAATTTGAGTTGTTCGTCATCTCCAAAAGCTAAACTGTTGTAGTTCTCCTGACCAACCTGCATGTTTAACTTCAGGTGTGAGGAGGAGCCTGTGGCTGAAACTGCATCAACATAGATGCTGCAACCCATCACAGCGAGTGTCGGCCTCTGTTATGGCTGATGCAGCAGTAACTCAGGACACCATTCATGCCTCGCTGCCACTTCTACATTTTCTTTCTCTGTTCTAGTTACTTATGTGATTTATTCCCGGTACTTGTTGCTGCTGTACATGTATGATTTGGACAGCTACAACTGAAATTATTACGATGCCATATTTTTGATATTACTCTATGCTCACCAAGTTATTGAGTTGAAGTTGTCGTTGTTTGCTGTCAAGATTTGCTTAGCCTGAATACATGGTTATGTTTTTGTGTACTGCTGCCTGTTGTCTCTGTTGGATGGACAGCATCCCAGTACAAGTACTTGCTAGGTTTTACCTGTTCATGCAAATCTTGTTGGGTGTTGCAAGTTGCAACACTTGGATTATTTATTAATATAACCCAGCAGCGACACATCTGTTTGGGCCATCATATATAAGTGATATGGTTGCTCACTTTAATATGTGTGTTGGCTCAAAACTGTCAAAATATGTGGATTACTACTGTAGTATTATGCTGTCTACTGCTTTTAACCTTGGAGTCTACTGCTCTTAACATAGCTCTGTTTTCGCCTTTAGGCTCCAAGTAGATCTGAAAGTCAGCCTCTCCAATTTTCCTTGGAGTCTACTGCTCTTAACATAGCTCTGTTTTGGAGAGAGCACGCGGTTGGGTACGTTAATTTAGAGAAATACTATGGGGCCAGAGCGAGTGTTAAGGTGTGGTCACCAAGGATAGGCGACCCATCTGAGTTCAGCTTGTCACAGATCTGGGTCATCTTCGGCTCCTTCGGCCACGATCTCAACACCATTGAGGCTGGATGGCAGGTACATGAATGATAGAGAAGATTCTTGATCTTGAAACAACATCATTGTACTATGTGCAGAAAGAACATGAATGAAATCCTTGTCACTTCATTTCCAGGTAAGACCGGAGCTGTATGGAGATAGTAATAATAGGTTCTTCACTTACGGGATAGTAAGTATTGTTTGCACAAACAAAATGTTTGCCTTTTTACTGGTCTCATTGCCCCGGATTCAGTTTAACTAAACGTGCATTTCGCAGACTGATGCGTACCGAGAGACGGGGTGCTACAACCACAACTGTCGTGGGTTTGTCCAGACGACCAACAAGATAGCCATCGGCGCAGCTATCACGCCACAATCGGTGTACAACAGGAGGCAGTTTGATATTAATCTGATGATTTGGAAGGTAAATGCCATTTCAGAATCACTAATGTAATTTTCATTTTTCAAGAGGAATTGGTTGATCTGCATGGCAAATGCAGGATGATTAGGAATATGATCATGTCTCCTGTAGAATTGGATTTCTCTGGGCGTTCCGTAAACTGAATTTGGTTCAGTTAAAAAACTACACTACCTGACAGTTTTGGGCAGTGAGCTTCTAACTGAAAAACGAGTTTGTTATGCTCATAATTTTAAGTTGGCCTCTACATATGAGTTGTAAAGCATGCTCTAAGGTTTCCGTGGGGTACTCGTTTACTTTGTTTGGATGTATGGTTTGAGAGCAGCCGTCTATTTAGTTTGCTATCCAGAAATATAGTATAGTTTAATGTCGGTGGCGGTCTTGTCTTAGATAGATTCTGTAGTGTATTAATCTCACTGGGTAGAGTGGCCTACTTGCACACTTTTATTGACTCGTTGGTTGTTGATTACTTTCGAGTGAGTAGCACATGTCTCAAGCAACTGTAGTATTACTTTCCCTGAATTGCTCCCTTGTTTTGCTGTGGCCGTATGCTCCATGGTCAATGATGTGTGCTGTATACATATTAAAATCAAAATTGGAGTTGTTTCAGTTGTGCATATTAGAACTGAATTATGCTCTGTTTTGCTGTAGTTGTATGCTCTTATTGCTAAATTGTTTAGTGGGTTGTTCAAACTAAACTCGTCCAGTCAGCTTGCTATGATGTATTGTATATTACTGTACTTCAGACGTCTTGTAGAATTTGGTGTGGCAATACATCTGAAGTACAGTAATATACAATACATCATAGTACAGTAATATACAATATCTTGCTATAAAAGATTGTAGAATTCTTTTAGTTGCTGCTTCTCATGTATACATCAGTTGTTGTGATTACATCTTCATCACATTATAGACATCTACATTTCTGTGAAATTTTGTTAAATATATATTTTCTAGATTGTGTATACACTAAACCTGGAGGTTTGAATATCTACTCCAGGAATGAAGATGGTACTCTAATGCCTTTGTGTTCACCCTTTTACAGGAGCTCCAGGCCTAGGAAATTTCAAGTTCGAAGCGGCGTGTAGCCCTGGCAGCAAAGATTTGTTTGACTGTAATAAACTGTAAATATTATGGTACTATAATAGTAGGCATATCTGGGCTGTAATAGACTATGCACAGATTGTAATAGACTATTTACAGGAGCTCCAGGCCTAAGAAATTCTACATTTTTTCTATTCTATTTAAAATATTGATTATTTGTGTGATTTGAAGACGTGTGAAATGGAAACCTGATTAGTCGGCCCATTTGTGAAAATAATCTAAACAATGCTCACATTTTTGACATGTGGGACCAATATAGGAGATTATGACAAGTGGGACCCATCTGACTTGTGGGACCAGATTGAAAAATATATACTGAAAAACTAAAAAGGCCATGGCCCAAAATATAAAAAAGGCCAAATTGTTGGGCCAGGCCCATGTAGCTAGACAAAATTCACAGAAAAAATATACAGTAAAAAGGCCGAATTGTTGGGCTAAGCCCATGTAGAAAACCGAATTGGACCGGGCTGAATCTTGTGCCACATCAGCTTGCCACGCTGGATGCCTACGTAGCCTGGGGAGGTTGCTAGTGACCAAAACACCACAGTGGACATATTTTGGTCATAAACGTCTACGACCATTCCAGAAGAAAGGTCGCTATAGTCAGTTTACGACCGCCAGCTTTTGACCTTCTGTTTTTGGTCACAAAAAGGTCGCAAATGAAAAACCATGACCTTTCAGGGACCAATAATGGTGGTCACAAGTTGACATATTTCTTGTAGTGATCAACACCATAGCCCTTCCGATGAGTTGTGAGTAGTTTACCACAAACCTTCGGGTCCATAGTTATTAGCTAGATGGCTTCTTCTCTCTTTTTGGATCTCAATACAATGTTCTCCCCCTCTCTTGTGGAGATCTATTCAATGTAAACTCTTTTTGTGGTGTGTTTGTCGAGATCCGATTAATTGTGGGTTTATGATCAAGTTTATCTATGAGAAATATTTGAATCTCCTCTGAATTCTTTTATGTATGATTGAGTTATATTTGCGAGTCTCTTTGAATTATCAGTTTGGTTTGGCCTACTAGATTGATCTTTCTTGCCATGGGAGAAGTGCTTAGCTTTGGGTTCAATCTTGCGATGTCCTTACCCAGTGACAGAAAGGGTTGCAAGGCACGTATTGTATTGTTGCCATCGAGGATAAAAAGATGGGGTTTATATCATATTGCATGAGTTTATTCCTCTACATCATGTCATCTTGCTTAATGCGTTACTCTGTTCTTTGTGAACTTAATACTCTAGATGCAGGCAAGAGTCGGTTGATGTTTGGAGTAATAGTAGTTGATGCAGGCAGGAGTCGGTCTACTTGTTGAGGACGTGATGCCTATATACATGATCATGCCTAGATAATCTCATAATTATTCGCTTTTCTATCAATTGCTCGACAGTAATTTGTGCACCCACCGTAATACTTATGCTATCTTGAGAGAAGCCTCTAGTGAAACCTATGGCCCCCGGGTCTATCTCTTATCATATTCGCTTCCAATCTACTTTTATTTGCATCTTTACTTTTTGCATCTATATTATAAAATACCAAAAATATATTTATCTTATCCTACTATCTCTATCAGATCTCACTTTTGCAAGTGGCCGTGAAGGGATTGACAACCCCTTTATCGCGTTGGTTGCGAGTTGTTGGATTGTTTGTGTTGGTGCGTGGGACTTTTGAGGAGCCTCCTACTGGATTGATACCTTGGTTCTCAAAAACTAAGGGAAATACTTACGCTACTATTGCTGCATCACCCTTTCCTCTTCAAGGAAAACCAACGCAAGCTCAAGACGTAGCAAGAAGGATTTCTGGCGCCGTTGCCGGGGAGGTCTTCGCTCAAGTCAAGACATACCAAGTACCCATCACAAACTCATCTCCCTCACATTTACATTATTTGTCATTTGCCTCTCGTTTTCCTCTCCCCCACTTCACCCATGCCGTTTTATTCGCCCTCTCTTTCCCAATCTCCTCTCTCTCTCTCTCTTTTTCGTTTGCTCGTGTGTTGGTTCGTTTACCTCGTCTTTATGGCTAGTCCTCCTATCCTTATTATTACTCCCGAGCATGAAATCCTCAATTTTAAGCAAAGGGAGGGAGAAAATTTAAAAGATGCTTGGCATAGAATTTGCAATGCTCAAAATAGAACTACTAGGAAGCTTTCCACTTCCGTTCTTCTCCGCAATTTTTATGTAGGCATCACTCCTTGGAATAGATGTGTTCTTGATACTGTTGCCGGAGGTGATTTCTTGAGTAGGCACACGTTTGATGCTTATAATGCTATGTTAGATTTGTTTGGCCCACCACCTCTTTTGGTGAATGGAACTGTTTTAACTTTAGAACACGTTATGCAGCGGCTTGATATTATTGAAAATAAAATTGCCACTGTTGAGTTGATTGAAAATTTGGATAAAAAGATTCATAATCATATCACCCAATATGGATCTAGGGTTGGAGTTACTTTGAAAAATCTTAAAGAGAAAGAACCTATAGTTAATGAAAAAATAGATCTAGATTCTGCTAGAATTGATAAACTTGAGGATATAATTACCAACTTAGGTTCGGCGTTTTCTTCCATGAAAAACACTCCAAAACCCCCTACAAAAAGCGCCAAGTTTATTTATGTACCTAAAAATAAGGGTGAATCTTCTAGTAAGGGAGACGCGGATCTCAAATCCATAAGTGTTCATCCCAATTGTCTTTGTATCGTTAAGGAACCTTTTGCTACAAACGAATTTCTTGAATTTTTGCCCAAAGGTTTAATCATTGCTAAAAAGGGAGAAACCCCTAAAGATTATAAGTGCTCTATTGAAGAATTGAGTGCCAAAGATGGCACTACTTAGATCTATCTTCGCTTTTATGCCTAGCTAGGGGCGTTAAACGATAGTGCTAGTTGGGAGGCAACCCAATTTTCTTTGTGTTTTTTTGTTTTGTCCCTGTTTAGTAATAAATTTTGCATCTACTCTCTGTTTAGATGTGTTTTTATCTTTTAATTAGTGTTTGTGCCAAGTAGAACCTATAGGATAACCTATGATGATAGTTGATTTGATTCTGCTGAAAAACAGAAACTTTGCACGCACGAATTTAATTTTGTTAACTCACAGAAACGTGATTTTGCATTGATTCTTTTTTCTGCTGATCAATAATTTTTTTCCAGGACTTCCTATTTTGGTAGGATTTTTAGAGTTCCAGAAGTTTGCGTTAGTTACAGATTGCTACAAACTGTTCTGTTTTTGACAGATTCGGTTTTTCGTGTGTTGTTTGCTTATTTTGATGCATCTATGGCTAGTAAAATAGTTTATAAACCATAGAGAAGTTGGAATACAGTAGGTTTAACACCAAATTAAATAAAGAATGAGTTCATTACATTACCTTATGTGGTGGTTTTGTTTTCTTTCACTAACAGAGCTTATAAGATTTCCTGTTGAGTTTTGTGTTGTGAAGTTTTCAAGTTTTGGGTAAAGCTTTGATGGACTATGGAATAAGGAGTAGCAAAATCCTAAGCTTGGGGATGCCCTTGGCACCCCAAGATATTAAAGAATAGCCAAAAGCCTAAGCTTGGGGAAGCCCCGGGAGGCATCCCCTCTTTCGTCTTCGTCCGTTGGTAACTTTACTTGGAGCTATATTTTTATTCGCTACATGATATGTGTTTTGCTTGGAGCGTCGTGTATTATATTAGTCTTTAATTTTTAGTTTACCACAATCATCCTTTATGTACACACCTTTTGGGAGAAGTCTATTTGATTAGAATTTATTAGAATATGCTATGTGCTTCACTTATATCTTTTGAGCTTGATAATTTTTTCTCTAGTGCTTCACTTATATCTTTTAGAGCACGGCGGTGGCTTGATTTTATAGAAACTGCTAGTCTCTCATGCTTCACTTATATTATTTTGAGAGTCTTTTAGAACAGCATGGTATTTGCTATGGTTACAAATTTGGTCCTAAAATGATGAGCATCCAAGTTGGGTATAATAAAAACTATCATAGGAAGTGAGTTGGATGTTATGATCAATTTGATACTTGATAATTTTTTTGAGATATGGAGGTGGTGATATTAAAGACATGCTAGTTGGGTGATTATGAATTTAAAGAATGCTTGTGTTGAAGTTAGCAAGTCCCGTAGCATGCACGTATGGTTAGAGTTGTGTAACAAATTTGAAACATGAAGTGTACCTGGCTTGTGCATCCTTATGAGTGGCGGTCGGGGACGAGCTATGGTCTTTTCCTACCAATCTATCCCCCTAGGAGCATGCGCGTAGTGCTTGATTTTTGATGACTTCTAAATTTTTGCAATAAGTATGTGAGTTCTTTTGACTAAATTTGAGTCCATGGATTATACGTACTTTTACCTTTCCACCATTGCTAGCCTCTTCGGTACCGTGCATTGCCCTTTCTCACCTTGAGAGTTGGTGCAAACTTCGCCGGTGCATCCAAACCCCATGATATGATACGCTCTATCACACATAAACCTCCTTATATCTTCCTCAAAACACCACCATACCTACCTATTATGGCATTTCCATAGCCATTCCGAGATATATTGTCATGCAACTTTCCACCGTTCCGTTCATCATCATCATGACATGCATTACTTTTGTCATATTGCCATTGCATGATCATGTAGTTGACATCGTATTTGTGGCAAAGCCACCATGCATTATTTTTCATACATGTCACTCTTGATTCATTGCACCATCCCGGTACACCGCCGGAGGCATTCATATAGAGTCATATCTTGTTCTAGTTTCGAGTTGTAATTCAAATGTTGTAATCAATGAAAGTGTGATGATCATCATTATTAGAACATTGCCCAAAAAAAAGAAAGGCCAGAAGAAAAAAAAGGCCCAAAAAAGTAAAAAAAAGAAGAAAAAATAAAAAATAAATAAATAAAAAGGGCAATGTTACTATCTCTTTTTCCACACTAATGCTTCAAAGTAGCACCTTGTTCTTCATGTAGTGAGTCTCATATATTGTGCTTCAAAGTAGCACCTTGTTCCTCATGTAGAGAGTCTCATGTGTTATCACTTTCATATACTAGTGGGAATTTTTCATTATAGAACTTGGCTTGTATATTCCTACGATGGGCTTCCTCAAATGCCCTAGGTCTTCGTGAGCAAGCAAGTTGGGTGCACACCCACTAGTTTTCTTTTGTTGAGCATTCATTTATAGCTCTAGTGCATCCATTGCATGACAATCCCTACTCCTCATCTTGACATCAATTGATGGGCATCTCCATAGCCCGTTGATTACCCTCGTCAATGTGAGACTTCCTCCTTGTTTGTCTTCTCCACAGAATCCCCATCATCATATTCTATTCCACCCATAGTGCTATATCCATGGCTCACGCTCATGTATTGCGTGAAGGTTGAAAAAGTTTGAGATTATTTAAGTATGAAACAATTGCTTGGCTTGTCATCGGGGGTATAGAAGTTGGGAACATCTTTGTGTGACGAAAATGAAGCATATCCTAACTATATGATTTTGTAGGGATGAACTTTCTTTTGCCATGTTATTTTGAGAAGACATGATTACTTTGATTAGTATGCTTGAAGTGTTACTATTTCTTTTATCAATATGAACTCTTATTTTGAATCATTTGGATCTGAACATTCATGCCACAAATAAGAAAATTACATTGAGATTTATGCTAGGTAGCATTCCACATCAAAAATTCTGTTTTTATCATTTACCTACTCGAGGACGAGCAGGAATTAAGCTTGGGGATGCTTGATACGTCTCCAACGTATCTATAATTTTTTATTGTTCCATGCTATTATATTACCCCTTTTGGATGTTTATGGGCTTTATTTTACACATTTATATCATTTTTGGGACTAACCTACTAACCGGAGGCCCAGCCCGTATTGTTTTTTTTGCCTATTTCAGTATTTTGAAGAAAAGGAATATCAAATGGAGTCCAAACGGAATGAAACCTTTGGGAGCGTGATTTTTGGAACGAACGTGATCCAGAGGACTTGGCGTGCAAGTCAAGAAGCAGCCAAGGCCTCCACGAGATAGGATGCCCCCTATAGGGCGCGCCCCTATCTCGTGGGCCCCCCGGGCGGCCACCGACGTACTTCTTCCTCCTATATAAGCCTACGTACCCCAAAAACATCCAGGGAGCACCCGAAACACAATTTCCACCGCTGTAACTTTCTATATCCGCGAGATCCCATCTTGGAGCCTTTGCCGGTGCTCTGTCGGAGGGGGAATCGACCATGGAGGGCTTCTACATCAACACCATAGCCCTTCCGATGAGTTGTGAGTAGTTTACCACAGACCTTCGGGTCCATAGTTATTAGCTAGATGGCTTCTTCTCTCTTTTTGGATCTCAATACAATGTTCTCCCCCTCTCTTGTGGAGATCTATTCGATGTAAACTCTTTTTGTGGTGTGTTTGTCGAGATCCAATGAATTGTGGGTTTATGATCAAGTTTATCTGTGAGAAATATTTGAATCTCCACTGAATTCTTTTATGTATGATTGAGTTATCTTTGCAAGTCTCTTCGAATTATCAGTTTGGTTTGGCCTACTAGATTGATCTTTCTTGCCATGGGAGAAGTGCTTAGCTTTGGGTTCAATCTTGCGGTGTCCTTACCCAATGACAGAAAGGGTTGCAAGGCACGTATTGTATTGTTGCCATCGAGGATAAAAAGATGGGGTTTATATCATATTGCATGAGTTTATCCCTCTACATCATGTCATATTGCTTAATGTGTTACTCTGTTCTTTGTGAACTTAATACTCTAGATGTAGGCAGGAGTCGGTCGATGTGTGGAGTAATAGTAGTAGATGCAGGCAGGAGTCGTTCTACTTGTTGCGGATGTGATGCCTATATACATGATCATGCCTAGATAATCTCATAATCATTCGCTTTTCTATCAATTGCTCGACAGTAATTTGTTCACCCACCGTAATACTTATGCTATCTTGAGGGAAGCCTCTAGTGAAACCTATGGCCCCCAGGTCTATCTCTTATCATATTTGCTTCCAATCTACTTTTATTTGCATCTTTACTTTTTGCATCTATATTATAAAATACCAAAAATATATTTATCTTATCATACTATCTCTATCAGATCTCACTTTTGCAAGTGGTCGTGAAGGGATTGACAACCCCTTTATTGCGTTCGTTGCGAGTTCTTGGTTTGTTTGTGTAGGTGTGTGGGACTTTTGAGGAGCCTCCTACTGGATTGATACCTTGGTTCTCAAAAACTGAGGGAAATACTTACGCTACTATTGTTGCATCACCCTTTCCTCTTCAAGGAAAACCAACGCAAGCTCAAGACATAGCAGGGAGTCGTTTTCGTCATCCCTTGCATACTATAGTTCATCATGAAGTTCTACTAACTTGGTGATGGTGACTAGAGAATTTTGTCAATCATTATCTTATTTGGAAGATTAACTCCCACTTGATTAAAGCGATTGTTGTACCCAGACAATCTGAGCACGTGCTCACTGCTTGACCTATTCTCCTCCATATTTTAGCTATAGAACTTGTTGGAGACTTCATATCTCCCAACTCGGGTATTTTCTTGAAATATTAACTTCAGCTCCTGGAACATCTCATATGGTCCATGACGTTCAAAACGTCTTTGAAGTCCCGATTCTAAGCCGTCAAGCATGGTGCACTAAACTATCAAGTAGTCATCATATTGAGCTAGACAAACGTTCATAACATCTGCATCTGCTCCTGCAATAGGTCTGTCACCTAGCGGTGCATCAAGGACATAATTCTTTTGTGCAGCAATAAGGATAAACCTCAGATCACGGACCCAGTCCGCATCATTGCTACTATCATTTTTTAACTTAGTTTTCTCTAGGAACACATATGAAACATAGGGAAGCAACAACGTGAGCTATTGATCTACAACATTATTTGCAAAATACTATCAGGACTAAGTTCATGATAAATTAAAGTTAAATTAATCATATTACTTAAGAACTCCCACTTAGATAGACATCCCTCTAGTCATCTAAGTGATCACATGATCCAAATCAACTAAACCATGTCCGATCATCACGTGGGATGGAGTAGTTTTCAATGGTGAACATCACTATGTTGATCATATCTACTTTTTGATTCACGCTCGACCTTTCGGTCTCTAGTGTTCCGAGGCCATATCTGCATATGATAGGCTCGTCAATTTTAACCCGAGTATTCTGCGTGTGCAAAACTGTCTTACACCCGTTGTATTTGAACGTACAACTTATCACACCCGATCATCACGTGGTGTCTCGGCAGGAAGAACTTTCGCAACGGTGCATACTCAGGGAGAACACTTATACCTTGAAATTTAGTGAGAGATCATCTTATAATGCTACTGTCAATCAAATCAGAATAAGATGTATAAAAGATAAACATCACATGCAATCAAAATATGCGACATGATATGGCCATCATCATCTTGTGCCTTTGATCTCCATCTCCAAAGCATCGTCATAATCTCCATCGTTACCGGCATGACACCATGATCTCCATCATCTTGATCTATATCAATGTGTCGTCACATGGTCGTCTCGCCAACTATTGCTCTTGCAACTATTGCTCTTGCAACTATTGCTATCGCATAGCGATAAAGTAAAACAATTATTTGGCGCTTGCATCTTATGCAATAAAGAGACAACCATAAGGCTTCTGCCAGTTGCCAATAACTTTAACAAAAATATGATCATCTCATACAACAACTTATATCTCATCATGTCTTGACCATATCACATCACAACATGCCCTACAAAAACAAGTTAGAAGTCCTCTACTTTGTTGTTGCAAGTTTTACATGGCTGCTACGGGCTGAGCAAGAACCGTTCTTACCTACGCATCAAAACCACAATGATATTTCGTCAAGTTAGTGTTGTTTTAACCTTCACAAGGACCGAGAGTAGCCACACTCGATTCAACTAAATTTGGAGAAACTGACACCCGCCAGCCACCTGTGTGCAAAGCACGTCGGTAGAACCAGTCTCGCGTAAGCATACACGTAATGTCGGTCTGGGCCGCTTCATCCAACAATACCGCCGAATCAAAGTTTAACATGCTGGTAAGCAGTATGACCTGTAGCGCCCACAACTCACTTATGTTCTACTCGTGCATATAACATCTACGCATAAACCTGGCTCGGATGCCACTGTTGGGTAACGTAGTAATTTCAAAAAATTTCCTACGCACACGCAAGATCATGGTGATGCATGGCAACGAGAGGGGAGAGTGTTGTCCACGTACCCTCGTAGACCGAAAGCGGAAGCATTAGCACAACGCGGTTGATGTAGTCGTACATCTTCACGATCTGACCGATCCAAGTACCGAACGTACGGCGCCTCCGAGTTCAGCACACGTTCAGCTTGATGACGTCCCACGAACTCTGATCCAGCAGAGCTTTGCGGGAAAGTTCCGTCAGCACGATGGCGTGATGACGGTGTTGATGATGCTACCGACACAGGGCTTTGCCTAAGCACCGCTACGATATTACTGAGGTGGAATATGGTGGAGGGGGGCACCGCACACGGCTGGGAGAGATCAAGAGATCAACTTGTGTGTCTAGAGGAGCCCTCCTGCCCCCGTATATAAAGGAGTGGAGGAGGGGGGAGGGCCGGACCTCGTATGGCGCGCCCTGGAGGAGTCCTACTTGCACCGAGAGTATGATTCCTCCCTTCCAAGTAGTAGGAGTAGGAGTCAAGAAAAGGGAAAAGAGAAGAGAAGGAAGGAGGGGGCACAGCCCCTCCCCCTAGTCCAATTTGGACTAGGCCTTGGGGGGCGCGCAGCCTCCCCTCTCTCTTTCCCCTAAAGCCCAATAAGGCCCATATACTCCCCGGCGAATTCTCGTAACTCTCCGATACTCCGATAAATACCCGAATCACTCGGAACCTTTCTGATGTCCGAATATAGTCGTCCAATATATCGATCTTTACGTCTCGACCATTTAGAGACTCCTTGTCATGTCCCCAATCTCATACGGGACTCCTAACTACCTTCTGTACATCAAAACACATAACTCATAATATAAATCGTCACCGAACGTTAAGCGTGCGGACCCTACGGGTTCGAGAACTATGTAGACATGACCGAGACACATCTCTGGTCAATAACCAATAGCGGAACCTGGATGCTCATATTGGCTCCCACATATTCTACGAAGATCTTTATCGGTCAAACCGCATAACAACATACGTTGTTCCCTTTGTCATCGGTATGTTATTTGCCCGAGATTCGATCGTCGGTATCTCAATACCTAGTTCAATCTCGTTACCGGCAAGTCTCTTTACTCGTTATGTAATGCATCATCCCGCAACTAACTCATTAGTCACATTGCTTGCAAGTCTTATAGTGATGTGCATTACCGAGAGGGCCCAGAGATACCTCTCCGACAATCGGAGTGACAAATCCTAATCTCCAAATACACCAACTCAAAAAGTACTTTCGGAGACACCTGTAGAACACCTTTATAATCACTCAGTTACATTGTGATGTTTGGTTGCACACAAAGTGTTCCTCCGGCAAACGGGAGTTGCATAATCTCATAGTCATAGGAACATGTATAAGTCATGAAGAAAGCAATAGCAACATACTAAACGATCAAGTGCTAAGCTAACGGAATGGGTCAAGTCAATCACATCATTCTCTAATGTTGTGATCCCGTTAATCAAATGATAACTCATGTCTATGGCTAGGAAACTTAACCATCTTTGATTCAACGAGCTAGTCAAGTAGAGGCATACTAGTGACATTATGTTTGTCTATGTATTCACACATGTACTAAGTTTTCGGTTAATACAATTCTAGCATGAATAATCAACATTTATCATAAAATAAGGAAATAAATAATAACTTTATTATTGCCTCTAGGGCATATTTCCTTCAAGAGATACATCAAGTGTTCTCAAATCCTTAAACACTCAATCTGACAAGATAACTTCAAAGGGAAAACTCAATCCACTACAAGTGAGTAGAGGAGGAGAAACGTCATAAGATCCAACTATAATAGCAAAGCTCGCGATACATCAAGATCGTGCCAAATCAAGAACAAGAGAGAGAGAGAGGTCAAACACATAGTTACTGGTACATACCCTCAACCCCGAGGGTGAACTACTCCCTCCTCATCATGGAGAGCTCTAGGATGATGAAGATGGCCACCGGTGAGGGATCCCCCCTCCAGCAGGGTGCCGGAACTGGGTCCCGATTGGTTTTTGGTGGCTATAGAGGCTTGCGGCGGCGGAACTCCCGATCTATTGTGTTCCTCGATGTTTTAGAGTATATGGACATATATAGGTGAGAGAAGTTGGTCAGGGGAGCCACGTGGGGCCCACGAGGGTGGGGGTGTGCCCAGGGGGTAGGGCGTGCCTCCCTACCTCGTGGCTTCCTCGAAGCTTCCCTGACGTCTACTCCAAGTCTCCTGGATTGCTTCCGTTCCAAAAATAACTCTCCCGAAGGTTTCATTCTGTTTGGACTCCGTTTGACATTCCTTTTCTTCGAAACACTGAAATAGGCAAGAAAACAACAATTTGGGCTGGGCCTTCGGTTAACAGGTTAGTCCCAAAAATAATATAAAAGTGCTTAGTAAAGCCCATAAACATCCAAAACAGATAATATAATAGCATGAATACTTCATAAATTATAGATACGTTGGAGATATATCAATGGACCTTTTTCGAAGGAGTTCGTCTAAGAAGAATGCCAAGGGAGTCACCGGTGAATCATCAGCTGGTGACATAAACACGTCGCGATGGACGAAGGTCCGGCCGTGCGAATGGCCGCACATTTCCTTCATGGAAGAAGCCAGATTCCACCAAGATTTCACGCAATTCATTGCAAATGCTGGACTTACCAACGTCCTCGCAGATGAGTGTGACCAACACCATACCCTCATGAAATTCTTTGTGCAAAAATTTCATTTCCTGAATATTCATGAACCTGCTGCAGTGCGGTTTAATTTATATTATGAAACCCGTCACATATCGCTCACTGAATTTTGAGAGATATGTCTAATTCCCTCTGGCGGGGAATTAAGAGAGACTCAACCGGCAGAGTTTGAGGACTTCCTACTCACTTTGACAGTGGGCGAGGAAAGGGGTGTGTCGAAAGCCACAATCACTAGTCTGCAGTTTCCTTCAGTGCATTTCTTTGCCTTATTTATCACGATGCGTTTGATTGCTAGAGAGAAGGGAAGTATACTTAGTGCCCCTAACCTCGCCATTTTATGTCGTGCACTTCACAATGATCACACCTTCAACCCAGGGGCTATTGTTGCACGTTATTTGCACATTAACAGAACTAAGGGTAAAATCCATGGTGGTATTTATGCCACTCGCCTAGCGAGATGTTTTAATATTCGATACGCCACAACGATTATCCTTTGCCTAGAGTTTATCTAGATCACCAGGCGATGATGGCTCACCACTTTACTGATGCTGTAGATTCTTTTAACAATATTCATTACAACTTGGTTTTTAGTGAGAAACCCATGATATTATCCCGTTGCCTGCACCTGCTTTGTTTGATTCTCATGCCAGGAATGGATACACCATCCAACCTGCGGACATTGTCTCTTACTAGAATGCCCAGGCAGCGGCGAAGGAAGAGCCCCAGGAGTGGGAAGCTCAGGTGCCGCCGCCACATCACTTTTACATGGGACCGAACGACTACTACGGTGGTGATTATCGAGCTAGGTGAAAAGCCTAAGATTGGGGGAGTATGTATTTCCACCGACATTACATTCATATCCACACACTTCATTCTAGTTGTCGGTGTTCATACGTTTTCATTGTATCATCCATGTTAGTTTTATTTTTCTCGCTTTCTTCTTGTGTGTTTGGAAAACTTTGAGAAAATCCAAAAATATTTCTCACTTCTTTTCGGGTTTTCTTTCTAGTTTAATTTAGTTGTAGTATTAAAAGAAAACCCAAAAAGATTTCTCATTTCTTCTTTTTCTTGTTGGGAGCTTTCCCGTGTAAATAGTTTTTCTCGTTCTTGTTTTTATTTCTTTAAATTGCTTCTTTCAAGTGAAAGTGCGTTATATCGATTAGAGGGGGGTGAATAGGCGATTTTTATGAATTCTTCACTGAGGAATTTGCCGGTGAGGAAATTCCTTAGTGAAGAACTACTTGCAGCGGAATAAGTACTCAGAAGTAAGCATGACAGAATACACACATAGTCATCATGATGAAATGAAGACAAAAAAACAGAGTACAGAAAGCGTAAACAGAGGATAACACAAGATGAAGACAAACAGACTGAAGAAATTGAACTGAGGAAATTGAGAAAGTCTTCAGTCAATGTCTTCAATCACAGATATGAACAATCACTCAACACAGTAATGAAAAAATGAAAGAGTTGAGGAAATAGAACCACTAAGGTTGGTGAAGACAATGACTTGGTAGACCAGTTCCAACTGCTGTCTCAGTTGTATGTCTGGTTGGAGCAGCTGAGTATTTAAACTCGAGGACACACAGTCCCGGACACCCAGTCACTGAGCACGCAGCTCAGGACACCAAGTCCTCACCGTATTCTCCTTGAACTAAGTTCACACAGACCTCGTCCAATCACTCATGGTAAGTCTTCAGGCGACTTCCAAACCTTCACAGACTTCGGTCACTCGGCGATCCACAATTCCTCTTGGATGCTCTAGACCATGACGCCTAACCGTCTGGAAGAAGCATAGTCTTCAAAGGTAACAAGCGTCGGATCCACGCAAGATCAATCTCTTCAATGATGCTCAATCACTTTGGGTTTGTTGGTGTTTGGGTTTGGGTTTTTCCTCACTTGATGATTTTCGCTCAAAGTCCTCGGAGGATAGGTTGCTCTCAAATGACAAGTGTCAGTTTCTCTCGGAGCAGCCAACCAGCTGGTGGTTGTAGGGGGCGGTTATTTATACCCTAGGGAGCAGCCTGACATGATAAGACATAAATGCCCTTCAATGATATGACCGTTAGGTGGATAAGATATTTTGGGATAGCTGGCGCGCAACACAGCAATGGTCGGAATTTTGACTCTCAAATTCCTCAGGGCTATCATGTTCCTCACTGTGTAGGCAATACGCACTTGCGAATTCCTAACTCCTGAGTCAGAACAAATTCCTCAGTGACCTGAAGAACTTCGTCTCTGTTACTGAAGAAATTGACTGAACTGTATGAGATTTCCAATGGCTTCACTCGAAGGGATTGGTAGGTGTAGGATTTTGAGTTGAGCATCACATGGAAAATTTTCCTTAGTATTTCCTCGACCCCCTTTAACAGTATGGTGTTTCCTATGACTCAAGAAAGAGAAAAACAAAACTATGAAAACGAAAGTCTTCAAGCTTCATATTCCTTGCATGAATATCAAGTCTTCACGGATACACCAATTTCTTCACTTTCAAAGTCTTCATGAAAGTCTTCAGGAATACCAGAATCTTCAGTCGAAGATATTCATTTTTAGGGGTCGACTTTCTCTGTAAATATCAAACTCCTCATAGACTTATAGACCTATGTACACTCATAAACACATTAATCCCTTAACCTATAAGTCTTCAATACACCAAAATCACCAAGGGACACTAGATGCACTTACAATCTCCCCCTTTTTGGTGATTGATGACAATATAGGTTAAGTTTTCAACGGGGATAAACATATGAAGTGTAAGTACTGATATTGAGGAATTTGATTACAAGATATAGAAGAACTCCCCCTGAAGATGTGCATAGTGAGGAATTTGCTTTTGAAGCAATGCACACTTGAAGAGTTGAATCATGGAGATCTCCCCCTATATCTTGTAATTCATACATGCATTTGACATATAATATGAAGAATTTGAAATGCATGATGAAATATGGTGCCTGAAGAGATTCAGCATGCGTGCAATAATATTAACGAGGACAAGCATGCAGAATAACGCATCAAAAGTATCAGAGCAAAGTGCATCAAAAGTATCAGAGCACCATCGGGTTTAAGATTACAACTCGATCCAATAAAAGTTTCAGAAGGGCGAGAGTTGTAACTTAGCAAAGAAAACGCCCATATAATAGACCCGCTTGAAGACTAACTCAGATTTCTCCCCCTTTGTCATTGAATGACCAAAATGATCGAAACTGAGGACTAACGCCCCTGAAGAATATCAAGTTGATGGAGGATGGTCAACATTGTTGGGGTCGGTTGTCGTAGTAGGGCCTGCCGCAGTGTCGTCCAAGTCTTCATTTTCATCAGTGTCGCACGATGAAGAATAGGAGCTGGTCACCATGGAAGGAACCTTGACCTTCTTGAATTTCTTCGGTGGAGGTGCAGACCAGTCAAATTCTTCCTTGAGACCCATATTATTCAGATCTTCGGCGCTGTAGACATGAGATAGAACAGCCCAGGTACGGTTGAAGGTTTCATGGAGGTAGTAGAGGTTTTTCTTCACTGCATTGTGTGTTGAGGTCATGTTGTGAAGAATTGAACCAAACTGACGCTTGACCCATTTATGATTGCGATCAACTTTCTGATGAAGACTAAGGAGTAACTCACGATCAGTCATCACCCTGGGTGCTGTGGCTTGAGCAACTTGCTTGGCAGAGGTGTTTGCGGCAGAGTCATGTGTGGCAGAGTCATCATTGGTGGTGTCGGTGTCAAAACCGGCGGATCTCGGGTAGGGGGTCCCGAACTGTGCGTCTTGGCGGATGGTAACAGGAGACAGGGGACACGATGTTTTTACCCAGGTTCGGGCCCTCTCGGTGGAGGTAAAACCCTACTCCTGCTCGATTGATATTGATGGTATGGGTGTTACAAGAGTTGATCTACCACGAGATCAGAGAGGCTAAACCCTAGAAGCTAGCCTACGGTATGATTGTTGTATGTCCTACGGACTAAACCTCTCCGATTTATATAGACACCGGAGAGGGCTACGGTTACACAGAGTCGGTTACAATGGGAGGAGATCTACATATCCGTATCGCCAAGCTTGCCTTCCACGCCAAGAAAAGTCCCTATCTGGACACGGGACGAAGTCTTCAATCTTGTATCTTCATAGTCCGGGAGTCCGGTCAAAGGTCATAGTCCGGCCATCCGGACACCCCCTAATCCAGGACTCCCTCAGTAGCCCCCGAACCAGGCTTCAATGACGACGAGTCCGGTGCGCAAGTTGTCTTCGGCATTGCAAGGCGGGTTCTTCTCCAGCTCCATATACTTGTAGAATAGTGTCCGGCTTCTGATAAATGTTGCGCTCCTTGGCTTCCACGCCCAATAAAGGCCATTTTCCATGTGTCGAACGAATGCGAAAAGCCAGGGTATTTTTACATTTTCCCCCCTAGCTGCGCAAATGAGCCGCGTATAAAAAGAGACGAAGATCTAGATCCGAACCACACCATCCTCCCTCCGCGAGTATTCATCGGAGCGCCTCTGACAAAGATCCATTCCATCATGGACAGTCGACGCGGCTCCTCCTCTTGCGCTCCCAGCCCTCATCCTGGAGACTGGGAGGGATGCTCAGTCCCGCACAGCGAGCTAGTGGCGCTCCAAACCAAGGGATTTCTTCCCCAAGACTTCATGGTTCCGGTTTGAGCCGGACTCGCCACCTACAAGGGCGGAAAACAGGCGGAGAGTGTCCCCAATCCCTCCAAAGGAGAGCGGGTATGCTTTGTCCCTTATCTAATAAGAGGACTCAGATTTCCAATACATCCGTTTCTCCGGGGGCTCCTGGAGTTCTACGGCCTCCAGCTGCACCACCTTACGCCTGCCTCCATTCTGCATATCGTGGGCTTCGTGGCCCTTTGCGAGCTGTTCTTGGGTGTCGATGCTCATTTTGCACTGTGGAAAAGATTATTCTGCCTCGTACCCCGTTCTCATGAGGGGTCAATATATCAAGTGGGCGGAGCCGAACTATGGCATATCGCCGGGACCAGATATCTATCCGGAACCCCGAAGAAGGCGTCCGAAGACTGGACTTTGGAATGGTTTTATATGGAAGACGCCCCACTGCCAGATCCAGTTCGGATCGGCCTCCCGGAGTTCAGTAACGCTCCTCTGAAGAAACGCCTAAGTTGGCGTCCGCGGAGCCCTCAACGGGAGAACGACAGGGACGTCCTGTACCAGATGGGCCGAATAAGATTATTGGCTCATTCCGGATTGACCATGATTGGGGTCATGGCCACATGCATTATGCGGGGGGTGCAGCCACTCCAATATAGGGCCACCCCATGTGGGATTTCAACGGGGAGGATGATGCCACCCGTCATGGCCGTAAGGGGCCGGGATCGACCGCTGATCTGGTGAAGATCTTGTCCGGCCTATACAAAGGGGAAAAGGAGGATTTTCTTCGTGTTAGTGCATTGAACGGATTTTCTATGAACAGTCCTCGAAGCTGGGTAAGCAAACAATTTTACTCATTTTCCCACTTTCGAAATTCCCATGATTGAGTATTCGGTCTGGTGATATTAACGCAGGAGTTACGCCACACAGTGAAGGAGATCAACAACTCTCCCTGTTGGTGTCAAAACCGGCGGATCTCGGGTAGGGGGGTCCCGAACTGTGCGTCTAGGCGGATGGTAACATGATACAAGGGACACGATGTTTTACCCAGGTTCGGGCCCTCTTGATGGAGGTAAAACCCTATGTCCTGCTTGATTGATATTGATGATGTGGGTATTACAATAGTAGATCTACCACGAGATCAAGGAGGCTAAACCCTAGAAGCTAGCCTATGGTATGATTGTTGTAATTGTTGTTGTGTCCTACGGACTAAAGCCATCCGGTTTATATAGACACCGGAGAGGGCTAGGGTTACACAGAGTCGGTTACAATGGTAGGAGATCTACATATCCGTATCGCCAAGCTTGCCTTCCACGCCAAGGTAGGTCCCATCCGGACATGGAACGAAGTCTTCAATCTTGTATCTTCGTAGTCTTGGAGTCCGGCCGATGATGATAGTTCGGCTATCCGGACACCCCCTAGTCCAGGACTCCCTCAGTAGCCCCCGAACCAGGCTTCAATGACGACGAATCCGGCGCATATATTGTCTTCTGCGTTGCAAGGCGGGTTCTCCTTCAAATTTCATGTACCTGCCGAATAGTGTCCGACTTCCTTATAAATGTTGCGCTCCTTGGCTTCTACACCCAATAATGGCCCTCCTCCATGTGTCGTATGTATGCGAAAGGCCAGGGCATTTTTACGTTTTACCCCCTAGCCATGCGAACGAGCCACCTATAAGAGAGGCGAGGATCTAGATCCAACTCACACCATTCTCCTTCCGCAAGAACTCATCGAAGCGCCTCTGACAAAAAATCCATTCCATCATGGATAGTCGACGCGGCTCCTCCTCTCATGCTCCCAGCCCTTAGCCGGGAGATTGGGGAGGTGCTCAGTTCCACATAGCGAGCTAGTGACGCTCCAAACCGAGGGATATCTTCCCCCAGCCTTCATGGTTCCGGTTCGATCCGGACTGGCCACCTTCAGGGGTGGAAAGCAGGTGGAGAGCTCCCCCAACCCTTCCAAAGGAGAGCGGGTATGCTTCGTCCCTTACCTAATAAGGGGACTCGGATTTCCCATACATCCGTTTCTCCGGGGGCTCTTGGAGTTCTACGGACTCCAGCTTCACCACCTTACGCCTGCCTCCATCCTGCACATCACGGGCTTTGTAGCTCTTTGTGAGCTGTTCTTGGGCATCGAGCCCCATTTTGCAATATGGAAGAGATTGTTTTGCCTCATTCCCCGTTCTCACGAGGGGTCGATATATCAAGTGGGCAGAGCCGAAATATGGCGCATCACCGGGACCGGATATCTATCCGGTACCCCGAAGAAGGCGTCTGAAGACTGGCCTTCGGAATGGTTCTATATGGAGGACGCCCCTCTGCCGGATCCAGTTCGGATCGGCCTCCCGGAGTTCAGCAAAGCTCCCTTGAAGAAACGCCTGAGTTGGCGCCCGTGGAGCCCTCAACGGGAGGATGATGGGAGCGTCCATTATCTGATGGGCCGGATTAAGTTACTGGCCCACTCCGGCTTGACCATGATTGGAGTCATGGCCACGTGCATTATGCGAGGGGTGCAGCCGCTCCAATACAGGTGCCACCCCATGTTGGATTTTAACGGGGAAGATGATGCCACCCGTCATGGCCGCAAAGGGCCGGGATCGGTCGCCGATCTAGTAAAGATCCTATCCGGCTTGTACAAGGGGAAGAAGGAGGACTTCCTCCGCACGAGTCCATTGAATGGATTCTCCATGAATAACCCTCGGAGCTGGGTAAGCGGACGTTTATCTATCCGATCCGTATTTCCAAAGTCAAGTGTCTACTTTGTGATGTTGACGCAGGAGCTGCGCCGGGACGTGGAGGGCATTCAAAGCCTGACTCCACAGCCCGAGGATCCAGGACGATCCCTTGATCCGGCCTCCGAAGAGGATCCGGACATAAAGGTGGATCTGATTGACGGGGTGTTCCACCAACTTAGCATGGATAATGCTCTAGTTGCCATTACGGCTGACTACCCCGGTTTATCTCCGGCTTCCCATGTGACTACGACTGGAGTCCTGGCATCATCATTTGATCCATGCTCATTTCTGACGATCATATACCGATGGTGCATCGCAGGAGGCGTCTTTAAGGCGGGAAGCCGAACCCGCGGCGGCTAACCAACGAGGGTCAGCTCAGCCCAGCAGGAGGAAGAGGAGTGCAGCACGAATCGAAACGTCGCCGCAACGGTACGGCGCACCTCCGTTTTTAAGGGAAAGATCCCTTAGGAGTTTAATTAACGCTCATGACCTTTCCAGGAGAAAGAGCGCTCGCCGGATAGTGTCCGGCGAGGTTGCCAATCAAGCCTCCGCCAGCCACACTCCAACGTGTGGTTCGGAAGGGGAGGCGAACACAAGGCATGAGCCGGATGCTCCTCCAACGGAGGATGCCGACATGCTGTCCGCCACCTGGTCTGAGGTGGAGAGCGCCATGAATCACAGGCGTCGCCGGACAGTTCTTCGTGATGCGTGTTTCTCCCCGGAGGCGTTGAATGCCTTTAATGCGGGAGACGCGCACCTCCGTGCTGCTCAAGATGGTTTAACCAGAGCCACGGAGCAGTATGTGAAGGACATACGGGTAAGGAATTTTAGTAGTTATATATGCCAGTAGCCCCCGAGACTTAAAATAGTTAGAATAACTGATTTAAGGATCATTCGTTATGCAGGATCTTACAGAGAAGAATACCCACCTGTCCCAGGAGCTTCAAGAGTGCAAGGCCCAACTTGAGGCCGCACTGTCCGCCACAGGGGGACCTACAGAGACCCCCGCTGGTAATACATACTTTGAAAAGATAAGTAGTTAATAAAGTGCGGCGTGTGCGTAAATCTGACAATAATATTGCAGAGTGTGCCGGACTAGATCCAGACAAGCAACAGCTACTGTGCCAGCTGAAGGCCGACGAGAGGGTGCTTATGAAGGTGCAGCAGGAGAGAAACAAGCTCCAAGATGCCCACACCCAGCTGGGAGAAGAGCTGAAAGGTGTTCGGGCCCAGCTGTCTAGCTCCGTGAAGGAGAATCAGCGGCTTCGTCACGGCATTTATAGTAAGTGCTTGAGCAAACTCCTTTGAAAAGAAGAGTTCGGCGAGGAAGTCGATTGACAGAAATGTGTCTTTAGGTGTGCTCACAGTTCGCCCTGCAGAGGAAATGCCCGGTTCAACGGGTGACCAACTCCCCGAGCTGATGCAACTGCACAAATGTGTTCGACAAGCGATGAATGGCGTCGCCCAGGCCTTATGGCCATCCGTCTCCCTACCCGAAAGCCTTGAAGGACTTGCCGAGAAGCTGCAGGGAGCACGACAGCACTTCCGTCTGTTGAAGATATCGGCCTGCCGTCAAGGTGCCAGGGAGGCCTGGGCCATGGTAAAGACGTGGTACAAAAAGGCGGATCCGAACCACATGGCCGAGGTCGGACCTGTGGGGCCCGATGGGAAGGAGATCCCTGTGAGCTTAATGTATGGCCAAGTAGAGTTGGCCGCTAAGTATTCCCAATAGGACTGTAAATTAGACAGCCTGTTAGACGGGATTGAAGAGGAGTATAATCAGTCAATTTGACGATGTATTGTAAAATGACATGTAAAATGTCTTCTAGCCGGATTGTAGATCGTTTGTCTTTGCCGACCTTTTCGCTTCAATCTCAGGACCCTAGAGTCCGGAGTGTGTCCGAATACCTTCTCAATTATGAAAAAAACCGGGGCATGCATGGAGACCAGGCGTAGGGGTCGTTAGTGCTTTATCAGACAAGTGCCCAACTAGTTATGTTATATTACATGGTTAGTAAGAAACATCTTCCAGGGAGAATAGTTCCATTAGGGGTTCCTTTCCCTGGGAGGCATGCCCTAAGGTGCATGTCCGTACTGCGAAGATAGCAGAAAAAACATCTGGAGGCGGATAAGTTAAATAAGCAATAAATCATCTTTCAAGTCACCGACCGAATATTCCCTTAAGAACGCTAGCTTTCGGCTTCACCCAGTCTGAGGTACACATCCGGCTGACCCGGCAGTAACAATCGCAGAGGTGCTCCCTTTACCTCCTAGCCGAACAATCGGGAACGTAGGGGTAAGCACAGGAGCCAGGCAACCCAGCTTGGCCAAAACTTAAGTCCTATCGATGCATATAATGGTGAATAAAAGGTACATGCGGAAGTATGACACATGTGTTGGGCATGAAGCCCGTATAAATAAGCTTCTGTTAAAGAAGCCCCCAGGTATAATGAGTGCTAGGAGCACATCTAGCATGTGCGGACAATGCGCAAATCAGCCTATCGAAGGCTTTTACTAAAAAAAGTGGGAAGAAGGAGGGGGACAAGAGACAGTGATAATGTAAAAGGTGGACGGAGGAGGGAGACGAACTCTGAGTCCGGCGCTAGGCGTAGAATCTTCGGAGATGGGCTGCGTTCCATGGGTTCGGCTTGAGTCGGTTGTCAGATGCGTTACGTAGACGGTATGCTCCGCCGGTTAGGACTTGGTCGATGATGAAGGGACCTTCCCATTTGGGCTTAAGTTTGTCCTTTTTCTTGTCCGGCAGGCGTAGAACAAGTTCGCTAACATTGTAAGTTTTGGCCCGTACTTCTTTGCTTTGATATCTTCGAGCCTGCTGCTGATAGAATGCGGAACGAGCTTTTGCCACGTCCCGCTCCTCCTCTAAGGCGTCCAAACTATCCTGCCGATCCAGCTCGGCTTCTCTTTCTTCGTACATGCGCACGCGAGGTGAGTCATGAATTATATCGCAGGGCAGAACTGCCTCTGCGCCGTACACCATAAAAAATGGTGTGAATCCGGTAGTGCGGTTTGGCGTGGTCCGCAGCCCCTAGAGTACGGAGTCGAGCTCATCTACCCAGTGCGTGTTAGATTCCTTGAGGGACCGCACTAGTCTGGGTTTGATGCCGCTCATGATTAGACCATTTTCTCGTTCGACTTGACCATTAGTTTGGGGGTGATAGACTGAAGTGTAGTCGAGCTTGATACCCATGTTTTTGCACCAGATTTTAACCTCGTCAGCCATGAAATTTGTGCCGTTATCGGTGATGATGCTGTGGGGGACACCATAACGGTGTACTACCCCGGATATGAAGTCTATCACGGGTCCGGATTCAGCCGTTTTAACTGGCTTGGCCTCTATCCATTTGGTGAATTTGTCCACCATGACCAATAGGTATTTTTGCTTGTGGGTTCCCCCTTTAAGGGGTCCAACCATATCAAGCCCCCAGACCGCAAACGGCTAGGTGATGGGTATAGTTTTGAGGGCGGTGGGTGGCATGTGGCTTTGATTAGCAAAGAGCTGGCAGCCGACGCACCGTTGGACTAAGTCCTGAGCATCTGCCCGGGTAGTCGGCCAATAAAATCTTCTACGGAAGGCCTTGCCTACAAGGGCCCGGGCTGCGGCGTGGTGCCTACCGAGTCCGGCATGAATTTCAGCCAGGAGATTTCGCCCTTCCTCTTTGGAGATACACCTTTGAAGGACTCCGGTTGTGCTTTTCTTATAAAGTTCTCCCTCATGGACCTTGTAGGCTTTAGATCGCCGAACTATGCAGCGGGCCTCATTTTGGTCTTCGGGGAGTTCCTGCCGAGTTAAGTAGGCTAGGTATGGTTCCGTCCACGGGGCGATTACTGCCATTATTTCGTGGGCTGAGGGTGTTATTTCGTTGGCTGAGCCACCGACTGTGTCAGAATGTTTCGTGTTGGGTGGCGCAGTTGCTTCCGGGTTGCTATTTCCGGGCTCCTCTTCCCATAGTACGGATGGCTTAAAGAGCCGCTCCAGGAAGATGTTTGGAGGGACGACGTCGCGTTTTGCGCCGATGCGTGCCAACACGTTGGCTGTCTGGTTGTTGTCCCGGGCTACATGGTGGAATTTGAGTCCTTCAAACCGAGCTGACATATTTAAGACGGCGTTACGGTAGGCTGCCATTTTCGGATCCTTGGTGTCAAAGTCTCCATTTACTTGGGATATTGCAAGGTTTGAATCCCCGCGGACCTCTAGGCGTTGGATGCCCATGGAGACGGCCATCCGGAGACCATGGAGAAGGGCCTCGTATTCGGCTGCATTGTTGGAGTCCGTGTACATTATTTGAAGTACGTATTGGACTGTATCTCCTGTTGGGGACGTCAAGACGACGCCAGCCCCCAGGCCGGCCAACATTTTAGAGCCGTCAAAGTGCATAATCCAATTGGAGTATGCGCCGTACTCTTTAGGGAGTTCGGCTTCAGTCCATTCAGCGACGAAGTCAGCCAAAACTTGCGACTTTATAGCTCGCCGTGGTTTGTAGGTTATATCGATTGGTAAAAGCTCAATGGCCCATTTTGCAATCCTGCCCGTCGCGTCGCGATTATTTGTGATGTCGTTGAGAGGTACTTCAGAGGCCACTGTTATCGAACACTCTTGAAAGTAGTGTCGTAGCTTCTGGGATGCCATGAACACCGCATACGCTATCTTTTGATAATATGGGTACCGGGACTTGCATGGAGTTAGGACAGTGGATACATAGTACACTATTTTTTGAAGAGGGAATTTGTGCCCTTCTGTTTCTCGTTCGACGACGAGTACTGCGCTTACAACTTGATGTGTTGCCGCGATATATAACAACATTGGTTTGCCCAAGTTCGGCGCGGCCAGGACCGGATTTGTTGCCAGTATGGCTTTTATTTCTTCGAGTCCGGCTGTGGCAGCGTCCGTCCCTTCAAAGTGTTCGGTGCGCCTGAGGAGGCGATAGAGGGGCAATGCTTTTTCTCCCAAACGGGAGATGAAGCGGCTTAAGGCCGCCACGCATCCAGTCAATTTTTGTATTTGTTTGAGGTCTTTTGGGATGTCCAATTGTGACAGAGCTTGGATCTTGGCTGGGTTTGCTTCAATTCCTCTACGGGATACAATGAAGCCCAAGAGCTTTCCGGCTGGTACGCCGAAAACGCACTTTTCCGGGTTAAGCGTAATGTCATATGCTCGGAGGTTGTTGAATGTGAGCCTCAAATCATCTATTAGAGTTTCGACGTGTTTGATGACCACGTCGTCTACGTATGCCTCCACTCTTTTGCCGATCTGGGTAGCCAGACATGTCTGAATCATGCGCTGATATGTTGCGCCGGCGTTTTTAAGTCCGAAGGGCATTGTGTTGAAGCAGAATGGTCCGTATGGAGTAACGAATGCCGTTGCGGCCTGGTCTGTTTCCACCATCTTGATTTGATGGTATCCGGAGTATGCGTCGAGGAAACACAATGAATCGTGCCCCGCGGTAGCATCGATGATTTGGTCGATGCGGGGGAGGGGGAAAGGATCCTTTGTGCAGGCCTTATTAAGGTCTTTAAAATCCACACAAAGGCGCCAGGATTTGTCCTTTTTTGGTACCATTACCAGGTCTGCTAGCCAGTCCGGATGTTTTATATCTCTGATGAATCCGGCTTCTAATAGTTTGGCTAGCTCCTCTCCCATTGCCTGTCTTTTGGGTTTGGAAAATCGTCGAAGAGCCTGTTTGACTGGCTTGAATCCTTTTAGGATATTTAGGTTGTGCTCTGCCAGCCTACGTGGGATTCCTGGCATATCTGAAGGGTGCCAGGCAAAAATGTCCCAATTTTACCGAAGGAATTCTCGTAGTGCGGCTTCTACATTAGGGTTTAATTGTGCCCCAATGGAGGCTGTCTTTGTGGGGTCCGTTGGGTGGACCTGGAATTTAACTATTTCGTCTGCTGGTTTAAAAGATGTGGACTTAGATCTGTTATCGAGTATCACATCGTCCCTATTCATCGTGGAGCATAGTGCAGTAAGTTCTTCTGCCGCTAGGGCTTCGGATAGTGCCTCTAGGGCTAGCGCGGCTGTCTTATTTTCGGCGCGGAGTGCCATGTCCGGATCATTGACCAGAGTGATGAATCCATTGGGCCCGGATATTTTGAGCTTCATGTACCCGTAATGGGGTACGGCTTGGAAAATTGTGAATGCCTCTCTCCCTAATAGAGCGTGATATCCGCTGCTGAACGGGGCCACTTGGAACGTGACTTCCTCGGACTTGTAATTGTTCGGCGAGCCGAACACCACATCTAGTGTGATTTTTCCTGTGCAGTGTACTTCCCGACTAGGGATTATTCCTCTAAAGGTTGTGCTGCTTCGCTCAATGCGGCTCCAGTCTATTTCCATTTTTTGGAGAGTTTCCTCGTAAATGAGGTTTAATCCGCTGCCGCCATCCATGAGTACCTTGGTAAGACGAAATCCGTCCACTATGGGACTGAGGACCAATGCGGCTGGTGCTTGGGCTGTTCAGAATTTAGGTTCGTCACTGGCATTGAAGGTGATGGCCGTGTCGCTCCATGGATTTGTCGTTGCTACTTGGTAGACTTCGGTGAGGCTGCGGATTGTTCGTTTTCGCAAATTATTTGATGCGAAAGTCTCGAAGACTGTTGATACCGTACTGGTACTGTTGGGCTGGTTTTCCGGGGCTAGAAGCCCTTCGCCACTTTTGGCCACCTGCCGTAGTATCCAACATGCCCGGAGGCTATGTGTTGGAGTGGCGCCTTCTGCATTGTGGATTTTGCAGGGTCCGCTGAGCCATCCCTCCAGTACGGTCCCGTACCCTTTGGGGGGTTTTTGCTTTTTAGTTTTTGACCCAGGCGCTTGAGCATGCTGCACCCTTTCATTTCCAGACTAAGGTTGTATTTAGGGCCGGATTGTCCCAAAATCTAGTTTCGGTTTTCCAGGCACTCTCCATCGCACAGTACTTTCGTACTATGGTCGCCAGGTCGGCGAGGTGCGTGACCTTGCGACGATTTATGGCGTTCATAATTGCCTTGTCCGTGCAATTATTGCAAAAAATAGAGATTGCGTTTCCTCATGGCAGTCCTTTATCCTGTCCATAACCAGGAGGAATCTGGCCCAGTAATGATGTACTGTTTCATCGGGCTCTTGCCGTATTTGGGATAGATCGCTTGTATTTGGGTGGGCGGGTGGAACTAAAATCGGAACCCCACCCAATCTGAGGCTCAAAGGCCGAGGAATTTCCGGATTTGGAAGCTTGGACTGCTGGAGGTCGTCCAACGAATCTAGTCCGCTGCGTGACTTTAGGTTCAGTACTCGATTGACGTCTGTCCCTCCGTGGGAGTTCGGCATGGAGGGATCGGGGAAGAGTCGCCATGTTGTTCTTCTACCACAACAACATGGTGGGTAGCCTGGGGAGAGTTAATTTCTCTCAGATCGGTTTTAAGCCCAATCTGATCGTAGTCTGTAGCGACTCCCAGGGTGGCGATGCGATCCAAGAGCTCGTTTATGGAAAAGAGCTCCATTGGATCCAGCTGCTCGGCGAATTTCGAGTTGATGCGAAGATCGCTTTTGATGACCCGAGAGGTCATCGTCGAAGCGGTGGACGAACAGGCGGTCATAAGGAAACCACCTAGCCAGATAGCTTGACCGGCGGCAAAAGCTCCTTTGGCAACGGTACCGTCTTTAAAGACGGGAGGAGGCATCCTTCCTGATTGCAACGGCACAGAGGAAGTCTCAATGAAAGCACCAATGTCGGTGTCAAAACCGGCGGATCTCGGGTAGGGGGTCCTAAACTGTGCGTCTAGGCGGATGGTAACAGGAGACAAGGGACACGATGTTTTACCCAGGTTTGGGCCCTCTTGATGGAGGTAAAACCCTACGTCCTGCTTGATTGATATTGATGATGTGGGTATTACAAGAGTAGATCTACCACGAGATCAAGGAGGCTAAACCCTAGAAGCTAGCCTATGGTATGATTGTTGTAATTGTTGTTGTGTCCTACGGACTAAAGCCATCCGGTTTATATAGACACCGAAGAGGGCTAGTGTTACACAGAGTCGGTTACAATGGTAGGAGATCTACATATCCGTATCGCCAAGCTTGCCTTCCACGCCAAGGAAAGTCCCATCCGGACATGGGACGAAGTCTTCAATCTTGTATCTTCATAGTCTTGGAGTCCGGCCGATGATGATAGTTCGGCTATCCGGACACCCCCTAGTCCAGGACTCCCTCACTCCCCCACAGCCCGAGGACCCAGAACGGTCCCTCGATCCGGATTCCCAAGAGGATCCGGACTTATGTGTGGAGTTAATGATGGGGTGTTTCATCAATTGAGTAAGGACAACACCTTAGTGGCCATTACGGCCGATTATCCCGGATTACTTCCAGCCTCAAAGGTAGCCGAGACCGAAGTCCTGGTATTTTTAAAGGAGATCCATCCATGCTATATTTTGAATGCTGTAGAACAATAGTGTTTCGTTTTGCAGGGGAAATCCTTGAGGCAGAGTGCCAAGCCCGCAGTGGGCAGCCAACAAGGGCCGCTAAAGTCCGGCGGGAAAAAAAGAAGTGCAGACCGGATCGAGACTCCGGTGCAACGGTACGACGTGCAAATTTCACGCCTAGGGTCTATGCCCTTAATTCATTCTAATGCCCATGTTCTTCTTAGGAAGAAGAGAGCCCGCCGGACTATATCCACCGGCCAAACTTCAAGGCCGGGTCCGGAAGCAGAGGCGGACACGGGACGCGCGTCGGGCGTTCCTCCGATAGAGGATGCAGACGGGCTATCTGCCACCAATTCAGAGGTGGAGAGCGCCATGAACCACCGGCAGCGTCGGACTGTTCTTCAGGACGCATGTTTTTCCCCGGAGGCATTGAGCGCCTTTAATACAGGAGATGCGTACCTCCGTGCCTCTCGAAATGGTCTAGCCAGGGCCACGGAGCAGTATGTAAAAGACATACGGGTGAGTAAATCTGATAGTTATATATGTCAGTAGCCCCCGAGACTTGAAATAGTTAAGATAACTGTTTTAAGGATCATGTGTTATGCAGGGTCTTACAGAGAAGAACACACAACTATCTCAGGAGTTGGCGGAGTGCAAGGCCCAACTCGAGGCCACACTGGCCGCTTTGGCAATTGGAAAGGAGACCCCCTCAGGTAATGAATGTTCCCAAAAATAATTCCATTGCGAAGTGCGGCATGTGTGCAATGCTGACGATGACAATGCAGATGAAGCCGGAGTAAATCTGGACAAGCAACAACTCCTACGCCAGCTAAAGGCTGGCGAGAGCATGCTGACAAGGGTGAGGCAAGAGAAGAAGAAACTTCAAGACGCCAATACCCAGCTGGGCGAGGAACTAAAGGATGTTCGTATCTAGCTATCTGCTTCCGTAAAGGAGAATCAGCGGCTTTGACGAGGCATTTTTAGTAAGTGCTTGAACGAATTCTCGAAAAAAATTCGGCAAGGAAGTCGATTGACAGAGCTATGTCTGTAGGTCTGCTGACAGGTCGTCCTACGGAGGAAATGCCCGGTTCAATGGGGGACCTTCTTCCCGAGCTGTTGCAACTGCACGAACGACTTCGGCACGCAATGCAGGGCGTCGTCCAGGCTATGTGGCCATCCCTCTCCGTGCCCGAAGGCCTTGGGGAGCTTGCCAAGAAGCTTGAGGGAGTGCGGCAGCGCTTCCGATTGTGGAAGATATCGGCCTGTCGTCAAGGTGCCAGGGAGGCCTGGGCCATGGTGAAGACTCGGTACACGAAGGCGGACCCGAACCACATGGCCGAGGTCAGCCCTATGGGTCCGGACGGAAAGGAGATCCCTGTCAGTTTAGTATATGGCCAGGTAGAGCTGGCTGCAAAGTATTCTCAACAGGACTGTAAATTAGACCGCCTATTGGATGGTATTGAAGAAGAATATACCGAGTCAGATTGACTCTGTAATTTAAAATGACATGAAAAATGCCTTCTAGCCGGATTGTAGATCGTTTGTCATTGCGTACCTTTTCGCTTCGACCTCCGAACCCTATAGTCCGGAGTGTGTCCGAATACCCTCTCGATTATGTAAGAACCGGGGCATGCATGGAGACAAGGCGTAGGGGTCATAATTGCTTTAGCAGACAAGTGCCCAACTATTTATGTTATATTACATGGTTAGTAAGAAACATCTTCCAGGGAGAATAGTTCCGTTAGGGGTTCCTTTCCCTGAGAGGCATGCCCTAAAGTGCATGTCCGAACTGCTAAAAAGAGCAGAAAAGCATCTGGGGGCAGATAAATAAACAAGAAAAATCATCTTTTAGTTCACCGACCGAATATTCCCTTAAGAATGCTAGCTTTCGGCTTCACCCAATCTGAGGTACACATCCGGCTGACCCGGCAGTAGCAATCACAGAGGAGCTCCCTTTACCACCTAGTCGAACGAACGGGAACGTAGGGGTAGGCACAGGAGCCAGGCAACCCAGCTTGGCCAAAACTTAAGTCATATCGATGCATATAATTGTGTATAAAAGGTTCATGCGGAAGTGTAACGCATGTTTTGGGCATGAGGCCCCGTTTATATAAACTTCTGATAAAGAAGCCCCCAGGTATGATGAGCGCGGGTGGCACGTTAAGTATGTGCGAACGATGCGCAGGCAAGCCCCTAAGGGCTTTGGGAGAAGAAAAAGGAAAAAGGGGGGAAGAAGGAGAGAAATGCCAGACAAGTTAATGTGAAAAAATAAAAAAAGGGGACAGAGGAAGGAGACGAACACGGAGTCCGCGCGCTAGGCGTAGAATCTTCATAGACGTGCTGCGTTCCATGGGTTCGGCTCGAGTCGGTTGTCCGATGCGTTTTGCAGACGGTACGCTCCGCCAGTCAGTACTTGGTCGATTATGAAGGGACCCTCCCATTTGGGATTTAGTTTGTCCTTTTTCTTGTCCGGCAGGCGTAGAACTAGTTCGCCAACATTGTAAGTTTTGGCCCGTACTTCTCTGCTTTGATATCTTCGAGCCTGTTGTTGATAGAATGCGGAACAAGCTTTTGCCACGTCGCGCTCCTCCTCCAATGCGTCCAAGCTGTCCTGCCGATCGAGCTTGGCTTCTCTTTCTTCGTACATGCGCACTCGAGGTGAGTCATGTATTATGTCGCAGAGCAGAACTGGCTCTGCGCCGTATACCATAAAAAATGGTGTGGATCCGGTAGTGCGATTCGGCGTGGTCCGAAGGCCCCAGAGTACGGAGTCAAGCTCCTCTACCCAGTGCTTGTTTGATTCCTTGAGGGATCGCACTAGTCTGGGCTTGATGCCGCTCATAATAAGACCGTTGGCCCATTCGACTTGACCGTTAGTTTGTGGGTGGTAGACTGAAGCGTAGTCGAGCTTGATGCCCATGTTTTTGCACCAGAGTTTAACTTCGTCGGCCGTAAAGTTTGGGCCGTTGTCAGTTATGATGTTGTGGGGGACGCCGTAGCGGTGTACAACCCCAGATATGAAGTCTATCACCGGTTCGGATTCGGCCGTCTTTACAGGCTTGGCCTCTATCCATTTGGTGAATTTGTCCACCATAACCAATAGGTATTTTTTCTTGTGGGTTCCTCCTTTACGGGGTCCAACCATGTCCAGCCCCCAGACCACAAAAGGCCAGGTAATGGGGATGGTTTGTAGGGCTGTAGGTGGCATGTGGCTTTGATTAGCGAATAATTGGCAACCGACGCATCGCTGCACTAAGTCCTGAGCGTCTGTCCGGGCCGTCGGCCAATAAAATCCGGTACAGAAGGCCTTGCTTACAAGGGCCCGGGCTGCGGCTTGGTGCCCGCCTAGTCCGGCATGAATTTCAGCCAGAAGATTTCGCCCTTCTTCGAAGATACACCTTTGCAGGACTCCGGTTGTGCTCTTTTTATAAAGCTCTCCCTCGTGGAGTTTGTAGGCTTTAGATCGCCGCACTATGCAGCGGGCCTCGTTTTGGTCCTCGGGAAGTTCCTGCCCAGTTAGGTAGGCTTGGAATGGTTCTGTCCACGGGGCAAGGACTGCCATTATTGTGTGGGCTGATGGTGTTGTTTCGTTGGCAGAGCCACCAATTGTGTCAGAATGTACGGTGAGGGGTAGTGTGAGTGTGTCCGAGCTGTTGTTTCCGGACTCTCCCTCCCATGTTACGGATGGCTTGAAAAGCCTCTCTAGGAATATGTTGGGAGGGACGGCATCGCGCTTTGCGCCGATGCGTGCCAACACGTCTGCTGCCTGGTTGTTCTCCCGGGCTATATGGTGAAATTCGAGCCCCTCAAACCGGGCTGACATCTTTAAGATGGCGTTGCGATAAGCTGCCATTTTCGGATCTTTGGCGTCAAAGGCTCCATTTATTTGGGATATCGCGAGGTTTGAATCCCCACGGACCTCTAGGCGCTGAATGCCCATGGAGACTGCCATCCGGAGACCATGTAGAAGGGCCTCATATTCGGCTGTGTTGTTGGAGTCCGTGTACATTATCTGGAGTACGTATTGGACTGTATCTCCTGTAGGGGACGTCAGAACGACGCCAGCCCCCAGGCCAGCCATCATTTTGGAGCCGTCGAAGTGCATGATCTAGTTGGAATATGTGCCGTACTCTTTAGGGATCTCGGCTTCGGTCCATTCGGCGATGAAGTCAGCCAAAACCTGCGATTTGATAGCTCGTCGTGGCTTGTAAATTATATCGAACGGGAGGAGCTCGATGGCCCATTTGGCAATCCGGCCCGTTGCGTCGCGGTTGTTTATAATATCATTAAGGAGTACTTCAGATGCCACTGTTATTGAACACTCTTGAAAATAGTGTCGCAGCTTCCGGGATGCCATGAACACCGCGTATGCTATCTTCTGATAATGCGGGTAACGTGACTTGCATGGAGTTAGGACAGTGGACACATAGTAATCGGTTTCTGGAGAGGAAACTTGTGTCCGTCCGTTTCTCGTTCGACGATGAGCACCGCGCTTACAACTTGATGGGTTGCCGCGATGTATAGTAGCATAGGTTCGCCCGTGTTGGGCGCGCCAGGACCGGATTTGTTGCCAGTACAGCTTTGATTTCTTCGAGTCCGGCCGTGTCGGCATCCGTCCACTCGAAGTGTTCGGTGCACCGCAGGAGGCGATAAAGGGGTAATGCCTTTTCTCCTAAGCGGGAGATACAGCGGCTTAGAGCCGCCACGCATCCGGTCAATTTTTGTATTTGCTTGAGGTCTTTTGGGGTATCCAATTGCGACAGAGCTTGGATCTTGGCCGGGTTTGCTTCAATTCCTCTACCGGATACAATGAAGCCCAAGAGCTTTCCGGCTGGCATGCTGAAAACGCATTTTTCTGGGTTGAGCTTAATGTCATATGCACAGAGATTGTCGAATGTGAGCCTCAAGTTGTCTACTAAAGTTTCGACATGTTTGGATTTGATGACCACGTCATCTACGTATGGTTCAACTGTTTTGCCGATCTGGTTGGCCAGACATGTCTGAATCATGCGCTGATATGTTGCGCCGGCGTTTTTGAGCCTGAAGGGCATCGTGTTGAAGCAGAATGGGCCGTACAGGGTGATGAATGCCGTTGCGGCTTGGTCTGACTCTGCCATCTTTATTTGGTGGTAGCCAGAGTATGCGTCGAGGAAACACAATGAATCGTGTTCTGCAGTGGCGTCGATGATTTGATAAATTCGGGGGAGCGGGAAAGGATCCTTTGGGCAGGCCTTATTTAGGTCTTTGAAATCGACACATAGGCGCCAGGATTTATCCTTCTTTGGTACCATCACCAGGTTTGTTAGCTAGCCCGGATGTTTTATATCTCTGATGAATCTGGCTTCTAGTAGTTTTGCTAGCTCTTCTCCCATGGCTTGTCTCTTGGGTTCGGAGAAATGCCGCAGAGTCTGCTTAACGGGTTTAAACCCCTTTAGGATGTTCAGGCTGTGCTCAGCCAGCCTGCATGGGATTCCTGGCATGTCTGAAGGGTGCCAGGCAAAAATGTCCCAATTTTCTCATAGGAATTCTCTGAGTGCGGCATCTACATCGGGTTTTAGTTGTGCCCCGATGGATGCCGTTTTTGTGGGGTCCGTTGGATGGACCTAGAATTTGACTATTTAGTCCGCTGGTTTGAAGGAGGTGGACTTGGGTCTCTTATCGAGTATCACATTGTCCCTGTCCACCATGGAGCGCAACGTAGTTAGTTCCTTGACTGCTAGGGCTTCGGATAACACCTCCAGGGCCAGTGCGGCTGTCTTGTTTTTGGCGCGGAGCGCTGTGTCTGGATCACTTGCAAGAGTGATGATTCCGTTGGGTCCGGGCATTTTGAGCTTCATGTACCCATAATGGGGTATGGCTTGGAAAATTGTAAATGCTTCTCGCCCTAGCAGAGCGTGGTATCCGCTGCTGAACGAGGTCACTTGAAATGTGACCACCTCGGATCTGTAATTATCCGGCGTGCCGAACACCACATCCAGTGTGATTTTTCCTGAACAGCACGCTTCCCGGCTTGGTATTATTCCTCTGAAGGTTGTGTTGCTTCGCTCAATGCGACTCCATGTAAGTGCATCTAGTGCCCCTTAGTGATTTTGGTGTATTGACGACTTATAGGTTAAGGGACTAATGCGTTTGTGAGTGTACACATGCCTATAAGTCTATGAGGAGTTTGATATTTACAGAGAAAGTCGACCCGTAAAAATGAAGTTCTTCAACTGAAGACTTTGATATTCTGAAGACTTTCTGAAGACTTTGAAAGTGAAGAAATTGGTGTGACCTTGAAGACTTGGTATTCATTTGAGGAACATGAAGCGTGAAGACTTTTGTTTTCGTAGTTTCATTTTCTCTTTCTTGAGTCATAGGAAACACCGTCTTTGTTAAAGGGGTCAAGAAATACTAAGGAAAAATTTCCATGTGATGCTCAACTCAAAATCCTACACCTACCAATCCCTTGAGTGAAGCCTTTGGAAATCTCATACAGTTCAGTCACTTTCTTGATGGATGAGAGACGAAGTTCTTCTCGTCACCGATGAATTTTTTTGAGGAGTTAGGAATTCGCCAAAGTGAATTGCCTACACAAAGAGGAACATGATAGCCCCAAGGAATTTGAAAGTCAAATTTCCGATCCGTTCTTGTCGCGCTTGGCTGTCCCAAAATATCTTATCCACCTAACGGTCATATCATTGAAGGGCATTTATGTCTTATCATGTCGGGCTGCTCCCTAGGCTATAAGTAGCCGCCCCCTACAACCACTAGCTGGTTGGCTGCTCCGAGAGAACTTGACACTTGTCATTTGAGAGCAACCCCTCCTCCGAGGACTTTGAGCGAAAATCATCAAGTGAGGAAAACCCAACACCAAACCCCTACAAACCCAAAGTGATTGAGCATCACTGAAGAAATTGATCCTGCGTGGATCCGACGCTTGTTACCTTTGAAGACTGTGCTTCTTCCAGACGGTTAGGCGTCAAGGTCTAGAGCATCCAAGAGGAATTGTGGATCGCCGAGTGACCAAGTCTGTGAAGGTTTGGAAGTCGCCTGAAGACTTACCACGAGTGATTGGACGGGGTTTGCGTGACCTTAGTTCAAGGAGAATACGGTGAGGACTGGGTGTCCTGAGCTGCGTGCTTTCGGATCGGGTGTCTGGGGCTGTGTGTCCTCGAGTTTAAATACTCACCGCTCCAACCAGACGTATAACCGAGACAACAGCTTGGAACTGGTCTACCAAATCATTGTCTTCACCAACCTAATCTGGTTCTATTTCCTCAACCCTTTCATTTCCTCATTCTTGTGTTGAGTGTTTGTTCATATCTGTGTTTGAAGACTTTGACTGAAGACTTTCTCAATTTCCTCAGTTCAATTTCTTCAGTCTGTTTGTCTTCATCTTGTGTTATCCTGTGATTACGCTTTCTGTACTCTGTGCTTGTTTTCATTTCATCATGATGACTATGCTTGTATTTTGTTATGCTTACTTCTGAGTACTTATTCCGCTGCTAGTAGTTCTTCGTTAAGGAATTTCCTAACCGGCAAATTCCTCAGTGAAGAATTCATAAAAAATCGCCTATTCACCCCCCTCTAGTCGATACAACGCACTTTCAATTGGTATCAGAACAAGGTACTCCCTTGTTCTGTGTGATTTTGGTTTAACCGCCTGGAGTTTTAGTTATGTCGACCGCAGGTATGAAGAAAGTGTCATGCCCTATCTTTGACGGTCATGATTATCCCAAGTGGAAGGCCATGATGAGGAAGCGCCTCATGGCAATGAACAGCGAGCTGTGGACCGTCACTGAGATTGGTCTAACTGATCTATGCAAGATGGCGAACGCTGATGATATTCGCAAGTACACTCGACTTGACATCTTGGCGAAGGATATCATCTGTTCCTGCCTATCCAGAGATGAATTCAGGCGTATTATGCATCCTTGCAATGCGAAGCTTATCTGGGACCGAATCTCTGATGTCTATGAAGGTCATTGAACCCGTCATGATCCCTGGTTTGAGGACTTCAAGGTATCTCTCAAAACGATGACTTTCGAGTCAGAATCATCATCTTCTGCATCATGTCTCATGGCAAAGGGTGACGAGGTAACCGAATGCTCCTCATCCAAGTTTTGTGACGATGAATCTGATAATGATGAATCTGATGATGATATTGAATCTTGTTATACCAAACTTGTTTGCATTGCCACTAAACAACAAACAGCTTTGTAACAAGTGCAAAACATGCTAGACAAAAGTGATGATATGTTGGGTAAAGAAATGGATCAGTCAAAAGCATTGGGTGAATGTCTTCAGAGACTTCATTCCAAGTTTGACGCCCTTCAAGATCAACATAATACCCTCTTGACTGATCACGATAAGCTAAGAGTGAGTTATGAAGATCTTCAGAAGGAGCGCAATTCATTACTATCTCAACAAATCAGCGCTTCTCAGGAAGAATTTGTTCCTCCATGCTTAAAGTGCATTAAACGTGAATCTGCTAATTCTTCACCTAAATGTTCAAATGCTTCAACTGTTACAAATTCTTCACCTGCCTCTACTATCACTAATTCCTCATCGAGGACATTGCTCGTATCACTGACGATGCAGGGCTGAAGGAATTGTACATGACAGGCATGTACAAAAGCCTCAAAGGGCATCAGACTCTTCGTGATGTGCTTAAAAAGCAGATCCTCAACAGAAACCCTAGGAAAGAGGGTATTGCCTTTGAGAGGAAACTTAATGCTGATGGAACATATTGGAAGCCTGAGCAGTACCCCAAAACCTCATGGGTTGCTGCAAAGGGACCTCCAGATGATCCATCTAACTTATCTCGCTTTAAATGTGAATTTCCTCATTCTTCTGATGAGTCATTTGACTCCAACTATAAACTGTTCAAAAATCAGAGTGGTGAAGTATTTGCTAGATATGTTGGCACTAACTGCAGGAACGGTTCTCCTATGAAGAAAATCTGGGTTCCCAAGAAGTGCCTTGAAAATCTTCAGGTGAATATACTCATGACACCACCAGTGAAGAACAGGAACCCCAGATCAAATTCTTCATATGGACCAAATTCTTCATATGGATCCAAGTCCTCATACGGACCAAATTCCTCACGTGGATCAAATTCCTCAAATGGATCAAAGTCCTCATATGATTATGATCGTGCTAACAACTCTGTTTCGCAGGGTAGAGCTAAGGGCTATGAATATGTGCATTATTCTTCAAACCATTATGTTCATAAGTCCTCAAAGAATTTCACTGCCTATTCATATGCTTACCCTAACCCCTCTTATGTGAAACGAAATGGTTTGGCTTCTATGCCACCATTCTCGTATGGTGCTCGCAGAGTGATGAACTCTTTGCCACCCCTTCAGATGTGGGTGGTGAAGAAAAAGAACTAATCTCTTCTGCAGGGTCAGGTCTCCAGCCGTGCTTTAACGTCTGAAGAATTTGCTGGGGACCTGACAAAATGGCCTGAAAGGACGCAGGCGAATCATGATGAAATGAACCTTCATTTCACACGTCCTCCTACTGCTATATCTGTTTACTGCTTGATGAAATTCATCTAATGAACTTGATATCATATTCTTCACTGGTGAAGCATATGATATTGTAAGTTACACTAATTCATCTGCAGGATGATCAACCCAAAGCCACTGAGTGGGTCCTCGATAGTGGATGTACAAATCACATGACTGGTGACAAGAATCTTTTGATGGATGCTCCCTTATCACCGTCGCATCTGAAGCATATCATCTTTGCTGACAAAGGCAAAAGTCAGGTATTGGGTCTTGGTAAGGTTGTGATCTCTAAGGATAAACACATGGACAAAGTCATGCTTGTTGAGTCCTTAGGATACAACCTCATGTCAAGTCTCAATGCTTTGAGATCTTGATATGGTTGTTGTCTTTGGCAAGTATCGCTGTGTTGTGATTATGGAAGCTGACAATTCCAAAGTCTTCGAAGGCTTTAGGAGAGGAGATTCGTATATTGTTGATTTCTCTACAGGACCACAACCAGCCGTGTGTCTACTTGCAAAAGCTTCAGAAGGCTGGCTATGGCATCGACGACTTGGTCACGCAGGCATGAGGAATTTGCACACGCTTGCGAAGAAGAAGCATGTCATTGGCATTGAGAATGTCAAATTCCTCAAGGATCACTTATCACGAGCTGTGAAGCTGGAAAAATGACCAAGGCCAAGCATCCAGCGAAGACTATCATGACCACTACTCGTCCATTCGAATTGCTTCACATGGACCTCTTCGGACCTAATCATTACTCAGTAGTCATTAATGATGCATCTCTATATGGTTTTGTCATTGTTGATGATTTCTCTCGATATACATGGGTACACATTGTTACTTACAAACATGAAGTGCAGGAGGTCTTCAAGCGATTTTCCTCGAGGGCTTCAACCAACTTTGGTGTGAAGATCAAGCACATCAGAAGTGACAATGGAACTGAGTTCAATAATTCCGGTCTTGATGACTATCTTGATGAACTTGGTATTACTCATGAGTTATCTGCTCCCTATACTCCTCAGCAAAATGGCGTCGTGGAGCGCAAGAACAGAACTCTTGTTGAGATGTCTCGCACTATGCTTGATGAATACAAAATGCCTCAGTATTTTTGGATTGATGCAATTGATACTGCGTGCCACATCATCAACAGAGTATATCTTCACAAATTCTTCAAGAAGACGGCCTATGAACTCATCACTGACAAGAAACCCAATGTGAGTTATTTCAAAGTCTTCGGTGCTAAATGTTGGATTAGATATCCTCACCACAATTCTAAATTTGCACCAAAAGCACATGAAGGGTTTATGCTTGGTTGCGGAAAGAACTCGCACACCTACAGAGTCTTCAACATTGTTCTTCACAAGATTGTTGACACTGTAGATGTGCGGTTCGATGAAACTAATGGCTCGCAAAGAGAGCACCTACCTTCTGTGTTAGATTAACCAGCACCTGAGGATTCTATCAAGTTCAAGGCAACTGAGGATGTCATTCCTACTGAAGAATCTGCTGAAGAATTCATTCCAATTCATGAAGAACGTCGAGCTGATGCACCTGAAGAAAACGCTAAAGAAAATGGTGCTGAAGAAAATGCTGATCAAATTCCTCAGCGACAACCAGCTCATCCTCGCGTTGCAAAAGAAGTGCAAGTGGAGAACATCATCGATGACATTAAAGCACCAGGTCCTCTCACACGCTCAAAAGCTTCACACTTATCTAACTTTTGTGGGCACTATGCTTTTGTCTCTATCACAGAGCCCACCAAGGTAGCTGAAGCATTTCTGGAGCCTGAGTGGATCCAGGCCATGCAAGAAGAATTACATCAGTTCGAGCTCAATAATGTCTGGGAACTGGTCAAACGTCCAGATCCTCGCAAGCATAATATCATTGGCACAAAGTGGATCTACCGCAACAAGCAAGATGAAAATGGCCTTGTGGTGAGGAATATGGCACGACTGGTAGCTCAAGGCTACACACAGGTTGAAGGAATTGATTTCGATGAAACTTTTGCACCTGTTGCTAGACTTGAGGCTATTTGCATATTACTTGCTTATGCTAACCATCATGATATCATCTTATATCAAATGGATGTGAAAAGTGCATTCCTCAATGGTAAGCTTGAGGAAGAAGTATATGTTGCTCAACCCCCAGGTTTTGAAGATCCAAAGAATCCTGACAAAGTCTTCAGACTCAATAAGGCCCTCTATGGCCTCAAGCAAGCCCCTCGGACGTGGTATGATACATTCAAGGAATTCTTCGTAAAGAATGGCTTCACACCCGGTTCACTTGACCCTACACTCTTTACTAAATCTTATGATGGTGAACTGTTTGTGTGCCAAATATATATTGATGATATTATCTTTGGCTGTACTGACCAACGTTATAGTGATGAATTTGCTTATATGATGAGTGAAGAATATCAAATGTCTATGATGGGAGAGTTGAAATTCTTCTTAGGTCTTCAAATTCGTCAACAGCGCAATGGCATATTCATATCTCAGGAGAAATACCTCAAAGATGTACTGAGGAAATTCGGCATGCAAGATTGCAAAGGCGTCAAAATTCCTATGTGTCGGCGTACTAAAGTAGGGGTACCTTAGTATCCCGAACTTGTGCATGGGCAGTCGCAGCGCCCCGCGGCAAGGCTTGCCGGGTGACCACCAAGATCCTCCGTAGTTCCTATTGGAGCCATTCAAGAACAAAGTGTTTTAACTGAGAAGACAAGGCCCCGGCAAGAGGAGCTTGCTGGGAAGGACAAAGCCCCGGCAAGTGGAGCTTGCCGGGAAGATCAACCGAAGCATTTCAGGGAATTTGTCGTGACGCACCGCGCGTCCCGACAAGGCCCGTCGAGCGACAAGCTTCCGGGCGCGGCAAGACAACGACCGCGGCAAAGCGCTTGCCGCGGCGAAGCCACCACTCTGTGCCTACGCTCCAGCACGTCCGTTGACGTGTTGCCACAGGATCACTCCAGGCGCACGTGGCGAGAGGTTGTACAGCCAAGCGGTGCGAGGTGGCGAGCGAAGATGACGAGATGGCCATCATGGCAAGCGGTGGCGCCCCTAACGGTCACTTTTCTGCACTGTTTGGGCGACGCGGATGGGCATTTAATGCCCTTGTCCCCTGCCGTCCGAGTTAGGTAGGATGCACTGTAGAGGTAGCTGTACCAACCGCAACTCTTTTTACATTTGTACCCCTGCCTGCGTTGCCACCTGTCGGTGACCCCTTTAGCGTATAAAAGGAGGCCCATGCGCAACGTAGAAGGGGTTCGACTCACTCGAAACCAGAACACTCCCATGCTCTAGAGCAAGAACATAATACAAACCACAAAGCAGCCGTAGGAGTTTTATCTCTTCGGAGAGCTCCGAAGCTACGTAAAATCGCTCGTGTGCACGACTCGATCCGCTCTTCGTGCGATCCCCGCTCCCCGCCGGACCGAAAGGGGCCCTGCCCCATAGGTGTTCGTTTCCCACGACACTATGCCCACAAATGGCCATCTATGCACTAATGAAAATGGTATTGACTTCGATCACAAGGTATACCGCTCCATGATTTGTTCTTTATTGTACTTATGTGCATCTAGGCTAGATATAATGCTTAGTGTTTGCATGTGTGCCCGATTTCAAGCTGCACCGAAGGAATCACACCATAAGGCTGTGAAGCATATTCTTCGATATCTAGCTCACACACCAACACTAGGATTATGGTACCCCAAGGGCTCTGCTTTTGATCTCATTGGATATTCTCGACTCGACTATGCTTGATGATCGTGTGGACCGCAAGTCAACTTCGGCACTTGTCATTTCCTCGACGATCTTTTGTCTGTTGGTCCTCGAAGAAACAGAATCACGTATCCCGTCTCATCGCGAAGCTGAATACATTGTTGCTGGCTCATGCTGTGCTCAACTGCTTTGGATGAAGCAAACACTCAAGGACTATGGCATCAACGTGAAGAATGTGCCTCTCCTCTGCGACAATGAGAGTGCCATCAAGATTGCTCACAACCCAGTTTAGCACTCGAAGACAAAGCACATTCAGATTCGTCATCATTTTCTTCGTGATCATGTGTTGAAGGGCGACATTTCCATCGAGCACGTGAAGACTGAAGAACAGCTAGCTGATATCTTCACTAAGCCCTTGGATGAGAAGAGATTTAGCAAGTTGCGGTGTGAGCTAAATATCTTAGAGTCTTCGAATGTTCTTTGAAAAGAACACACATCCTAACACTTATGCATACTTGATGACTTAGATGTGCAACACATGAAGAAACGTTTTTCTTCAATCAATAAAGAATAACACTCTAAGTGTGAAGAAACTAATGAAGAATTTGATTCTCAGAACTCTACGACAATTGTACGCGGTGTCTGAAATCATCATTCTTATACGGTGGGTCACGCCACCACAAAAAGTTGAAAATCTTCAATTTCAGTTTTTTTGGTTTGAAATTCTTCAGTTTTTCAAATTCTTCAACTTTGGAAAATCTTCACTGTTTCCGTCGTTTTTTTATTGGCTATATATATATATATATATATATATATATATATATATATATATATATATATATATATATATATATATATATATAAAGACGGTCTATTCTGCTAATATTAGCAGAATAACTATTCTGCACACCACTTCCGCACTGCACGCTGAACGTAAGTGCACTGCATCATTTTGACGACGAGCACTGCAATAGAGACTAGTGAACTTCTCGTCGAAAAAACTGCACGCGTTATTTTTTCTGTACTGTTTTCGCTCTAATTTTTTATCCGTTTATCGGAATGAGGCGTGTAATATATCGTTGAAAAGCTATGGATTAGGCGCAACTTCGACATGTTGAACACTTTTCGAGATTCCACACGGTTTAAGAGCAGTTTTGAAAATAGTGCGGCGGATGACGAGTTGCAGCGAGCGTTTTTTGGTGATTTATTCTAAACCGCTTGTCGGAATGAACCAAATGATACGCCGTTGGATAGATATCGTCGAGGCGCATCTTTTTCATATATAAATCTTTCTCTAATTCATTACGGTTTAAGAGCAGTTTCAAATTTACTAAATCGCGGAACTGTGTTTTTCAACTTTTTTGAAATTTTCGGTACTGTTTTCGCTCCAGTTTTTGAACCGTTTGTCGAAACGGGGCGTGTGATACGCCGTTGGAAAGCTACGAACAAGGTGCAACTTTCATATGTTGAAATGGTTTTGAGATTCCTTACGGTTTTTAGTTAATTTGTAAAATCGTGCGTCTGACTTCGAGAGGCAGCGGCTGTTTTTTCTTGAAATTTTTGCAAACCGCTGGTTGGAATGATTCAAACGATACGTCGTTGGTAAGATATCGACGAGACGGAACTTTTTCATGTAGAACACACTCTCTAATTCTTTACGGTCTAAGAGCAGTTTTAAAATTAGTGAAAAGCGGACACTCTGTTTTTTCGCGACACAAAAATCGTTGTGGGACAGAAGAACGCACTGCTTCAAACTAAAAACCGCACTGCAACAGACAGACAAGTGCACTGCATCATTTCTTTTTGTTGGACGTAAACTTTCTTGCACAAGTTTTTGTTGTCTTTTTTTCAATTTTTTTTTGAACGTGAGTGGACCGCAACACTTCCGAAAGTGAACCTCAACACTACCGAAAGTGAACCTCATGAGTTTTTGTTTTCTTTTTTTCGTACTTATTAATTTTTTACGCGTGTTGACCAAGCGAGTGGACCGCAGGGACTGCACGAGTAAACTACATCTAATATAGAAGCAAGCTTCTTTTTTGAGAAGTTTTTGTTTTGTGTTTACCAAGTGGACAACAGAGGCGTTTTATAGCGAACCTCGTCAAAGAAGAAAGCGAGCTTCAAAAGATGGACATCCATCTGATTGTTATACACAGCTACACACGCATACATAATCTGCACTCTCCACCAGCCGAATCGCGATAATGAGGTGCAGTGTTTTTACAATGAACTAATGAAGTGCAGTTTTCAACAACAGCAAATTTGAGCAATGGGGCATCCAATAGAACTGCATCACTCCATCTTTTCCTACAAAAATGAGTAAAACGAACCTCAATAGCAAACCATAGCAGACTTCATTTGCACTTTTTTTCTCTCTTCAAAAACCACAAAATCAGTGAAGTGCAGAAGAGCACTGCCGAACAACATGGCACTATAGCATCAAATGAACCACACCCAACTGTACCTGCACACCTCGCGACATGGTAGAAACTTGCAATCGAGTCTCTCAACCCCGCACCTACGCAGTGAGCTGCTTTTTGTTATGGTCAAAACCAAAACCGTACTGCATCCACGATTTATGTGCACGAGCTCGTCGCCGGCTGAACGACCAAACTGCAGTGGAGTTTCTCCTCGCCGGGGGACGGTCGTGGGGAAGGAAACAAGGGGAGGAAGTGGCACAGAAGGGTAGGAGGCTTCTGCAGCGACCCGGCAACCGAGCCACGCGCAAAAACTGTTCTGAGCCGCACTGCACGGCGAGGTGCACTACACCATGTATCGCCGGTGAACCGCACTGGCACAAGAACAACGTATAACAGCCAGAGTCAGAGCCCAAATCCACGCCTGGGTATCCGATGGTGCAGGCTCAACATGGAGCGGATCTCGCCGGATTCGGGAGGGTCTTGGATGCTGGTTGTCACTTGCCGGGGTGTGGCCGTGGAGACCGACCGGGGCGGAGTTGGGGCCACGGTCGGGGCGGCGCGGGGCGGGGCCGTGGAGGCCGGCCAGGGTGCAGCTGGGTCCGCGATCCGGGAGGCTTGGGGCAGCGGCCGTGGAGGCCGTCGGGCGGAGCTGGGCCGCGATTGGCCGGCGCGGGCAGGGGCCGCCGAGGCTGCCAGGGCGGAGCTGGGTCCGCGTCAGGGAGGCGTGGGGCAGGGGCCGTGGAGGCCGGCGGGGGCGGAGCTAGGGGCGCGATTGGCCGGCGCGGGGCCGGGGCCGTGGAGGACGATCGTTGCGTGGTGGAGCTATGGCCATGGCCGGGGCGGAGCGGGGTCGGGGGCCATCGCGGTGTGGTGCATTAGCCGCGGCCGGGGTGGGACGACATGGCGCGATGGGGCGGGGCACGCCAGATCCGGCGGTGGGAAGCTCCGCAAGGTGAGGAAGGCGGTGTGGCGGCGTGGGAGGTGCACGGGGCGGGAGGAGGAGGCGCGGCGGCGGTCGAAGGAGGTCGTGGGGATAAGGTGGGGGTGGGTTTTTCTTTTTTGTTTGTCCGGGCAGTTCGGCAGATCCCTTTGCGCTGTTAGTTTGTAGCTTCGCGGTGGGCGTCGGGTGTTAGCAGAATAAGCTCAAGTGTTATTAGAATAAGACTCTTAAGGGTGTTATCATAATAGACCCACCCTATATATATATATATATATATATATATATATATATATAAGTTTATGTCCTCTACAGCATTCACTTATAGCTATTTCTTCAAGTTGCTTTTCTCTGCTAAGTGAATGTGATCGGACCCTTCCCCCTCTATGCTATACTCAACCCATTCTATTCATCAAATTATTCATGTGCGTTCTATTTGAAACTCGTTCAAAATCTTGACTGTGTCCTTGTCAGCTGAAGAAATTGCGAACGAAACTTTAACACAAATATTATCCAAATTTTCGATTTTGCCGCTCAAACCGTTCCGCATCCCACGATGCATTATTCTATTCACCCACGATCGTACACGATCTCAACTACACAGTACGTGGGTGACACATGTAGCGAGAAGGAGAAAGGGCAGGGGCACGTTCGTCCCAAATCATCGGGCGAACAGTTTTTCACCGTGTCTATAAATACCCCTCTCCCCTTCCTCACTTCATTTACTCCGCTCGATCGCTACTCTCTCACTCGAGCTCCTCAAACCCTAGCGCCGCCGCTACTCCATCGTCACCGGTGAGGAAGAGCTTCGCTGCCTCGACCTCGTCGCCGTCGTACTCGCGCCGGTTGCGGAAATCTTCACTCCGCCGCTGCCGTAGCTGTCTTCCTCTGCCAAGTTAGGGCGTGGGAGATCTAACCTGACGAACTTCACATCTGTTCTTCTCAGTTCATCGTGTTCTTCACTTCGGGTAATTAAAAGTTACTTTTATTACTCGCTTTGATTCTCAAACTTTCCTAAAAATCTTCAAAGGTGTTTATTCTTCAAATCTTCACACATATCAACACCTCACACATTGTATGCTCTTGACTCATTTCTCTAAGCAATCATTTTCTTCAAGATTCCTCAATTGTGTGGATCTTCGATCTGTACAACTCTGGAACCTAAGACAAAGAACACTTAGTGAAATTCCTCAAGGCTCATCTGGTCAAATTCCTCAAAACTTGTTCTTTTCGAAAAAACCTTCTAAGAACGCATATGAAATCTCCAAATTCCTCGCACCTATACTCTGTTCACAGGTACTCATGTCTACTGCTGAATCACTAGGTTCTCATCAACTTAACTCATTTGCAGCGTTCCTCGAAGAAAAAACTGCATACTTCTTCAGAGTGTTCAATTGTTCAAATTCCTCATCTGAAGAATATGGCAGACGGTAAGAAGCTGCAGAAAGGAGGAAAGAAACCTGAGGTTATGACTGCGTTTGAAATCCCTAAGGAAATTTATGCTGGCTATTGCACACCTAATGAAGCAAAATTTGGCAAAGAAAACAAAAATCAGCGCAAGGTGCGCATACAGAAGATTGAACGGAGATGGGCAAGGGAATGGAGGGAATACAGATATGTGACTCCAAAGTACATGAAGAAATTCGCCCTCAATACTCCATGCCCAAGAGCTCCATTGGCACCTGGCCAAGTAGCTGAACCCACAAGCCTCAAACGTGGTGAGGACTTTCCTGAAGAATGGGCTAAGCGCCAAGCTAAATTGGCAAGACAAGCCAAGGAGGCAGTGAAGAAATTCAATGAGGATTCTGCCACTCCTACTGCTACTGAGGCCTCGGTCAAACCAAGGAAATCCATGCCAAAGAAGCCTGCTCGTAAGCCTAGTGCTTCACCAACAGCGCCCTCACGGCCAAGTTCCTCAGCAATGCCCTCACGGCAAATTCCTCACTCTGCTACTGCTCCACCAAAGTCCTCAGCAGCTCCTTCAAAGTCCTCAGCTCCTGTGCATCTGGCTACATGTCAAAGGACTAGTGGTTTTTCGATTGCCTCTGGTGTTTCAGCAAGTTCCTCAGCTGCACCGACTTCCTCATCAGGCCCCACACTGTTGAAGACTAAAGCAACAGTTGGACGAGGTCCTCGGCCAAGTCCAAAGAAGAAATAGGTCGCATTCCATGTGCCCTCTGATGATGAAGCTTCTGATGATGAACTCGCAAAAATCATCAGAGACAGACAGGTGAAGGCCGCTAGAGCCAAAGGCACATCTGTACCATTGCTTTTGGATCCAAGGAAAATCATCGATTACATTGATCTCTGGCACAAGGATCCAAACACCCCAATGCCTGATTTTCCTCTGACCGCTGGTCAAAGTCACACGCTGACCCATTTCATCACTGAAGAGAAATGGAAGTTTGAAAAGGCAAGAGAGATCAAGAAAGCTCAATACAGAAAGGAGAAGCTCCTGAAGAAAAACGTTGTCAGATGACACCACGAGGAACTTCTCGTGCTCGACCTGAAATTCAAGCCCTCAAAGAAAGACTTTAATGCCTACTATGCTGATTGGCAAGGAGCCAAAGTGAGATTCGCTCACTGACGAAGAAATTCACAAATGTTGCAGCCCCATCGCAACAAGAAAATCGCCAGTTGCAGACTCGCTCAGCCTCTTTGAAGAACATGCCAAGACCGGCTGATGACTTTCAACCTGCTTTGAAGAAAATGCTCGTTCCAGGGCTGGTGAAGAAATTCCAGCTCTTTGAAGAAATTGCCGGGGCATCCACTAGTGTTGCGCTGAAGAAATCGAAGTGATCAGGCAACCGCATCGATTCTTACCAAGAAAGTCAACCAGATTCCTCAGCTCCTCCCGCGCCTACACCAACTCCAATTCTTCCATCTGCCTATGATGTGAAGAAGACAAAGGCTGCAGAGCGAGCTGCAGTGAAGAAAAGGAAGGCATCAGCTGCGTCAAATTCTTCGGCTGCGAAGAAAATGAAGCCAATGACCAGCTCCTTTGAAAATCCAATTGATGCTGTTCCAATTTCCTCCATGCCATCAAAGGACCTTGTTCCTTTTGGAGTAGACTATGTGATCCCAAGCGGATCTGATGAAGAAAATCATTCTGCTGGTTCGTCAGAGCAGCTCGATAAAGAAATTGAAGTGGATGCAATCCCTTCAACGCCAATCATTTCCTCACCTATGCCTCAGTTCACAGCTGACGAGGCTGGTGTTGAGGAAATTGAAGATGAAGATGTGGATATAGGATGCACCACACCTGTGATGAATGATGACTTTTGGGAAAGTCAGCATCCCAATACTCCTCTCTTCACATCTATCCAACAGATTCCTCAGTCCCCTGCAACAACAGTTCAAATGGGCTCTGAAGAAACTCAACCCACTGTCTCTGTGAATGAAGATATTCCAGCCGCTAGTGCTGAAGAACCTGCTGCTGCTGATCCTCAGATTGCACAAGAAGAGGAACCAGAAATTCCTCATCCTGAAGAACCTGAGCTCGCGATTCCTGAGGTGGTGATGCAACTCATTGACATCCCTCTGCCCAAGCCAAAGAATCCGTACTCAAGCAAACAGAAGTTCAAGGCTGAAGACTTCTTTTCCGAGCATGTATTCTTCACTGACTACAACCCCTATGACTCTGCTCGCATAAGGAAGAGGCGTTTCGGGACTGCTAGTCAAGCCAACTTCTATTCCTCAGTGTTGTTTGACAAAGACAAAATCTTCGATCATGAACATATTCCTCACATGGATATGGAATCTCCGCCATGCTTCGAGCCAGTCCTTAGTGTTCTTCAGGATGCAGGATTACTCAATTTCTGCACTGACATCTGCGATTGGAATGAAGAACTCATTCTTCAGTTCTACGCAACACTGCATATCACTGGAGACGCTGAAGATATCAACTCATGGGTATTGGACTGGATGACTGAAAACACTCACTACAAGGCACCAGCAACTAAATTGCTTCGTGTCCTTCCTCTCAGTCCTCCCCATGACAAAGGCATCGTTGCATCTACAAAGGACCACGAATCGACAAATCACTATATGCAAGTGCTCATGAAGCCTTTGAAGCCAGGGCAGGCCCCACGAACCAAATTCCTTGTCAAGGAATTACTCTATGTGCCTCGGACTGTCTATCGCATTCTGACGAAGACAATGAGTCCTATCAAAGGTCACGACTCAAATGATGAAGAAGTCATTGGCATCATGAAGAATATGCTTTTCAACATCATTCGTGGTGTTCCCATAAACTTCCATGATTTCTTCATGAGGACTCTAGGCAATATTGCTATGTCACCATTCGAGCTGAAGCCCTATACTCCTTGAATAATGAGATTCATCAGGGCAAGATCTTCACTGAATTACAAAGCTGACACTCTGAACCATGGCAGCTACTTGCCTCCCATTGAAGTCGTCAAACGGACAGTTTCATCAGCTGATGATAAAGGCAAGGCCGCTGCTGTGATCGATGAAGGCATTCATCCATTGGATGGTCAATTTCGCAAGGCTGCATCTTACTCTACCAATGACGACTCTGCCACACATGACACTGCCGCAAATACCTCAGCCAAGAAAAATCCTCAAGCCACAAAGACCTGTGGTGATGATGACCGTGAGTTACTCCTCAGTCTTCATCAGAAGGTTGATCGCAATCACAAATGGGTAAAACGTCAGTTTGGTGCACTTCTTCACAACATGACCTCAACACACAATGCAGTGAAGAAGAACCAATACTACCTTCATGAAACCTTCAACCGCACCTGGGCTGTCCTCACTCATGTCTATAGCGCTGAAGAACTGAAGACTATGGGTCTCAAGGAAGAATTTGACTGGGCTGCACCTCCTCCGAAGAAATTCAAGCGAGTCAAAGTTCCTCCACTAGTGGCCAGCTCTTGTTCTTCATCACGTGACACTGATGAGTATGAAGATTTGGACGACACTGCGGCAGGCCCTGCTACAACAAACAACCCCGACAACGCTGGCGCTCCTCCATCAACTTGAAATTCTTCAGTATGCGTTAGTCCTCGCCAATCCTTTTGGTCATTTGATGACAAAGGGGGAGAAATCTGAGTTAGTCTTCAAGCGGGTCTATATTAAGGGCAATTTTTTTAAGTTACAACTCTCGTTCTTCTGAAGCTTTTATTTGGATCGAGTTGTAATCTTAAACCCGACGGTGCGCTGATACTTTTGTTGCACTATGTTCTGATACTTTTGATGCTTTTGGCATGCTTATTCCTCGTTAATGATATTGCACGCATGCTGAATTTCATAAGGCACCATATTTCATCATGCATCACAAATTCTTCATATTATACATCAAATGCGTGTATGAATTACAAGATATAGGGGGAGATCTCCATGATTCAACTCTTCAAATGTGCATTGCCTCAAACGCAAATTCCTCACTATGCACATCTTTAGGGGGAGTTCTTCTATATCTTGCTATCAAATTCCTCAATATCAGTATTTACACTTCATATATTTATCCCCGTTGAAAACTTAACCTATATTGTCATCAATCACCAAAAGGGGGAGATTGTAAGTGCATCTAGTGCCCCTTAGTGATTTTGGTGTATTGAAGACTTATAGGTTAAGGGACTAATGCGTTTGTGAGTGTACACAGGTCTATAAGTCTATGAGGAGTTTGATATTCACAGAGAAAGTCGACCCCTAAAAATGAAGTTCTTCAACTGAAGACTTTGATATTATGAGGACTTTCTGAAGACTTTGAAAGTGAAGAAATTGGTGTGACATTGAAGACTTGGTATTCATTTGAGGAACATGAAGCGTGATGACTTTTGTTTTTGTAGTATCATTTTCTCTTTCTTGAGTCATAGGAAACACCGTACTGTTAAAGGGGGTCGAGGAAATACTAAGGAAAAATTTCCATGTGATGCTCAACTCAAAATCCTACACCTACCAATCCCTTCGAGTGAAGCCTTTGAAATCTCATAAAGTTCACCACTTTCTTCATGGATGAGACGAAGTTCTTCCGGTCACGATGAATTTGTTCTGACTGAGGAGTTAGGAATTCGCCAGTGTGAATTGCCTACACAGTGAGGAACATGATAGCCCCGAGGAATTTGAAAGTCATATTTCCGACCGTTGTTGTGCTGCGCGCCAGCTGTCCCAAAATATCTTATCCACCTAACGGTCGTATCATTGAAGGGCATTTATGTCTTATCATGTCGGGCTGCTCCCTAGGCTATAAATAGCCGCCCCCTACAGCCACTAGCTGGTTGGCTGCTCCGAGAGAACTTGACACTTGTCATTTGAGAGCAACCCCTCCTCCGAGGACTTTGAGCGAAAATCATCAAGTGAGGAAAACCCAACACCAAACCCCTACAAACCCAAAGTGATTGAGCATCACTGAAGAAATTGATCCTGTGTGGATCCGACGCTTGTTACCTTTGAAGACTGTGCTTCTTCCAAACGGTTAGGCATCAAGGTCTAGAGCATCCAAGAGGAATTGTGGATCGCCGAGTGACCAAGTCTGTGAAGGTTTGGAAGTCGCTTGAAGACTTACCACGAGTGATTGGACGGGCTCTGCGTGACCTTAGTTCAAGGAGAATACAGTGAGGACTGGGTGTCCTGAGCTGCGTGCTCAAGATGTCGGGTGTTCGGACTGTGTGTCCTCGAGTTTAAATACTCACCGCTCCAACCAGACGCATAACCGAGACAGCAGTTGGAACTGGTCTACCAAATCATTGTCTTCACCAACCTAACTGGTTCTATTTCCTCAACCCTTTCATTTCATCATTACTGTGTTGAGTGTTTGTTCATATCTGTGTTTGAAGACTTTGATTGAAGACTTTCTCAATTTCCTCAGTTCAATTTCTTCAATCTGTTTGTCTTCATCTTGTGTTATCCTGTGATTACGCTTTCTGTACTCTGTGCTTGTTTAAGTTTCATCATGATGACCATGCTTGTATTCTGTTATGCTTACTTTTGAGTACTTATTCCGCTGCTAGTAGTTCTTCGTCAAGGAATTTCCTCACCGGTAAATTCCTCAGTGAAGAATTCATAAAAAATCACCTATTCACCCCCCCTCTAGTCGATATAACGCACTTTCACTCCAGTCTATTTCCATTTTTCGCAGGGTTTCCTCGTAGATGAGGTTAAGTCCGCTACCGCCGTCAATGAGTACCTTTGTAAGTCGGAAGCCGTCCACTATCGGACTGAGGACCAGTGCGGCTGGTGCTCGGGCTGTCCGGAATTTAGGTTCGTCACTGGCATTAAAAGTAATAGCCGTGTCACTCCATGGGTTTATTGTTGCTACTTGGTAGACTTCGGCAAGGTTGCGGAGGGTTCATTTCCTCACGTTGTTTGATGCGAAGGTCTCGAAGACTGACAACACCGTACTGGGGTTTTTGGGGTGGTGTTCTTCGGATTCTGGAGTTAGAAGCTCCTCGCCACTTCCGGCCACCTGCCGGAGTATCCAACATGCTCTAAGGCTGTGAGTTGGTGTGACTTACCCTGAACTATGAATTTTACAAGGTCCATTGAGCCATCCCTCCAGTACGGTCCCATACCCTGTACAGGGTTTTTGTTTTTTGATGTTTGGCTTAGGTGCCTGGCGATAATGCACCCTTTTGTTTCGGACTCGTGTTGAATTCAGGGCCGGATTGTCCCAGAATTTATTTTAGGTTTTCCGAACGCTTTCTGTCGCACAGTACTTTCGTACTATGGATGTCAAGTCGGCGAAGCGTATAATTTCGCGGCGACTTATGGCGTTGAGGATTCCGATGTCCGTGCAGTTGTTACAGAAGAATGAAACTGCTTCTTCCTCACGGCAGTCCCTTATCCTGTTCATAACCAGGAGGAATCTGGCCCCGTAGTGGTGTACTGTTTCCCCGGGCGCTTGCCGTATTTGGGATAAATCCCTTATAGTTGGGTGGGCGGGTGGATTTAAATCCGGAACCCTGCCCGATAAAAGATTCAGGGGCCCAGAGGTTTCCGAATTCGGAGGTTTGCTTTCTTGTACATTATTCAATGAATCAGGCCTGCTGCCTGACTTTAGGTTCAGGACTTGGGAAACATCCTCCCCTCCGCGGGTATCCGGCTTGGAGGGGTCGGGAATCCGGACACATCTGGTCCTTAGAGCGGGCGAAGATGCGCCGCATTGTTCTTCCACCACTTCAACGTGGTGGGTGACCTGGGGAGAGTCGATCTCTCTCTGGTCGGGTTTAAGCCCGATCTGGCCGTAATCTGTAGCGACTCCCAGGGTGGCAATGCGATCCAGGAGCTCATTCAAGGAAGAGAGCTCCGTCGGATCTAACTGCTCGGTGAGTTCCAAGCTGATGTGAAGATTGCTTTCGATGGCCTGAGAGGTCATCGTTGGCGCGGCGACCGAACAGGCGGTCATCAAGAACCTGCCTAGCCGAAGAGTTTGACCGACAGCCAAAGCTCCTTTAGCGATAGCGCCATCTTTAAAGACGGGGTGCGGCATCCTTCCTGACGGTGATGGCACAGAGGAACTCTCAATGAAAGCACCAATGTCGGTGTCAAAACCGGCGGATCTCGGGTAGGGGGTCCCGAACTGTGCGTCTAGGCGGATGGTAATAGGAGACATGGGACGCGATGTTTTTTACCCAGGTTTGGGCCCTCTCGGTGGAGGTAAAACCCTACTCCTGCTCGATTGATATTGATGGTATGGGTGTTACAAGTGTTGATCTACCACGAGATCAGAGAGGCTAAACCCTAGAAGCTAGCCTATGGTATGATTGTTGTTCGTCCTACGGACTAAACCTCTCCGGTTTATATAGACAACGGAGAGGGCTAGGGTTACACAGAGTCGGTTACAATGGGAGGAGATCCACATATCCGTATCGCCAAGCTTGCCTTCCATGCCAAGAAAAGTCCCTATCCGGATACGGGACGAAGTCTTCAATCTTGTATCTTTATAGTCCGGGAGTCCGGCCAAAGGTCATAGTCCGGCCATCCGGACACCCCCTAATCCAGGACTCCCTCAGGTGGAGTAGGATGCAGCCTTGCGAAATTGACCATCCAATGGACGAATGCCTTCATCTATCACAGCAGTGGCCTTGCCTTTGTCATCAGCTGAGGAAAATGTCCGTTTGAGGACTTCAATTGGAGGCAAGTAGCTGCCGTGGTTCAGAGTATCAGCCTTGTAATTGAGTGAAGACCTTGTCCTGATGAACCTCATAATCCATGGTGCATAAGGCTTCAGCTCAAATGGTGACATAGCAATATCCACCAAAGTCCTCATGAAGCAATCATGGAAGTTGACGGGAACGCCATGAATGATATTGAAAAGCATATTCTTCATGATGCCAACAACTTCTTCATCATTTGAGTCGTGGCCTTTGATAGGACTCATTGTCTTCGTCAGAATGCGATAGACAATCTGTGGCACATACAGTAATTCCTTGACGAGGAATTTGGTTCGAGGGGCTTGCCCTGGCTTCAAGGGCTTCATCAGCACTTTCATGTAATGATTTGTAAGCTCAGGTTCATTGTAGATGCAACGAGCACCTTCAAGGGGAGGACTGAGTGGGAGGGCGCGAAGCAATTCAGTTGCTGGTGCCTTGTAGTGAGTATTTTTCTGGCATCCAGTCCAGCACCCATGAGTTCACATCTTCTGGATTTCCTATGACGTGCAGCGTTGCATAGAATTGAAGAATGAGTTCTTCATTCCAATCACAGATGTCAGTGCAGAAATTCAGCAATCCAGCATCATGAAGAACACTGAGGACAGGCTCGAAGCCTGGCATAGATTCCATGTCCACGTGAGGAATGTGTGCATGATCAAAGACTTTATCTTTGTTGAATAGCACTGAGGAATAGAAATTGGCTTGACTAGCGGTCCATAAACGCCTCTTCCTTGTGCGAGCAGAATCATAGGGATTGTAGTCTATGAAGAACACATGCTCGTTGAAGAAATCATCAGCCTTGAACTTTTGCTTCTTTGAGAATGGATCCTTTGGCTTGGGCAGAGGAGTGTCAGTGAGTTGCAACACAACCTCAAGGATCGCACTCTCTGGTTCTTCAGGCTAAGGAATTTCTGGTTCCTCTTTAGTGGCAGTCTGCGTGTGCAAAGGATCAGCAGCAGCAGTTTCTTCAGCACTAGTGGAAGGGTAGGAGTTGGTGTAGGCGCAGGAGGAGCTGAGGAATCTGTTTGAATTTCTCAGCGAATCGATGCAGCTTGTTCCGACATCTTCATTTTCTTCAGGCGCACCACTAGTGGATGCCCTAGCAATGTCTTCAGTGGCTGGAATGGAGTCATCAGCCTTGGAACTAGCATTTTCATCAGCAGCCTGAAAGTCATCAGCGGTGCTGGCATGTTCTTCAGTTTGCTGAGTAGAAGCTTCAGCTTGAGGAATTTCTTGTTGCGATGGGGCTGCAACATTGGTGAACTTCTTAGTCAGTTTTACGAACCTGACTTTGGCTCCTTGCCAATCAGCAGAATAAGCATTGAAATTATTGCCGAGGGCTTTGATTTCAGACTGGATCTGGAGGAGTTCATCAGTTGTCATTTTTACAACGTTTTTCCTCAGGAACTTCTCTTTCCTAAACTGAGCCTTCTTGATTTGTCTAGCCTTCTCAATTTTCCATTTCACTTCAGTGATGAAATGGGTCAGCATGTGACTTTGGCCAGGAGTTAAATGAAAATCAGGCATAGGAATGTTTGGGTCCTTGTGCCAGAGATCAATGTAGTCGAGGATCGCCTTTGGATCCAAAAGTAGTGGCACATTTGTTCCTTTGGCTCTAGCGGCCCTTTCTTGCATGTCTCTGATGATTTCTGCAAGTTCATCATCATCAGCTTCGTCGTCAGATGGCACTTGGAAGGCAACCTGTTTCCTCTTCAGATTTGGCCGAGGACCTCGACCAGCTGTTGCCTTTGTCTTCAGCAGAGTGGGGCCGGATGAAGAGTTTGGTGCAGCTCAGGAAGTCGCTGAGACACCAGAGGCAATAGAGATGCCTGTAGCCCTTTGGCACGTGGCCAGATGTACAGGTGTTGAGGACTTTGCCGGAGCAAGTGAGGACTTTGGAGGAGCAACTGAGGACTTTGGAGGAGCAGGAGCAGCATGAGGAACTGGCCGTGAGGGCTTTGAAGATTCTGGCCGTGAGGGCATTGCTGAGGAACTTGGCCGTGAGGGCACTGCTGAGGAACTTGGCCGTAAGGGCATAGTTGGTGAAGCACTTGGCTTGTGAGCGGGCTTCTTTGCCATTGATTTTGTAGGCCTGACAGAGGCCTCAGTGGCAGCAGCAGTAGCAGAGTCATCATTAAATTTCCTCACTGCTTCTTTGGCTTGTCTTGCCAACTTGGCTTGGTGTTTGGCCCATTCTTCAGGGAAATCCTCACCACGCTTGATGCTTGTGGGGTCAGCCTTTTGGCCAGGTGCCAATGGACACTTGGGCATGGAGGATTTAGTGCGAATTTCTTCATATTCTTTGGAGTTACATATTTGTACTCCCTCCATTCTCTTGCCCATCTCCTTTCAATCCTCTGTATGCGCACCTTGCGCTGATTTTTGTTCTCCTTTCCGAACTTAGCCTCATCAGGTGTGCAATAGTCAGCATAGATGTCCTCAGGTATTTCAAACGCGGTCATGACCTCAGGCTTCTTTCCTCCTTTCTATGGTTTCTTACCGTCTACCATATTCTTCAGATGAGGAATTTGTACAATCGAATTCTCTGAAGAAGTATGCAACTTTTCTTCGAGGAACGCTGCAAATGAGTTAAGTTGATGAGAACCTAGTGATTCAGCAGCGGACATGAGTACCTGTGAACAGAGTATAGTTGCGAGGAATTTGAAGAGGTCATTTGCATTCTCAGAAGGTTTTCAAAAAGAACAAGTTTGAGGAATTTGACCAGATGAGTCTTGAAGAATTTCACTAAGCGTTCTTTGTCTTAGGTTCTAGAGTTGTATAGATTGAGGATCCACACAATTGAGGAATCTTGAAGAAAAATGATGCTTAGAGAAACGAATCAAGAGCAGATGACTAGTGAGGTGTTTTGTGTGTGAGGATTTGAAGATTAAAACACCTTTGAAGATTTTGTTCAGAAAATTTGAATCAAAGAGGTCAGTAAAAGTAACTTTTAATTTACCCTTGATGAAGAACACGACGAACTGAGAAGTGTAGATTTGAAGCTCGTCAGTTCAGATCTTCCACGCCCTAACTTGGCGGAGGAAGACAACTACGGCGGCGGCGGAGTGAAGATTTCCTCGACCGACGCGAGTACGACGATGACGAGGTCGAGGCAGTGAAGCTCTTCCTCACCGCCGACGATGGGGTAGCGGCGGCGCTAGGGTTTGAGTAGCTCGAGCGAGAGAGAGTGCGGTCGAGCAGAGTAAAGGAAGTGAGGAGGGGAAAGGGGGTATTTATAGTCATGGTGAAAAACAGTTCGCCCGAAGATTTGGGACGAACGTGCCCCTGACCCTTCTCATTCGCTTGACATGTGTCACCCATGTACTAAAAAGTGGAGATCGTGTTAGATCATGGGTGAATAGATAAGTCCATCGTGGGATGCAGAACGGTTTGAGCGGCAAAACCGAAAGTTTGGATAAGATTCGTTTTTAAGTTCCGTTCGCAATTTCTTCAGCTGACAAGGACACAGTGAAGATTTTGAACGAGATTCAAATAGAATGAACATGAAGAATTTGTGAATAGATTGGGTTAAGTATAGGATAGAGGGGTAAGGGTCCGATCACATTCACTTAGCGGAAAATGCAACTTGAAGAAGCCATAAGTGAATGTTGTAGAGGACATAAACTCATATATATATATATAGCCAATGAAGAAAAACGACGGAAACAGTGAAGATTTTGAAAAGTTGAAGAATTTGAACAACTGAGGAATTTCAACACTGAGGAAAAACTCAAATTGAAGATTTTCAACTTTTTGTGGTGGCGTGACCCACCTTATAAGAATGATGATTTCAGACACCGTGTACAATTGTCGTAGGGTTCTGAGAATCAAATTCTTCATTAATTTCTTCACACTTAGAGTGTTATTCTTCATTGATTGAAGAAAAATGTTTCTTCATGTGTTGCACATCTAAGTCATCAATTTTGCATAAGTGATAGGATGTGTGTCCTTTTGAAAGAACATTCGAAGATTCTAAGATATTTAGCTCACACCGCAACTTGCTAAATCTCTTCTCATCCAAGGGCTTTGTAAAGATATCGGCTAGCTGTTCTTCAGTCTTCACATGCTCAATAGAAATGTCGCCCTTCAACACATGATCACAAAGAAAATTATGATGAATCTGAATGTGCTTTGTCTTCGAGTGCTGAACTGGGTTGTGAGCAATCTTGATGGCACTCTCATTGTCACATTAGAGTGGCACATTCTTCATGTTGATGCCGTAGTCCTTGAGAGTTTGCTTCATCCACAGCAATTGAGCACAGCAAGAACCAGCAGTAATGTACTCAGCTTCAGCAGTAGACAGTGATATACAGTTCTGTTTCTTCGAGGACCAACAGACCAAAGATCGTCCGAGGAAATGACAAGTACCAGATGTTGACTTGCGGTCCACACGATCACCAACTTAGTCAGAGTCAGAATATCCAATGAGATCAAAAGTAGAGCCCTTGGGGTACCATAATCCTAGTGTTGGTGTGTGAGCTAGATATCGAAGAATATGCTTCACAGCCTCATGGTGTGATTCCTTCTGTGTAGCTTGAAATTGGGCACACATGCAAACACTAAGCATTATATCGGGCCTAGATGCACATAAGTACAATAAATAACCAATCATGGAGCGGTATACCTTGTGATCGAAGTCAATACCACTTTCATCAGTGCATAGATGGCCATTTGTGGGCATAGGAATTTTGACTCTTTTGCAATCTTGCATGCCAAATTTCCTCAAAACACCCTTGTGGTATTTCTCCTGAGATATGAATATGCCATTGTGCTGTTGACGAATTTGAAGACCTAAGAAGAATTTTGTAAGTGCATCTAGTGCCCCTTAGTGATTATGAGTGTACACAGGTCTATAAGTCTATGAGGAGTTTGATATTTACAGAGAAAGTCGACCCCTAAAAATGAATATCTTCGACTGAAGATTTTGGTATTTCTGAAGACTTTCATGAAGACATTCAAAGTGAAGAAATTGGTGTGTCCGTGAAGACTTGATATAAATGCGAGGAATATGAAGCTTGACGACTTTCATTTTCATAGTTTTGTTTCTCTCCTTGAGTCATAGGAAACACCGTACTATTAAATGGGGTTGAGGAAATACTAAGGAAAAATTTCCATGTGATGCTCAACTCAGAATCCTACACCTACCAATCCCTTCGAGTGAAGCCATTGGAAATCTCATACAGTTCAGTCAATTTCTTCAGAGACAGATTCGAAGTTCTTCTGGTCGCTGAGGAATTTGTTCTGACTGAGGAGTTAGGAATTCGCCAGTGCAGATTGCCTACATAGTGAGGAACATGATAGCCCTGAGGAATTTGAGAGTCAAATTTCCGACCATTGCTGTGCTACGCGCCAGCTCTCCCAAAATATCTTATCCACATAACGGTCATATCATTGAAGGGCATTTATGTCTTATCATGTCGGGCTGCTCCCTAGGCTATAAATAGCCGCCCCCTACAACCACTAGCTGGTTGGCTGCTCCGAGAGAAACTGACCCTTGTCATTTGAGAACAACCCATCCTTCGAGGACTTTCAGCGAAAATCATCGAGTGAGGAAAATCCAAAGCCAAACACCCACAAACCCAAAGTGATTGAGCATCACTTAAGAGATTGATCCTGCGTGGATCCGATGCTTGTTACCTTTGAAGACTGTGCTTCTTCCAAACGGTTAGGCGTCATGGTCCAGAGCATCCAAGAGGAATTGTGGATCGCTGAGTGACCGAAGTCTGTGAAGGTTTGGAAGTCGCCTGAAGACTTACCACGAGTCATTGGACGAGGTCTGTGTGACCTTAGTTCAAGGAGAATACGGTGAGGACTTGGTGTCCCGAGCTGCGTGCTCAGTGACTGGGTGTCCAGGACTGTGTGTCCTCGAGTTTAAATACTCAGCCGCTCAAACCAGATGAACAACTGAGACAGCAGTTGGAACTGGTCTACCAAATCATTGTCTTCACCAACCTTACTGGTTCTATTTCCTCAACTCTTTCATTTCCTCATTATTGTGTTGAGTGTTTGTTCATATCTGTGTTTGAAGACTTTGACTGAAGACTTTCTCAATTTCCTCAGTTCAATTTCTTTAGTCTGTATGTCTTCACCTTGTGTTATCCTGTGTTTACGCTTTCTTTACTCTGTGTTTGTCTTCATTTCATCATGATGACCATGTGTGTATTCTGTCTTGCTTACTTCTGAGTACTTATTCCGCTGCAAGTAGTTCTTCGCTAAGGAATTTCCTCACCAGCAAATTCCTCAGTGAAGAATTCATAAAAATCGCCTATTCACCCCCTCCTCTAGTCGATATAACGCACTATCAAATTTCAACTCTCCCATCATAGACATTTGATATTCTTCACTCATCATATAGGCAAATTCATCACTATAATGTTGGTCAGTACAGCCAAAGATAATATCATCAACGTATATTTGGCACACAAACAGTTCACCATCATAAGATTTAGTAAAGAGAGTAGGGTCAAGTGAACCGGGTGTGAAGCCATTCTTCACGAAGAATTCCTTCAAAGTATCATACCACGCCCGAGGGCCTGCTTGAGGCCATAGAGGGCCTTGTTGAGTCTCAAGACTTTGTCGATTCTTTGGATCTTCAAAACCCGGGGTTGAGCAACATATACTTCTTCCTCAAGCTTACCATTGAGGAATGCACTTTTCACATCCATTTGATATAAAGTGATATTATGATGGTTAGCATAATAAAGTAATATGCGAATAGCCTCAAGTCTAGCAACAGGTGCAAAAGTTTCATCGAAATCTATTCCTTCAACCTGTGTGTAGCCTTGAGCTACAAGTCATGCCTTATTCCTCACCACAAGGCCATTTTCATCTTGCTTGTTGCGGTAGATCCACTTTGTGCCAATGATATTGTGCTTGCCAGGATCTGGACGTTTGACCAGTTCCCAGACATTGTTGAGCTCGAACTGATGTAATTCTTCTTGCATGGCCTGAATCCACTCAGGCTCCAGAAATGCTTCATCTACCTTAGTGGTCTCTGTGATAGAGACAAAATCATAGTGCCCACAAAAGTTAGATAAATGTGAAGCTTTTGAGCGGGTGAGAGGACCTGGTGCTTCAATGTCATCGATGATCTTTTCAACTTGCACTTCTTTTGCAATGCGAGGATGAGCGGGTTGTCGTCGAGGAACTTGATCAGTATTTTCTTCAGCACCATTTTTGTCAGCATTTTCCTCAGGTGCATTAGCTCGACGATCTTCGCGTTCTGGAATGAATTCTTCAGTAGATTCTTTGGTAGGAATGACATCCTCTGTAGTCTTGAACTTGATAGAATCCTCAGGTGTTGGTTCATCTATCACAGAAGGTACGTGCTCTCTTTGCGAGCCATTAGTTTCATCGAACCGCACATCTACAGTTTCAACAATCTTGTGAAGAGCGTTGTTGAAGACTCTGTAGGTGTGCGAGTCCTTTCCATAACCAAGCATAAAACCGTCATGTGCTTTCGGTGTGAATTTTAGCATTGTGATGAGGACCTCTAATCCAACATTTAGTACCGAAGACTTTGAAATAACTTACATTGGGTTTCTTGTCAGTGAGGAGTTCATAGGCAGTCTTCTTGAAGAATTTGTGAAGATATACTCTATTGATGATGTGGCACGTGGTATCAATTGCATCAATCCAAAAACGATGGGGCGTTTTGTATTCATCAAGCATAGTGCGAGCCATCTCAATAAGAGTTCTATTCTTGCACTCAACGACGCCATTCCGCTGAGGAGTATAAGGAGCAGATAACTCATCAGTAATACCAAGTTCATCAGGATAGCCATCAAGACTGGAATTCTTGAACTCAGTCCCATTGTCACTTCTTATGTGTTTGATCTTCACACCAAAGTTGGTTGAAGCCCTCGAGGAAAATTGTTTGAAGACTTCCTGCACTTCATGTTTGTAAGTGACAATGTGTACCCATGTGTAACGAGAATAATCATCAACAATAACAAAACCATATAGAGATGCATCATTCGTCATAGCAGAATAATGATTAGGACCGAAGAGATCCATATGAAGCAATTCGAATGGATGAGTAGTGGTCATGATAGTCTTCGCTGGATGCTTGGCCTTGGTCATTTTTCCAGCTTCAAAGGCACCACACAAGTGATCCTTGAGGAATTTGACATTCTCAATGCCAATGACATGCTTCTTCTTCGCGAGCGTGTATTCTGTGTTTGTCTTCACTTCATCGTGATGACTATGTGTGTATTCTGTTATGCTTACTTCTGAGTACTTATTCCGCCGCAAGTAGTTCTTCGCTAAGGAATTTCCTCACCGCAAATTCCTCGATGAAGAATTCATAAAATCGCTTATTCACCCCCTCTAGTCGATATAACGCACTTTCAATTTGTATCAGAGCAAGGTACTCCCTTGTTCTGTGTGATTTTGGTTTAACCACCTGGAGTACTAGTTATGTCGACCGCAGGTATGATCAAGGTCTCTGTTGGGTGTCCTACCTTCGATGGCACAGACTACCCTACTAGAAGAATAAGATGCGAATGCATCTTGAAGAAATTGACAACGATCTCAGTACGCTAGGAAAATGGTGTTCCTCACCACACCTTCCCGAATGCTACCGATGTAAAGAGATTCAAGCAACTCGATTCTCAAGCGAAGAATATCATATGTGGTCATCTGAGTAAAGGGCAGTACGGTAGAGTGAGTGCTTTGGAAACTGCTAAGCTTATCTGGGATAGGCTCTCCAAAGTAAACAAACGAGTCTCAACTCAACGTGAGTCTCGTGTTGACGTTCTTCTCAATCTCTTCAACCGCTTCAAAAGACTCGACAATGAAAATGTTCAACAAACCTTCGATCGCCTCACTGATATCTCAAATGAGCTTCAAGCGCTCGGTGCCAGTGACATCACCGATCATGAGGTGGTGAAGAAATTGCTGAGATCACTCAATTCGTCATTTGACACTCTGGCACTGATGATTCAACAGCGTGCTGATTACAAGTCACTACATCCCGCTGATATCCTCGAGAGGCTAAATACTCATGAGTTCCAGCTTGCTGAAAAGAGAGATCTCTGTGGTTCAAGCTATGGCAAACCACATGCCCTGAAGGCCAAGGCGAAGGTCTCAATCGGAGGTGAAGATTCGTAGTAGCCTTGGTGATCTCAAGAATTGAGCCAGAGCTAGCACTGGTCGTGAAGAAGTTCCCGAAATTCTCAAGACGTGGTCGCTTTGGAAAATCTTCAAGAAGCAGTGATTCCTGATCAAGTGACTATAAGAGAAGGCTATGCCACAAATGCAAGAAGCCTGGTCACTACATTCAAGATTGTCCTCAGTGGGACAAGGAACTAAAGAAGAAGAAATACAAGGATTACAGTTTTGATGATGCAAAGAAGAAGAAGAAATCTTCAAAGTCTTCATCATCAAAATCCTCGAAGTCTTCATCTCACAAGAAGAGCAGCTCCAAGAAGGCTCTGGCATTCATTGGCAAGGAAATGGATTCTGAGGCTGAATCTAAGGATAATGAGGAAGAGGAGGCATCCGAGGAGTCTGAGTCAGGTGTGGCAAGTCTAGCTCTTGCTACCGCATTTGTCAGAAAGTCTATCTTCAACTTTGAAGAAAAGGGCAACACCAACAACGCTGATGAAGGCAATGACGACTACGCTCCCACCTATTGCTTCATGGCAAAGGCTGCCAAGGTAACTAAATACCCCTCCTCTGAACCAAGTGAGGATGAATCTGATGAAAATCTTAAGCCTAGCTACTCCAAACTTGCTAAGATTGCTGTGAAACAACAAAAGGCTATTGAAAAACTTCAAAACATGTTAGACAAAAATGATGATATGTTGGGTGATGAAATGGACCGCACTAAAGACTTAACTGAAAATCTTCAGAGACTTCAGTCTAAGTTTGACAACCTTCAAAGTCATCATATAACCCTCTTAACTGATCACGAGAAGCTTTCTTATGAATTTCTTCAAAGAAAGCAAGATCTTGAGAAGCTAAGAGTGTGTTATGAAGATCTTCAGAAGGAGCGCGATTCATTACTTGCCCAACAAATCAGCGCTACTCAGGAAGAATCTGATCCTCCATGCTTAAAGTGCATTGAACGTGAATCTGCTAATTCTTCACCTGAATGTTCAAATGCTTCAAATGTTACAAATTCTTTGCCTGCCTCTACTATCACTAATTCCTCATCTGAGGACATTGCTAGTATCACTGACGATGCAGGGCTGAAGGAATTGTATATGATAGGCATGTACAAAAGTCTCAAAGGGCATCAGACTCTTTGTGATGTGCTTAAAAAGCAGATCCTCAACAGAAACCCTAGGAAAGAGGGTATTGCCTTTGAGAGGAAACTCAATGCTGATGGAACATATTGGAAGCCTGAGCAGTACCCCAAAACCTCATGGGTTGCTGCAAAGGGACCTCCAGATTGATCCATCTAACTTATCTGGCTTTACATGTGAATCTCATTCTTCTGATGAGTCATTTGACTCCAACTATAAACTGTTCAAAAATCAGAATGGTGAAGTATTTGCTAGATATGTTGGCACTAACTGCAGGAACGGTTCTCCTATGAAGAAAATCTGGGTTCCCAAAAGTTATGTTGAAAGTCTTCAGGTGAATGTCCTCATGACACCACCAGTGAAGAATAGGAACCCCAGATCAAACTCTTCATATGGACCAAATTCTTCATATGGATCCAAGTCCTCATACGGACCAAATTCCTCACATGGATCAAATTCCTCATATGAACATCATCGTGCTAACAACTTTGTTTCGCAGGGTAGAGCTAAGGGCTACGAATATGTGCATTATTCTTCAAATCATTATGTTCATAAGTCCTCAAAGAATTTCTCTGCTTATTCACATGCTTACCCTAACCCTTCTTATGTGAAACGAAGTGGACTGCTGTCCATACCACCTTTCTCATATGGTGCTCGCAAAGTGATGAATTCTTTGCCACCCCTCCAGATGTGGGTGGTGAAGAAAAAGAACTAATCTCTTATGTAGGTTGTGTCTCCAATCGTGCTCAAACGATCAAGAATTTGCTGGAGACCTGAACATTGCCTGAAAGGACGCAGGAGAATCATGATGAAATGAACTTTCATTTCACCCGTCCTCATACTGATTATCTGATCAAATTACTTGATGAAATTGAACTGATGATACTGATGTCATATTCTTCACTGATGAAGTATATGAGTTTGTAACCTGCACTAATTCATCTGCAGGATGATCAACCCAAAGCAAATGAGTGGGTCCTCGATAGTGGATGTACAAATCACAGGACTGGTGACAAGAATCTATTGATGGATGCTCCCTTAACTCTGCCACATCTGAAGCATATCATCTTCGCTGACAAAGGCAAAAGTCAGGTATTGGGTCTAGGTAAGGTTGCGATCTCTAAGGATCGACACATGGACAAAGTCATGCTTGTCGAGTCCTTACGATACAACCTCATGTCTGTCTCAATGCTTTGTGATCTTGATATGGTTGTTGTCTTTGGCAAGTATCATTGTGTTGTGATCATGGAAGCTGACAATTCCAAAGTCTTCAAGGCTTTAGGAGAGGAGACTTGTACATTGTTGATTTCTCTCAGACCACAACCTGCCATGTGCTTACTTGCAAAAGCTTCGTATATTGGCTATGGCATCGACGACTTGGTCACGTAGGCATGAGGAATTTGCACACGCTTGCGAAGAAGAAGCATGTCATTGGCATTGAGAATGTCAAATTCCTCAAGGATCACTTGTGTGGTGCCTGTGAAGCTGGGAAGATGACTAAGGTCAAGCATCCAGCGAAGACTATCATGACCACCACTCGACCATTTGAATTGCTTCACATGGATCTCTTCGGTCCTAATCATTATTCTGCGGTGACTAATGATGCAACTCTATATGGCTTTGTTATTGTTGATGATTACTCTCGTTACACATGGGTACACATTGTTACTTACAAACATGAAGTGCAGGAAGTCTTCAAACGATTTTCCTCGAGGGCTTCAACCAACTTCGGTGTGAAGATCAAGCACATCAGGAGTGCCAATGGAACTGAGTTCAAGAATTCCGGTCTTAATGACTATCTTGATGAACTTGGTATTACTCATGAGTTATCTGCTCCTTATACTCCTCAGCAAAATGGCGTCGTGGAGCGCAAGAATAGAACTCTTGTTGAGATGGCTTGCACTATGCTTGATGAATACAAAACGCCTCATCATTATTAGATTGATGCAATTGATACCGCGTGCCACATCATCAACAAAGTATATCTTCACAAATTCTTCAAGAAGACTGCCTATGAACTCCTCACTGACAAGAAACCCAATGTGAGTTATTTCAAAGTCTTCGGTGCTAAATGTTGGATTAGAGATCCTCATCACAATGCTAAATTTGCACCGAAAGCACATGAAGGTTTTATGCTTGGTTACGGAAAGGACTCGCACACCTACAGAGTCTTCAACATAACTCTTCACAAGATTTTTGAAACTTTATATGTGCGGTTCGATGAGACTAATGGCTCGCAAAGAGAGCACCTACCTTCTATGATAGATGAACCAGCACCTGAGGATTCTATCAAGTTCAAGGCTACTGAGGATGTCATTCCTGCCAAAGAATCTACCGAAGAATTCATTCCAGAACGCGAAGATCGTCGAGCTGATGTACCTGAGGAAAATGCTGAAGAAAATGCTGATCAAATTCCTCAATGACAACCAGCTCATCCTCGCATTGCAAAAGAAGTGCAAGTTGAAAAGATCATCGATGACATTGAAGCACCAGGTCCTCTCACACGCTCAAAAGCTTCACATTTATCTAACTTTTGTGGGCACTATGCTTTTGTCTCTATCACAAAGCCCACTAAGGTAGATGAAGCATTTCTGGAGCCTGAGTGGATTCAGGCCATGCAAGAAGAATTACATCAGTTCGAGCTTAATAATGTTTGTGAACTGGTCAAATATCCAGATCCTCGCAAGCACAATATCATCGGCACAAAGTGGATCTACCGCAACAAGCAAGATGAAAATGGCCTTGTGGTGAGGAATAAGGCACGACTTGTAGCTCAAGGCTACACACAGGTTGAAGGAATTGATTTCAATGAAACTTTTGCACCTGTTGCTAGACTTGAGGCTATTCGCATATTAATTGCTTGTGCTAACCATCATAATATTATCTTACAACAGATGGATGTGAAAAGTGCATTTCTCAATGGTAAGCTTGAGGAAGAAGTATATGTTGCTCAACCCCCAGGTTTTGAAGATCCAAAGAATCCTGACAAAGTCTTTAGACTCAACAAGGCCCTCTATGGCCTCAAGCAGGCCCCTCGGGCGTGGTATGATACTTTGAAGGAATTCTTCGAGAAGAATGGCTTCACACCCGGTTCACTTGACCCTACTCTCTTTACTAAATCTTATGATGGTGAACTGTTTGTGTGCCAAATATACGTTGATGATATTATCTTTGGTTGTACTGACCAACGTTATAGTGATGAATTTGCCTATATGATGAGTGAAGAATATCAAATGTCTATGATGGGAGAGTTGAAATTCTTTTTAGGTCTTCAAATTCGTCAACAGCACAATGGCATATTCATATCTCAGGAGAAATACCTCAAGGAGGTTCTGAGAAATTCGGCATGCAAGATTGCAAAGGCGTCAAAATTCCTATGCCCACAAATGGCCATCTATGCACTGATGAAAATGGTATTGACTATGATCACAAGGTATACTGCTCCATGATTGGTTCTTTATTGTACTTATGTGCATCTAGGCCAGATATAATGCTTAGTGTTTGCATGTGTGCCCGATTTCAAGCAACACCGAAGGAATCACACCATAAGGCTGTGAAACATATTCTTCGATATCTAGCTCACACACCAACACTAGGATTATGGTACCCCAAGGGCTCTACTTTTGATCTCATTGGATATTCTGACTCTGACTATGCTGGTGACCGTGTGGACCGCAAGTCAACATCCGCACTTGTCATTTCCTCGAACGATCTTTGGTATGTTGGTCCTCAAGAAACAGAATCACGTATCACCGCTTCATCGTGAAGCTGAGTACATAGCTGCTAGTTCTTGCTGTGCTCAATTATCGTGGATGAAGCAAACTCTCAAGGACTACGGCATCAACATAAAGAATGTGCCTCTCATCAGGACAATGAGAGTGCCATCAAGATTGCTCACAATCCAGCTTCAGACTCAAGACAAAGCACATTCAGATTTGTCATCATTTTCTTCGTGATCATGTGTTGAAGGGCGACATTTCTATTGAGCGTGTGAAGAATGAAGAACAGCTAGCCGATATCTTCACAAAGCCCTTGGATGAGAAGAGATTTAGCAAGTTGCAATGTGAGCTAAATATCTTAGAGTCTTCGAATGTTCTTTGAAAAGGACACACATCCTAACACTTATGCAAAATTGATGACTTAGATGTGCAACACATGAAGAAACGTTTTTCTTCAATCAATGAAGAAAAACACTCTAAGTGTGAAGAAATTAATGAAGAATTTGATTCTCATAACCCTACGACAATTGTACGCGGTGTCTGAAATCATCATTCTTATATGGTGGGTCACGCCACCACAAAAGTTGAAAATCTTCAATTTGAGTTTTTCCTCAGTTTTGAAATTCCTCAGTTTTCCAAATTCTTCAACTTTGTAAAATCTTCACTGTTTCCATCGGTTTTCTATATATATATATATATATATATATATATATATATATATATATATATATATATATATATATATATATATATATAGGTAAAATCTGTGTCTATCATAGCTTGCCACGTAACTAGTTAAGGCTTGCAAAACATTTAACGGTTTAAAAGTAAGTAAAAATATGAAATAAATAGGGAGCCTCACTCTAATATAATAAGATGATCCAACGGTGTGATTGTGAAAATATGCATTTATGTGTCCTCAAAAAAAAAACAAGCATTTCAGCTCACTACAGATCAATATATATTGAAAATTTTGTTCTTTTGTCCAGACACGTGCAGTCATATTTTTTAATCCTCCGTTGGATCATGTTATATTATAGGTGTGATGGTTCGTATTTTTTCAGAATTTTGAGAACTTATACACCGTCGAAAACCTTAACTAGTTCTGTGGCAAGCTATTGTAGAAAATCCTATATATATATATATATATATATATATATATATATATACACATATATATATATATATGGGTTTATGTACCTCTACAGCATTCACTTATGGCTATTTCTTCAAGTTGCATTTTCTGCTAAGTGAATGTGATCGGACCCTTCCCCCTCTATGCTATACTCAACCCAATCTATTCACAAATTCTTCATGTGCGTTCTATTTGAAACTCATTCAGAATCTTCGCTGTGTCCTGTCAGCTGAAGAAATTCCGAACGGAACTTTAAAACTAATCTTATCCAAATTTTCGGTTTTGCCGCTCAAACCGTCCCGTATCCCACGATAGACTTATCTATTAACCCACGATCTAACACGATCTCCACCTTCAGTACGTGGGTGACACATGTCAAGCGAATGAGAAGAGCCAGGGGCACGTTCGTCCGAAATCTTTGGGCGAACAGTTTTTCACTGTGACTATAAATACCCCCTCACCCTTCCTCACTTCCTTTACTCCGCTTGACCGCTCTCTCTCTCGCTCGAGCTTCTCAAACCCTAGCGCCGCCTCTACTTCGTCATCGCCGGTGAGGAAGAGCTTCACTGCCTCGACCTCTTCGTTGTCATACTCGCGCCGGCTGCGGAAATCTTCACTCCGCCGCCGCCGTAGCTGTCTTCCTCCACCAAGTTAGGACGTGGAAGATCTGAACTGACGAGCTTCAAATCTACACTTCTCAGTTCGTCGTGTTCATCATCAAGGGCAATTAAAAGTTACTTTTACTACCCGCTTTGATTCAAATTTTCTCTACAAAATCTTCAAAGGTGTTTTATTCTTCAAATCCTCACACACAAAACACCTCACTAGTCATCTTTTCTTGATTCGTTTCTCTAAGCATCATTTATCTTCAAGATTCCTCAATTGTGTGGATCCCCAATCTATACAACTCTGGAACCTAATACAAAGAACACTTAGTGAAATTCTTCAAGACTCATCTGGTCAAATTCCTCAAACTTGTTCATTTTGAAAATCTTCTGAGAACGCATATGACCTCTTCAAATTCCTCGCAACTATACTCTGTTCACAGGTACTCATGTCCGCTGCTGAATCACTAGGTTCTCATCAACTTAACTCATTTGCAGCATTCCTCGAATAAAAGTTGCATACTTCTTCAGAGAATTTGATTGTTCAAATTCCTCATCTGAAGAATATGGCAGACGGTAAGAAACCACAGAAAGGAGGAAAGAAGCCTGAGGTCATGACTGCATTTGAAATTCCTGAGGACATCTATGCTGACTATTGCACACCTGATGAAGCCAAGTTTGGAAAAGAGAACAAAAATTAGCGCAAGGTGCGCATACAGAGGATTGAAAGGAGATGGGCAAGAGAATGGAGGGAGTATAGATATGTAACTCCAAAGTATATGAAGAAATTCGCTCTAAATCCTCCATGCCCAAGAGCTCCATTGGCACCTGGTCAAAAAGCTGATCCCACCAACCTCAAGCGCGGTGAGGATTTTCCTGAAGAATGGGCCAAACGCCAAGCCAAGTTGGCAAGACAAGCCAAAGAAGTAGTGAGGAAATTTATTGAAGACTCTACTGCTGCTGCTGACACAAAGGCCTCTGACAAGCCTAGAAAATCAATGGCAAAGAAGCCTGCTCACAAGCCAAGTGCTTCATCAACTATGCCCTCACGGACAAGTTCCTCAGCAATGCCCTCTCGGCCAGAATCTTCAAAGCCCTCACGGCCAATGCCTCACAGTGCTCCTGCTCCTCCAAAGTCCTCAGTTGCTCCGGCAAAGTCCTCAACACCTGTACATCTGGCCACATGCCAAAGGAATGCAGGCATCTCCATTGCCTCTGGTGTTTCAGCGAGTTCCTCAGCTGCACCAAATTCTTCATCGTGCCCCACTCTGCTGAAGACCAAGGCCATCACTGACGAGGTCCTCGGCCTAGTCCGAAGAAGAAACAAGTTGCCTTCCAAGTGCCATCTGACGATGAAGCTGATGATGATGAACTTGCAGAAATCATCAGAGATAGGCAAGAAAGGGCCGCTAGAGCCAAAGGGACAACCGTGCCACTGCTTTTGGATCCAAAGGCGATCCTCAACTACATTGATCTCTGGCACAAGGACCCAAACACTCCTATGCCTGATTTTCATTTGACTCCTGGCCAAAGTCACATGCTGACCCATTTCATCTCTGAAGAGAAATGGAAATTTGAGAAGGCCAGACAAATCAAGAAGGCTCAGTTCAGGAAAGAGAAGCTCCTGAAGAACAACGTTGTCAAAATGAAACCTGATGAACTCCTCACGATCCAGTCTGAAATCAAAGCCCTCAGCGATGATTTCAATGCTTATTATGCTGATTGGCAAGGAGCCAAAGTCAGGTTCATTAGAATGACTGAGAAGTTCACCAATGTTGCAGCACCATCGCAACAAGAAATTCCTCAAGCTGAAGCCTCTGCTCAGCAAACTGAAGAACATGCCAGCACCGCTGATGATTTTCAGACTGCTGAAGAAAATGCTAGTTACAGGGCTGATGACTCCATTCCAGCCGCTAAAGAAACTGCCATGACATCCACTAGTGGTGCGCCTGAAGAAAATGAAGAAGTCAGGGCAACTGCATTAGTTGCGCCTGAGGAAATACAGACAGATTCCTCAGCTTCTCCTGCGCCTACCCCAACTCCTACCCTACCATCTGCATCAGATGTGAGGAAGACCAAGGCTGCAGAAAAGGCTGCAGTGAAGAAAAGGAAAGCATCATCTGCTTTAGATTCTTCAGCTCCAAAGAAAATGAAGCCTATGATCAGCTCACTTGAGAATCCCATTGATGTTGTTCCGATTTCCACCATGCCATCTAAGGACCTTGTTCCTTATGGTGAAGAATATATGATCCCTAGCGGATCTGATGAAGAAAATAGTTCTGCTGCTTCGTCAGAACAGATTGATGAAGAAATTGAAGTGGATGCGATCCCTTCAACACCTGTTGCTTCCTCGCCAATGCCTCAGTTCACAGCTGAAGAGGCTGGCATTGAAGAAATTGAAGATGAAGGCGTGGATATTGGATGCACCACGCCTGTGATGAATGATGACTTTTGGGAGAGTCAGCATCCCAATTCTCCACACTTCACCCCATTACAGCAGATACCTCAGTCCCCCGCACCAACAGTTCAACTAGGCTCTGAAGAAACTCATCCCACCTTGTCTGTGCATGAAGAAATTCCAGCCACTAGTGTTGAAGAAACTACGGCTTCTGATACGTTGAACATGTAGACTGCCACTGAAGAGGAACCAGAAATTACTCAGCCTAAAGAACCGGAGATTGTGATTCCTGAGGTTGTGATGCAACTCACTGACACTCCTGTGCCCAAGCCAAAGGATCCATTCTCAAAGAAGCAAAAGTTCAAGGCTGGTGATTTCTTCAATGAGCATGTGTTCTTCACTGCCTATAATCCCTATGATTCTGCTCGCATAAGGAAGAGGCGTTTCTGGACTGCTAGTCAAGCAAATTTCTATTCCTCTGTACTATTCGACAAAGACAAAGTCTTCGATCATGCACACATTCCTCACGTGGCCATGGAATCTCTGCCGTGCTTCGAGCCAGTCCTCAGTGTTCTTCACGAAGCTGGATTACTGAATTTCTGCACTTACATCTGTGATTGGAATGAAGAACTCATTCTTCAATTCTATGCTACGCTGCACATCACAGGAAATTCTGAAGATGTGAACTCATGGGTGCTGGACTGGATGTCAGAAAATACTCACTACAAGGCACCAGCAACTGAATTGCTTCGTGTCCTCCCACTCAGTCCTCCCCTTGATGGTGCACGTTGCATCTACAATGAACCTGAGCTTACAAATCATTAGATGCAAGTGCTGATGAAGCCTTTGAAGCCAGGTCAAGCTCCTCGAACCAAATTCCTCGTCAAGGAATTACTGTATGTGCCACGGACTGTCTATCGCAATCTGACGAAGACAATGAGTCCTATCAAAGGCCATGACTCAAATGATGAAGAAGTCATTGGCATCATGAAGAATATGCTTTTCAATATCGTTCATGGCGTTCCCGTCAACTTCCATGATTTCTTCATGAGGACTCTGGCAAATATTGTTTTGTCACCATTTGAGCTGAAGCCTTATGCGCCATGGATTACGAAATTCATCAGGACAAGGTCTTCACTCAACTACAAGGTTGATACTCTAGACCATGGCAGTTTCTTGCCTCCAATTAAAGTCCTCAAACGGACATTTTCCTCAGCTAATGACAAAGGCAAGGCAACTGCTGTGATAAATGAAGGCATTCGTCCATTGGATGGTCAATTTCACAAGGCTGCATCCTACTCCACCAATGATGACTCTGCCACACATGACTCTGCCGCCAACACCTCTGCCAAGCAAATTCCTCAAGCCACAGCACCCAGGGTGATGACTGGTCGTGAGTTACTCCTCAGTCTTCATCAGAAAATTGATCGCAATCATAAATGGGTTAAGCATCAGTTTGGTTCCATTCTTTACAACATGACCTCAACCCACAATGTTGTGAAGAGAAACCAATACTACCTCCATGAAACCTTCAACCGTACCTGGGCTGTTCTATCTCATATCTACAGCGCCGAAGATCTGAAGAGTATGGGTCTCATGGAAGAATTTGACTGGGCTGCACCTCCACCGAAGAAATTCAAGAAGGTCAAGGTTCCTTCCTTGGTGGCCAGCTCCTATTCTTCATCGCACGACACTTATGAAAATGAAAACTTGGACAACACTGCGGCAGGCCCTACTACGACAACCGACCCCGACAACGCTGGTGCTCCTCCATCAACTTGATATTCTGCATGCTTGTTCCTCGTTAAAATTATTTCACGCATGCTGAATCTCCTCAGGCACCATATTTCATCTTGCATTTCAAATTCTTCATATTGTATGTCAAATGCATGTATAAATTGCAAGATATAGGGGGAGATCTCCATGATTCAACTCTTCAAGTGTGCATTGCTTCAAAAGCAAATTCCTCTCTATGCACATCTTCAGGGGGAGTTCTTCTATATCTTGCAATCAAATTCCTCAATATCAGTACTTACACTTCATATGTTTATCCCCTTTGAAAACTTAACATATATTGTCATCAGTCACCAAAAAGGGGGAGATTGTAAGTGCATCTAGTGCCCCTTAGTGATTTTGGTGTATTGAAGACTTATAGGTTAAGGGTCTAATGTGTTTATGAGTGTACACAGGTCTACAAGTCTATGAGGAGTTTGATATTTACAAAGAAAGTCGACCCCTAAAAATGAATATCTTCGACTGAAGATTTTGGTATTTCATGAAGACTTTGAAAGTGAAGAAATTGGTGTCCGTGAAGACTTGATATAAATGCGAGGAATATGAAGCTTGAAGACTTTCGTTTTCATAGTTTTGTTTTTCTCCTTCTTGAGTCATAGGAAACACCATACTGTTAAAGGGGGTCGAGGAAATACTAAGGAAAAATTTCCATGTGATGCTCAACTCAAAATCCTACACCTACCAATCCCTTCGAGTGAAGCCATTGGAAATCTCATACAGTTCAGTCAATTTCTTCAGAGACAGAGACGAAGTTCTTCCGGTCGCTGAGGAATTTGTACTGACTGAGGAGTTAGGAATTTGCCAGTGTGGATTGCCTACACAGTGAGAAACATCATAGCCCTGAGGAATTTGAGAGTCAAATTTCCGACCGTTGCTGTGCTACGCGCCAGCTCTCCAAAATATCTTATCCACATAATGGTCATATCATTGAAGGGCATTTATGTCTTATCATGTCGGGCTGCTCCCTAGGCTATAAATAGCCGCCCCCTACAACCACTAGCTGGTTGGCTGCTCCGAGAACAACTGACACTTGTCATTTGAGAGCAACCCATCCTCCGAGGACTTTGAGCGAAAATCATCGAGTGAAGAAAATCCAAACCCAAACACCCACAAACCCGAAGTGATTGAGCATCACTGAAGAGATTGATCCTGCGTGGATCCGACGCTTGTTACCTTTGAGGACTGTGCTTCTTCCAGACGGTTAGGCGTCATGGTCTAGAGCATCCAAGAGGAATTGTGGATCGTCGAGTGACCGAAGTCTGTGAAGGTTTGGAAGTCGCCTGAAGACTTACCATGAGTGATTGGATGAGGTCTTTGTGACCTTAGTTCAAGGAGAATACGGTGAGGACTTGGTGTCCTGAGCTGCGTGCTTAGTGACTGGGTGTCCGGGACTGTGTGTCCTCGAGTTTAAATACTCAGCCACTCCAACCAGATGTACAACTGAGACAGCAGTTGGAACTGGTCTACCAAATCATTGTCTTCACCAACCTTACTGGTTCTATTTCCTCAACCCTTTCATTTCCTCATTACTATGTTGAGTGTTTGTTCATATCTGTGTTTGAAGACTTTGACTGAAGACTTTCTCAATTTCCCCAGTTCAATTTCTTCACCTGTTTGTCTTCATCTTGTGTTATCCTGTGTTTACGCTTTACAGACTCTGTGTTTGTCTTCATTTCATCATGATGACCATGTGTATTCTGTCATGCTTACTTCGAGTACTTATTCCGCTGCAAGTAGTTCTTCGCTAAGGAATTTCCTCACCGCAAATTCCTCGATGAAGAATTCATAAAATCGCCTATCCTCTAGTCGATATAACGACTTTCAAATTTCAACTCTCCCATCATAGACATTTGATATTCTTCACTCATCATATAGGCAAATTCATCACTATAACGTTGGTCAAGACAGCCAAAGATAATATCATCAACGATATTTGGCACACAAACAGTTCACCATCATAAGATTTAGTAAAGAGAGTAGGGTCAAGTGAACCGGTGTGAAGCCATTCTTCACGAAGAATTCCTTCAAAGTATCATACCACGCCGAGGGCCTGCTTGAGGCCATAGAGGGCCTTGTTGAGTCTGAAGACTTTGTCAGGATTCTTTGGATCTTCAAAACCTGGGGGTTGAGCAACATATACTTCTTCCTCAAGCTTACCATTGAGGAATGCACTTTTCACATCCATTTGATATAAAGTGATATTAAGATGGTTAGCATAATAAAGTAATATGCGAATACCCTCAAGTCTAGCAACAGGTGCAAAAGTTTCATCGATATCAATTCCTTCAACCTGTGTGTAGCCTTGAGCTACAAGTCATGCCTTATTCCTCACCACAAGGCCATTTTCATCTTGCTTGTTGCGGTAGATCCACTTTGTGCCAATGATATTGTGCTTGCGAGGATCTGGATGCTTGACCAGTTCCCAGACATTGTTGAGCTTGAACTGATGTATTTCTTCTTGCATGGCTTGAATCCACTCAGGCTCCAGAAATGCTTGATCTACCTTAGTGGGCTCTGTGATAGAGACAAAAGCATAGTGCCCACAAAAGTTAGATAAATGTGAAGCTTTTGAGCGGGTGAGAGGACCTGGTGCTTCAATGTCATCGATGATCTTTTCAACTTGCACTTCTTTTGCAATGCGAGGATGAGCTGGTTGTCATCGAGGAACTTGATCAGTATTTTCTTCAGCACCATTTTCTTCAGCATTTTCCTCAGGTGCATTAGCTCGACGATCTTCGCGTTCTGGAATGAATTCTTTAGTAGATTCTTCGGTAGGAATGACATCCTCAATAGCCTTGAACTTGATAGAATCCTCAGGTGCTGGTTCATCTATCACAGAAGGTACGTGCTCTCTTTGCGAGCCATTAGTTTCATCGAACCGCACATCTATAGTTTCAACAATCTTGTGAAGAGCGTTGTTGAAGACTCTGAAGGTGTGCGAGTCCTTTCCGTAACCAAGCATAAAACCTTCATGTGCTTTCGGTGCGAATTTAGCATTGTGATGAGGATCTCTAACCCAACATTTGGCACCGAAGACTTTGAAATAATTCACATTGGGTTTCTTGTCAGTGAGGAGTTCATAGGCAGTCTTCTTGAAGAATTTGTGAAGATATACTATGTTGATGATGTGGCACGTGGTATCAATTTCATCAATCCAAAAACGATGCGGCGTTTTGTATTCATCAAGCATAGTGCGAGCCATCTCAACAAGAGTTCTGTTCTTGCGCTCCATGACACCATTCTGCTGAGGAGTATAAGGAGCAGATAACTCATGAGTAATACCAAGTTCATCAAGATAGCCATCAAGACTGGAATTCTTGAACTCAGTCCCATTGTCACTTCTTATGTGTTTGATCTTCACAACAAAGTTGGTTGAAGCCCTCGAGGAAAATCATTTGAATACTTCCTGCACTTCATGTTTGTAAGTGACAATGTGTACCCATGTGTAATGAGAATAATCATCAACAATAACAAAACCATATAGAGATGCATCATTCGTCATAGCAGAATAATGATTAGGACCGAAGAGATCCATATGAAGCAATTCAAATGGACGAGTAGTGGTCATGATAGTCTTCGCTGGATGCTTGGCCTTGGTCATTTTTCCAGCTTCACAGGCACCACACAAGTGATCCTTGAGGAATTTGACATTCTCAATGCCAATGACATGCTTCTTCTTCGCGAGCATGTGCAAATTCCTCATGCCTGCGTGACCAAGTCGTCGATGCCATAGCCAACCTTCTAAAGCTTTTGCAAGTAAGCACACGGCAGGTTGTGGTCCTGTAGAGAAATCAACAATGTACAGGTCTCCTCTCCTAAAGCCTTCGAAGACTTTGGAATTGTCAGATTCCATGATCACAACACAACGATACTTGCCAAAGACAACAATCATATCAAGATCAAAAAGCATTGAGACAGACATGAGGTTGTATCCTAAGGACTCGACAAGCATGACTTTGTCCATGTGTCGATCCTTTGAGATCGCAACCTTACCTAGACCCAATACCTAACTTTTGCCTTTGACAGCGAAGATGATATGCTTCAGATGTGACGGTGTTAAGGGAGCATCCATCAATAGGTTCTCGTCACCAGTCATGTGATTTGTACATCCACTATCGAGGACCCAGTCGTTTGCTTTGGGCTGATCATCCTGCAGATGAATTAGTGCATCTTACGAACTCATATACTTCATCCGTGAAGAATATGACGTTAATTTCATCAGTTCAATAGCACAGATAAGCAGTGTGAGGACGTGTGAAATGAAAGTTCATTTCATCATGATTCGCCTGCGTCCTTTCAGGCAGTTTGTCAGGTCCCCCAGCAAATTCTTCAGACGTTAAAGCACGTCTGGAGACCTGACCCTGCGGAAGAAGTTAGTTCTTTTTCTTCACCAGGCACATCTGAAGGGGTGGCAAAGAATTCATCACTCTGCGAGCACCATATGAGATAGGTGGCATAGATGCTAGTCCAGTTCGCTTCACATAAGAGGGGTTAGGGTAAGCATATGAATAAGCAGAGAAATTCTTCGAGGACTTATGAACATAATGATTTGAAGAATAATGCACATATTCGTAGCCCTTAGCTCTACCCTGCGAAACAGAAGGGTTAGCACGATGATGTTCATATGAGGACTTTGATCCATTTGAGGAATTTGATCTACGTGAGGAATTTTGTCCGTATGAGGACTTGGATCCATATGAAGAATTTGGTCCATATGAAGAATTTGATCTGGGGTTCCTATTCTTCACCGGTGGTGTCGTGAGGACATTCACCTGAAGACTTTCAACATAACTTTTGGGAACCCAGATTTTCTTCATAGGGGAACCGTTCCTGCAGTTAGTGCCAATATATCTAGCAAATACTTCACCACTCTGATTTTTGAACAGTTTATAGTTGGAGTCAAATGACTCATCAGAAGAATGAGGATATTCACATGTAAAGCCAGATAAGTTAGACGGATCAACTGGAGGTCCCTTTCCAGCAACCCATGAGGTTTTGGGGTACTGCTCAGGCTTCCAATATGTTCCATCAGCATTGAGTTTCCTCTCAAAGGCAATACCCTCTTTCCTAGGGTTTCTATTGAGGATCTGCTTTTTAAGCACATCACAAAGAGTCTGATGCCCTTTGAGGCTTTTGTACATGCCTGTCATATACAATTCCTTCAGCCCTGCATTGTCAGTGATACTAGCAATGTCCTTAGATGAGGAATTTGTGATAGCAGAGGCAGGTGAAGAATTTGTAACATTTGAAGCATTTGACCATTCAGGTGAAGAATTAGCAGATTCACGTTCAATGCACTTTAAGCATGGAAGATCAAATTCTTCCTGAGTAGCGCTGATTTGTTGAGCAAGTAATGAATCACGCTCCTTCTGAAGATCTTCATAACTCACTCTTAGCTTCTCAAGATCTTGCTTTCTTTGAATAAATTCATAAGAAAGCTTCTCGTGATCAGATAAGAGAGTTTTATGATGACTTTGAAGGTTGTCGAACTTAGACTGAAGTCTCTGAAGATTTTTAGTTAAGTCTTTAGTGCGGTCCATTTCATCATGCAACATATCATCACTTTTGTCTAGCATGTTTTGAAGTTTTTCAATAGCCTTTTTTTGTTTCACAGCAATCTTAGCAAGTTTAGAGTAGCTAGGCTTAAGATTTTCATCAGATTCAGCCTCACTTGATTCAGAGGAGGGGTATTTAGTTACCTTAGCAGCCTTTTCCATGAAGCAATAGGTGGGAGCGTAGTCGTCATTGCCTTCATCAGCGTTGTTGGTGTTGCCATTTTCTTCAGATTTGAAGATAGACTTGCTGACAAATGCGGTAGCAAGAGCTAGACTTGCCACACCTGACTCAGACTCCTCGGATGCCTCCTCTTCCTCATGATCCTTAGATTCAGCCTCAGAATCCATTTCCTTGCCAATGAATGCCCGAGCCTTCTTGGAGCTGCTCTTTTTGTGGGATGAAGATTTTGAGGATTTTGATGATGAAGACTTTGAAGATTTCTTCTTCTTCTTGGCATCATCAGAACTATAATCCTTCTATTTCTTCTTCTTTAATTCCTTGTCCCACTGAGGACAATCTTGAATGTAGTGACCAGGTGAAAGTGCAACTAATCCCCGGGTGGTTTTGGTAATTAATAACAATATATATATCATTGAACTAATAGTTACTTGAGAATCATTTCAGAAAGTTCAGTGATATGGGTATGGCAAGGACTGACGAACTGGACCCCTCAAAATGCTAAGGCAAGCATTGGCAAAAGCTCAAGACTCCATTTTTGGTTTAGTGATCCAAGATCACATTGAGTCCATAGGAAAGCCAATACTATTAAAAGGGGATGAGGTTATGATGATGATCTGGTTGCTCAAAGTGCTTAGTGATACATCTCCTAAACTATCAACAACTCTCACCGCCATATACACTCATAAGTAATCTCGGTCCCACCGATATTCCAAACTCACCACACCGAGATGAACCACCTCAGCCATAAAGCCAAACCCTAGAAATCTCGGATTTTCCGATTCGAACTCGGTCTCACCGAAACTTGAGTTGCCAAGCTTCTGTAACCTTCTATCATGAAATCGGTGTCACCGAGATGATGAAGTCGGTCCCACCGAGATTGGCAAGCTCCTGTCTTTGCACGAATCAGACAAACCGAGATTGTATTTTCGGTCCCACCGAAAATCCCAACGTTCACATTATTTGAACTTTCGGTCTCACCGAGTTGTCAACTTCGATCCCACCGAGATTGGTCAAATGTGTGTAACGGTTGGATTTTGTGTGGAGGCTATAAATACCCTCCACCCCTCTTCATTCATGGAGAGAGCCATCGAAAGAACTACCACTCCTACCTTACATTTCGAGAAGAGAACTACCTACCCTTGTGTTGAGATCAAGTTGCTCCACTCCCACCATATGAAGCTTGATCTCTAGCCTTCCCAAGTTGCTTTCCACTCAATCCTTTCTTCCACCACAGCCAAATCAGTGAGGAGAGTTGAGTGTTGGGGAGATTATCATTTGAAGCACAAGAGCAAGGAGTTCATCATCATCAACACCATCTATTACCTTTTGGAGGGTGGTGCCTCCTAGATTGGTTAGGTGTCGCTTGGGAGCCTCCATCGAGATGTGGAGTTGAACCAAGAAGTTTGTAAGGTCAAGGAGATCGCCTACTTCGTGAAGATCTACCCCGAGTAAGGCTAGCCCTCCGTGGGCGTAGGCCATGATGGCATAGACAAGGTTGCTTCTTCGTGGACCCTTCGTGGGTGGAGCCCTCCGTGGACTCTCGCAGCCGTTACCCTCCATGGGTTGAAGTCTCCATCAACGTGGAAGTACGATAGCACCACCTATCGGAACCACGAGAAAAATCACCGCGTATCCAAAATTGCGTTTGCCCTTTTCCACCTCTCTTTACTACATGTGGAATTTACTTTCCGCTGCCTATACTCTAGAATTGCATGTGTAGGGTGATGCTTGACTTGATCATAATTGTGAATCTGCCAAAAACTGTTCTTTGTCAAAAGGCATAATTTTATATTGTCAAGTAGTCTAATCACCCCCTCTAGACATACTTTCGATCCTACAAGTGGTATCGAGCTTTGGTCTCATTGTATTGGTTTCCATTGCATTGACTCCATAAGCTTGGTTTCACAACCTAGGAGAGTATGGCGCCTAGTGAGGGTAATTTTGTAGAGGTCCTTACTTTGATGGTACAAATTTTGCTAGTTGGAAGCATAAAATGAAAATGCATATTCTTGGCCATAACCCAGCCGCATGGGGCATTATTTTGTTGGTATGCAAGGTGAATTCTTCGAGGAAGGAAAAGTTCCGGACATGGGGTTACAACGGAAGAATTATGGATGTTGCAAAACAATGCTCAAGCTTGTGACATTCTCTTCAATGCTTTGTGTCCCGAGGAGTTCAACAAAATCAGCCGCCTTGAGAATGCAAAAGAGATTTGGGATACTTTGGTTGAAATGCACGAAGGTACCGAGTCCGTGAAGGAATCAAAGCTAGATGTTCTTCAAGGTCAACTTGACAAGTTCAAGATGAAGGAAGGTGAAGGAGTCGCTGAAATGTACTCTAGGCTTGCTCTCATCACAAATGAGATTGCCGGCTTAGGAAGCGAAGAAATGACCGACCGATTCATCATCAAGAAGATTCTCAGAGCTTTGGATGGAAAGTATGACACCGTGTGCACTTTGATCCAAATGATGCCAAACTACAAGAATCTCAAGCCAACCGAAGTCATTGGAAGAATCGTTGCCCATGAGATGACACTTAAGGATAAGGAAGAGCTTCACAACAAGTCAAGTGGTGCTTACAAAGCTACAAGTGATGCTCCCACAACCTCAAGTGACAAGTTAGTTTCCAATGAAGAGATAAGCCTAATGGTGAAGAACTTCAACAAATTCTACAAGAGTAGAAGCAAAGAGAGAAGCTCAAAGTCTAGATCATATGATGAAAAGAGATCTTCTAGTCGTGATCGAAACTGCTACAATTGTGGAAGACCCGACACTACTCAAATGAGTGTTCGCTCCCCACAAGAGAAGAGAAGAATCTCCAAGAAGAAGAAGCTCAAGAGATGAGTCACCTCGGAAAGAGAGAAGGAGTAGAGATGATCATTATGAACGAAGACCCTCTCGGAGAAGCAAGGATTCGGAGAGGAAAGACAAGTCATCAAGGAGCTACACAAGAAGAAAACATCAAGCTCATGTAAGTGAATGGGTCTCCGGCCCGACTCGACAATCAATCCGAAAGAAGCTATCACTCCAACTCCGACTACAGTCAAGATGAAGGTGTTGCCGGTCTTGCTCTCGTGTCCTCCAACTCCAACTCCTATGACTTATTTGATTCACCAAATGAGGGAATTGGAAGATGCTTCATGGCTAAAGGCCCCAAGGTATCACACCCTGAATTCATTGACTTTGATAGTGATGAGGATGACTTGCTTGGTGAAGATGAGCTCTTACATGATAAATCTAGTGAGCCTAGTAATGATGAACATGCTAGTAGTCCTTATAGTCGAGAAGAGTCGAATGACAATGCTATGAAGGAGATTGAGCGTCTAACTAAAGAACTAAACACTCTTAAGTTAGCTCATGAAACAACTCAAGAAGATCATAGAGAGCTTCTAAGATCTCATGAGAAGCTACGCTTCGAGAAGCTCACTCTAGAGCAAGAACATGAGTTTCTAAAAGCAATCAATGACGATCTTCGAAAGAAGAGTTCTTCATATCTTGCCAAACGACTTCTCTTGTCTAATTTCTTGCCACCCATTAAAACTAAGCATGACAAGCATAAGAAAAATTCTTCATCTAGTAGTAACAATAACCATGCTAAATCCAATATTGTTGCTTCTAGTAGTTCTCTTGATTCCACTAACAATGTTTCAAGCCAAGTTACACTTGAGCAAGAAAATAGTTTATTGAAAGGGATTATAGAGAAAGGTGTCTACAAGAGCCTCGCCGGAAGCAAGAACTTTGAGGAAATTGTTCACAAGCAAGGAAGGCACCGGAAGAATCAAGGAATTGGTTTTGAGCGAAAGTTCAACGCCGAGGGTGTTGAATGGGAAGAAGGTCAATATCCTACTCCACAGTTTGTTCTTCAAAAGGAGAAGTATGGTCCTACTTCTTCCAATGTGGAACAAGCTCAAGATGACCTTCCACCACAAGACCACAAGCTAAAAGGCAAGGACAAGCTTCAAGAGGAGATTGATGCATTTGTTGAAGCACCTCAAGCCATGGTCAAGTGGGTTCCCAAGGAAACGTCAAGTTCTACTTTGTCAAGCTCAACTACAACCCCAAGGATTCCCATCAAGATGATGTGGATCCCGAAGAAGAAGAACTAGAGAGTTCTTGAGGGTGACTCCGCCAACATACTTCACTCACATTCATTTTGGCAAAAACTTGTGAAATCAACTTCCACATCGTGCACTAGTTCATGGAGTCACAAACCCTCTTGTTGGTAAGTCAAGGGACAAGGTAATCATTGCTTTCATGGACATCATCTATTGTGAACTTCAATCTATGTCCGTGGATATCCTTGTTTGTTCCTTGTGGGACTAACCCATGTAGGTATTGAAAGTGCCCGAATCCAAAGGATTGCTCCCAACTCTTGATGATCTTCATCAACATTGAGCGTCCACATCTTCAACATCTACATGAAGTCTTCTACAGCAACCCAAGGTTAGTTTGACCCTTTAAAAGGGGTTCTCACATCTAGGGGGAGCTTTGCTCTAAAAATTGAGCTAAAGCATCTTCAAATGATGTGAACACATCAATGCTTTATGTAAAAGTGGTAACCCCACTTGTGCTTAAACAATGAGTATGACCTATGATCAAATGTTCTCATTTGGCTCCTAAGTCAATATACTCATATAAAGATGACCTAGTCATCGACAAATTGTGTGATAGTAGCTAGAGTTTTGATTGTGCATGTTTGACACATATTTCATTTGCTATCTTATTGTGTGAGCATGTTGGATGCATGATTTTATCCATTCAAGGACATCCATTTGTTGTTTTGGTCGTTTTGATTTTTCTGACCAAATGGATGGACAAGAATGCCTAAGTACCTCCCCTAGCTATCTATGCTTTCTTGTCTCAAAATTCTATTCATGCTTACATCACAAATTTTGAACAAGTCATTTTCGACCCTCCGAGTGAGGAGCACTCGAGCCACCGATCCGTCAAGGGCTAACTTCCAAAACCTTCTATTTGATTTCGGTCGACCAACTCACTCAAACTCGGTCGAACCGAAAGCATTTAGATCGATCTAGGTTTTCACCTCGGTGAAACCGAAGTTGTGATTTTCGGCGTGATCAAGTGCATAACGCCAGCAGTTATCCATCTCGGTGCCACCGAAGTTTTACAACTCGGTCCCACCGACAAAGAAGGGTATATATACACCGAGGGCGCGCTGATTTCTCCTTCAAACGCTTCGCCCCACACCCTTTTGCCGCCGCCGCCTCGTCTCCGGATCGTCGCCGCCGTCCGCTTTGGCGCCTCGCCTCAGTCTCCATCGCCGTCAACGGATATCTTCTCCGCGCCGTTGCGCCAGAGAAAACTCCACCAAGTTAGGGTGAGTTTTGATCCCACTCGTGCTCCCATCTCCGATTCAATGCACGATTGGTTTGCCTAGAATCTTGCCACGATTGAAATCTTCCTGTACACCGATTAGTTCGTTTGGACTAGATTCGAGTAAAAGTTTTAGGGTTAGGTTTCCGCCAACACATCTCGGTGAGACCGATTTTACATTTTCGGTATGACCGATTTGGCCTATGGCCATCAGATCGCACCCTTCGGTCCAACCGAAGTTGTGCAAATCGGTGTGACCGAAATGAGGATTCTGTGAAACCCTAGTGTTTTCGGCAGGACCGAAACCCACTTCGGTCCAACCGAAAGTGGTGTGAAAGCTTCTGTTTGAACACTTCGGATTCACCGAATTTTAAACTCGGTCTGACCGAAATGTCTTCTGTGAAAACCTAATACTAAAATTTGAACTCATTTTTTTTGCAAAATCTTCTGCAGTTTGTGATGACTCTTCTACTCTGCCTACACCTTATCTATTCACAGGTTGTCACCATGTCGATGCCGTGATAAATGTAACAGGTCAGAGACACCCATTGCAGATATTCAAGAGGCAGGCACTAGCCCTGATCCTAGTAGCTCATCAGATGATGGTGAGAGGAGTACACCAACTGGTTTGCCTCCTGCAGCCACCAGGGCTAGAAAGAAGAGGAACTCAGATGATGAGAACTCAGATTTTGTTGTTGAGGAAGAGGTCACCTCAAAGCCCAAGAGGAAAGTTGTTGCCAAAGAGCCACAAGGTCAGCAAACTAAGAAGGGCACCAGAAAAGTCAAGCAGTCAACTGTTGCCAAGAAGCTGAATTTGGGAGAGGCAGATGCAAGCAAAGTGAAGAAAACTTCCAAGAGGAAGAGATTAGTGCATGATGATGCAGCAGAGGAAGATGAGGATGAGGAAGCACCCCAGCCTCCTCAGAAGCCTAAGCTCATGGGTGATGCCATCAAGGCCGGAGCCACTTCAAAGCCCAAGCAATCTGCTCCAGCTAAGGCAGCTCCAAAGAAAGCCTCTTGCCAAGCCCAAGAAGACAAATGAAACATTCCAAAGATCTGAAAAGAACAAGGATGATGTGCCACCAATTGAGTCGATGGTGAAGGACCAGTTTTTTGAAACTTCGTCGAAAACTGCCACTACATAATGATGCTCATCCTCAAGCCGAGGATATGAAGGCAAGGAAAGATAGAGGTCTCGTGCTATGGAGACAATCGACCCATATGCCGTGAGGAGAAGAACTGCAGAGATCCCAGATTTCACACCGAGAGCAGCAGGACTTCTATGAGACCGTCTTGATGGACAAGAAGCCCATAGTCGCAGACACCGATACGTTGATTGGAAGTACATTGATAGCGAAGAGCACAGACTTCTTTCCACATGTGCATGAAAGTTTCACCGCTTGTGGTGTTGCAGACTTTGTAGGTCAGAAATTGACCAATTGGAACGATGAAATGATTATGCAATTCTATGCCACAGCTCACTTCTACCCAGATGGAAGGATTGTATGGATGATCAAGGCCAAAGATTTTCTTCATCTGTTGAAGAATGGGCAGAACTTCTGAATGCTCCAGTACAACGAGAAGATGATATTGATGTATATGGTATTCCAAAGAAGAATCATGAATCCATGAAGAACATGTACAAAGAGGTTCCAGCTAAGGATTTGGGAATCTGGAAGCTCGGCTCAGTTTACTATCTCCAGGCAGGTCTACCTACCACTAATACTATTCTGAGGCACACCTTGATGCCCAAGTCTGAGATCATCGCATGATCCAGAGGATACTCTATCAACATGCTGCACATACTTGATGAGAAAGCACCTTTCAAGGTGATGGACTTGATGGTTGAGACCATTAAGAGGACTGCAACTGACCAGAAAAGGTCGTGTGGATTTGCCCCGCAGATTCAGATGCTTATCAATGCCAAGTTTGGCACGGGCACATTCTTGTTGGATAGAGAACACTTACCACTGCAGCCAGAGCATGAGGACAATGTTGTTGTGATGGATGAGGAGGATCCAACATCGGTTGAAGGTCAAGCCAAGATTGAAGCTGCCAAGAAAGCCAAAGCTGACAAGGAAGCAGCAGCAGCAGCAGCTAAACCAAAGAGTGTCGGAGAGCAGCTTCTTGAAGCTACCCAAAGGATTGAACAACGCCTGGCCAGCATTGTACAGTCTCAGGAGAGCCTAGAGAGGATTGTTGAAGACAAGATCCACGCTCTGGATGTGAAGTCGATCAAGTGCAAGTGATCACAACAAGCTTGAGGCGACATTGAGGAAGCAAAGAGGAGAAGGAAGAGCTTATGCGTGAGATGCAGGATGACTTAGTCCAGATGCTTATCAACAGATCGCCCGGTTCCCACAGACCCGATCACTGCTATTCCAATGGATCGACACCAGACTACAGCTTCAAAGACCTCCCACAGTTCCATCGGTTGCTACAGCTCCAGCTCCAAAGACCACTCCTCCAAAGACGACATCACCAAGTCTTCGCCGATGTTGTCATATCCACTCCGACATCAACCTGCACGGGAGCCGCCAAAGAGAGTCCCCAAAGGACGCTTAGCCCTATGCTGTTTCAACTTTTGGTAACTTGTTGCCAAAGGGGAGAAATTGTATAGATCATAGGACTTCGAGAGAGAGTGTTTGTTGTCTTTGCGCTTTTGCTCTTTCGCTCATTTGCGGTTTCTTTGAGATACTTTTGGTTTTCGAGACATTCAGTGTGTTTGATACTACGTTTCATTTTACCTTAATGAGTGCTTGGTCGTACTATGCTTTAATGTGTGCTTAATGCTTATCATATGCTATTCCTATCTTGTATGACCATTTACTCATGTCTTGGTGATTGGGTGCATGCTATTCATTCTTATCATTTTGTGCGCTCCACCAAGATGTATGTGACATGGAAGAGTGACCCATGATCCTAATCGATTGTGCGTTTGCATTCAAACGCAAATCTTAAATAATGCACAAATTTAGGGGGAGCTCTTGCTTATCACATACTTCTCAAAGCGACGATATTATTCATTGATTATATCCTTTGTCGAAGCTTTGATCTATATGTTGTCATCAATTACCAAAAAGGGGGAGATTGAAAGTGCAACTAATCCCCGGGTGGTTTTGGTAATTAATAACAACATATATATCATTGAACTAATAGTTACTTGAGAATCATTTCAGAAAGTTCAGTCATATGGGTATGGCAAGGACTGAAGAAGTGGACCCCTCAAAATGCTAAGGCAAGCATTGGCAAAAGCTCAAGACTCCATTTTTGGTTTAGTGATCCAAGATCACATTGAGTCCATAGGAAAGCCAATACTATTAAAAGGGGATGAGGTTATGATGATGATCTGGTTGCTCAAAGTGCTTAATGATACATCTCCTAAACTATCAGCAACTCTCACTGCCATATACACTCATAAGTAATCTCAGTCCCACCGATATTCCAAACTCAGTCACACCGAGATGAACCACCTCAGCCATAAAGCCAAACCCTAGAAATCTCGGATTTTCCGATTCTGAACTCGGTCTCACCGAAACTTGAGTTGCCAAGCTTCTGTAACCTTCTGTCATCAAATCGGTGTCACCGATATGATGAAGTCGGTCCCACCGAGATTGGCAAGCTCCTGTCTTTGCACGAATTGGACAAACCGAGATTGTACTTTCGGTCCCACCGAAAATCCCAACGTTCACATTATTTGAACTTTCGGTCTCACCGAGTTGTCAACTTCGGTCCCACCGAGATTGGTCAAATGTGTGTAACGGTTGGATTTTGTGTGGAGGCTATAAATACCCCTCCACCCCCTCTTCATTCATGGAGAGAGCCATCAGAAAGAACTACCACTCCTACCTTACATTTCTGAGAAGAGAACTACCTACCCTTGTGTTGAGATGAAGTTGCTCCACTCCCACCATATGAAGCTTGATCTCTAGCCTTCCCAAGTTGCTTTCCACTCAATCCTTTCTTCCACCACAGCCAAATCAGTGAGGAGAGTTGAGTGTTGGGGAGATTATCATTTGAAGCACAAGAGCAAGGAGTTCATCATCATCAACACCATCTATTACCTTTTGGAGGGTGGTGCCTCCTAGATTGGTTAGGTGTCGCTTGGGAGCCTCCGTCGAGATGTGGAGTTGAACCAAGAAGTTTGTAAGGGCAAGGAGATCGCCTACTTCGTGAAGATCTACCCCAGTAAGGCTAGCCCTCCGTGGGCGTGAGGCCATGATGGCATAGACAAGGTTGCTTCTTCGTGGACCCTTCGTGGGTGGAGCCCTCCGTGGACTCTCGCAGCCGTTACCCTCCGTGGGTTGAAGTCTCCATCAACGTGGAAGTACGATAGCACCACCTATCGGAACCACGAGAAAAATCACCGCGTCTCCAAAATTGCGTTTGCTCTTCTCCACCTCTCTTTACTACATGTGCAATTTACTTTCCGCTGCCTATACTCTAGAATTGCATGTGTAGGGTGATGCTTGACTTGATCATAATTGTGAATCTGCCAAAAACTGTTCTTTGTCAAAGGGCATAATTTTTATATTGTCAAGTAGTCTAATCACCCCCCCTCTAGACATACTTTCGATCCTACACCAGGCTTCTTGCATTTGTGGCATAGCCTTCTCTTATAGTCACTTGATCAGGAATCACTGCTTCTTGAAGATTTTCCAAAGCGACCACGTCTTGAGAATTTCGGGAACTTCTTCACGACCAGTGCTAGCTCCTGGCTCAATTCTTCAGGATCACCAAGGCTACTACCAGAATCTTCACATTCAGATTCAGATACTGCCTTGGCCTTCAGGGCATGTGTTTTGCCATAGCTTGAACCATAGAGATCTCTCTTTTCAGCAAGCTGGAACTCATGAGTATTTAGCCTCTCGAGGATATCAGCGGGATCTAGTGACTTGTAATCAGCATGCTCTTGAATCATCAGTGCCAGAGTGTCAAATGAAGAATCGAGTGATCTCAGCAATTTCTTCACCATCTCATGGTCGGTGATGTTAGTGGCACCGAGTGCTTGAAGCTCATTTGAGATATCAGTGAGGCGATCGAAGGTTTGCTGAACATTTTCATTGTCGAGACTTTTGAAGCGGTTGAAGAGATTGCAAAGAACGTCAACATGAGAGTCACGTTGAGTTGAGACTCACTCGTTTACTTTGGAGAGCCTATCCCAGATAAGCTTAGCAGTTTCCAAAGCACTCACTCTAATATACTGCCCTTTACTTAGATGACCACATATGATATTCTTCGCTTGAGAATCGAGTTGCTTGAATCTCTTCACATCAGCAGCATTTAGGAAAGGTGTGACTGAGGGAACACAATTTTCCACAACGTACCAGAGATCGTTGTCAATTGCTTCAAGATGCATTCGCATCTTATTCTTCTAGTAGGGGTAGTCCGTGCCATCGAAGGTTGGACACCCAACAGAGACCTTGATCATACCTGCGGTCGACATAAATAGAACTCCAGGTGGTTAAACCAAAATCACACAGAACAAGGGAGTACCTTGCTCTGATACCAATTGAAAGTGCGTTATATCGACTAGAGGGGGGTGAATAGGCGATTTTTATGAATTCTTCACTGAGGAATTTGCCGGTGAGGAAATTCCTTAGCGAAGAACTACTTGCAGCGGAATAAGTACTCAGAAGTAAGCATGACAGAATACACACATAGTCATCATGATGAAATGAAGACAAAAAAACAGAGTACAGAAAGCGTAAACATAGGATAACACAATATGAAGACAAACAGACTCAACAAATTAAACTGAGGAAATTGAGAAAGTCTTCAGTCAATGTCTTCAATCACAGATATGAACAATCACTCAACACAATAATGAAGAAATGAAAGAGTTGAGGAAATAGAACCAGTAAGGTTGGTGAAGACAATGATTTGGTAGACCAGTTCCAACTGCTGTCTCAGTTGTACGTCTGGTTGGAGCGGCTGAGTATTTAAACTCGAGGACACACAGTCCCGGACACCCAGTCGCTAAGCACGCAGCTCAGGACACCAAGTCCTCACCGTATTCTCCTTGAACTAAGGTCACACAGACCTCGTCCAATTACTCGTGGTAAGTCTTCAGGCGACTTCCAAACCTTCACAGACTTCGATCACTCGGCAATCCACAATTCCTCTTGGATGCTCTAGATCATGATGCCTAACCGTCTGGAAGAAGCACGGTCTTCAAAGGTAACAAGCGTCGGATCCAAGCAGGATCAATCTCTTCAGTGATGCTCAATCACTTTGGGTTTGTTGGTGTTTGGGTTTGGGTTTTTCCTCACTAGATGATTTTCGCTCAAAGTCCTCGGAGGATGGGTTGCTCTCAAATGACAAGTGTCAGTTTCTCTTGGAGCTGCCAACCAGCTAGTGGTTGTAGGGGGCGGCTATCTATAGCCTAGAGAGCAGCCCGACATGATAAGACATAAATGCCCTTCAATGATATGACCGTTAGGTGGATAAGGTATTTTGGGACAGCTGGCGCGCAGCAGAGCAACGGTCGGAATTTTGACTCTCAAATTCCTCAGGGCTATCATGTTCCTCACTGTAGGCAATTCAAGACTGGTGAATTCCTAACTCCTCGGTCGAGAATAAATTCCTCAAAGGACTGTAAGAACTTAGTCTCATTCTCAAGAAATTGACTAAACTGTATGAGATTTCCAATGGCTTCACTCGAAGGGATTGGTAGGTGTAGGATTTTGAGTTGAGAATCACATGGAAATTTTTCCTTAGTATTTCCTTGACCCCCTTTAACAGTACGATGTTTCCTATGACTCAAGAAAGAGAAAAACAAAACTATGAAAACGAAAGTCTTCAAGCTTCATATTCCTTGCATGAATATCAAGTCTTCACGGATACACCAATTTCTTCACTTTCAAAGTCTTCATGAAAGTCTTTAGGAATACTAGAATCTTCAGTCGAAGATATTCATTTTTAGGGATCGACTTTCTCTATAAATATCAAACTCCTCATAGACTTATAGACCTGTGTACACTCATAAACACATTAGTCCCTTAACCTATAAGTCTTCAATACACCAAAATCACTAAGGGGCACTACATGCACTTACATCAAGAAAAAACTAAAACCTCCAAAATTATTTCAATGCATTTCTTTGAATTTCTTTTATTTTTGTTAAGTCGTGTCAAGGGGTAGACCACGATGAAAATGTTGAGTGGCTCTCGTATGTATTATCATTGATCTAGCAAGGAGCACATCTTATTCCGTCTTCTCCTCTGAATAAAATGTTTGCATATTCCGGCTCAGTCCACGGCACTCTTGCGCTACTATTATTTTCATATCATTTGGTCATGCAAGTGAAAGGCAATAATGACAATATATGATGAAGTGATTGTGGCAGGGAAAAGCGGGTATGAACTCAACTTGTTTTTGTTTTTGTAAATATGCTTAACTCAGTACCCATGATTCGACATATTATGATTAAACATGTTTGCAATGACAATTAGAGATTATAGTTGCTCATGCCATGCTTAAGTAGCTAGGAGTGGATAATGATTTATCTTGAGTGTCAACATGCATCAAAATATATGACTATTTACGGAATACATGCTTACACTATATTTATGAATTGGAGCTAGTTCTATGTCGCCCTAGGTTATGACTATTACATGATGAATATTATCCAATGTTATCATCGATCCAATGCCTACAAGATTTTCACATTGTTCTTGCTAAGTTACTATTGCTGTTGCTACTGTTACAACTGCTACGAAACTGTTGCTGCTGTTACTGTCGGTGTCAAAACCGGCGGATCTCGGGTAGGGGGTCCCGAACTGTGCGTCTAGGCGGATGGTAACAGGAGACAAGGGACACGATGTTTTTACCCAGGTTCGGGCCCTCTCGATGGAGGTAAAACCCTACTCCTGCTTGATTGATATTGATGATATGGGTAGTACAAGAGTGGATCTACCACGAGATCAAGGAGGCTAAACCCTAGAAGCTAGCCTATGGTATGATTGTTGTAATGGTTGTCCCTATTTGACTAAAGCCCTCCAGTTTATATAGACACCGGAGAGGGCTAGGGTTACACAGAGTCGGTTACAATGGTAGGAGATCTACATATCCGTATCGCCAAGCTTGCCTTCCACGCCAAGGAAAGTCCCATCCGGACACGGGACGGAGTCTTCAATCTTGTATCTTCGTAGTCTTGGAGTCCGGCTGACGATGATAGTCCGGCTGTCCAGACACCCCTTAGTCCAGGACTCCCTCAGTAGCCCCCGAACCAGGCTTAAATGACGATAAGTCCAGCGCGTATATAGTCTTCGGCGTTGCAAGGCGGCTTCTCCTCCACATTCCGTGTGTTTGCCGAACAGTGTCCGGCTTCCTTATCAATGTTGCGCTTCTTGGCTTCCACGCCCAATAATGGCCATCTTCCACGCGTCGCATGAATGCGAAAAGCCAGGGTATCTTTTATGTTTTACCCCCTAGCTGTGCAAATAATCTGCGTATAAGAGAGGCAAGAATCCAGATCCCAATCACACCATCTTCCTTTCGCGAGTACTCATCGGAGCGCCTCCAACCAAAAATCCATTCCATCATGGACCATCGACGCGGCTCCTCCTCTCGCGCTCCCAGCCCAATGCCAGGAGACTGGCCGAGATGTTTTGTCCCGCACAGCGAGCTGGTGACGCTCCAAGCAAAGGGATATCTCCCTCCAGCCTTCATGGTCCCGGTTCGAGCCGGGTTGGCCACCTTCCAAGGTGGGAAGCAAGCGGAGGCTACCCCAAGTCCCAACAAAGGGGAGCGGGTATGCTTCGTCCCCTATCTGAAAAGGGGGCTCGGATTTCCTATACATCCGTTCCTCCGCGGGCTCCTGGAGTTCTACGGACTCCAGCTCCATCACCTCACGCCCGCCTCTATCCTGCATATCGCGGGCTTCGTAGCTCTTTGCGAGCTATTTCTGGGCATCGAGCCCCATTTTGCACTGTGGAAGAGGTTGTTCTGCCTCGTACCCCGCTCTCATGAGGGGTCCATATATCAAGTGGGCGGCGCCGAAATATGGCGCATTGCCGGGACCGGATATCCATCCGAAACCCCTAAGAAGGCATCCGAAGACTGGCCTTCGGAATGGTTTTACATAGAAGACGCTCCGCTGCCGGACCCTGTTCGGATCGGCCTCCCGGAGTTTTGTACTGCTCCTCTGAAGAAACGCCTTAGTTGGCGTCCGCGGAGCCCCCAACTGGAGGAAGACAAGAGCGTCCATTATATGATGGGCCGGATAAGGTTACTGGCCCATTCCGGGTTGACCATGATTGGAGTCATGGCAACATGCATTATGCGGGGGGTGCAGCCACTACAATACAGGGGCCACCCCATGTGGGATTTCAACGGGGAGGACGATGCCACCCGTCATGGCCGCAAAGGGCCGGGTTCGGCCGAGGACCTAGCGAAGATCCTGTCCGGCCTGTACAAGGGGAAGGAGGACTTCCTCCAGACGAACCCGTTGAATGGATTCTCCATGAATAACCCTCGGCGCTGGGTAAGCGAACACTTTACGTGCCCGACCCATGGTTTCAAAGTTTAAGTTTCTTATATTATGTTTTTTGACGCAGGAGCTGCGTCGGGTTGTGGAGGACATGCTAAGTCCAACTCCGCAACCCGAGGATCCAGAGAGATCCCAGGATCCGGCCTCCGAAGAGGATCCGGACATAAAGGTGGAGCTAATCGACGGGGTGTTCCACCAGCTCAGCATGGATAATGCTTTAGTTGCCATTACGGCTGACTACCCCGGACTATATCCGGCTTCCCAGGTGATTGTGACTGAAGTCCCGACACCATTATTTCTTCCTTGCTCATTTCTGACCTTCGCATACGATGGTGTTTTGCAGGAAGCGCCTTCAAGGCGGGAAGCCGAGCCCGCGGCGGCTGACCAACAAAGGCCAGTCCGGACCAGTAGGCGGAAGAGGAGCACGGCGCGGATTGAAATGTCGCCGCAAAGGTATAGCTCACAGTTCATTATTTGGAGCAACGTTCCTAGGAAGCGTTTGAGTGCTCATGACCTTTGTAGGAGAAAAAGCGCCCGCCGGACTGCGGGCGTAGAGGTTGCCAATCCAACCTCTACCATCCAGGCTCTAGCGCCTGGTCTGGAGGGGGAGGCAAGCGCAAGGCGCGAGCCGGACACTCCACCAATGGAGGATGCCGACAGACTGTCCGCCACCAAGTCTGAGGTGGAGAGCGCCATGAACCGCAGCGCCACGGACAAGATTTCGTGGCGTGCTTCTCCCCGAGGCGTTGAATGCCTTTAACGCTGGGACGCGCACTCCTCGTGCCGCTCAAGATGGTTTTACCAGAGCCGCGGAGCAGTATGTAAAAGACATACGGGTAAGAGAATTTAATAGTTGTATATGCCAGCAGCCCCCGAGACTTAAAGTAGTTATATTAACTGATTTAAGGATCATTTGAAACGCAGTATCTTACGGAGAAGAATACCCAACTGTCTCAGGAGCTGCAAGAGTGCAAGGCCCTACTCGAGGCCGCACTTGCTGCTGCAGGAGGAAACACAGAGACCCCTCCTGGTAACATGTTATTTTAAAAAATATAAGCGGTGTGCGGCGTGCGCGCAAGTCTAATGATGACATTGCAGGTGCTGCCGGACAAGATCCGGACAGGCAAGAACTACTGCGCCAGCTGAAGGCCGACGAGAGGGTGCTGAATAAAGTGCAGTAGGAAAGGAACAAGCTCCAGGATGCCCACGCCCAGCTCGGAGAAGAGCTGAAAGGTGTTCGGGCCGAGCTGTCTGGCTCCGTTAAGGAGAATCAGCGGCTTCGTCGCGGCATCTATAGTAAGCGCTTGAGCGAACTCCTTTGAAAAGAAGAGTTCGGCGAGGAAGTCAATTGACAAAATATGTCTATAAGTATACTCACAGGTCGCCCTGCGGAGGAGATGCCCGTATCGACGGGTGATCAACTTCCCGAACTGTTGCAGCTGCTCGAACGAGTTCGGCAGGCAATGAGCGGCGCTGTCCACGCTTTATGGCGGCCCTTTCCTGCCCGAGGGCCTTGGGGAGCTTATGGAGAAGCTTGAGAATGCGGCAGTGCTTCCATTTATGGAAGATTTCGGCCTGCCGCCAAGGTGCCAGGGAGGCCTGGGCCATGGTGAAGATGCGGTACAAGAAGGCGGATCCCAACCATATGGCCGAGGTCGGACCTGTGGGGCCCGATGGGAAGGAGATCCCTGTGAGTTTAGTATACGGCTAACTAGAATTGGCCGCTAAATTTTCCCAATGGGACTGTAAATTAGATAGCCTATTAGATGGGATTGAGGAGGAATACGGTCAGTGGATTTGACAATGTATTTTAAAATGACATGTAAAATGCCTTCTAGCCGGATTGTAGATCGTTTGTCTTTGCCGACCTTTTCGCTTCAACCTCGGGACCCTAGAGTCCAGAGTGTGTCTGAATACCTTCTCGGTTAAGAAACAACCGGGGCATGCATGGAGACCAGCGTAGGGGTCATTAGTGCTTTATCGCATAAGTGCCCAACTAGTTATGTTATATTACATGGTTAGTAAGAAACATCTTCCAGGAGAATAGTTCCGTAAGGGTTCCTTTCCACAGGAGACATGCCCTAAAGTGCATGTCCGGTCTCGAAAAAGAGAGAAAAACATCCGGGGCAGATAAATAAGTAGGTAAAAATCATCTTTCAAGTCACAGATCAATATTCCCTTAAGAACGCTAGCTTTCGGCTTCACCCGTCTGAGGTACACATCCGGTGACCGGCAAGAATAATCGCAGAGGTGCTCCTTTACCTCCTAGCCGAACAATCGAGAACGAGGGGTAAGCACAGGAGCCAGGCAACCCAGCTTGGCCAAAACTTAAGTCATATCGATGCATATAATGGTGAATAAAAGGTACATGTGGAAGCTTGACACATGTGCTGGGCATGAAGCCCTTATAATTAAGCTTCTGGTAAAGAAGCCCCCAGGTATAATGAGTGCGGATGGCACATCAAGTGTGTGCGAACAATGTGCAAGTAGGCCCTTAAGGGCTTTTTAGGAAAAGGGTTGAGAGAAGAAAGAGAAACAAAAGACAGCTGAAGTGTAAAAGTTTGGATGGGGGAAGGGGACGAACTCTTAGTCCGGCGCTAGGCATAGAATCTTCGGAGGTGGGCTGCGTTCCATGGGTTCGGCTCGAGTCGGTTGTCCGACGCATTTCGTAGACGGTATGCTCCACCGGTCAGGACTTGATCGATAATGAAGGGGCCCTCCCATTTGGGCTTGAGCTTGTCCTTTTTCTTGTCCGGCAGGCGTTGAACTAGTTCGCCAACGTTGTAAGTCTTGGCCCATACTTCTCTGCTTTGATATCTTCGAGCCTGCTGCTGATAGAATGCGGAACGAGCCTTGGCGACATCGCGTTTTTCCTCCAATGCGTCCAAGCTGTCCTGCCGATCTAGCTCGGCTTCTCTTTCTTCGTACATGCGCACTCGAGGTGAGTCATGAATGATATCACAGGGCAGAACTGCCTCTGCGCCGTATAGCATAAAAAATGGTGTGAATCCGATAGTACGGTTGGGCGTTGTCCGCAGCCCCCAGAGTACGGAGTCTAGCTCCTCTACCCAGTGCGTGTCAGATTTCGTAAGTGACCGCACTAGTCTGGGTTTGATGCCGCTCATTATTAGACCATTTGCTGGTTCCACTTGACCGTTGGTTTGAGGATGATAGACTGAAGCGTAATCGACCTTAATGCCCATATTTTTGCACCATGATTTAACCTCGTCGGCCGTGAAGTTCGTGCCGTTATCGGTGATGATGCTGTGGGGGAAACCATAACGGTGTAATACCTCGGAGATGAAGTCTATCACTGGTCCGGACTCTGCCGTTTTGACTGGCTTGGCCTCTATCCATTTGGTGAATTTGTCTACCATGACCAATAGGTACCTTTGCTTGTGGGTTCCTCCTTTAAGGGGTCCAACCATGTCAAGCCCCCAGACCGCGAACGGCCAGGTAATGGGTATAGTTTTGAGCGCGGTGGGTGGCATATGGCTCTGATTAGCAAAGAGCTGACAACCGACGCATCTTTGGACTAAGTCATGAGCATCTACCCGGGTCGTCGGCCAATAAAATCCTGTACGAAATGCCTTTCCTACAAGGGCCCGAGCTGCGGCGTGGTGTTCGCCTAGTCCGGCATGAATTTCAGCCAGAAAGTTTCGCCCTTTCTCTTTGGAGATACACCTTGGAAGGACTCCGGTTGTGCTTTTCTTATAAAGTTCTCCCTCATGGACCTTGTAGGCTTTAGATCGCCGGACAATGCAGCGGGCTTCATTTTCGTCTTCGGGAAGTTCCTGCCTAAGCAAGTAGGCTAGCAATGGTTCTGTCCACGGGGCGATTACTGCCATTATGTCGTGGGCTGAAGGTGTTATTTCATCGGCTGAATCGCCGGTTATGTCAGATTGCTCTGCGTCGGTTGGTGCGGCTGTTTCCGGTTTGTTATTTCCGGACTCCTCTTCCCATAGTACGGATGGCTTAAAGAGCCGCTCGGGAAGATGTTTGAGGACAGCGTCACGTTTTGCGCCGATGTGTGCCAGTACGTCGGCTGCTTGGTTATTATCCCGGGCTACGTGATGGAATTCAAGTCCGTCAAACCGAGCTGACATTTTTAGGACAGCGTTGCGATATGCTGCCATTTTCAGATCCTTGGCATCAAAGTCTCCATTTATTTGGGATATTGCAAGGTTTGAATCCCCGCGCACCTCTAGGCGTTGAATGCCCATGGAGATTGCCAACCGGAGGCCATGTAAAAGGGCCTCGTATTCGGCTGCGTTGTTGGAGTCCGTGTACATTATCTGAAGTACATATTGGACTATATCCCCGGTTGGGGACGTCAATACGACGCCAACCCCCAATCCGGCCAACATTTTAGAGCCGTCGAAGTGCATAATCCAATTGGAGTATGCGCCGTACTCGTTAGGGAGTTCGGCTTCGGTCCATTCAGCGACAAAGTCAGCCAAAACATGTGACTTTATAGCTCGCCGAGGTTTGTAAGTTATATCGAATGGTAAGAGCTCAATGGCCCATTTTGCAATCCTGCCCGTCGCGTCGCGGTTGTTTATACTGTCGTTGAGGGGTACTTCGAGGCCATCGTTATCGAACACTCTTGAAAGTAGTGTCGAGCTTCCGGATGCCATGAACACTGCATCGCTATCTTTTGATAGTGCGGTAACGGAATTGCAGGGGTTAACACAAAGGATACGTAGTACACTGGTTTTTGAAGAGGGAATTTATGCCCTTCGGTCTCTCGTTCGACGACGAGTACCGCGCTTACAACTTGATGTGTTGCCGCGATGTATAACAACATTGGTTCGCCCAGATTGGGCGCAGCCAGGACCGGATTCGTTGCCAATATGGCTTTTATTTCTTTGAGTCCGGTAGTGGCAGCATCCGTCCACTCGAAGTGTTCGGTGCGCCTAAGGAGGCGATAGAGGGGCAATGCCTTTTCTCCTAGACGGGAGATAAAGCGGCTTAGAGCCGCCACACATCCAGTCACTTTTTGTATTTGTTTGAGGTCTTTTGGAATATCTAGCTGTGACAGGGCTCAGATTTTTGCTGGGTTTGCTTCAATTCCTCTACCGGATACAATGAAGCCCAGGAGCTTTCCGGCTGGTACGCCGAAAACGCATTTTTCCGGATTTAGCTTGATGTCATATGCTCTGAGGTTGTCGAATGTGAGCCTCAAGTCATCTACTAGAGTTTCGACGTGTTTGGTTTTGATGACTACGTCGTCTACGTATGCCTCTACTGTTTTGCCGATCTGGGTGGCCAGACATGTTTGAATCATGCGCTGATATGTTGCGCCGGCGTTTTTAAGTCCGAAAGGCATCGTGTTGAAGCAGAATGGTCCATATGGAGTGATGAATGCTGTTGCGGCTTGGTTCGCTTCCGCCATCTTGATTTCATGGTAGCCGGAGTATGCGCCAAGGAAGCACAAAGATGAATCGGGTCTGTGTGTAGCATCGATTATCTGGTCGATGCGGGGAGGGGAAGGATCCTTTAGGGCAGGCCTTGTTGAGGTCTTTAAAATCGACACATAGGCGCCAGGATTTGTCCTTCTTGGTACCATTACCGGGCTTGCTAGCCAATCCGGATGTTTGATATCTCGATGAATCCGCTTCCAATAGTTTGGCTAGCTCTTCTCCCATTGCCTGTCTTTTGGGTTCGGAAAATCGTCGAAGAGCTGTTTGATCGCCTTGAATCCTTTTAGGATGTTTAGGCTGTGTTCGCCAATCTGCGTGGGATTCCGGCATATCCGAAGGGTGCCAAAAAAATGTCCCAATTTTCCCAAGGAATTCTCAGATCTGGCGTCTACATCGAGGTTCAACTGTGCCCCGATGGAAGCTGTCTTTATCGGGTCCATTGGATGGACCTGGAATTTTACTATTTCATCCGCTCGTTTAAACGAGGTGGACTTGGATCTCTTATCGAGTATCACATCGTCCCTATTCACAGTAGAGCGCAGCGCAGTGAGTTCTTCTGCCGCTAGGGCTTCGGATAGTGCCTCCAGGGCTAATGCGGCTGTCTTTTTTTCGGCGCGGAGTGCTATGTCCGGATCACTAACGAGAGTGATTATTCTGCCGGGCCCAGGCATTTTGAGCTTCATGTACCCGTAATGGGGTACGGCTTGAAAAATTGTGAATGCCTCTCGTCCTAATATAGCGTGATATCCGCTGTTGAACGGGGCCACTTGGAACGTGACTTCTTCGGATCTGTAATTGTCCGGCAAGCCAAACACCACATCGAGTGTGATTTTTCCGATGCAGCGCGCTTCCCGGCTAGGGATTATTGCTCTGAAGGTTGTGCTGCTTCTCTCAATGCGGCTCCAGTCTATTTCCATTTTTTGAAGAGTTTCCTCGTAGATGAGGTTTAATCCACTGCCGCCATCCATGAGGACCTTTGTAAGTCGAAAGCCGTCCACTATTGGACCAAGTACCAGTGCGGCTGGTCCTCGGGCTGTTCGGAATTTAGGTTCGTCGCTGGCGTTGAAGGTGATGGCTGTGTCGCTCCATGGATTTGTTGTTGCTACTTGGTAGACTTCGGCGAGGCTGCGGATTGTTCGCTTCGCATATTATTTGATGCGAAAGTCTCAAGATCGTTGATACCGCATCGGTATTGTTGGAGTGGTTTTCGGGGCTAGAAGCTCCTCGCCACTTTTGGCCACCGCCGTAATATCCAACATGCTCAAGGCTATGTGTTGGGATGGCGCCCTCTGTACTGTGAATTTTACAGGGTCCGCTAAGCCATCCCTCCAGTACGGTTCCGTGCCCTTTATGGGGTTTTTGCTTTTTGGTTTTCGTATCTGGTTCCTTAGTGTAATGTATCATTTTGTTGCGGACTAGGGTTGTAGTCGGGGCCGGATTGTCCCAAAACTTATTTTCGGTTGTCCGGAAACTCTCCATCGCACAAGATTTCAGACTATGGACGCTTGGTCGTGGCGTGTATTTTCACGACGGCTGACGGCGTTCAAGATTCCCTCGTCCGTGCAATTATTGCAGAAAATTGAGATTGTGTTTTCCTCTCGGCAGTCCTTTATCCTGTCCATAACCAGGAGGAATCTGGCCCAGTAGTGATGTACTGTCTCAGCGGGCCCTTGTCGGATTAGAGATAGATCGCATATGTCTGGGCGGGTGGGTGGAATTAAGTCCAGAACCCTACCCATGTCAAGGCTCGAAGGCCGAGAAGTTTCGAAATTTGGAAGCTTGGATTGTTGGACGTTGTCCAATGAGTCTGGTCCGATGCCTGACTTTAAGTTCAGTCCTTGATCGAAGTCCGTCCCTCCGCGGGAATCCGGCATGGGGGGTTCAGGAGCCCGGACATGACTAGTTTTCAATACAGGAGAAGAGTCGCCGCATTGTTCCTCTACCTCTGCAACGTGGTGGGTGACCTCGGGAGAGTTAATCTCTCTCAGATCGGTTTTAAGCCCAATCTGATTATAGTCTGTAGCGACTCCCAGGGCGGCAATGCAATCCAAGAGCTTGTTTACGGACGAGAGCTCTATTGGATCCAGCCGCTCGGCGAATTCCGAGCTGACGTGAAGATTGCTTGTGACAACTTGAGAGGTCATTGTCGAAGCGGTGGCCGGACAGGCGGTCATAAGAAAACCACCTAGCCGGATAGTTTGGCCGACAGCCAAGGCTCCTTTGGCGAAAATATCGTCCTTGAAGACGGGAGGAGGCATCCTTCCTATCGGTGACGGCACAGAGGAACTCTCAATGAAAGCACCAATGTTGGTGTCAAAACCGGCGGATCTCGGGTAGGGGGTCCCGAACTGTGCGTCTAGGCGGATGGTAACAGGAGACAAGGGACACGATGTTTTTACCCAGGTTCGGGCCCTCTCGATAGAGGTAAAACCCTACTCCTGCTTGATTGATATTGATGATATGGGTAGTACAAGAGTGGATCTACCACGAGATCAAGGAGGCTAAACCCTAGAAGCTAGCCTATGGTATGATTGTTGTAATGGTTGTCCTACGGACTAAAGCCCTCCGGTTTATATAGACACCGGAGAGGGCTAGGGTTACACAGAGTCGGTTACAATGGTAGGAGATCTACATATCCGTATCGCCAAGCTTGCCTTCCACGCCAAGGAAATTCCCATCCGGACACAGGACGGAGTCTTCAATCTTGTATCTTCGTAGTCTTGGAGTCCGGCTGACGATGATAGTCCGGCTGTCCGGACACCCCTTAGTCCAGGACTCCCTCAGTTACCGTTACCACCGCTATCGTTACTCTACTATCATACTACTATGCTACTGATCGCTTTGTTGTAGATATTTAATCTCTAGGTGTGGTTGAATTGACAACTCAATTGCTAATACTTACAAATATTCTTTGGCTCCCCTTATGTCGAATCAATAAATTTGGGTTGAATACTCCACCCTAGAAAAATGTTGCGATCCCCTATACTTGTGGGTTATCAAGGGGTGGGTCCAATCCCACGCTACTGCTAACACTAGTAGTACTACTATGGTGTCAGACCCACATACTGCTTACAATTAGCTGCAGCGCCCTAGCAGTAGCGCCGGCCCCCACGCTACTGCTAGCCCTTAACCTCGTGCTACTAGTAGGGTTTTCCCTAGTAGTGTTAGTCAACCGCCATGGGGGTCCTCGACCCACCTAGTCAGGAGACGACGTGGTGAGTACCCACTACTAGGGAAAACCTTATACACAGAACTTTATGTAAGTGCATCTAGTACCACCCCTTGTTGGTTTTGGAGTATTGACGACAAAGTTGGTTGAGAGACTAATGCGTTTGTGAGAATTGCAGGATAACGCAGGTAGTGTCCCTCATTGATTCGGTTTACCTACCAGAGATGACCCCTAAAAATGTATGAAGACATTGAAGAAAATGGTGGTATGTGAAGATATTCACATTGAAGACTATGACATGAGAAGACATTGAGTGAAGCCTATGGAGCGCGAAGACAGTGTCGTTTCGTTGTTTCCTTTTCTTCTTTGTTGAGTCATAGGAACCACCGTACTGTTAAGTGGGGTCCAAGTGAACTAAGTCAGAATGACTGAAGTGATGCTCAACCAAAATCCTATGTCTTCGAGCGAAGACAATGAGAGCAAATCTTATCCAGAGCTGGATGAGTCAGCTTTGCTTGTAGCCCAAGTAAAGTTGTCGTGTAAGTTTGAAATCTGACCGTTGGAACGCGTGTCAGTTCCTTAGTGACCCAGGGTCATTTCGGACATATCAGGTTGGGTTGCCTTGTGGCTATAAATACCCCACCCCCCACACCATAAATTGGTGGCTGCTCAGAGTTAGTTTACGGCTTTTGTCGTTTGAGAGCAACCCACCTCGAAGCCTTTGAGAGAGAGAAATCCTTGCGAGGACAAAGCCCAAACACCCAGAGCCAAAGAGTGTTAGGCATCACTGCAGTCTTTACGTCATGTGACTCGAAGACTTATTACACTTGAGGACTGTGAATCCTCCAGCCAGTTAGGCGTCGCGTTCTGAGCATCCAAGAGTCATTGTGGATCGCCGGTGAACGAAGTCTGTGAAGGTTCGAAAGTCTACCTTGAAGACTTACCAGAGTGATTGGGCGAGGACTAGGTGTCCTTATCTCAAGGGGAATAAGGTGAAGACACGGTCTTCTGAGTTGAATCTCAGCCTCCCTAACCAGACGTCTGCTTGTCACAAAGAATCGAACTGGTCCAACAAATCCTGTGTCTTCAACAAGTGACTGGTTCTATCCTCTTCCCTTTTTACTTAGTGTTTGTCTTCATGAAGTCATTGCTTAATCGTCATACCTGTGTGATTTCATTGCTTGACTACTATCGTTTGTTGGCTTCATACTATCTTCCATCCTGATCCTTACTACCTAGCTGCTATTAGTCTTTGTACTTTCACATTATCGCATACTTGACTATGGCTTGCTTTGTGTAGTTTATCTTCCGCTGCATATCAATTAGGCCATTTCTATTGTTTGTCTTCGAAACTTCCATGTTTTGAAGACGTCTGTAAAAATTGCCTATTCGCCCCCCCTCTAGTCGATAACTAGCACTTTCAATTGGTATCAGAGCAAGGTACTCCCTTGTTCTGTGTGATTCTGTTTAACCACCTGGAGTTTAGCTATGTCGACTGCAGGGATAATCAAAGTCTCCGCTGCTTGCCCCGTGTTCGATGGAACTGAATATCCCTACTGGAAGAATAAGATGTGCATGCATCTTGAAGCCATTGATGTCGACCTCTGGTACGTCGTCAAGAACGGCGTTCCCAAAACTGGTGAAGGTGTCACCCCCACTGATGTCAAGAAGTTCATTCAACTGGATTCTACTGCAAAGAACAACATCTGTGGTCATCTGACCAAAGGACAGTATGGCTGTGTGAGTGCTCTGGAAACGTCGAAGCTAGTCTGGGACTGGCTATCCAAGGTTAACGAAGGCGTCTCAACCCAGAGAGATCAAAGGATCAGTGTTCTTCGCAACCTCTTCAACCGCTTCAAGAGAAACGACAATGAAAATGTCCAGCTCAGGTTTGATCATCTGACTGACATCACAGATGAGCTTCAGGCTCTCGGCGCCACTGAGATTACCAAGCATGAAATCGTCAAGACACTACTGAGATCACTTGACAGCTCCTTTGACACTCTTGCCCTCATGATACAAGAACGCCCTGACTTCAAGACACTCGATCCGTCTGATATACTTGAGAGGCTCAACACACATGAGTTCCAGCTTTCTGAGAAAAGAGATATCTATGGTCCCAACTATGGCCGAACTCGCGCTTTAAAGGCAAAAGTTGTTTCCTCATCTGAAGAAGAATCTGACTACGGTTCTGATGATCCTGAAGACATTGGAAAGGAACTCACTATGCTTGTGAAAAAGTTCCAGAAGTTCACCAAGAAGAAAGGCTTCAGAAGTCTTCACGATCTAGCTCAAGAAATGATGAAGCTTCCACTCATGACAACAAGAAGAGAACATGTCACAAGTGCAAGAAGCCTGGACACTATATCTCTGAGTGTCCACAGTGGGACAATGAGAAGAAGAAGAAGAAGAACATGGAATATGATTCTAATGACAAGAAGAAGAAGAAATCTTCAAAGTCTTCTTCCAAGTCCTCATCAAGGTCTTCATCTCATAAGAAGAGCTCATCTGGCAAGGCTCATGCTTTTGTTGGCAAGGAAATGGATTCAGAGGAGGAGTCTGCATCTGAGGAGGTGGAGGTGGAGTCTGGAGAGGAGTCTGACTCTAGCCACAGCCTATGTTGCCAAGTCCATCTTCAACACCGAAGACACTGACTTCCACACCAACGCTGAAGCTGATGACAAGGACGATCCTGCTCCCACCTACTGCTTCATGGCACGTGGTGCAAAGGGTACGACACCAAAAGCTTCAGATTGGATTATTGACAGCGGATGCACTAATCATATGACTGGTGATCGAAATCTTCTCATGGACTCAACCTTACATCCATCAGACAAGAGTCACATCACGTTTGCTGACACTGGTAAAAGCAAGGTATTGGGTCTAGATAGAGTTGCAATCTCAAAGGATCAACACATGGATAAAGTGAAGCTTGTTGAATCCCTTGGTTTCAACTTAATGTCTGTCTCAATGCTTTGTGACTTAAACATGATTGTGCTATTCGGGAAATATCGTTGCCTTGTACTAATGGAATCTGAGAAGTCTCTAGTCTTTGAAGGGTATCGAAAAGATGATCTATACATGGTAGATTTCTCAGCAGGTCCACAGCTTGCCGTATGTCTTCTTGCAAAAGCTTCAGAATGCTGGCTATGGCATCGGAGGCTGGGGCATGGTGGCATGAGGAACTTACACACACTCATCAAGAAGAAGCATGTCATAGGCATCGAGGGTGTCAAGTTCAAGAAGGATCATTTGTGTGGTGCCTGCAAAGCTGGAAAGATGACAAGGGCAAAACACCCGTCGAAGACAATCATGACTACATCTCAACCCTTCGAGCTGTTACACATGGACTTATTTGGCCCTACTCACTATTCTACCCTCACAACAACTACTTGTCTCTATGGCTTCGTCATTGTTGATGACTACTCAAGATACTCATGGGTGCACATAATTCTCTACAAGACTGAAGTGTAAGATGTCTTCAGACGCTTCGCTAATCGAGCAATGAACAATTATGGTGTGAAGATCAAGCATATCAGAAGTGACAACAGCACTGAGTTCAAGAACACAGGGCTTGATCTTTATCTGGATACAATGGGAATCACTCATGAGTTTTCTGCTCCATACACTCCTCAGCAAAATGGCATCGTGGAGCGCAAGAACAGAACCCTCATTGAGATGGCTCGAACAATGCTCGACGAGTACAAGACACCAAGAAAGTTCTGGCCAGAAGCTATTGATACAGCATGTCACATCATCAACCGTGTTTACATCCATAAGCTTCTGAACAAAACATCCTATGAGCTCCTTACTGGCAAGAAGCCAAATGTCAGCAACTTCAAAGTATTTGGAGCTAGGTGCTGGATCAAGGATCCCCATCACAAGTCAAAATTTGCACCTTAAGCTCACGAAGGCTTCATGCTTGGCTACAGAAAGGACTCTCACTCTTACAGAGTCATCAACCTCAATCTCTACAAAAACATTGAAACTGTGGACATGAGATTTGATGAAACCAATGGTTCACAAAGAGAGCTCCTGCCAAGTACACTAGATGAAGCTCCGCCCAGTGAATCGATCAAGCTGATGGGAACTGGTGAAATCATGCCTTCTGAAGCATAGCCTGAAGAGGAACTTATCATTTCTGCATCTAACCAATCAGAAGACAATGCACAGACTGAAGACAATACTCCAAATGATGACAATGATCAGCAAGAGCAAAGTCTTTGTCCTGTTCATCCTCGAGTTGCAAATGAAGTACAAATTGAGAAGATAATTGATAGCATCAATGCACCTGGTCCACTTACTCGCTCAAGAGCAACACAGTTAGCAAATTTCTGTGGGCACTTTTCTTTTGTGTCAATATCAGAACCCAAGAAAGTTGTTGAAGCCTTTATGGAACCTGAATGGATACAAGCAATGCAAGAGGAACTTCAATAGTTCAAGCTGAACAATGTTTGGGAACTTGTCAAGCGTCCTCACCCTCGCAAGCATAACATTATTGGTACAAAATGGATATATCGAAACAAGCAAGATGAGCATGGTCAAGTAGTCAGAAACAAAGCACGTCTTGTGGCTCAAGGATATACTCAAGTAGAAGGAATTGACTTCGATGAAACATTTGCTCCCGTGGCTAGGCTTGAAGCTATTCGCATACTGCTAGCCTATGCTAATCACCACAACATTTTGCTACATCAAATGGATGTGAAGAGTGCATTTCTCAACGGCAAGATTGAAGAAGAAGTGTACGTGGCTCAACCACCTGGCTTTGAAGATCCAAAACATCCTGATATGGTGTACAAGCTAAACAAAGCACTGTATGGCCTCAAACAAGCTCCTCGCTTTGGTATGATATTTATCAAAGACTTCCTGAAGAGCAAAGGCTTCAAACCTGGATCCCTTGACCCCACACTCTTCACGAAGACATATGATGGTGAACTGTTTGTGTGCCAAATATATGTGGATGACATTATCTTCGGATGCACCAACCAGAAGTATAGTGATGAATTTGGATACATGATGCAAGAGCAATATCAGATGTCCATGATGGGTGAGCTGAAATTCTTCCTTGGTCTTCAAATTCATCAGCAAAGGAATGGCATCTTCATATCTCAAGAAAAATACCTCAAAGATTGTCTGAAGAAGTTTGGAATGGAAGATTGCAAAGGCTATACGACGCCAATGCCAGCCAAACACCATCTTGTTCCCGACGACAATGGTAAAGAGTTCGATCAAAAGGTATACCGCTCCATGATTGGTTCTTTACTTTATCTATGTGCATCTAGGCCAGATATTATGCTTAGTATTTTCATGTGTGCTCGATTCCAAGCGGCACCAAAGGAATCGCATCACTTAGCTGTGAAGCGAATTCTTCGATATTTGGCTTACACCCCGACACTCGGATTATGGTATCCCAAGGGCTCAAAATTTGATTTGATTGGTTTCTCGGATGCCGATTATGCTGGTGACAAGGTGGATCGCAAGTCTACATCAGGCACATGTCACTTTCTGGGACGATCACTTGTTTGTTGGTCTTCAAAGAAGCAGAACTGTGTCACTCTCAACTGCTGAATCTGAATACATTGCTGCGGGATCTTGCTGCGCTCAGCTTCTATGGATGAAGCAAACTCTCAAGGATTATGGCATCAATCTGAAACAAGTACCTCTCTTCTGCGACAACAAAAGCGCCATCAAGATTGCCAGCAATCCAGTCCAGCACTCGAAGACAAAGCACATTGAAATTCGTCATCACTTTCTCAGAGATCATGTCATGAAGAAAGATATTGACATCATTCACGTCAACACTGAAGAGCAACTGGCAGATATCTTCACAAAGCCCTTGGATAAGAAAAGGTTTTGCAAGTTACTGTAAGTGCATCTAGTGCCACCCCTAGTTGGTTTTGGAGTATTGACGACAAAGTTGGTTGAGGGACTAATGCGTTTGTGAGAATTGCAGTATAACGCAGGTAGTGTTCCTCATTGATTCGGTTTACCTACCGAAGATGACCCCTAAAAATGTATGAAGACATTGAAGACAATGGTGGTATGAGAAGATATTCATATTGAAGACTATGACATGACTGCGTGAAGACTGTGGAGCGCGAAGACTGTGTGGTTTCGTTGTTTCCTTTTCTTCTTTGTTGAGTCATAGGAACCACCCTACTGTTAAGTGGGGTCCAAGTGAACTAAGTCAAAGTGACTGAAGTGATGCTCAACCCAAATCCTATGTCTTCGAGCGAAGACAATGAGAGCAAATCTTATCCAGAGCTGGATGAGTCAGCTTTGCTTGTAGCCCAAGTAAAGTTGTCGTGTGTGTTTGAAATCTGACCGTTGGAACACGTGTCAGTTCCTTAGTGACCCAGGGTCATTTGGACAAATCAGGTCGGGTTGCCTAGTGGCTATAAATAGCCCACCCCCTACACCATAAATTGGTGGCTGCTCAGAGTTTGTGCACGGCTTTTGTCGTTTGAGAGCAACCCACCTCAAGCATTTGAGAGAGAAAATCCTTGCGAGGACAAAGCCCAAACACCCGAGCCAAAGAGTGTTAGGCATCATCAAGTCTTTACATGCAGGTGACTGAAGACTTATTACACTTGAGGACTGTGAATCCTCCAAATTGTTAGGCGTCGCGTTCTGAGCATCCAAGAGTCATTGTGGATTGCCGGTGAACGAAGTCTGTGAAGGTTTGGAAGTCTACCTTGAAGACTTACCAGAGTGATTGGGCGAGGACTGGGTGTCCTTAGCTCAAGGGGAATAAGGTGAAGACATGGTCTTTTGAGTTAAATCTCAGCCTCCCTAACCAGATGTACAGTTGTCACAGCAACTGGAACTGGTCCAACAAATCCTGTGTCTTCAACAAGCGACTGGTTCTATCCCTTTCCATCCTTTACTTAAGTTTGTCTTCGTGAAGTCACTGCCTATATGTGTATCTGTTTGACTTCATTGTTTGACTACTACTGTTGATTGGCTTCATACTATCTTCCATCCTGATCCTTACTACTTAGCTGCTATTAGTCCTATACTTTCACATCATTGCATATTTGACTATGGCTTGCTTATGGTAGATTATCTTCCGCTGCATATCAACTAGGTCATTTCTATTGTTTGTCTTTGAAACTTCTAAGTTTTGAAGACTTTCATAAAAATCGCCTATTCACCCCCCCCCCCTCTAGTCGATACTAGCACTTTCAATTGGTATCAGAGCAAGGTACTCCCTTGTTTTGTATGATTCTGTTTAACCACCTGGAGTTTCAGCTATGTCGACTGCAGGGATAATCAAAGTCTTCGCTGCTTGTCCGGTGTTCGATGGAACTGAATATCCCTAGTGGAAGAATAAGATGCGCATGCATCTTCAAGCCATTGATGTCGACCTCTTGTATGTCGTCAAGAACGGCGTTCCCAAAACTGGTGAAGGTGTCACCCCCACTGATGTCAAGAAGTTCATTCAACTGGACTCTACTGCAAAGAACATCATCTGTGGTCATCTGACCAAAGGACAGTATGGCCGTGTGAGTGCTCTGGAAACGTCGAAGCTAGTCTGGGACTGGCTATCCAAGGTCAATGAAGGCGTCTCAACCCATAGAGATCAAATGATCAGTGTTCTTCGCAACCTCTTCAACCTCTTCAAGAGAAACGACAATGAAAATTTCCAGCTCACGTTTGATCATGTGACTGACATCACAAATGATCTTCAAGCTCTTGGCGCCACTGAGATCACCAAGCATGAAATCGTCAAGACACTGCTGAGATCACTTGACAGCTCCTTTGACACCCTTGCCCTCATGATACAAGAACGTCCTGACTTCAAGTCACTCGATCCGTCTGATATACTTGAGAGGCTCAACACACATGAGTTCCAGCTTTCTGAGAAAAGAGATATCTATGGTCCCAATTATGGCCAAACTCGTGCCTTGAAGGCAAAAGTGGTTTCCTCATCTGAAGAAGAATCTAACTGCGGTTCTGATGATCATGAAGACATTGGAAAGGAACTTGCCATGCTTGTGAAGAAGTTTTAGAGGTTCACCAAGAAGAAGGGCTTGAGAAAGTCTTCACGATCTAGCTCCAAGAATGATGAAGCTTCCACCCATGACCACAAGAAGAGAACCTACCACAAGTGCAAGAAACCTGGTCACTACATATCTGAGTGTCCACCGTGGGACAATGAGAAGAAGAAGAAGAAGAGCAAGGAATATGATTCTGATGACAAGAAGAAGAAGAAATCCTCAAAGTCTTCTTGCAAGTCTTCATCACACAAGAAGAGCTCATCAGGCAAGGCTCGTGCCTTTGTTGGCAAGGAAATGGATTCAGAGGAGGAGTTTGCTTTTGAGGAGGCGGAGGTGGAATCTGGAGAGGAGTCCGACCCTGGCGTTGCAAGTCTGGCTCTAGCCACAACCTATGTTGCCAAGTCCATCTTCAACACTGAAGGCAATGACTTCCACACCAACGCTGAAGCTGATGACATGGACGATCCTGCTCCCACCTACTGCTTCATGGCACGTGGTGCCAAGGTAAAATCACGCGATGCTTACTTTCAAACATCAAGTGAAGATGACTCTGATTGTGAATCCAAACCCAGCTACAAAACACTTGCTAAAATTGCTACCGAACAACAAAGGGCTATGGAACATACTCAAAAACTGTTAGACAAAAGCGATGACCTGTTGGACGCGGAAATGACACGTTCACAGTCCTTAGTAGAAGACATAAAAAATCTTCATGCTAAGTACCAAGAACTTCAAAGTCTTCATGAGATGCTCTCAACCACATATGAAAAGTTCTCCTATGATTATCTTCAAAGGAAGCAAGAACTTGAGAAATTGAAAGCGACTCATGAAGATCTTCAAAAAGAGAATGAGTCACTTCGCGCTCAACAGATCAGTCCCGCTCAGGATGGATTTGAACCACCATGTCTAAAATGCATTGAGCGTGATAACGCTACATCTGTTGCTGAATGTTCCACTGCTGCTGCTGTTTCATTGTCTTCAACTACTGATGTGGTTACTAACCCCTCTGCGGAGGATACCACTACTATTGCTGATGAAAATGCTAGGTTGAAGACATTGCTTGAAACAGGGATGTACAAAAGTTTGAAGGGACATCAGACACTCTGCGATGTCCTCAAAAAGCAGATTCTGAACCGAAACCCTAGGAAAGAGGGTGTTGGGTTCGAGAGGAAAATGAATGCTGATGGTTCCTACTGGAAGCCTGAGCAGTATCCCAAAACCACTTGGGTTGCTGCAAAGGAACCTTCAGTGGATCCATCCACTTTATCTGGATTTACCTGTGCTAATCCTATTATCATTGATGAATCCTTTGATGCAAACTATAAACTGTTCAAAAATCAGAATGGTGAAGTGTTTGTCAGGTATATTGGTACTAACTTCAGGAATGGACCTCCTATGAAGAAGATCTGGGTTCCCAAAAGCTGCCTTGAGAATCTTCTAGTGAATGTCATCATGACACCACCAGGGAAGAAGACAAACCCCAGACCAATGCAATCATATGGTCCAACGGCTTCATACGAACACAGGACTCACTTGAGTCACCCTAACGCCAATGTTTTGCAGGGAAATCATACTCAGATTCATGAATATGAGCATGTGTCTTCAAACCGCTATGTTCATAGAACTAAGAACTTTTCTGCTTATTCACATGAGTATCATTCATCTCCTGCAAGGCTATTTGCTAGGGCTTCAAAGCCGAAATTCTCAGATGCTGCACTTAGACTCATTGCTTCTAAGCCAACCCTGAAAATGTGGGTGGTGAAGAAGAATTAACTCTCTTTTGCAGAATGTAGTCCCCAGCCAGCAATCAAACGCGTCCGATATTATTGCTGGGGACCTAAAACATAAAGGGACGCATGATAAAATGAATTACTATGTATTCCACATATAAATCTCTTATCTGTCATACTGTGTGTTCTAATCTTGATCCAAGCTGTGATAATCCTAGTGTGCGTCAAATGCTTATGCTTCAAAACATACCTTGTGAAGCCTATCCTCCTAACTGCACTGTAGAGCATGTCACCAAAAGCTTCAGAATGGATTATTGACAGCGGATGCACTAATCATATGACTCGTGATCGAAGTCTTCTCATGGACTCAACCTTACGTCCATCTGACAAGAGTCAAATCACATTTGCTGACACTCGTAAAAGCAAGGTATTGGGTCTAGGTAGAGTTGCAATCTCTAGGGATCAACACATGGATAAAGTGATGCTTGTTGCATCCCTTGGGTTCAACTTAATGTCTGTCTCAATGCTTTGTGACTTAAACATGATTGTGCTATTTGGAAAATATCGTTGCCTTGTACTAATGGAATCTGACAAGTCTCTAGTCTTTGAAGGATATAGGAAAGATGATCTATACATGGTAGATTTCTCAGCAGGTCCACAGCTTGCCGTATGTCTTCTCACAAAAGCTTTAGAATGTTGGCTCTGGCATCGAAGGCTAGGACATGCTGGCATGAGGAACTTACACTCACTCGTCAAGAAGAAGCATGTCATTGGCATCGAGGATGTCAAGTTCAAGAAGGATCATCTATGTGGTGCCTGTGAAGCTGGAAAGATGACAAGGGCAAAGCACCCCTCGAAGACAATCATGAAAACATCTCAACCCTTCGAGCTGTTACACATGGACTTATTTGGACCTACTTACTACTCCACCCTCACAACAACTGCTTGTCTCTATGGCTTCGTCATTGTTGATGACTACTCAAGATACACAAGGGTTCATATAATTCTCTACAAGACTGAAGTGCAAGATGTCTTCAGGCGCTTCGCCAATCGAGCAATGAACAATTATGGCGTGAAGATCAAGCATATCAAAAGTAACAATGGCACTAAATTCAAGAACACAGGACTTGATCTGTATCTGGATACAATGGGAATCACTCACGAGTTCTCTGCTCCATACACACCTCAGCAAAATGGCATCGTTGAGCGCAAAAACAGAACCCTCATTGAGATGGCTCGAACAATGCTAGATGAATACAAGACCCCAAGAAAGTCCTGGCCTGAAGCTATTGATATAGCATGTCACATCATCAACCGTGTCTACATCCATAAGCTTCTGAACAAAACATCCTATGAGCTCCTTACTGGCAAGAAGCCAAATGTTAGTTACTTCAGAGTATTTGGAGCTAGATGCTGGATCAAAGATCCCCATCACATGTCAAAATTTGCACCTAAGGCTCACGAAGGCTTCATGCTTGGCTATGGAAAGGACTCACACTCCTATAGAGTCTTCAACCTCTTTCTCTACAAGATCGTCGAAACTGTGGATGTGAGATTTGATGAAACCAATGGTTCACAAAGAGAACTCCTTCCAAGTACACTAGGTGAGGCTCCTCCAAGCAAATCTATCAAGCTGATGGGAACTAGTGAAATAATGCCTTCTGAAGCACAGCCTGAGGAGGAACTTATCATCTCTACACCAAATCAACCTGAAGACAATGCTCAGACCGAAGACAATCCTCCCAACGATGACAATGATCAGCAAGAGCAAAGTCTTCATCATGTTAATCCTCGTGTTGCAAATGAAGTACAAATCAAGAAGATAATTGACAGCATCAATGCGCCTGGTCCGCTTACTCGCTCAAGAGCAACACAGCTAGCAAACTTCTGTGGGCACTTTTCATTTGTGTCAATATCAGAACCCAAGAAAGTTGCTGAAGCTTTTATGGAACCTGAATGGATTCAAGCCATGCAAGAAGAACTTCAACAGTTCAAGATGAATAATGTTTGGGAACTTGTCAAGCGACCTGACCCTCGCAAGCATAACATTATTGGAACAAAATGGATATATCGAAACAAGCAAGATGAGCATGGTCAAGTCGTCAGAAACAAAGCACGTCTTGTGGCTCAAGGATATACTCAAGTTGAAGGAATTGACTTCGATGAAACATTTGCTCCTGTTGCTAGGCTTGAAGCTATTCGCATACTGCTAGCCTATGCTAATCATCACAACATCTTGCTATATCAAATGGATGTGAAGAGTGCATTTCTCAATGGCAAGATTGAAGAAGAAGTATATGTCGCTCAACCTCCTGGCTTTGAAGATCCAAAACATCCTGATATGGTGTACAAGCTAAACAAAGCACTGTATGGCCTCAAACAAGCTCCTCGCGCATGGTATGATACGATCAAAGACTTCCTGAAGAGCAAAGGCTTCAAACCAGGATCCCTTGATCCCACACTCTTCACGAAAACATATGATGGCGAACTGTTTGTGTGCCAAATATATGTGGATGACATTATCTTCAGCTGCACCAACCAAAAGTATAGTGATGAGTTTGGATACATGATGCAAGAGCAAGATCATATGTCCATGATGGGAGAACTGAAGTTCTTCCTTGGTCTTCAAATTCCTCAGCAAAGCAATGGCATCTTCATATCTCAAGAAAAATACCTCAAAGATTGTCTGAAGAAGTTTGGAATGGAAGACTGCAAAGGCTACACGATGCCAATGCCAGCCAAACACCACCTTGGTCCCAACGACAATGGTAAAGAGTTCGATCAAAAGGTATACCGCTCCATGATTGGTTCTTTACATTATCTATGTGCATCTAGGCCAGATATTATGCTTAGTGTTTGCATGTGTGTTCGATTCCAAGCGGCACCAAAGGAATCGCATCACTTAGCTGTGAAGCGAATTCTTCGATATTTGGCTTACACCCCGACACTCGGATTATGGTATCCCAAGGGCTCAAAATTTGATTTGATTGGATTCTCGGATGCTGATTATGCTGGTGAAAAAGTGGATCGCAAGTCTACATCAGGACATGTCACTTTCTTGGTTGATCACTTGTCTGTTGGTCTTCAAAGATGCAGAATTGTGTATCACTCTCAACTGCTGAATCTGAATACATTGCTGCTGGATCCTGTTGTGCTCAGCTTCTATGGATGAAGCAAACTCTCAAGGACTATGGCATCAACCTGAAACAAGTACCTCTCTTCTGCGACAACGAGAGTGCCATCAAGATAGCCAACAATCTAGTCCAACACTCGAAGACAAAGCACATTGAAATTCGTCATCACTTTCTCAGAGATCATGTCATGAAGAAAGATATCGATATCATTCACGTCAACACTGAAGAGCAACTGGCGGATACCTTCACAAAGCCCTTGGATGAGAAAAGGTTTTGCAAGTTACGGTGTGAGCTAAATATCTTGGAATGCTCTAATGTCCTGTGATCAGGCACACATCCTAACACTTATGCATGTTGATGACTTAGATGTGCAGCACACAAAGTAATGTATATCTTCAATCAATGAAGATTTACACTCTGAGTGTGAATACATTAACATGGAATTTGACTTCGGAGTGCCAAGATAATTGTGCGCCGTGTCTGGGTCTAATACTTCCTATACGGTGGGTAACGCCACCACCAAATTTCTCTGTTTGAAGTGTTTCACTCATGGCGTTATTTTGCAAAGACTTTGCATTTGGTTTGTCTTCAGTTTCAATTTATCTTCATGATTTTCTACACTTCGATGATTTGATTGCTTTCTGATATATATATGAATATACTCGTGTTCTGTCCTCTACAGCATTCACTTATAGCTATGTCTTCAAGTTGAATCTTCTGAACTAAGTGAATATAATCGGTCCCTAACCTCTCTATGCTTTCTATCTCAAACTCTATCTGTCCAAATCATATGCATTCTATTGAAACTGTCGAATGTCTTCTCTGCGTCCTAGTCAGCAGAAGGCAAAGAGACAAACATTAAATTTGTTCTAAATGACTTTTCTTTATTGTTGAAATCCGGAGAAGCCGGAAGACATGCCTGGCGGGCGTGGGAACGTGGGACAACTCTGAGTATGTTGCATGCTTGCCACGTGCCCCTCGGATGTGAACCGCCAGGGGCACCAGCGTAATTGCGTTGTGCCGCTCACCTACTTATAAATACTTGTCCCCTGCGGTAAAGAAATCCTTCTTCCACCTCTCCAGCTCGTCAAAACCCTAGCGCCACCGCTAACTCTTGACGACGCCGGCGACGAAGCGCTTAGCTGCCGCGACTTCTCCGACGCCGTCCTCACGCCGGCCGCGGACATCGTCCTCTCCGCCGTTGTTGTAGGTGTCCTCCGTCGCCAAGTTAGGGCATGGTGGGCTGAACTGCTCGGTCTCCTATTCATCACATCTAGCAGTTCTTCGTGTGGTAATTATAACTCTATTTTTACCACCTTTTTGATCTTCAAGATTCATCCTGTTTACCGAAAGTGGTTTCTGCCTATTCAATGTTAGATCTATTCTGTCTGCATCTCATACTGCCTAGTCAATTCACTTAGATTTCCTGTCTAGTTTGATTCCTCACTTGTACTTGTTCACGGATTGGTACACATCTGGAACCAACTCACCTATATAAGTGAATGTCTTCGCATGATGAGGTCAATGTCTTCAAACTGATTTATCTTCAAAATCTTCTGAGAATGCATATGACCTCTTCCCCTTCCCTCGCATCTCTAATGCTGTCACAGGTACATGTCCGTGGGAGAATCCCTTGGTTCTCATAGTCTGCATTCGTTTGCAGAATACTTACAACATCATATCCATTCTCCTGAAGCCAGTTCCTGCTTGACCAACAAGCGTAAGTCTCTGAAGCCTTTGAACGTATTGAAGCCATTCAGTTTGAAGTTCATGGCTGCAGAAAAATCAGCAAGGAAGGGTGGCAGACAGCGCAGAGAAGGAACATCCAAAGATCTGCCTAATGACCTAGCAGAGCTCTACAAGACAGATCCTGGAGAGACTTATCATCAGCGCAAGACACAAATCCAATGGATTTGACGCTATTGGGATGAAGAATGGTTCAAGTACAAATTCGTGACCAAGGAATATGCAGAGAAGAATGCTATCAAGAGTCCTTGGGGTGATATTCTCTATCGAGGCCTTCAACCTAAGAACAGAGCTGAAGCTATTGCACAAGACTTCTATCCTTGCATGGTCCGTGGACCTCAGCCTGAGAATGACGATCCCACATCATTACTCTGGTGTCGTGATGATGCTCTCTTTAAGCGCAACTTCCAGCACGCAAAGGCTTCGGCCAAGGAAAACAAGAAGTCATTGGGATTAGACTTCAACCCTGGTCCCTCTGCTCCTCGTGTTGACGGCTCTCATGATGCAGAACCCAATGTCATCGGCCCCTTCTCTAACCTTGACGGCCTCATCACCTACATCTTGGTTCAGGGTGCCAGAGTAGATCATTCTGATAATGATGCTGACACTGATGAAGCCCCAGCTCCTCCTCCGAAGCCGCAGAAGCAAAAGAAGCTAAAGGCTTCTAAATCAGCACCTCCAAAAGCTTTACGTGCGAAGCCTCTGGCCACTGCACCTCCTGAAGCCAGGGTGCAGTCTGAAGATCAATCCCGTATCTCCAAGAAGACAGAGAAGAAAAAGCAACTTGTCAGGCATACTGATCAAGCCTTGACTCCTGCCGCCATTCTGCGCGAAGAACCCATTGATATGTCCAGTGATGAAGATCTTGCTGATGATGCCCTTGAGCAACTGATAAAGAGCAAGGAAGAAGTAGAAATCTTCAACAACTTGTCTCTCTTTGATGTGGCAATCATCCATAACTTCATTGATGAGTGGTTCGACACCCCCAATCTAAGCTTTGAAGATTTGCAACTTCCCATTGGCCTCAGCGTCTCTTTCAATGGCGCCATTGCTTCTGAGCTAGCTCTTGCTCAGCGCATCGTTGAGCTGAAGAACAAAATTGATTATGAGAAGGCTCAATTCAAGAAGCATGTGGCGAAGCGCAGTGTTCAAGACGTCAGAAACTTCAAGGTCATGCTGCATGAGCTTAAAGAAGCTTTTCTGAAGAAGCACCAAGAAGCTCAAGGCTCTCGTGAACGCATGAAGAGTTTGGCTGATAAGTGTGTGCTTGCCTACAATGAGGCTGAGAAGCGCAAGTCACTTGGCCATCCTGGCATTGACCCCAGGATGGCTGCAAAGAAAAAGAAGAAGCTTCTTGCTGACCAGCCTGCACCTTCAAGCCAAGAAGCCCCTCGCATTATCTTCCCAAGCAGCATGATTGGCTCGAAGCCAAAGGTCACCACAACCGCTTCAGAACAGAAGAAGACGAGGGCTGCCGAGGCTAAAGCCAGAAAGAGGAACACTACTAGGGAAAAGCCTAGCAGCAGCGCGGGTTTTGGGCCTATCGATGGCGGCAGGGAGCGCTCATGATAAGCGCTTCTGACTAACGCTAACAATAGCGCGTCTTGACACACGCTACTACTAAATTGACTTAGTAGCAGCGCTTCTTCAGAACGTCGCTACTGGTAATTAGTACTAGCGCTTCTCCTTACCCGCGCTACTACTATTATTTAGTATTTTATTTCTTTTCTTTTTCATGTTGTATTCATACACCTTTACACCAGTTTTCATACAACAGGAATTTAGAGATTGTTTTTACATCATAATGAGTTATTACATCATGGGGTGAAAGAACCGTGGAGTAGTTTCAAGTGGATGTCCATCCACTTGAAACTAATCCACGGTTCTTTCACCCAATGATATAATAATATCATCATCATCATCATCATATCATTAACAACTTAGCATCATAATACATCATTGTCATATAACACCTCCTCAATATCATCGTTTTCATCATTGACATCACATAACACCTCCTCAAGATCATCATTATCAACTCTAACACATTACCACATAATAAACATATTGTACCTCATAGGACCTATTACATTCGATTAAGACCTACTACATTTTCTAAGGTAAAATAGCAAAAAACAAGATAGCCCCGACTCGCATTATGGAGAATGGAGATTAGCCTGTCTCCAATTCTTGCCTTTAAGCTGAATGTTATTTCCAAGAACCTCCTAGCGAATGTCCATACATTTCTTCCATTCTCGATGATCATGTGTTCACGGGTTTTAGAAATCCGATATGCACAGTGAGCTCCGTAGTTTTACTGGCAGTATGTTCAGAATCGAGAGGCGACCATGCGAGACATCGGATGAGGCACACAATACATCGGGAGTTTCATTAAAAACATAATAATAACCGTAGTTAGCAATGATGTACTAGTTTTAGAAGTATGCAAAAGATGCACGGATGTCGTAATAGTAAAAAATCTTACCAGGGTATCTCCAGAGAAGTTGTCGTGGTTCAACACATGCACTAGTGGCACGTATTCACCATAATTTGGAGGAGTTCGATAATAGTCATTGTAATTCTCAAGAAGAGTACAAAATGCGATCAGATGATTTTTCTCCTTATACGTTAATTCGGTGCCATCGGTGTAGTGGGTTTTATCTACTATATTCCGCACAGTCTTTGAAGAATCAAAATAAACTGTCAATGGAAATAAGCTATCAACTATTTTGGAATAAACAATATAAATTATTGTTTGATAAACTCACATAGCGGTACAATCGGAAGCGTATCAACAAGGACCCAAATGTCCATATTGTCTTCCTCGCTGTCAGGATCACCAAGATCCATGGTGACAATCATACCCTCATAAAAACCATACATTTTGCAAAGTGCTTCCCAATTTTGGCAACCAAAATGGGTTACGCTCTGGGCATTGCACAGATTTACTTCAAAATCCATATCATGATGGGTCCTTAGGTGTATTTTCTTTGTTTCGAAATTTTCATGGTCTTCAAAACCCATCCTCTCCAAGACATAGCGTCTTGCATGGCATGGGATAAGCTAGTCAAATTGTAAAATATGAAAATTAGACGTTGAAATAGTTGAAGTCATGCTTAATTACAAAAAAAAACACGTGTCGTTGTTGCGTACCGTTTCACAATCGAAGGTCTCCTCGAGCTTAATGCTGAAGCGACGATCTTCGTCCAGCCGAACGAACCTGTCGCACATACCTCGATCGTCGTGGCACCAGCTACACTCCCTCGGGAGACCGTCGTTGTCCGAGTACGACATTTCCTACAATCATAATTCAAAGATTAAACTTGTACATATCCTAGCACAAGTCATGCCAGAATTCACGACAAAATCCGGCATGACCTTTGCTAAAAAAGGACAGAGCGCCTGAAATTTGCCGGAACGGAAATTAATCAACACTCCGGCAAAACATAGGCCACTCGGAGATGTAAACTGAACATGAACGGCCACTTGGGCAACCACATATCCTATTTGAGCAACAACACAAGATATACAAGGATATTTGGCTAGTCTCACCTCGATGTCGGAGGGGGTCGGTGACTGGGACGACGGCGGGGATGTCGGAGGGGGTCGGTGACGGGGACGACGGAGGTCATCTGAAACCATATAAGTTATCACTAATACATCCCAAATAATTGATTAAACTAAAAAATAACAACAAACATGACATGTTCAACTAGTTTTATTAATTCAACTAGTTCTTACTAAATATAAACTTACTATAAATAGAAAAAAACTAGTTCTTTCTAAAAATAAAGTAGTTCAACTAGTTATATTAATTATCTTACTAAAAATAGATTAGTTACATTAATTCAACTAGTTCAACTAGTTTATTAATTTACTTACTAAACTAGTTCAACTACAACTAAAGTAGTTCAACTACAACTACTACTACTAAAAATCTAGTACTAACTAAGCAACTTCTAGTACTAGCTAACCTAAATTAACATCTACTACTACTAAATCTAGTACTAACTAGTGGCGGGGGGGGGGCGGAGAGGTAGCTAGGGGCGGCGAGGTCAAGGGCTGTGGGAGGAGGCTGCGGCGGAGGAGGAGGAGGCGGCCAGCGGAGGGAGGAGGGCGGCGGCGGAGGAGGGAGGGGCGGCCGCAGGAGGAGGGAGGATGTGCGAGGAGGATGGAGGAGGGACAGAAGGAGGGGAGTACCTCGGCGGCGGACGGACGAAGCCGGCGGCGGCGGCGACGCACGGCGACGGTTTACGCGGGCGAGAGTGAGAGTATGAGTGAGAGGGCCGGTCGTGCTCGTGGGGATAAGGTAGGGATAGTTGTAGCGCGTTTGCCAAAACGCGCTACAGCTAACCTGAATAGCAGTAGCGATGTTTAGTAAAGTGCGCTACTGCTATAGCTAGCGGGGGGGCGAGGTCATGGCAACTCTAGCAGTAGCACTGTATGCGGTGCATGCGCTACTGCTATATCCAAGTCAGCAGCGCGTTTCGGAGACACGCGCTGTTGCTAAGTAGCAGTAGCGTGGTATTTTGAAGAGCGCTGCTGGTAAGATTCTGTGTATAGGCTTTTCCCTAGTAGTGGAAGAATACTGAAGCCTCTGATGCCGCTCCCTCCAAGAAGAAGCGCAAGACCAAGAAGACTAGGGCTGCTCCCACAGAGCCATTAGTAGTTGAACCCATTTCAGTGGTTCGCCTTGCGTCAGAACATCAAGAAAGAAGGATGATAGTTCATGAGCCGGCTTCCACAGAGGCTCATGAAGCTGAAGATATTCCAGCAGATGAACCCACCGCTGCTAAAGACATTGGTCATGATGACAATGTTGAAGATGATGAAGTTCTTCCTCAGATCGAACACAACGTGGTATCATCGCCTGTTCTTACGAACAGCGAACTCATCAGCATTGGTCGTCCTCTGACGCCAATTGCTCAGGATGCATCGTGGGCTGATCACCCACAGCAACAAGACTCCCCAAGTACTCCCCAACAACAACAACAAGCTACACCACCCGTGCAAGAAGAAGATGAAGACTTTGAGGCCCATCCAACTCCATCTCCAAAGGCGTTGCCAGCACTTCGCAGGCTTCGCAAAGGACAAAGGCATCAAGTCCCTCTGTCGAGCGTTCCAGAAGGAGAAGTGCAACGCCAACCTGTTGCACGTCAAGTATTTTCTGAACCCACTCCAACTGTGAATGTCTCCATGTCTGAAGCCCAAGCTGCTGAAGACATTCCGGCTGCATCAGCCGAAGAGAATCAAGAAGACGTACGTTTCCCTACTCCCCCAGTTATTGAATAAGTTGTTCCTGATGTGAACGTGCCAGTGCCCGACCCTCCTGTTCATCAAGAGGAGGTTGAAAATGTTGAAGTTGCCACCACCAACGCCAATGAAGCCGATGACGTTGTCATGGCTGACGCTAATGTGGAGCTTGAACCAACAAGTGTGCCTGAAGCTAATGAGGCCACTACACCTGAAGCTAATGAGGCAACTGCTCCCGAAGCACCTGTTGTGCAGCCTGAAGCCTCAGTTGTTGCCACTGCTCCTGTTCCGCCACCAAGGCCTCATACAATTGAGCAAGCATACAGTCATGGTCAGCTAACCACTGTTCGATGGCCCATTCTGGTACCTCCGCCTACTGCCTCTGGACCTCAATTTGATTATCATGTTGAGCATAGGCCTCAGGTCCAGAAGCCAAAGCCAAGACTGCCAAGGTTTCCAGGTACTGCAAACTCACCAGGGTCCTTCAATGTTAATGGCTCAAAAAGCCAAAATACCTTCTTTGACAGCGCCAAGAACCCCTACTCCAAACCAAGGATATCATCAGATCGGTCCTGGAGCTATCAGCAGAGAAGCTATTACTCCTGCGTTCTATATGATCAAGGGCGCATTTTCCCTCATATGCACCTTGACACTGAAGCCATTGCTGGACTGCCGTGCTTAGAAGAAGCACTTGATTGCTTTCGTGATGCTGGTCTGCTCAACTTTGTGACAGACAAAGAACACTGGAATGAAGAGCTATTGCAACAAAGATATCAACAAAGATATCAAGACATGGGTCCTTGAGTGGATGACCGGAAACGTTCATCATGAAGCCAAAGCTCTTGACATCATTGAGCTTACAGGGCTAGCCACTCCTGGAGAGCTATATGAACCTGATTGTCAGCTACACCGCAATGCATTGGAGAGCATCTTCCATAAGCCAGAACCCAACATGAGACAGATGTTGAGCATGATGAAGCCCTTTCCATCTAACGCTGAATATCCAACAGAGTTCTTTGTTGAAGACCTTGAGTATCTGCCACGCACAATATATCATATTATTAGGCGAACTCTATGGCCTATCAAAGGACATTCATCAGCGGCCAAACTTGAAGGAGCTATGAAGACTTTGGTATTCTACATTCTCAATGGCATCAGCTTCAATACTCAAGAATTCTTCATCAGGCAACTTGCTGCTTCTGGATCTGATCTGTTTGGTATGAGGTTTTATGCTCCATGGGTCATGCACCTCATCAAGCGACACTCATCTGTTAACTATCAACCCTCTGCTCGCAATCATCTGATCTTTTTACTAGAGATTGATATGTCAGTTGAAGCCATATACTCTGACCCTGCCAAGAAGCCTCTTTGTCTTCAGAATGCCGAGCACCAAAGCTTCACTCACCCCATTGAAGGTGTTCAAGCAGCAACACGAATCTATCCATTGGCTGGAAATACTCATCTGCCTCATCGAGCACCTACTGAAGCCACTGAAAGCACCATTTCCCAAAGGCCTCGGAAGCGTTCTCGCGTTCTCAATGACCGAGAACTTCTTGTGGCCCTTCATCAGAAATAGGATAAACATCACTTTTGGCTCAAGAGACAGATGCAAAGCCTCTTGGTGGATGTCAATCGCATTCGAAACCATGCCACCAAGAATGCATTTGTTGCTCATGAGACTTGCCGGCGATCATGGAAGAGCTTGACCCTGCTTAGTGCTGAAGCAGATCTTCAAGATGATGGCTTCAATGAAAGATTCCAGTTTGACTCCACTCCTGCACGGACTGCTGTCCTACGTCGCACTCCATCCCTTGAAGACTCTGAATATTCTTCCTCCGCGGCAACTGTCAATGCCAGAGTGATCGATGATGAAGATGATGCTACTTCACCACCTCCTACTACTGCACGCATCGACATTGCACCAAGTTCGTCTGCACCGCCAACCAACGATGATAACCCTGCTGCTTCACCTACTCATGAGGACGAGTAGATGCTCTATGTCTTCAAACCTTTTTGGTCCTTACTGACAAAAGGGGGAGAAACGTATGAGTTGACAGTCTTCAAGCGGGTTCATATGGGCGGTTGCATTATATTTTGCCTCGTGCTTACAACTCTTGCTTTTTAAAACATTTGGTTCTTTGAGTTGTAACACCTAAACTTGATGGTCGTCTGCTACTTATTTGCTTTACTGTGATGCGATGATAAACTCCGCATGTGCGATGATAACTTCCGCACTTAGATCATTCTGCAGACGTCCATTTTTCATTATGCATGTCATTCTACTTGCTATATCATTTCATGCATGATGAATTATCTTCATAAGTTGAAGTGGATCTCCACAAGTACAACCTGCCATGTGCATTTGCATTCCAAAAGCAAATTACTTATATGCACATCTTCAGGGGGAGCCCTTGCTACTTATGAAGACAGTTCCCTATCCTTTACAATTTCACATACTTTATCCCCGTTGAAAACTTCAACCAGTTTGTCATCAATCACCAAAAAGGGGGAGATTGTAAGTGCATCTAGTGCCAACCCTAGTTGGTTTTGGAGTATTGACGACAAAGTTGGTTGAGGGACTAATGCGTTTGTGAGAATTGCAGGATAACACAGGTAGTGTCCCTCATTGATTCGGTTTACCTACCGGAGATGACCCCTAAAAATGTATGAAGACATTGAAGACAGTGGTGGTATGAGAAGATATTCATATTGAAGACTATGACATGAGAAGACACTACGTGATGACTGTGGAGCGCGAAGACTGTGTGGTTTCGTTGTTTCCTTTTCTTCTGTGTTGAGTCATAGGAACCACCGTCTTCGTTAAGTGGGGTCCAAGTGAACTAAGTCGAGTGGTCAAGTGATGCTCAACCCAAATCCTATGTCTTGAGCGAAGACAATGAGAGCAAATCTTATCCAGAGTGGATGAGTCAGCTTTGCTTGTAGCCCAAGTAAAGTTGCCGTGTGTGTTTGAAATCGACCATTGGAACACGTGTCGGTTCCTTAGTGACCCGTGGTCATTTCGGACAAATCAGGTCGGGTTGCCTTGTGGCTATAAATAGCCCACCCCTACACCATAAATTGGTGGCTGCTCGAGTTAGTGCACGGCTTTTGTCGTTTGAGAGCAACCCACCTCGAAGCATTTGAGAGAGAAATCCTTGCGAGGACAAAGCCCAAACACTCGAGCCAAAGAGTGTTAGGCATCACGAAGTCTTTCTGTCATGCATGTGTGACTGAAGACTTATTACACTTGAGGATGTGAATCCTCTAGCGGTTAGGCGTCGCGTTCGAGCATCCAAGAGTCATTGTGGATTGCGGTGAATGAAGTCTGTGAAGGTTTGGAAGTCTACCTTGAAGACTAACCAGAGTGATTGGGCGAGGACTGGGTGTCCTTAGCTCAAGGGAATAAGGTGAAGACACGGTCTTCGAGTTAAATCTCAGCCTCCCTAACTGACGTCTGATTGTCACAAAGAACTAGAACTGGTCCATCAAATCCTGTGTCTTCAACAAGCGACTGGTTCTATCCCTTTCCATCCTTTACTTAAGTTTGTCTTTGTGAAGTCACTGCCTATATGTGTATCTGTGTGACTTCATTGCTTGACTACTATCATTTGTTGCTTCATACTATCTTCCATCCTGATCCTTACTACCTAGCTGCTATTAGTCTTTGTACTTTCACATTATCGCATACTTGACTATGGCTTGCTTTGTGTAGTTTATCTTCCGTTGCCTATCAATTAGGCCATTTCTATTGTTTGTCTTGGAAACTTCCACGTTTTGACGTTCGTAAAAATTGCCTATTCACCCCCCCCCCCCTCTAGTTGATAACTAGCACTTTCACTTTACCAGTGGCATGGGTCAAAAAAGCACGCTGGTGCTAAGTAGTAGTAGCGCGCCTGGACAAACCGCGCTACAGATAAAGTTCTAGCAGTAGCGCGCCTTGTTATAAACACATTACTACTAAAATTCTCATTGCTTAGCCGATAGGCTACACATAGTAGTAGCGATCCATACTGAACCGCGCTACCACTACTTCCTTTGTAGCAGCGCGTTTTATTCCAAAACTCGCTACTGCTAAAGGACATAAAATTAAATGGGAAGCAAATAGAAAGGCAACTGAAAATGAAAGAAATAGAATAAGGTGAAAGGAAAAAAACAAAATGTGAAGAAAAATAAATGAAAAGGGGAAAAAGAGAAAGGAGTAGCAGTAGCGTGTATACAAGAATGCGCTGTAGCTAACGTAGCAGTAGCACGCTTTCTAGAACGCACTACTACTACTTCTGACTTAACCACCCGCACGGGCTCAAAATTTTGCTAAGTCCTCCATTCCCCCCTGTTCCCCTACTCCTCTGTCGTCGCCGCCCGAGCCTGCCCTCCCAAGTGACACCTAGCCAATCTAGGAGACACCACTCTCCAAGAAGTAACAAATGGTGTGTTGATGATGAACCCCTTGCTCGTGTGCTTCAAATGATAGTCTCCCCAACACTCAACTCTCTCTCAAAGGATTTGGATTTGGTGGAAAGAAGATTTGAGTGGAAAGCAACTTGGGGAAGGCTAGAGATCAAGATTCATATGGTAGGAATGGAATATCTTGGCCTCAACACAAGTGTAGGTGGTTCTCTCTTAGAAAATATAAGTTGGAAGTGTAGGTTCGTTCTGATGGCTCTCTCCACAAATGAAGAGGAGGTGGAGGGGTATATATAGCCTCCACGCAAAATCTAACCGTTACACACAACTTGCCAATCTCGGTGGGACCGAATTGAGAAACTCGGTCGGACCGATTCAGCAAATCTAGTGACCGTTAGGACTTTCAGTGGGATCGACATGCAACTCGGTTGGACCGATATGGTTAGGGTTAGGGCATAACGTAATGTCAGTGAGACTGATTACACAAACTCGGTGGGACAGATTTTGGTAATAAGCTAACCAGAGAGTTGGTCAGGTAAACTCGGTGGGACCGGTTCGCTCATTTCGGTGAGACCGAAATGTTACGAAAGGGAAACAGAGAGTTTACATTGCAATCTCGGTGGGACAGATCGCTCATCTCGGTGGTGCCGAAACGTTACAAAGGGAAACAGAGATATTACAATCCCATCTCGGTGAGACCGAGATCCCTATCGGTGAGACCGATTTTGTAACGCCCCGGATTCGATGCGCCAGGTGTCTGCCAGTTATTCGTCGTCTTTGCCATGTCATTTGCTCGCGTGTTGCATTTTATCATGTCATCATCTGCATTTCATCTTCATGTTTTTCAAAACTTGCATCCGTTCGGGTCCTCCCGGTTCTCTCCGTTGTCCGTTCTGAGCACAGACACACTCGCATGCGCCCGCGGCACCTCCAAAATATTATTTTTAAGTGGCATAAAAATGTTCTCGGAATGGGTTGAAACTTGGCATGCGGTCTTATTATAGTGTAGACAGAGCGCCTATCAAGTTTCGTCACATTCGGAGCTCGTTTGCTAGCCCAACCATTAAACTTATAGCGGCATCATTGCCGGTCAAACATTGGACGTTTTCGGTCTCCGAAAACCATTGCCGGGCTGCTTTCCTCTTCTCTCCTCTCAGCCCAACTCTCTCTTCACAGCCCACCTAGGCCTGCCTAACCCCCTCACGTCCGGAACCGCCCGATAAAGATTGGAGGGCTCCAAACCACCCCCCCTCCCCCCAAAAAAAACCAAACCCTAGCCATCCCTGCTATAAATGGACACCACATCTCCATTTTGGGCAACGCTACCCACCTCCTCCTCTTTTTCCGTGCCACCCAACCCGTAGTCACCTCCTCCCACCTCGGGGGCCGTGTCGCCGCCTTCCTCCTCCAAATCTGGCGCCCCCCAACCTCCTCTCGCCACTTGGCGCACCCCGATTGGCCCAGCCACCACCATCCGGCGCCCCTGGCCACTCCCAGGCCTCCACGTCGCCTCCCCAGTGCCCCCACTTCACCGCGGCCCTCCTGGCCCATCTGTGGCCCGCCCCCGGGCCTTAGCGGGCCCGAGCCGCCGCTGCAGCGCCCGCTCGCCCTCGTCCCCGAGCCAGGAAGGATCGGCACCGCCCGACCTGGCTTCGACCTCCTCCCCTCCGCCTTGCCGGACCCCGCGCCGCCTCACCAGACCTTGCCGCGCCGCCGCCGCTCCAGGTCAACGCGCTGTTGCCGCCCAGTTTCCCCTCTCCTCCCTCTTCCTCACGATCTCTCCCCTCTGCAGATCCCCACCGCCCTTGGAGCTCCTCGCCGGAGTCGTGCCTGCCGCCGCCACCACCGGGAATGGATGGATCCGGCTGGGATCCGCAGGATCCGCCCCATCCCGGACCTCTCCGGCCTTCCCTCGCCCCGCCGCCGGCTCTCGTTGCCTTCCGAGCCGCCGGCCTCGTCCCTGTGTCGGGAGGACGACGCAGGCGCCGCCGGTCTCATGACCCGGCCTCCCCGCGTGGGCCTCGGCCCTCTGGTGAGAACACGCCTAAATCCCGCTTAGTGCAACATTTAGTTATCCTACGCCCGTGTTTTTTTCTAAAAATCGGCTAAGTCCTGCAAATAGTTGTATTCTGGTGCCCTGTTCAACATGCCATAACTCTCTGCATACTGCTCCGTTTTGCGTGCATAATATGTCAAAATGTTCGTCGTGAGATGTACTTCATTTCATTCCATTGCATCATGTTCATTTGAGTTCATCTTGATGCCTGAATCATCGTTGCAAGAGTGCTATGTGCTGTCAACCTGCTGAAACTATTATAACATGCTCATTTGTCATTTTTGCCATGTTTGATGTGTGCATCCTATGAGGTTGATGTCTACATGTGTTGTCATCTATGATATGCCATCTTTCTAGAGGTGCAATCCATGTATTTTTGTGACTTGTGTAGTGAGTGAATCAAGCTTGCTAAGTAGGGTACTTGCTGTTGCTGTTTTGATAGGCTGATTCTGTTATTTCGTGATGCTATCTAAACCTGCTTCTACCAGTCATTCTATGCATAATCTGGAGATGTTCACTAAGGATGAATTGTTATACATGTCATGCTATATCCATCCATGCCCGGTTTCATTTATATCTTGATGTAGATTGTTCATATCTTGCTCTAAATTTGCTAAATAATGTGGCTGTCAGCCAGTTAACATTAAGTTCAATGTTGCCATGATTGTTGTTAGTTATCCATGCAGCCTATGAACTTGCTCTTGCCATGCTTAGCTTCATAAACATGTCTTCTTACTGTTGGTTGACTTTCCATGCCATTTATTTCTCTATGGTGAGTGGTTCAAGCTCACCAACATGCCTACTTATTGTTGTTCCTGCCATGTATGAATCTGTCTTATAACTTGCCATGTTTACATGGGTGCCATCATATCTTCTGATCCTTTTTGGCTTATCGTCAGTAAGGGACTTTTGTTCTATGCAATTAGTAGATTCATGCCATGCCTTTGTTTGCCATGATATGTTCCTATACCATGTTGTTTGATAGCTGTAAACATTGCAACCTGATGTTATTTCCTGATAAGTCTGAAACTGTTAATATATGCAATCTTGCCATGTCCTTTTGAGCATGTTCTATTGTTTTCTGGAGTTAGCTCAGTGTTCATGTTTTGTCATGCTTTACCTGTACTTCATGCCCATGCCTTTTGTTCTTATGTTGAGATGCTGTAGCATGTTGTTTTGGTTCTTGCAATATGCCTAGTTGCTGTTATGGACAGATTGTTGCTATAACTTTTATAGAGTGTATGTGTTGAACCGTTGCTCCGTTTTGAGTGTGCTCTATATGAAACTTGCTTGATTTTGCATGTAGTTTCATATTATCATGTTGCATCTTTGTTTTGGTGTGTTTGCTTGATGTTTGTATGCATTTAGCATCAATGCCATGTTTAACTTGTTTTGCTCATATCTTCTAGGCCGTAGCTCCAAATCTAATGAACTTTATATGTAACTTGACTAGAATCTCATGTAGATCATCTTGGTGCATCTTTACTTGCTGTTTAACAACTTGAACATAAGGTTTATTCATTTCTGGACCAATTTCTAAATTTGCATATGAGGACTTACCGGAATTGTTATATGTTGCTCCCGGCCTCATTTAAACTTGCCTTGATGTGTTCTTCTTGTTTGCATCATCTCTTGCCATGACTAGCTTCATGTAGTCTTGTCTTGCATCATGCTTGTTGTGCATCATGTCTTGTCTATATGTGGTGTGTTTACCATGTTGTGTGCTTCTTCTCGACAGTTTCCGTTTCGTTGCGATCGTGAGGATTCGTTCATCTACGCTTGGTTCGCCTTCGTGGCTTCATCTTCTTCATGGACTCGTTCTTCTTCCTAGCGGGATTTCAGGCAAGATGACCGCTACCCTGGATCTCACTACTATCATTGCTATGCTAGTTGCTTTGTTCTGTCGCTTTGCTGCGTTACCTATCTTTTGCTCCTCAAGCCTCCTAAATTGCCATGAACCTCTAACCTTTGACACCCTTCCTAGCAAACCATTGCCTGGCTATGTTACCGCTTTGCTCAGCCCCTCTTATAGCGTTGTTAGTTGCAGGTGAAGTTGAAGATTGCTCCATGGTGGACAGGATTTATGTTGGGATATCACAATATTTCTTATTTAATTAACGCATCTATATACTTGGTAAAGGGTGGAAGGCTCGGCCTTATGCCTGCTGTTTTGTTCCACTCTTGCCGCCCTAGTTTTCGTCATACCGGTGTTATGTTCCCGGATTTTGCGTTCCTTACACGGTCGGGTGATTTATGGGACCCCCTTGACAGTTCGCTTTGAATAAAACTCCTCCAGCAAGGCCCAACCTTGGTTTTACCATTTGCCTCACCACCACCTACATTTCCCTTGGGAGTAATTAACCCAAGGGTCATCTTTATTATAGCCCCCCCGGGCCAATACTTGTCTAAGTGTTGGTCCAAACTAGAGCACCGTGCGGGACCATTCCTAGGCAACTTGGGCTACGTCGGTACCTGTACGCTTCGCTTATCCGGTGTTGCCCTGAGAACGAGATATGTGCAGCTCCTATCGGGATTGTCGGCGTATCGGGCGGCTTTGCTGGTCTTGTTGTACCTTTGTCGAAATGTCTTGTAAACCGGGATTCCGAGACTGATCGGGTCTTCCTGGGAGAAGGAATATCCTTCGTTGATCGCGAGAGCTTATCATGGGCTAAGTTGGGACACCCCTGTAGGGTATTATCTTTCGAAAGCCATGCCCGCGGTTATGTGGCAGATGGGAATTTGTTAATGTCCGGTTGTAGATAACTTGACACCAGATCCGAATTAAAATGCATCAACCGCGTGTGTAGCCGTGATGGTCTCTTCTCGGCGGAGTCCAGGAAGTGAACACGGTCTTTGGGTTATGTTTGACGTAAGTAGAAGTTCAGGATCACTTCTTGATCATTGCTAGCTTCACGACTGTTCCTTTGCTCTCTTCTCGCTCTTATTTGCGTATAGCCACCATATATGCTTAGTCGCTGCTGCAACCTCACCACTTTACCCCTTCCTTTCCCATTAAGCTTTGCTAGTCTTGATACCCATGGTAATGGGAGTGCTGAGTCCTCGTGGCTCACAGATTACTACAACAACAGTTGCAGGTACAGGTTTTGCGATGATCCTGACGTGAGAGCGATGTTTGCTCGTTTTGGAGTTCTTCTTCTGCTTCTTCGATCAGGGGATAGGTTCCAGGTCGGCAGCCTGGGCTAGCAGGGTGGATGTTGTTTGAGTTTCTGTTTGTGTTTCATCCGTAGTCAGATGTTGTTCTCATGTAAGATGATGTTGTATTCGTGTGGTATTGTATGCCTTTTGTATGTATCCCCATCTATTATGTAATGTTGATGTAATGATATCCACCTTGCAAAAGCGTTTCAATATGCGGATCTATCCTTGGTGGAACCTTCGAGTTCCTTTTGGATAGGGTCGCATATTGGGCCTGACAAGTTGGTACCAGAGGCTCGACTGACCCTAGGAGCCCCCTTGATTGATCGTGTAGTTTGGCCGTTGTTGAGTCTAGAAGTAAACTGTTTCCGGAGTCTAGTTGAGGGACTCCTGGACTAGGGGGTGTCCGGATAGCTGGACTATCATCATCGGCCGGACTCCAAGACTATGAAGATACAAGATTGAAGACTTCGTCCCGTGTCCGGATGGGACTTTCCTTGGCGTGGAAGGCAAGCTTGGCGATACGGATATGTAGATCTCCTACCATTGTAACCGACTCTGTGTAACCCTAGCCCTCTCCGGTGTCTATATAAACCGGTGGGTTTTAGTCCGTAGGACGAACAACCATTACAACAATCATACCATAGGCTAGCTTCTAGGGTTTAGCCTCCTTGATCTCGTGGTAGATCCACTCTTGTACTACCCATATCATCAATATCAATCAAGCAGAGTAGGGTTTTACCTCCATCGAGAGGGCCCGAACCTGGGTAAAACATCATGTCCCTTGTCTCCTGTTACCATCCGCCTAGACGCACGCTCGGGACCCCTACCGAGATCCGCGGTTTTGACACCGACATTGGTGCTTTCATTGAGAGTTCCTTTGTGCTGTCACCAATAGGAAGGATGCCTCTTCCCTTCTTCAAAGACGGTATCTTCGCCAAAGGAGCCTTGGCCGCCGGCCAAACTATCCAGCTGGGTGGTTTTCTCATGACTGCCTGTTCTGCCACCGCTTCGACGATGATCTCTCGGGTCATCAAAAGCAATCTTCACGTCAACTCGGAATTCACCGAGCAGTTGGATCCAACAGAGCTCTCGTCCGTAAACGAACTCTTGGATCGCATCGCCGCCCTGGGAGTCGCTACATACTACAATCAGATTGGGCTTAAAACCGATCTGAGAGAGATTAACTCTCACCAGGTTACCCACCACGTTGCAGTGGTAGAGGAACAATGCGGCGACTCTTCTCCTATATTGAAAACTAGTCGTTTCCGGGCTTCCGAACCCCCCATGCCGGATTCCCGCGGGGGGACGGACTTCGATCAAGCACTAAACCTAAAGTCAGGCATCGGACCGGACTCGTTGGACAACGTTCAACGATCCAAGTTTCCAAATTCGGAAACTTCTCGGCCCTTGAGCCTTGAGATGGGTAGGATTCCGGACTTAATTCCACCCACCCGCCCAGACATATGCGATCTATCTCAAATCCGGCAAGAGCCCGCTGAAACAGTACATCATTACTGGGCCAGATTCCTCCTGGTTATGGACATGATAAAGGACTGCCATGAGGAAAACGCAATTTCAATTTTCTGCAATAATTGCACGGACAAGGGAATTTTGAACACCGTCAGTCGCCGTGAAATTACACGCTTCGCCGATCTGGCGTCCATAGTATGAAAGTACTGTGCGATGGAGAGTTCCGGGAAAACCGAAACTAAGTTTTGGGACAATCCGGCCCCGAATACAACCCTAGTCCAAAGTAAAAGGATGCATCACACTCAGGCAACAGGTACAAAAGCCAAAAAGCAAAAACCCCATAAAGGGCACGGAACCGTACTGGAAGGTTGGCTCAACGGACCCTGTGAAATCCACAAAACAGAAGGTGCCACTCCAACACATAGCCTTTGAGCATGTTGGATATTGCGGCAGGTGGCCAAAAGTGGCGAAAGAGCTTCTAGCCCCGAAGAGCCATTCCAATAATACCAGTACGGTGTCAAAAGTCTTCGAGACTTCCGCATCGAATAATATGCGGAAACGAACAATCCGCAGCCTCGTCGAAGTCTACCAAGTAGCAACAACAAATCCATGGAGCGACACGGCCATCACCTTCAACGCCAGCGACGAACCTAAGTTCAGAACAGCCCGAGCACCAGCCGCATTGGTCCTTAGTCCAATAGTGGATGGCTTTCGTCTTACCAAGGTACTCATGGATGGCGGCAGCGGACTAAACCTCATCTACGAGGAAACTCTTCAAAAAATGGAAATAGACTGGAGCCGATTGAGCGAAGCAGCACAACCTTTAGAGGGATAATCCCTAGTCGGGAAGCGCGCTGCACAGGAAAAATCACACTTGATGTGGTGTTTGGCTCGCCGGACAATTACAGGTCCGAAGAGGTCACGTTCTAAGTGGCCCCGTTCAGCAGCGGATATCACGCTATATTAGGGCGAGAGGCATTCACAATTTTTCAAGCCATACCCCATTACGGGTACATGAAGCTTAAGATGCCCGGGCCCGGCGGAATAATCACTCTCACTAGTGATCCGGACATAGCACTCCGCGCCGAAAATAAGACAGCCGCATTAGCCCTAGAGGCATTATCCGAAGCCCTAGCGGCGGAGGAACTTACTGCGCTATGCTCTACGGTGAATAGGGACGATGTGATACTCGATAAGAGACCCAAGTCCACCTCTTTTAAACCAGCAGATGAAATAGTCAAATTCCAGGTCCATCCAACGGACTCAACAAAGACGGCCTCCATCAGGGCACAGTTGAACCCTGAGGTATATGCCGCACTGCGAGAATTCCTTCGGGAAAATTGGGACATCTTTGCCTGGCACCCTTCAGATATGCTAGGAATCCCACGCAGATTGGCAGAACACAGCCTAAACATCCTAAAAGGATTCAAGCCAGTCAAACAGGCTCTTCGGCGATTTTCCGAACCCAAAAGACAGGCAATGGGAGAAGAGCTAGCCAAACTATTGGAAGCCGGATTCATCAGAGACATTAAACATCCGGACTGGCTAGCAAACCTGGTAATGGTACCAAAGAAGGATAAATCCTGGCGCCTATGTGTCGATTTTAAACACCTCAACAAGGCCTGCCCAAAGGACCCCTTCCCCCTTCCCCGCATCGACCAAATAATCGATGCTACTGCAGGGCACGATTCATTGTGCTTCCTTGACGCATACTCCGGTTACCATCAAATTAAGATGGCGGAGGCAGACCAAGCCGCAACGGAATTCATTACTCCATATGGACCATTCTGCTTCAACACGATGCCCTTCGGACTCAAAAACACCGGCGCAACATATCAGCGCATGATTCAGACATGTCTGGCTACCCAGATCGGCAAAACGGTAGAGGCATACGTAGACGACGTAGTCGTCAAAACTAGACACGTCGAAACTCTAGTAGACGATTTGAGGCTCACATTCGACAACCTCCGAGCATACGACATTAAGCTAAATCCAGAAAAATGCGTTTTCAGCGTACCAGCAGGAAAGCTCCTGGGCTTCATTGTATCCGGTAGAGGAATTGAAGCAAACCCAGCCAAGATCTGAGCTCTGTCATAGCTGGATATTCCAAAAGACCTCAAACAATACAAAAATTGATTGGATGCGTGGCGGCTTTAAGCCGCTTTATCTCCCGTCTGGGAGAAAAGGCATTGCCCCTCTATCGCCTCCTCAGGCGCACCGAACACTTCGAGTGGACGGATGCTGCCACTGCCGGACTCGAAGAAATAAAAGCCATATTGGCAACAAATCCGTCTGGCGCGCCTAACTGGGCGAACCAATGTTGTTATACATCGCAGCAACACATCAAGTTGTAAGCGCGGTACTCGTCGTCGAACGAGAAACAGAAGGGCATAAATTCCCTCTCCAAAAACCAGTGTACTACGTATCCACTATCTTAACCCCCTGCAAGTCCCGTTACCCGCACTATCAAAAGATAGCGTACGCAGTGTTCATGGCATCCCGGAAGCTCCGACACTACTTTCAGGAGTGTTCGATAATAGTGGCCTCCGAAGTGCCCCTCAACGACATCATAAACAACCGCGACGCAACAGGCAGGATTGCAAAATGGGCCATTGAGCTCCTACCATTCGATATAACTTACAAACCTTGGCGAGCCATAAAGTCACAAGTCTGGGCTGACTTTGTCGCTGAATGGACTGAAGCCGAACTCCCTAAAGAGTACGGCGCATACTCCAATTGGACTATGCATTTCGACGGCTCCAAAATGTTGGCCGGCTTGGGGGCTGGCGTCGTATTAACGTCCCCAACCGGGGATACAGTCCAATACGTACTTCAGATAATGTACATGGACTCCAACAATGCAGTCGAATATGAGGCCCTCCTACATGGCCTCCGGATGGCAATCTCCATGGGCATTCAACGCCTAGAGGTGCGCGGGGACTCAAACCTCGCAATATCCCAAGTAAATGGGGACTTTGACGCCAAAGATCCGAAGATGGCAGCCTATCGTAACGCTGTCCTAAAAATGTCAGCCCGGTTCGAAGGACTTGAATTCCACCACGTAGCCCGGGATAATAACCAAGCAGCCGATGTATTGGCACGCATCGGTGCGAAGCGCGACGCTGTCCCTCCAAACATCTTCCTGGAACAGCTCTTTAAGCCATCCGTACTATGGGAAGAGGAGTCCGGAAATAACAACCCGGAAGCAGCCGCACCTCCCAACACAGAACAACCTGACATAATCGGCAACCCAGCCGATGAAATAACGCCTTCAGCCCACGAAATAATGGCAGTAATTGCCCCGTGGACAGAACCATTCCTAGCCTACCGGATTAGGCAGGAACTTCCTGAAGACCAAAATGAGGCCCGCTGCATAGTTCGGCGATCTAAAGCCTACAAGGTACACGAGGGAGAACTGTATAAGAAAAGCACAACCGGAGTCCTTCAAAGGTGTATCTCCGAAGAGGAAGGGTGAAACCTTCTGGCTAAAATTCATGCCAGACTAGGCGGACACCACGCCGCAGCTCGGGCCCTTGTAGGCAAAGCCTTCCGTATAGGATTTTATTGGCCGACGGCCCGGGCAGATGCTCAGGACTTAGTCCAAAGATGCGTCGGTTGTCAGCTCTTTGCTAATCAGAGCCATATGCCACCCACCTCCCTCAAAACTATACCCATTACCTGGCCGTTCACGGTCTGGGGGCTTGACATGGTTGGACCCCTTAAAGGGGGAACCCACAAGCAAAGGTACCTATTGTTCATGGTGGATAAATTCACCAAATGGATAGAGGCTAAGCCAGTTAAAACGGCAGAGTTCGGACCAGTGATAGACTTTATATCCGGGGTAGTACACCGTTATGGTGTCCCCCATAGCATCATTACCGATAACGGCACGAAGTTCACGGCCGACGAGGTTAAATCATGGTGCAAAAATATGGGCATTAAGCTCGATTACGCTTCAGTCTATCATCCTCAAACCAACGGTCAAGTGGAACAAGCAAATGGTCTAATAATGAGCGGCATCAAACCCAGACTAGTGCGGTCCCTTACGAAATCGGACACACACTGGGTAGAGGAGCTCGACTCCGTACTCTGGGGGCTGCAGAGAACGCCCAACCGTACTACCGGATTCACACCATTTTTATGGTATACGGTGCAGAGGCAGTTTTGCGCTGCGACATCATTCACGACTCACCTCGAGTGCGCATGTACGAAGAAACAGAAGCCGAGCTGGATCGGCAGGACAGCTTGGACGCATTGGAGGAAGAACGCGACGTCGCCAAGGCTCGTTCTACATTCTATCAACAGCAGGCTCGAAGATATCAAAGCAGAGAAGTACGGGCTAAGACTTACAATGTTGGCGAACTAGTTCTATGCCTGCCGGACAAGAAAAAGGACAAGCTCAAGCCCAAATGGGAGGGGCCCTTCATTATCGATCAAGTCCTGACCGGCGGAGCGTACCGTCTGCGAAATGCATCGGACAACCGACTCGAGCCGAACCCATGGAACGCAGCCCGCCTCCGACGATTTTACGCCTAGCACTGGACTATGAGTTCGTCTCCTTCCCCCCGTCCAAATTTTTACATTTCAGCTGTCTTTCTCTTCTCTCTTTTTTCTCACCCTTTTTCATAAAAGCCCTTGAAGGCCTACTTGCGCATTGTTCGCACACACTTGATGTGCTACCCGCACTCATTATACCTGGGGGCTTCTTTACCAGAAGCTTACTTATAAGGGCTCCATGCCCAGCACATGTGTCAAACTTCCACATGTACCTTTTATTCACCATTATATGCATCGATATGACTTAAGTTTTGGCCAAGCTGGGTTGCCTGGCTCCTGTGCTTACCGCTACATTCCCGATTATTCGGCTAGGAGGTAAAGGGAGCACCTCTGCGATTGTTACTGCCGGGTCAGCCGGATGTGTACCTCAAACTGGGTGAAGCCGAAAGCTAGCGTTCTTAAGGGAATATTCGGTCGGTGACTTGAAAGATGATTTTTTACCTATTTATTTATCTGCCCCCATATGTTTTCTTGCTCTTTTCGCAGACCGGACATGCACTTTAGGGCATGCCTCCCACGGAAAGGAACCCTTAACGGAACTATTCTCCCTGGAAGATGTTTCTTACTAACCATGTAATATAACATAACTAGTTGGGCACTTGTCTGATAAAGCACTAATGACCCCTACGCCTGGTCTCCATGCATACCCCGGTTGTTCCTTAACCGAGAAGGTATTCGGACACACTCCGGACTCTAGGGTCCCGAGGGTGAAGCGAAAAGGTCGGCAAAGACAAACGATCTAGAATCCGGCTAGAAGACATTTTACGTGTCATTCTAAAATACATTGTCAAATCGACTGACTGTATTCCTCCTCAATCCCGTCTAACAGACTGTCTAATTCTGATCCGTTAGGAATATTTAGCGGCCAACTCTACTTGGCCGTACACTAAGCTCACAGGATCTCCTTCCCATCGGGCCCCACAGTCCGACTTGCCATGTGGTTTGGATCCGCCTTCTTGTACCGCTGCCTTCACCATGGCCCAGCCTCCCTCGCACCTTGGCGGCAGCGATATCTTCCATAAGCGGAAGTGCTGCGCCCTCAAGCTTCGCAAGCTCTCCAAGGCCCTCGGGTAGGGAGAGGGACGGCCATAAAGCCTGGACGACGCCGCTCATCGCCTGCTGAACTCGTTCGAGCAGTTGCACCAGCTCGGGAAGTTGATCACCCGTTGATACGGGCATCTCCTCCGCAGAGCGACCTGTGAGCACACCTACAGACATGTTTCTGTCAATTGACTTCCTCGCCGAACTCTTCTTTTCAAAGGAGTTTGCTCAAGCACTTACTATAGATGCCGCGACAAAGCCGCTGATTCTCCTTCACGGAGCCAGACAGCTCGGCCCGAACACCTTTCAGCTCCTCTCCAAGCTGGGCATGGGCATCCTCGAGTCTGTTCCTTTCCTGCTGCACCTTCGTCAGCACCCTCTCGCCGGCCTTCAGCTGGCGCAGTAGTTGTTGCTTGTCCGGATCTAGTCCGGCAACATCTGCAATATCATTGTCAGACTTACACGTACGCCGTACACCGCTTATCTTTTTGAAATAATGTGTTACCAGGAGGGGTCTCAGTGTCTCCTCCTGCGGCAGCGAGTCGGCCTCAAGTTGAGCCTTGCACTCTTGTAGCTCCTGAGACAATTGGGTATTCTTCTCTGTAAGATCCTGCATATCAAATGATCCTTAAATTAGTTACCCTAACTACTTTAAGTCTCGGGGGCTACTGGCATATACAACTATTAAAATCTCTTACCCGTATGTCCTTTACATACTGCTCCGTGGCTCGGGTCAAACCATCTTGAGCAGCGGAGGTGCGCGTCCCAGCGTTAAAGGCATTCAACGCCTCAGGGGAGAAGTACGCGTCACGAAAAACTGTCCGGCGACGCCTATGGTTCATGGCGCTCTCCACCTCAGACTTGGTGGTGGACAGTCTATCGGCATCCTCCGTTGGAGGAGTACCCGGCTCACGCCTTGCGCTCGCCTCCCCCTCCAGACCAGGTGTTGGAGCCTGGCTGGCAGAGGCTTGGTTGGCAACCTCACTGCCTGCAGTCCGGCGAGCGCGTTTTCTCCTGCAAAGGTTATGAGCATTCAAACGCCTCCTTGGAACTTTGTCCTAAACAATGGTCGCGAGCTGTACCGTTGCGTTGACGTTTCGATTTGCACCGCACCCCTCTTCCGCCTGCGGGGCCGGACTGACCCCTGTGGGTCAGCCGCCGCGGGTTCGGCTTCCCGCCTTGAAGGTACCTCCTGCGAGACACCTATGTATATGGCGGTCAGAAATGCGCAGGGATGAAATAATGGTGGCAGGACTTCGGTTACAATCACCTGGGGAGCCGGAGATAGGCCGGGGTAGTCAGCTGTAATGGCGACTAGAGCATTATCCATGCTGAGCTGGTGGAACACCCCGTCAATCAGCTCCCACCTTTATGTCCGGATCCTCTTCGGAGGACGGATCGAGGGATCTTTCTGGGTCCTCGGGCTGCGGGGCCGGGCTATGTATGCTCTCCACAGTCCGGCGCAGATCCTGCGTCAAAAACCATAAAAGTTAGGTACTTAACTTTGAAAGCATGGGTCGGATAAATGAATGCCCGCTTACCCAGCTCCGAGGATTGTTCATGGAGAACCCATTCAATGGGCTCGTCTGGAGGAAGTCCTCCTTCTCCCCCTTGTACAGGCCGGACAGAATTTTCGGCAGGTCTTCGGCCGATCCGGGCCCTTGGCGGCCATGACGAGTGGCATCATTCTCCCCATTGAAATCCCACATGGGTGGCCTCAGACAGCGGCTGCACCCCCCGCATAATGCACATGGCCATGACTCCAATCATGGTCAGTCCGGAATGAGCCAGTAACCTTATTCGGCCCATCAAATAATGGACGCTCTTGTCTTCCTCCAGCTGGGGGCTCCGCGGGCGCCAACTCAGGCGTTTCTTCAGGGGAGCATTGCTAAACTCCGGGAGGCCGATCCGAACTGGGTCCGGCAGTGGAGCGTCTTCTACATAAAACCATTCTGAAGGCCAGTCTTCGGACGCCTTCTTAGGGGTTCTGGAGGGATATCTGGTCCCGGCGATGCGCCATATTTCGGCACCGCCCACTTGATAAATTGACCCCTTGTGAGAGCGGGGTACGAGGCAGAATAGCCTCTTCCACAGCGCAAAATGGGGCTCGATGCCCAGGAATAGCTCGCAAAGAGCTACGAAACCCGCGATATGCAGAATAGAGGCGGGCGTGAGGTGATGGAGCTAGAGTCCGTAGAACTCCAGAAGCCCACGGAGGAACAGATGTACAGGAAATCCGAGCCCTCTTATCAGATAGGGGACGAAGCATACCCGCTCCCCTTTATTGGGACTTGGGGTGGCCTCCGCTTGCTTCCCACCTTTGTAGGTGGCCAGCCCGGCTCGAACCGGGACCATGATGGCCGGAGGAAGATATCCCTCCGCTTGGAGCACTACCAGCTCGTTGTGCGGGACAGAACATCTCCTCCATTCCCCTAGCAGAGGGCTGGGAGCGCGAGAGGAGGAGCCGCGACGACGGTCCATGATGGAATGGATTTTTGGTCAGAGGCGCTCCGATGAGTACTCGCTGAAGGAAGATGGTGTGGTTTGGATCTGGATTCTTGCCTCTCTTATAGGCAGATTATTTGCGCAGCTAGGGGTAAAACATAAAAGATACCCTGACTTTTCGCATTCGTGCGATGCGTGGAAGAGGGCCATTATTGGGCGTGGAAGCCAAGGAGGGCAACATTCATAAGGAAGCCGGACACTATTCAGTAAGCACATGGAATTTGGAGGAGAACTCGCCTTGCAACACCGAAGACTATACATGCGCTGGACTTGTCGTCATTGAAGCCTGGTTCGGGGGCTACTGAGGGAGTCCTGGACTAGGGGGTGTCCGGATAGCCGGACTATCATCATCGGCCGGACTCCAAGACTATGAAGATACAAGATTGAAGACTTCGTCCCGTTGTCCGGATGGGACTTTCCTTGGCGTGGAAGGCAAGCTTGGCGATACGGATATGTAGATCTCCTACCATTGTAACCGACTCTGTGTAACCCTAGCCCTCTCTGGTGTCTATATAAACCGGAGGGTTTTAGTCCATAGGACGAACAACCATTACAACAATCATACCATAGGCTAGCTTCTAGGGTTTAGCCTCCTTGATCTCATGGTAGATCCAGTCTTGTACTACCCATATCATCAATATCAATCAAGCAGGAGTAGGGTTTTACCTCCATCGAGAGGGCCCGAACCTGGGTAAAAACATCATGTCCCTTGTCTCCTGTTACCATCCGCCTAGACGCACAGTTCGGGACCCCCTACCCGAGATCCACCGGTTTTGACACCGACACTAGTTATATCGGAGAGTAGGAATTTTTTTTACTCCTCAGCCCCTTCGTCGCTCTGGTAAGGAATCTTGACGTAGGTGTCTTGAACTACTCCTCTTCCCCTTTCAAATTTTTCTCTAGGATCACGCGGTTGGTTTTCCAATCGTTGCTCCTCAGCTCTTTGCATCCGGTGCATATCTCGTCAAAGTGATTCGACCCTCTCCTTTTTTGCAAGTTCAATCCTCAGTTATTTTCTTTTCCCACCCACCCACCCTTTTTCTCTTTGGAGCCAGAGTCCGTAATCGAGTATGCTTTCTACTCGTGCGAAGTCTTTGCTTTCTTTCCTCATTGATTCCAACCGGTGTTTTCTCTTCAAGACATTCGTCGGTTCCCCCTTTTAAGTTGTATTTGTTTTCCCGCCCTCCCACCCTCTTCTTCCCGGAGTCTGAGTCTCTTTCGACCATCAATTTCATCTGTGTGGAGCCTCTTCAGTCTTTTGTCAATTGTTTCAACCGGTGAATTCTCGTTATGTTCGACATTCTTCATCTCTTTTTTCTTCTCAGGTGGATTCAATTCCAATTTTGGTAGTGATTATATTCTTTCCCTCGGCTCAAGTGTTTTCCCTACTCGTTCGCCTCTCGCCAGTTTATCCTCCCGGAGTGTTCAAGACATCTCAGGAGATTCGTCTGTGTTCCAATTAATTCGAGGTTGTCACCTCATTCAAATATTTCAATTGTTCCGGTGCATCATCTACTTCTTCAACATCCCTTTCCAACAGTGTTTTTCTCTTTAGTGGGCCCTAACCCACAGGTCTTTTCCCAGGATCTTACCTGACTCTTCTAGTTTCCCCGGAGTTATTCTCAATTCTTTTCAAAGTGTGATGTAAGAATGGATTTCATCAGTCAGATGCCTTTCCAAGATCGATTTCAAATCATTTCATCGTCGGCTCAACCTCTTTGTTTTTAATTCTCCCGGAGTATCTCAGTAATTTTGGTGGTGTTTCTCGTCATCATTTGGAGATTGAAGAAGAGTTTTTCCTCTAATCTTGCCCGTTCTCTCGAAGTTTCGTGGTTCTAGCTTCATGTTATCCTCTCAAATTATTCCTTTTGTCAGATATTGTTTTCTTACTCATCCGGAGTTTGTCAGAAGTTGTTTTTCCATTTCTTTTCACCGGAGGCCATCATCCCTATTATCGTTCTCTATTTATCCCGGTGCTTCGTTCAAGTGTTTTTTTAATCAGCTCATGATCTCTTTGTTCTTTTGCATCTAAATCCCCCTCAAGCATATTGGTTCTTCAAATTCTTCCCGGCGATTCTTTCTCTTTTCTTCGTTCATTTTCATTTCTAACAGTGGTTCAATCAACATTCCTATTCCTTGTCGGTATATTAATCCATTCATTCTTTTCAATCCTACCGGTGGTTCATGAAGACTTTCTCAAGTTTTGTGATATACCACCCTTAATCCTTTTCAAGAAGTATAAGTAATATGTAAATCCATTGCTTGTCATCAATTTAATTTGATGAAGGATAAGCATACAATAGATCTTATTCTTATTTCATCCAAGTGTGTAATCCCATCCTTCGGAGTTTGTTCTTGATGAATAAATTCTAGTTTCAAGTGTTTTCATCTTTTCTTTTCCAGAGTTCAAATTTCCTCGGCCATCTCGTCGGAACCTCCATCTAAATCACCGCAAGGCTTTAATCTTATTCTTTCGTCCTTCATTCAATCTCATCATCTTTTTGTCACCGGAGTTCTTCATGGTGGTTCTTCATGATTTAATTCACTCCTCAAGTGTTCATCAAGATTCTTCTCGAAGGAGCTCAAGTATCTTTCTTCCTGCATATCAAAGTGCAATTAAATCTCCGTATTCTTTTGAAGTGGAGTTTTGCATTTCTTCGTTCTTCTCAGCTATCCAATCATTTCCGTCTGTGGCCGATTATCACCTTATGATCTTGAGATGTTACCTATAAGACCACAACAAGCTTATTCTTTTCATTTTTGATTTTCTCAACAACTCCGTTCAACCTTCCTTCTAAAGATGCTTTCAATTTCATTCGCAGCACAAGTTGTCATTTTCTTCTTTGTTCTTTTCTATCAACTCTTTCAATTCTTTCCGGAGGTTTTGTTTCATGTCTTCATCAAGTATCATTCCATCCTCTCAAGCTCGTGTTCTATTCCTTCCATCTTCAGCCGGAGTGCTGCCTAAATCCTTTCAGTCTTATTCGTGTCTTATCTCGTTCTAACCGGAGTGGTTTCATAGTCTATCTGTTTCCGTGAGTTTTCGATTCTCGTCATTCTCGTTGTTCCTCTCTTCTTCTCGAGTGTTCTCGATTCTTTGCTGCTTCTCTTGAGTTCTTATTTCACCTCAACCCGTTTTCCCTTCCGTCTCGGTCCTAAGATCTCGGGACGAGATCTCTTGTTAGTGGAGGAGTGTTGTAACGCCCCAGATTCGATGCGCCAGGTGTCTGCCAGTTATTCGTCGTCTTTGCCATGTCATTTGCTCGCGTGTTGCATTTTATCATGTCATCATCTGCATTTCATCTTCATGTTTTTCAAAACTTGCATCTGTTCGGGTCCTCCCGGTTCCCTCCGTTGTCCGTTCTGAGCACAGACACACTCGCACACGCCCACGGCACCTCCGAAATATTATTTCTAAGTGGCATAAAAATGTTCTCGGAACGGGTTGAAACTTGGCATGCGGTCTTATTATAGTGTAGACACAGCGCCTGTCAAGTTTCGTCACATTCGGAGCTCGTTTGCTAGCCCAACCGTTAAACTTATAGCGGCATCGTTGCCGGTCAAACGTCGGACGTTTTCGGTCTCCGAAAACCATTGCCGGGCTGCTTTCCTCTTCTCTCCTCTCAGCCCAACTCTTTCTTCACAGCCCACCTAGGCCTGCCTAACCCCCTCGCATCCGGAACCGCCCGATCAAGATCGGAGGGCTCCAACCCCAAAAACCAAATCTTAGCCATCCCTGCTATAAATGGACACCACATCTCCATTTTGGGCAACCCTACCACCCTCCTCCTCTTTTTCTGTGCCACCCAACCCGCAGTCACCTCCTCCCACCTCGGGGGTCGCGCCGCCACCTTCCCCCTCCAAATCCGGTGCCCCCCAACCTCCTCTCGCCACTTGGCGCACCCCGATTGGCCCAGACACCACCATCCGGCGCCCATGGCCACTCCCAGGCCTCCACGTCGCCTCCCTAGTGCCCCCACTTCACCGCGGCCCGCCTGGCCCATCCGCGGCCCGCCCCCGGACCTAAGCGGGCCCGAGCCGCCGCTGCAGCGCCCGCTCGCCCTCGTCCCCGAGCCAGGAAGGATCGGCAGCGCCCGATCTTGCCTCGACCTCCTCCCCTCCGCCTCGCCGGACCCCGCGCCGCCTCACCGGACCTTGCCGCGCCGCCGCCGCTCCAGGTCAACGCGCTGCTGCCGCCCCGTTTCCCCTCTCCTCCCTCTTCCTCATGAGCTCTCCCCTCTGCAGATCCCCACCGCCCTTGGAGCTCCTCGCCGGAGTCGTGCCTGTCGCTGCCACCACCGGGAATGGATGGATCCGGCTGGGATCCGCCGGATCCGCCCCATCCCGGACCTCTCCGACCTTCCCTCGCCCCGCCGCCGGCTCTCGTTTCCTTCCGAGCCGCCGGCCTTGTCCCTGTGTCGGGAGGACGACGCAGGCGCCAGCGGTCTCATGACCCGGCCTCCCCGCGTGGGCCTCGGTCCGACCCGCGTCGCCGGCCTGCCTGGCCTCCTACTCCACTGACCGGCCCTTTAGGCCCTCTGGTGAGAACCCGCCTAAATCCCGCTCAGTGCAACATTTAGTTATCCTGCGCCCATGTTTTTTCTAAAAATCGGCTAAGTCCTGCAAATAGTTGCATTCTGGTGCCCTGTTCAACATGCCATAACTCTCTGCATACTGCTTCGTTTTGCGTGCATAATATGTCAAAATGTTCGTCGTGAGACGTACGTACTTCATTTCATTCCATTGCATCATGTTCATTTGAGTTCATCTTGATGCCTGAACCATCATTGCAAGAGTGCTATGTGATGTTAACCTGCTGAAACTGTTATAACATGCTCATTTGTCATTTTTGCCATGTTTGATGTGTGCATCCTATGAGGTTGGTGTCTACATGTGTTGTGATCTATGATATGCCATCTTTCCAGAGGTGCAATCCATGTATTTTTGTGACTTGTGTAGTGAGTGCATCAAGCTTGCTAAGTAGGGTACTTGCTGTTGTTGTTTTGCTAGGCTGATTCTGTTATTTCGTGATGCTATCTAAATCTGCTTCTACCAGTCATTCTATGCATAATCTGGAGATGTTCACTAAGGATGAATTGTTATACATGTCATGCTCTATCCATCCATGCCCCTGGTTTCATTTATATCTTCTTGTAGATTGTTCATATCTTGCTCCAAATTTGCTAAATAATGTTGCTGTCAGCCTGTTAACATTAAGTTCAACGTTGCCATGATTATTGTTAGTTATCCATGCACCCTATGAACTTGCTCTTGCCATGCTTAGATTCATAAACATGTCTTCTTACTTTTGGTTGCCTTTCCATGCCATTTATTGCTCTGTGGTGAGTGGTTCAAGCTCACCAACATGCCTATTTATTGTTGTTCCTGCCATGTATGAATCTGTCTTATAACTTGCCATGTTTACATGGTGCCATCATATCTTCTGATCCTTTTTGGCTTATGGTCAGTAAGGGACTTTTGTTCTATGCAATTAGTAGATTCATGCCATGCCTTTGTTTGCCATGATATGTTCCTATACCATGTTGTTTGATAGCTTTAAACATTGCAACCTGATGTTATTTCCTGATAAGTCTGAAACTGTTAATATATGCAATCTTGCCATGTCCTTTTGAGCATGTTCTATTGTTTTCTAGAGTTAGCTCAGTGTTCATGTTTTGTCATGCTTTACCTGTACTTCATGCCCATGCCTTTTGTTCTTATGTTGAGATGTTGTAGCATGTTGTTTTGGTTCTTGCAATAGGCCTAGTTGCTGTTATGAACAGATTGTTGCTATAACTTGTATAGAGTGTATGTGTTGAACCGTTGCTCCGTTTTGAGTGTGCTCTATATGAAACTTTCTTGATTTTGCATGTAGTTTCATATTATCATGTTGCATCTTTGTTTTGGTGTGTTTGCTTGATGTTTGTATGCATTTAGCATCAATGCCATGTTTAACTTGTTTTGCTCATATCTTCTAGGCCGTAGCTCCAAATCTAATGAACTTTATATGTAACTTGACTAGAATCTCGTGTAGATCATCTTGGTGCATCTTAACTTGCTGTTTAACAACTTGAACATAAGGTTTATTCATTTCTGGACCAATTTCTAAATTTGCATATGAGGACTTACCGGAATTGTTATATGTTGTTCCCTACCTCATTTAAACTTGCCTTGATGTGTTGTTCTTGTTTGCATCATCTCTTGCCATGACTAGCTTCATGTAGTCTTGTCTTGCATCATGCTTGTTGTGCATCATGTCTTGTCTATATGTGGTGTGTTTACCATGTTGTGTGCTTCTTCTCGATAGTTTCCGTTTCGTTGCGATCGTGAGGATTCGTTCGTCTACGCTTGGTTCGCCTTCGTGGTTTCATCTTCTTCATGGACTCGTTCTTCTTCCTAGCGGGATTTCAGGCAGGATGACCGCTACCCTGGATCTCACTACTATCATTGCTATGCTAGTTGCTTCGTTCTATCACTTTGCTGCGTTACCTATGTTTTGCTCCTCAAGCCTCCTAAATTGCCATGAACCTCTAACCTTTGACACCCTTCCTAGCAAACCATTGCCTGGCTATGTTACCGCTTTGCTCAGCCCCTCTTATAGTGTTGTTAGTTGCAGGTGAAGTTGAAGATTGCTCCATGGTGGACAGGATTTATGTTGGGATGTCACAATATCTCTTATTTAATTAATGCATCTATATACTTGGTAAAGGGTGGAAGGCTCGGCCTTATGCCTGGTGTTTTGTTTCACTCTTGCCACCCTAGTTTCCGTCATACCGGTGTTATGTTCCCGGATTTTGCGTTCCTTACGCGGTCGGGTGAGTTATGGGACCCCCTTGACAGTTCGCTTTGAATAAAACTCCTCCAAAGAAGGCCCAACCTTGGTTTTACCATTTGCCTCACCACCACCTACCTTTCCTTGGGAGTAATTAACCCAAGGGTCATCTTTATTATAGCCCCGGGCCAATGCTTGTCTAAGTGTTGGTCCAAACTAGAGCACCGTCTTGGGACCATCCCTTGGCAACTTAGGTTACGTCGGTACCTGTACGCTTCGCTTATCCGGTGTTGCCCTGAGAACGAGATATGTGCAGCTCCTATCGGGATTGTCGGCGCATCGGGCGGCTTTGCTGGTCTTGTTTTACCATTGTCGAAATGTCTTGTAAACCGGGATTCCGAGACTGATCGAGTCTTCCTGGGAGAAGGAATATCCTTCGTTGATCGCGAGAGCTTATCATGGGCTAAGTTGGGACACCCCTGCAGGGTATTATCTTTTGAAAGCCGTGCCCGCGGTTATGTGGCAAATGGGAATTTGTTAATGTCCGATTGTAGATAACTTGACACCAGATCCGAATTAAAACGCATCAACCACGTGTGTAGCCTTGATGGTCTCTTCTCAGCGGAGTCCAGGAAGTGAACACGGTCTTTGGGTTGTGTTTGACGTAAGTAGGAGTTCAGGATCACTTCTTGATCATTGCTAGCTTCACGACCGTTCCTTTGCTCTCTTCTCGCTCTTATTTGCGTATGTTAGCCACCATATATGCTTAGTCGCTACTGCAACCTCACCACTTTACCCCTTCCTTTCCCATTAAGCTTTGCTAGTTTTGATACCCATGGTAATGGGATTGCTGAGTCCTCGTGGCTCACAGATTACTACAACAACAGTTGCAGGTACAGGTTTTGCGATGATCCTGACGTGAGAGCGATGTTTGCTTGTTTTGGAGTTCTTCTTCTGTTTCTTCGATCAGGGGATAGGTTCCAGGTCGGCGGCCTGGGCTAGCAGGGTGGATGTCGTTTGAGTTTCTGTTTGTGTTTCATCCGTAGTCGAATGTTGTTCTCATGTAAGATGATGTTGTATTCGTGTGGTATTGTATGCCTTTTGTATGTATCCCCATCTATTATGTAATGTTGGTGTAATGATATCCACCTTGCAAAAGCGTTTCAATATGCGGGTCTATCCTTGGTGGAACCTTCGAGTTCCTTTTGGATAGGGTCGCATATTGGGCGTGACAGATTTGCCTAGGGTTCGTGGCAGTGGCTATGACATCTGAACTCGGTGGCGCCGGATAGAAAGAATCGGTGGGGCCGAGTTTGACTTTTGGTTTAGGTCATATGTGGATGTGAGAAAGTAGTTGAGGATTTTGGAGCATATCACTAAGCACTTTGAGCAAGAAAGCCATTAAGCAACACCTCATCCCTCCTTAATAGTATTGGCTTTTCCTATAGACTCAATGTGATCTTGGATCACTAAAATATAAAATGTAGAGTCTTGAGCTTTGAGCTTGAGCCAATCCTTTGGTCCTTAGCATTTTGAGGGGTCCACTTTTCTCATCCATGCCATGCCAATCATTGAGCTTTCCTGAAATATTTATCTTGAAATAGCATTAGCTCAATGAGCTATATGTTGTTAGGAATTACCAAAACCACCTAGGGATAGTTGCACTTTCAATCTCCCCCTTTTTGGTAATTGATGACAACATATAGATCAAAGCTTTGACAAATAATAATAAGATTTAAAAACATTGTCGCTTTGAGAAGTATGTGTAATGTAAGAGCTCCCCCTAAATTTGTGCATAGTTTAAGATTTGCTTTGGACTGCAAATGCACAATGAGTTAGGATCATGAGTTACTCTTCCATGTCACATACATCTTGGTGGAGCGCTCAAAATGATAATAATTAAATACATGCACTCATCACCAAGCAAAGTGAATGATTATATAGAGATATAAAAGGATAATGTCATCCAACAAGCATTAAGGTAGCATATGATCAAACACATGATCATCCAAGTATCACACAAGCATAGAGTATCTCAAACAAGCAAATAAAGTTCAACCACAAAAAAAACAAGAGAGAACAAAAGCAACACACTCTCTTGAAGCCTATGATCTATACATTTTCTCCCCCTTTGGCAACAAGTTACCAAAAAGTTCATGAAAAATGCATAGTGCTAGATCGACTCTCAGGCTTGGTCTTCATGTGATGGTGTAGAGATGGCTCCTTGGACGAAGACTTCTGTTGATGTAGATGGAGCTGGTGGAGTAGGTGCTGGAGCTGGTGGCACTGAAGCTATAGCTGGTGCAGATGAAGTTGCTATGGTGTCTGGAACAGGCACTGCAGCAGATCTCTGTCCTCTGGGCACTCTAGCAAACGCATCAGTGGTAGTATTGCCATTCCTCTCCTGCATGTCATCCTGAAGTTGCTCAACAACTAACTGTATCTCAGTGACCTTCACATCCAAGTCATAGAACTTCTGCTCCATGATCCTCTCCAGGCTCTCCTGATTTTGAGTCAGGGTAGCCAATCCCTGCTCAATCCTCAGAGTGGAGGCAATCAAGTAGCCAAGCTGATCTTGCTTGCTCTTCAAGAAATACTGAGATGCCTCATCAATGGTTGGCATCCTTGCAGCCTTTTCAGTCCTTGCCTTCTCCTTCTTTGCTTGTGCTTGCACAGAAGATGGTTCATTTTCATCCATAACCACTATGTTGTCCTCAAAATCTGGGTAGATGGGCATGTGTTCCTTGTCCAAGAGGTATGTGCCAGTGCCCATCTTGGAGTTGATTATCCTCTGAATCTATGGGGCATACCCAAATTCTCTTTTGGACAGCAGATGTCCTCTTGATAGTTTCCACTATGAGGCTCGTGACCTTGAACTTTTGAGGCACATCAAATATGTGAAGCAGGTTGATAGCATGGCCTCTGATCATCTTGTGATCACCTGACTTAGGCAAAAGAGTGTGCCTGAGGATCCAGTTGATTGTTGGCAATCCTGACAGAAGGTAATGTACTGATCCAAACTTGTGTGTCTCAACAGCACCATCTGGGATCTCTCTGTACATATGTGCCATGGGGTTGTGATCCTTCTTCTTCTTGGCATAGACATCCAAGTCATCCTCATTTTCCTTAGGTGCATTGATCAAATTTGCCCATTCTTCAACTGTTGATTGGTACCTAGTACCTTCAGACATCCAGACAATCCTTCCATCTGGATAGAAGTGAGCTATGGAGTAGAACTGCATAATAAGCTCATCATTCCACTTTGTGAGCTTCTGCCCAACAAAGTCATCCACTCCACAAGCATTGAAACTATCATACACTCCTGGATAATGTTCTTCATTCTCCCTGATGTACTCCCAGTCCATCCATCTCATATCACAGACTATTGGCTTCTTGTCAAGCAGCACTGTCTCATAGAAGTCTTGTTGTTCCTTTGTATGGAACCTGTAGTCCACAACAGTTCTCCTCCTGACTGCATAGGGATCAGTCAATCTCCACTGTCTAAGTCCTGCATCCTTTCTCAGCTTCATATCCTTAGCTACAGGATGAACATCATTGTGATCTGGAATTTTGGGCTTCAACTTCCTCAAGACATGTTCCTCTTCATCTTCTTCTTCAACAACAGCTTCAGGCACTGGGGCCTTGTTCTTCTCTCCAGCAGGAATGTTCCTTGTATTCCTCTTGGGTGCAGCTTTGGGCTTTGGAGCAGCTGCCTTGGGATCTTCTTTGGGCTTTGACGAAGCAGCCCCTGACCTGATAGCATCACCCATAAGCTTTTGAGCTTTAGGTGTTGGTGCAGCGACCTCTTCCTCTTTTTCTTCTTCCATCATGGAAGGCTTTCCAACAACCCTGGCCATGGTCTTCTTGACCCTTTCCTTCCTCTTCTTCCCTTCTGCAGCAGCCTCTTTGGGTTCAGATTCCAATGGTACTTGAGTGCAGGCTCTAGCTTTAGACATGGGAATCCTTCTTGCAGGTGCTTTGGTCTTCATACCAGGCTTAGTGGCAGCAGCTGTGCCATACTCCTTCTTGAGCACCTTCTTCTTGGAAGTGGCCTCATCCTCAACAACCACATAGTCTTCATCCTCAGACTGTGAGGTTCTCTTCTTTCTGGCCCTGGTGGCTGCCTTGGGTAAGTTGCTGGGTGTGCTCCTGCTACTATCATAGCTGCTTGAGGGACTAGTGCCCTCACTCAAGTGAACCTGCTCCTCAGACTTGTTCTGACTGTCACTTTGATCAGACATGTTGCAAACACTGACAGCATACCCTATGAATAGATATAGATGAGGTAGAGTAGATGAGCATCACAAAATACAGAGGTTTTTGCAAAAGAATGAGTCAAAAACTTAGTTTTAGTTTTCCACAAAAAGCATTTTGGATCTACAGATTTGTAAACTCGGTGATACCGAAGCAACTTTTGGAACCTAAACTAGTGAACTCGGTCAAACCGAGTCACAGTTTAGTGGCACCGAGACTGCTAGGGTTTCTCAAAGTCCTGAACTCGGTCACACCGATTTGCAATTCTCGGTCAGACCGAGAATCACATGTGCAATGGCCTTGGCCAAATCGGTGGAACCAATTTCTACAACTCGGTTGGTCCGAGATGGTTTGGGCAGAAACCTAACACTAAATTTTCAATCCACAACTAAACTACAGAGTGTTTTCGCTGGATAAGATGACGTCGATCGTGGCAAGATACATGGCAACACAATGTGTTAGGAATTCGGAGTGGGATTAGCACAAGGATCAAGTCCATACCCTAGTTCGGCGATGGACTTGCTACGGCGGCAACGGCAGAGATGATTCCCATTGACGGCGGCAGAGACCAGCGGCGGGAGGCAGTTGGCGACTAGGAGGATGATCCGGAGACCCAGGGAGGCAGAGCAGGCTGAGCGCAGGCGAAAGAGTTCGGAGAAATTTCCAAATTTTGGCCCGTGGATATATATAGCCTGACCCTGTCAGTGTGACCGAGTGGAACAACTCGGTGGCACCGAGATGCATAACTGCAAGCAGTTACTGCAACTCGGTGTGACCGAAAAGTTCAAATCGGTTGCATCGAGATTGAAAACCTAGATCGACTTAGTGATCTCGGTATGACCGAAATGGAAGAATCGGTCAGACCGAAATGCACAAAGAAGTTTTGGAAGTTTAAGTCTATGACGAATCAGGAACTCCGAGTGCTCCTGACACAGAGTGGTTCGAATCTGACTTGATAAAACTTTGTGATGTAGCATGAATAGAGTTTGAGACAAGAAAAGCATAGATAGCTAGAGAAGGTTCTTAGGCATTCTTGTCCATCCGCTGGGCAAAAGAAAAGAAATCAAACAATCAAAACTACAAGTGGATGTCCTCGAATGAGTGAAATATGCAACCAACATGCTCACACAATAAAATGACAAATGAAATATGTGGCAAAGCATGCACAGCCATTCTAGCATCTATCAAGCAATTGGCGATGACTAGGTCATCTATATATGAGTATATTGACTTAGGAGTCAAATGAGAACATTTGATCATAGGTCATACTCATCGTTTAAGCTCAAGTGGGGTTGCCACTTTTACATAATGCATTGTTGTGTTCACACCATTAGAGTTGCTTTATCTCAATTCTTAGAGTAAAGCTCCCCCTAGATGTGAGATCCCCCCTAAGAGGGATGAACTAACCTTGGGTTTTGTCGATGATGACTTCATGTAGGTGTTGAAGATGTGGATGCTCAATGTTGATGTAGATCATTTGGAGCAATCCTTTGGAGTGAGTTGCACTTTCAATACCTACACGGGTTAGTCCCACAAGGAACAAACAAGGATATCCATAGACATAGAGTGATGCATACACAAGATGATGTCCATGAAAGCATTAGGTTACCTTGTCCCTTGTCTTACCAACAAGAGGGTTTGTGACTCCTTGAACTAGTGCAAGATGTGGAAGTTGATTGCACTTATCCTTGCCAAAATAATAAGAGTGAAGTATGTTGGCGGAGTCACCCTCAAGAACTCTCTAGTTCTTCTTCTTCGGGATCCACATCATCTTGATGGGAATCCTTGGAGTTGTAGTCGTACTTGATGAAGTAGAACTTGACGTAGTCTTGGGAACCCACTTGACCAAGACCTTAGGAGCTTCTTCAAATGCATCAATCTCCTCTTGAAGCTTGTCCTTGCCTTTTTGCTTGTGGTCTTGTGGTGGAAGATCATCTTGAGCTTGTGTCCCTTTGAAAGAAGTAGGATCATACTTCTCTTGCTGAGGAACAAACTTCGTCTTGGGGTATTGATCTTCTTCCCATTCAACTCCATTGGCATTGAACCTTCGTTCAAAACCAACACCTTGGTTCTTCCGGTGCCTTCCTTGCTTGCGTAGAATTTCCTCGAATTGCTTACTTCCGGCAAGGCTCTTGTAAACACCTTTCTCTATAATTCCCTTCAATAAGTTATTTTCTTGCTCAAGTGTAACTTGCCTAAGAGAATCATTAGTGGAATCAAGAGAACTACTAGAAGCAACAACATTGGATTTAACATGATTATTTTTACTACTAGAGGAAGAATCCTTCTTGTTATTGTTACCCGACTTGACTTGAGGCATGTAAGTAGATAAGAGTAAACGCTTGGCAATGTAAGAAGAACTTTTCTTGCGAAGATCATCATTGATTGCCTTTAGGAACTCATGCTCTTGTTCAAGGTTGAGCTTTTCAAAGCGTAACTTCTCATGAGTCCTTAAAAGTTCTCGATGATCCCCTAAGATAGTTTCATGAGATAACTTAAGAGTGTTTAGTTCTTTAGTTAGGAGCTCAATCTTCTCCTTATCATTGTCATTCGTTTCATCCCACTAGTAGAAAAGGGGGCAATGGTCCAGGCCGGTCCAGCCCATTAGTCCTGTTCAATCCGTAACCGGGACCAATGGGGCATCGGACCGGTTCAATGAGCCCTGGGGCCGGCCGGGCCACGTGGGCCATTGGTCCCGTTCGTCTGGACCTTTTGGTCCCGGTTGGTAGGATGAACCGGACCAATGATCCCGCTCCTGGCCAACAACCATTCGTCCGGTTCTTGGCACGAACCGGGACCAAAGGAACCCATTAGTCCCGGTTCAGACGACCAACCGGGACCAATGGTGGTGCCTATATATACCCCAGCAAGAGCAGAGCACACCGCCTGCTTTTTTCGGCCGAGGGGAGAGGGCTTGGTGGTGCTCTAGCTCACCTCATATGCACACAAGGTGTTCGATGGAATGCCCGAGCCACACTACTTAAGGTTTCTCCTCTCCAAGCTCGACCGCCAAGCTCCATTTTCCTCCATATTTGTCTAGGTTTAGCGGTCCGTCACGCCCCATCCCCGTCTTCAACGTCGTCGATCACCCGCACCGATCTCATCGGCGGCACCACCGTGGTGAGCCTCTTGTTCTTATCTTCTTTCCGAAAGGAAAAATATTCTTATTTGTATGTTTAGATAGATATATACTTGTATAATTTTCTTACTTTTATTATTGCATCTTATATAGTGCGATGGTTTTGGTATCCGCCCCCGTCGGCCCTCGTCCTATCTATGATTCGGATGTGGTATATATTATCTTTTCATAACTATTGGTTCATTTATTGTTTATGACAATTATGCCGACCAACGTGACATAGATTTTATTCATCTAGGAGGTTGTTGAACCGAAATTCCAACCGACCCTATTGTCGAGAGGTTAAATTTAGTTGAAGAAGAAAACAATTTGTTGAAGGAAAAATTAGAAAAATTGAGGAGGAGAAGATGATATTGGAGTTGCATGTTGCGGATGTCGTCGATGATCACAAGATCAAGATGGATGCAATGCGCTTGAAGATTAGAAAGATTAGAAAATATGCCATTCATACCGAGGCTTGGTATCATTATGTCGTTGGATCAGTTGTTACATTGGTTGCGATTATGATCGCATTTGTTTTCGCATTGAAATGTTTTACATAGTTTCAGTGTATGGTTTAATTAATTTAGATGCTCTGCAGAGCTTTATGTTGTTAGATGAGAACTATGTATGTACTTTGGTTTTAATGTGATGATGAACTTCTATTAATTTGGTCACTTAATTAATTATCTATTCATGATCTCTCTAATGATTTTTGACACACTTAATTATATATAATGCACACAGATGAACCGCAATGGATGTACGGTTCAAGACACACCTCCGAGTACATTAAGGCGTGCATAATTTTCTCGAAGTGGCTGAGGCAAACAAGCAGAATGGTTTTATGTGTTGTCCATGCCCTATATGTGGGAATCTGAAGTCTTACTCGACCGGAAAATCCTGCACACCCACCGCTTTACAAGGGTTTCATGCCACACTATAATGTTTGGACGAGGCACGGAGAAATAGGGGTTATGATGGAAGACGGCGAAGAAGAAGAGTACGATGACAACTATGTGCCCCTGAATACGGTGATGCTCCGAAGATCAAGAGGAACCGACGATGTGCACGATGATGCTTTTAACGGAGAAGCTGCTGAAGATCAAGAGGAACCAGATGATGTGCCCGATGATGATGATCTCCGCCGGTCATTGTCGATGCAAGGACGCAATGCGAAAGTCAAAAGAGAAGATGAAGTTCGATCGCATGCTAGAGGACCACAAAAAGGGTTGTACCCCAATTGCGAAGATGGCAACACAAAGCTAGGTACCGTCTTTGGAATTGCTGCGATGGAAGGCGAGAATGTCATGCTCGATAAAGGATTTGAGAAGCTACTTAAAATATTGAAGAAGAAGCTTCCAAAGGATAACGAATTGCCCGACAAGTACATACGCAGCAAAGAAGGTCGATGCCCTCTAGGATTGGAGGTGCGAAGATACATGCATGCCCTAATGATCTGCATCCTCTACATGGTGCGTACAAGGATCTGAACGCATGCCCGGTATGCGGTGCATTACGGTATAAGATCGACGAGATGACCTGGTGATGTTGACGGCGAGCCCCGGAAGAGGGTTCTGCGAAGGTGATGTGGTATGCTCCTATAATACCACGGTTGAAACGTCTGCTCGAAACGGAGAGCATGCCAAGTTGATGCGATGGCACAGTGAGGACCGTAAGAAAGACGGAAGTTGAGAGCACCACGACGGGTCGCAGTGGAGAAAAATCGAGAGAAAGTCTTGGGATGAGTTTGCAAGTGAGCCAAGGAACGATGGTTTGCTTTAAGCGCGGATGGCATTAATCCTTTCGGGAGCAGAGTAGCAATCACAGCACTGGCCCGTGACTCTATGTATGTATAACCTTCCTCCTTGGATGTGCATGAAGCGGAAGTTCATTATGATGCCGTTCTCATCCAAGGCCCTAAGCAACCCGGCAATGACATTGATGTGTACCTAAGGCCATTAGTTGAAGAACTTTTACAGCTGTGGAATGGAAACGGTGTACGTCGTGGGATGAGCACAAACAGGAGGAATTTAACCTAAAGGCGTTGCTGTTCGTGACCATCAACGATTGGCCCGCTCTCGGTAACCTTCGGGACAGACAAACAAGGGATACCACGCATGCACGCACTGCTTACTTGACACCGATAGTATATACCGCAAGCTGCGGGAAGAATGTGTACATGGGCCATCGCCGATTTCTTCCGACCAACCATCAATGTCGAAAGAAAGGCAAGCATTTCAAAGGCGAGGCAGATCACCGGAAGAAGCCCGCCATGCGTGCGGTGATCACGCATTTGCTATGGTCAATGATTTACACGTAATCTTTGGAAAGGGTCCCGGCGGACTAGCTGTTCCGAGTGACGCCGAGGGACACGCACCCATGTGGAAGAAGAAATCTATATTTTGGGACCTACCCTCTTGGAAAGACCTAGAGGTCCGCTCTTGATCGACGTGATGCACGTGACGAAGAACCTTTGCGTGAACCTGCTAGGCTTCTTGGGCGTGTATGGGAAGACAAAAGATACAACTGAGGCACGAGAGGACCTGCAACGTTTGCACGAAAAAAGACGGCATGCCTCCAAAGCAAGATGAAGGTCCCGCCACTATGCTCTTACCAAAGAAGAGAAGGAAATCTTCTTTGAATGCCTGCTTAGTATGAAGGTCCCGACGGCTTCTCGTCGAATATAAAAGGAATAATAAATATGGCAGAGAAAAGTTTCGAAACCTAAAGTCTCATGATCGCCACGTGATTATGACGCAATCGCTTCCGGTTGCATTGAGGGGCTTCTACCGAAAACGTCCGATTAGCCATTGTGAAGCTATGTGCATTCCTCAATGCAATATCTCGAAAGGTGATCGATCCGAAACCATACCAAGGCTAAGGAGTGATGTGGTGCAATGTCTTGTCGGGCTTGAGCTGGTGTTCCCACCATCCTTCTTCAATATCATGACGCACGTTCTTGTTCATCTAGTTGACGAGATTGTCATTACGGGACCCGATTTCTACACAATATGTACCCCTTTGAGAGGTTCATGGAGTCCTAAAGAAATATGTCCGTAATCGCTAGGCCGAAGGAAGCATCTCCATGGGCCATCAAACAGAGGATGTCATCGGGTTTTGTGTTGACTTCATTCCTGGCCTTAAGAAGATAGGTCTCCCTAAATCGCGGTATGAGGGGAGACTGACCGAAAAGGCACGCTTGGAAAGGACTCAATAATATGCGAGGACGGATATTCTTGGTCTCAAGCCCACTACACAGCTTCTACGTAACTCTACCTTGGTGACCCGTATGTCGATGAACACAAGAACATCTGCGCTTCAAACACCCGAGCGGTCGACGATCGGATTACATGTGAACACATCAGACTTTCAGCAGTTGGTTGGAAGCACGTGTCGAGGTGACAAGACTGCTTGTGAGGAGCTGTACTTGTTATCCAGGGACCATCTTTGACCGTATTGATTTGGAAAGGATACTGAGATAAATGGGAATACATTTTACACGATTGACCAAGATCAAAAGAGCACCAACCAAAACAGCGGTGTCCTTTGATGCAACAACCGAGAGGAAAGGACACATATTATGGTTACATAGTGGACATATGGGAACTTGACTACGGACATGATTTTAAGGTCCCTTTGTTTAAGTGCAAATGGGTCAATCTGTCAGAGGCGGGTGCAGGTAGACCCACAATGACGGAATGACAACAAGGATCTGAAAAATCTTGGGTACACCGACGAACCGCTCGTACTAGCCAATGATGTGGCACAGGTTATCTATGTGAAGGACATGTCCATGGACCGAGAAAGAGAAAAGATAAGGAAGCAAATACATCATACGATGAGCCAAAGCGCCACATAGTTCTTTCGGAAAAAGGGACATCGTGGGAGTGGAGGACAAGATGACATGTCGAAGATTATGAAAAGTTTCATGAAATTCCTCCTTTAAAGTCAAGGCTGACCCCACATCCCGATAAACGATGAAGATTATCCATGGTTACGGCGCAATAAGCAAATGACACAAGCGAAGAAAAAGTGAAGACTTTCTCCGCAACTATTGTTCGCTTATGATACCATTATATTGTAACCGATGAGTATGATACCATTTTTCGTTTTGTACATGCACATGCTATGTGTGGGTCAATTTATGATATACCATGCCAACTTTCAACTTTTTCAGAGTTCATTTGAAATGTCTTATGGTTCGCCCTCGTAATAATTAAAAATAGCAACAATAAGTATTTTGTTGTAAGTAGAAACAAAATAAATTAAATAAAGCAAGAAAGAAAACAAAAAAAGTGTTTTCAAATTTGAAAATTAGTAATGGCACTAACAGAAAGTTTATAATTTTCCTAAAACTAGAAGCAAAAAGATTTAAAAATAGAGCAAAAAACAAAAGAAAATAAATAATGCAGAAAACAAAACAAAAAAACAACAATAAGTATTTTGTTGTAAGTAGAAACAATATAAATTAAATAAAGCAAGAAAAAAAAATGCCACCTACTGGGCCGCCACGGCCTGAATACGACTGGTATCCCTATTTCGGGCCAGGATTCAGGCCCGCAGATGGCCCAGAAGGTCCAACAGGCAACGAAGGAGCAAATAGGCCCGTAAGCCTGCAGTTAAAGGAGTTCAAGAGGGGAGCGGCAGCGGGGCTTATAAACCACTGCGCTCCCCTCTCAACTAGCGAGGTGGGACTAAACTTTGGCCCCGACGCGGGCAGCGCAGGGGCCTTTGGTCCCGGTTGGTGGCTCCAACCGGGACTAAAGGGGGGGCTTTAGTCCCGGTTGTAGCCACCAACCGGGACCAAAGGCCGCAGCTTCCCGCCCTTTGGGCTGCCGAAATTGAGGCCTTTGGTCCCGGTTGGTGGCACCAACCGGGACTAAAGGGGGCATTAGTCCCGGTTGGTGCCACCAACCGGGACTAAAGGATGTGCTATATAAGCAGCACTTGGCAGTTTCCGGCCAAATCGCCCACTTCTCCCCCGACGCCCCCTGCTCCTCCTCGTCGCTGTCGCCGCCCGACGCCCCTACTCCACCTTGCCGTCGCCGCCGCCGCCCGCGCCGTCAGCTACTCGCCTTGCCGCGCCGCCGCCGCCCCATGAGCATAGCCTCTCCGCGCCCCTCCGTCCAGCGCCCTGCGCGTCCACCGCCGCCGCCCACTGCCTGCCGCCGGCGCAAGACCCACCTGCAGCGCAAGCCCGCCGTCTCAAGGCCGTGCGCCGCCGCCCCTGCCAAGCTGCCAAAGCCCCACCGCCCCCTGCCCTGCCCTGCATTTTTTGTTCATTGCATTTTTTTCATATGTATAATGTATATATGTATGTGGTAGCTATATATATATGTGATGAATGGTCGATGTGGCTATATATGTATGTATGAATATAATGTTCATAGCATTTTTTTGTTTATATATGTTTTTTCATATATGTATTAATTTTATATTTAGGTTGTTAGTAGATATCGATCGATTTTAGGTTAGTGCATTTTAGGTTAGTGTAGAGGAGAAAGTAAAATAAGGAAAAGGAAGAAAAGAGGAAGAAGGAAGAAGGAAGAAGAAGAAGAAAAGAATGAGAGGAAGGAAAATAAGAAGAGGAAGAAAGGAGAAAAGAGGAGAGGAAGAAGAGGAGAAATAAATAAGAAGAGGAAAAAGAAGAAAAAGAAGAGGAGAAGAAGAAAGGAATAGAGGAGAAGAAGAAAAATAGAAGAAAAAATTCTATTTTTCTTCTTCTCCTCTATTCCTTTCTTCTTCTTTTTTTTCTTCTTTACTTCTTCTTCTTCTTCCTTCTTCCTTCTTCCTCTTTCTTCCTTTTCCTTAATTATTTTCCTTTCTCGAGGAGAAGAAGAAAAGAAGAGGAGAAGAAGAAAGAAAGGAAAGGAGAAAGAAGAAACTTAAACACGAGGGGTGGTACCGATACCCCTCCCGATATGTATATGTATGTCGCGTGGTTGTCGATATAATTAACCCCTCTAGATACAACTGCAGCAGCCCCTCGGCCCTCTCGCTCAACCAAAACTCTCGAGGACACCCAAACCCTAGAGAAAAACGATGTTGAATAATAATTGACATGTTGTCAATATTTGCGAAACTATGGAGCACTCCGAGACGAAGAAAGCGAAGCGATGTTGGGGAAATAATCGCAAATGGAAGTGATGATGTTGCGTCATTTCTCATCGACACCGTTGGTCGATGGATGAAGAAGAGGGCTATGATTATGATGGCTTCGACCCTGCATTAATGCGGTACAAGAGGAGGACTATGTTCATGATGGCTCGGTGACACAATGGAGGTACAAGACGAAGGAGACCGTGCCGAGCCGAGTCACCGAACCGAGTCCGGCCAGGTATATATATATTAGTTAAGCCCGTGCTGACAAGTTAATTGATGCATATTGTTTTGGTATATGTACACATATTAAGTATACTGTCGTCTTTCTTCCTTATAATTTCTAGCCCTCCGGATCGAGCACAACTTGATGCGGAGACGAGGCCCAAGAAAAAGTTGAGCTCGGATGAAAAGTTTGAGATCATAGAAATCGCGCCCACGGCGAACCGATTGAACCCATCCGGACAAAGAAGGCATTTTCGCTCGGTCAGGGGTTCTTGTTAGGAAAGGATCCCGATCAGCATCCAAAGAATGGTATAAGCTGCTAAGGATGAAGACCACGAGGTGTCTTATGTCAATGATTTGCGAAAAGAAGATCTTTGGAATGAGCTGAAGGCAAATTTCACCCTACCGCCAGAGGAGGATCCGGAGAAGCCGTTAAAGAGCAATTAATCAAGTCTTGTGCTCTTAAGAAGATGGCTGGCCTAATGAGGAGGTGGAGGAAAGAGCTGAACCAGTTTGTCCGAAAAAAGAGACACCAGAATTCATCGGCAAATATGAGAAGATCAAAGATCATCGCCCGCATTTGTGGCCCACAAGACATCGGAAAAGAGTAAGAAGATGTCGGAGACAAACAAGAAAAATGCTGCGAAGAAGACGCTTCACCATCGCACGGGTCGGTGGCTACCTCAAAGCCCGCCTAAGTGGTCCAAGGCTGAGCATGATCTGCTTGAAAAGGGATCGAACCGAGGCGATCGCTGGCGGACCGTTGCGGACTTGGTTCTTGGGCTGGCGGAACCTTGGACCTATAATGAGGCGTGTCGATGGGCGAACGAGCAACTGCAAACACCAGTCAAGAAACTTCGACAATATATTGATGTTGCGCAGTGAGGGACGTTCCTTCCAAACAGGGAGAAGGATGAGCTCACAATGGCCCTTGGGAATCCCGAGCACCCGGACGGACACGAGGCACGCCAGGCTCGCTTCCGTGGAAGGTTGGTTTTCGGACGCAGGGGTTACAAAACCCACGAGAGGAGGAAGAAAGTGGAGCATGACCAAATGCAGGCGCTGCTTGGAAGGGTAATGGGGCTAGAGGATCGAGAAGAGGACCGAGAAGCAGCAGATCGCAACAAACGACATGCGAAGCTTCCCGGTTACCCCGCCATCTCGGCGCAGAAGCAGCGTTGCTTCCACCGAGCTGCTTCAGCCGGAGCATGTCTTGACGGCTCTGCCAGCTATCCGTGGATGGTATCACGGAGTCTCAAAATTGCCACATTATGGCGCGATGCATGAATTTGAAGGTCAAGGCGGCTGTTGGCCAAGTTTATCCTAGTGGACCCGCACAACTTATCACCGCCACCGATTCGGAAGGATTTGCTAAGGTGATGGTTGATGAAATAACGGAGGATTTGAGGACCTCGGCTTGAGCACCCTACCGGTGAAGGGAGACTAGGCTGGGTTCTGCTCTCAAGACTCCATGCCTATGGCGGAAGGAGCTCATCGACCTTCTCGAACTGGGCGCCTCGCCTCCTCCTCCTCATCCGGCGAGTCGGGGCACTCCGCCTCCTCCACCGCCTCCTCCTCCGTGAGTGAAGATCAGGCACGCAGCGTGGCGGCACTCCGCCCCTTCTCCGGCGCGTGGCGGCACTCCGCCTCCTCCTTCTCCGCCTCGCCCGACAAGGGCGGAAGAGACCCGCCCGCCCGGCTGCTCCGACGCGTCGTAGTCCTTCTCCTCCGCCTCGTAAGCAAGCACGAAGGAAGGCAGACGCCTTGCAGCCGCTCCGCCTGCTCTGGCGTCTAGCAGCACAAGAAGAGAGAGGCAATCAGATACGGTCCACCTCTAAAGCCTGTAGAGAAGTTACCGTATGAGAGGAGCAAGGAGGAAAACGATACGATCGTGCAGAGCCAAGTGAAGGAGTTCTTTGAAGGGGTTAAAGCAAAGATACATCCACCTCCGGAGGAGAAGGTCGATCCGGTGAAAGCAAAGCGCACTCGATGCCCCGAGGAAACCACCAAAGTCTCCGCCGAGAACCAACTATGAGCGCATTCTTGAGCAGACATATCTCCAAGCCAAGCGGTGGGAACTACTGTCGGGGATAAAAGGTCAAAAGAACAACGGGCAAAGGGAAAAAAATTGCCCAGCTCGGCGAACAAGCACAGCAATCGTGCCCTCGCTGAATGTGTCTAATCCTCCGCACGGTGGCGGTTATGGCAATCTTGAAGATTACCTGCTGACGATGCACTTCCTGATTTCATGGAGGTGGACTTATTTAGATACTGATACGGAAGCCTCTCGTCAAAGATGAAAAGTCTCGACAACAATGATGCGAAGATTCCACAGTTGGTACATGAAAACCTGCAGAGAGTCCGAGGGGACGAACAGTTTGTATCTGAAAATTAAAGAGGAGCACGACCTCGTTTCAAATGATGTGTTGGCTGTTCCATTTGAGGAGTTCTTGAGTTCTTCAATCAAAAGGCCCTCGATAAATTAATGGTCTTTTGCTACTGCTGTAAGTACTATTTCGTCATTAGTGCGTATATATAGCTCGGCTCTTTCATTGCATGTATTTATAATTAATTATCCTCAATATATTATGCAGATTGAAGATCGCCGAGTGCAAGAAAATGAAATCTATGATATTGGGTTCATTAACACAAATATCATAGATGTTTTCTGGTTAAAAAGCGCCAAGAGGCCGAGGACAACTTGCTACAATCATTGATCAAAAATCAAAACAAAGATACCATACTCTTTCCTTACCACGGCCCGTGAGTGTTACTTGTCGTGTGCATATTCGGTTTTCCTTATTACTCGGCGAGGTTAATGTAATTGATGAGTTATGCTTGCGTGTAGGTACCACTATATTCTTCTCGAGATTAAGCTTGAGCGTGGACTAGTAACCGTCTTAGACTCGAGACGGAAAGATCCCAGCACCTATGCGGACATGACCGACATGCTCGGCAAGTAAGTTCAATCGATCATTATCGCACCATATCGGCAACTTTTTATTCATTTCTTGATATCTCAAGTAATAACAAATATTTTCTTTGTCTTGCGGGGTTTGGAAACAGTTCACCGCACAAGCTCGGACTGCCAAGGAGCTGCGATATACATACCAAAGTAAGTACTCTTGGCGCGCATCTCCGTTGATTCTATAGCTATACTTTCATCAATGCCATTTATATAATGCTTCATTATCAGTTTGATTGACCTCTATTTCTCGTAAAGTGCTTGTGGCAGGAGGAAGGGAATGATTTACGTGGATACTACGTGTGCGAGTTCATCCACAACGCGACATTGAAAAACAAGCGGGGCTACTCTAGAAGACAATATGAAGTGCGTAAGCAATAATATTCGCAATTTCATTTTATTACACCATCATTTCTGTTGAGTTTCATTCATATATATGTATTAATTAACCCCTTCTTCAAATTAGGCGTGGCAGATGCGGGATGAACTCCTAGAACCAGATCGCATGAAAGCAATTCAAGAGGAATTGGCGGGATTCTTTCTTGATCACGTCATCGGTAAAGCCGAGAATACCATGTGGAACTTGAATTCAAATCCTAGTGGTTTGTAATTAAGAGATCTTATATAGATTGTACATGTATGTAGCCAGTAAAACTTGTTGTTCGACCAATCTCTCGTAGAAGGAGAGGTCGATCGATCACTTCTCTCGGTATGCATGACGAACTTCATCTCAATGGTTCTCTCGATCACTTATGTATATTTACTACGTGGCGTCGAGCAAGCACGGACATAATTAAGAGAGGACACTTCTCTCTATTAATTAGCTAGCTAACGAAACACCTAAATTAACCCCCCAAAACCCCCAACCCCCTCCTTTCAAAAAAAACAAAAACCAGGCCATTTGGAATGCAGACACGTGGGCGCCTTTTGGTCCCGGTTGGAGCCACCAACCGGACCAAAGGCCCCGACCGGCTCGGCGCCTGGGGCCACGTGGAGGCTCATTGGTCCCGGTTCGTGTCGAACCGGGACTAATGGGTTAAGGTATTAGTAACGACCCATTAGTCCGGTTCCCGAACCGACTAAAACCCTCTGAACCGGACTGATTGGTGGTTTTCTACTAGTGTCCTGATTAGCATGATTAATTGACGTTTCATCATAGTATTCATCACTAGAGTTGTCAACAAGTAAATCATCATCACCTAACAAGTCATCTTCATCACTATTGAAATCAACATACTCGGGGTGTGATACCTTTGGGCCTTTAGACATGAAGCATCTTCCAAGTCATTCATTTAAATCAAATATGTCGTAGGAGTTGGTTGACACAAGTGCTAGACCGGCAACACCTTCATCTTGAGTATGTTTGGAGTCGGAGTGATAGCTTCTCTTGGAGTGATTGTCGGAGTCGGAGCCGGATACCAATTCACCAACATGAGCTTGATGTCTTAGTTTTGTGTAGCTCCTTGATGACTTGTCCTTCCTTTCCGAATCCTTGCTTCTCCGGGATGTTCTTCGTTCATAACGATCATCTCTACTCCTCTCTCTTGGTGGTGATTCTTCTCTTCTACTTCTCCTCTTAGGTGATTCTTCTCTTCTTTTGTAGGGAGCCGTACACTCATTGGAATAGTGTCTGGGTCTTCCACAATTGTAGCAATTATGCTCTCGACTAGAAGATCTTTTGTCATTGTAGGACCTTGACTTGGAGCTTCTTTCCTTGCTTCTACTCTTGTAGAACTTGTTGAAGTTCTTCACCATTAGGCTCAATTTTTCATTGAAGGTTTTTTTTCACTTGATGATGTGGGAGCTTCACATGAGGCTTTGTAAGCACCACTTGACTTGTTGTGGAGCTCCTCCTTATCCTTGAGTGACATCTCATGAGCAACAATTCTTCCAATGACTTTCGTTGGCTTGAGATTCTTGTAATTGGGCATCATTTGGATCAATGTGCACACGGTATCATATTTCCCATCCAAAGCTCTTAGGATTTTCTTGGTGATGAATTTGTCGGTCATCTCTTCACTTCCCAAGCCGGCAATCTCATTTGTAATGAGAGCAAGCCTAGAGTACATTTCAGCGACGCCTTCACCATCCTCCATCTTGAACTTGTCAAGTTGACTTTGAAGCACATCCAACTTGGATTCCTTGATGGAGTCGGTACCTTCGTGCATATCAATCAAAGTATCCCAAATTTCCTTTGCATTCTCAAGACGGCTGATTTTGTTGAATTCTTCGGGGCACAATCCGTTGAAGAGGATATCACAAGCTTGAGCGTTGTATTGCAGCATCTTCAACTCATCCGTGCTATCTTCACGGTTTGGTTCTCTCCCATCAAATAATTCACCTTGCAAGCCAATACACCCAATAGCCCAAACGGCGGGGTTATGTCCAAGAATATGCATTTTCACCTTATGCTTCCAACTAGCAAAATTAGTACCATCAAAGTAAGGACCTCTACGGTGATAGTTTCCCTCGCTAGACGCCATACTCTCCTAGGTTGTGAAACCAAGGCTATGATTACCAAAAGCTATGGAAATCAAAGCAAATGGAGACCAAAGCTCTGATACCACTTGTAGGATTCAAAGTATGTCTAGAGGGGGGTGATTAGACTACTTGACCAAATAAAACTTATCATTTTCCCAATTTTAGTCTTTGGCAGATTTTAGCTAACTTAGCACAAGTCAAGCAATCTTAACACAATTCAAGCAAGCATGCAAAGAGTATATGAGCAGCGGAAAGTAAAGCATGCAACTTGCAAGAATGTAAAGGGAAGGGTTTGGAGAATTCAAACGCAATTGAAGACACAGATGTTTTTTTCGTGGTTCCGATAGGTGGTGCTATCATACATCCACGTTGATGGAGACTTCAACCCACGAAGGATAACGGTTGCGTGAGTCCACGGAGGGCTCCACCCAAGAAGGGTCCACGAAGAAGCAACCTTGTCTATCCCACCATGGCCGTCGCCCACGAAGGACTTGTCTCACTAGCGGTAGATCTTCACGAAGTAGGCGATCTCCTTACCCTTACAAACTCCTTGGTTCAACTCCACAATCTTGTTGGAGGCTCCCAAGTGACACCTAGCCAATCTAGGAGACACCACTCTCCAAGAATTAACAAATGGTGTGTTGATGATGAACTCCTTGCTCTTGTGCTTCAAATGATAGTCTCCCCAACACTCAACTCTCTCTCATAGGATTTGGATTTGGTGGAAAGAAGATTTGAGTGGAAAGCAACTTGGGGAAGGCTAGAGATCAAGATTCATATGGTAAGAATGGAATATCTTGGCCTCAACACAAGTGTAGGTGGTTCTCTCTCAAAAAATGTAAGTTGGAAGTGTAGTTTCGTTCTGATGGCTCTCTCCATGAATGAAGAGGAGGTGGAGGGGTATATATAGCCTCCACACAAAATCTAACCGTTACACACAACTTGCCAATCTCGGTGGGACCGAATTGAGAAACTCGGTCGGACCGATTCAGCAAATCTAGTGACCGTTAGGACTTTCGGTGGGACCGACATGCAACTCGGTAGGACCGATATAGTTAGGGTTAGGGCATAACATAATCTTGGTGAGACTGATTACACAAACTCGGTGGGACCGATTTTGGTAATAAGCTAACCAGAGAGTTGGTCAGGTAAACTCGGTGGGACCAGTTCGCTCATTTCGGTGAGACCGAAATGTTATGAAAGGGAAACAGAGAGTTAACATTGCAATCTCGGTGGGACCGATCGCTCATCTCGGTGGTACCGAAACGTTACGAAGGGAAATAGAGAGATTACAATCCCATCTCGGTGAGACCGAGATCCCTATCGGTGAGACCGATTTGCCTAGGATTTGTGATAGTGGCTATGACATCTGAACTCGGTGGCGCCGGATAGAAAGAATCGGTGGGGCCGAGTTTTACTTTTGGTTTAGGTCATATGTGGATGTGAGAAAGTAGTTGAGGATTTTGGAGCATATCACTAAGCACTTTGAGCAAGAAAGCCATTAAGCAACACCTCATCCCTCCTTAATAGTATTGGCTTTTCCTATAGACTCAATGTGATCTTGGATCACTAAAATATAAAATGTAGAGTCTTGAGCTTTGAGCTTGAGCCAATCCTTTTGTCCTTAGCATTTTGAGGGGTCCACTTTTCTCATCCATGCCATGCCAATCATTGAGCTTTCCTAAAATATTTATCTTGAAATAGCATTAGCTCAATGAGCTATATGTTGTCAGGAATTACCAAAACCACCTAGGGATAGTTGCACTTTTCAGATGTGTACTTTGCCATTCGTCGGCTTCCACCCTTAGTAAAAATTACTTAGGATGCTTCTTACCGATATATAACCCTTAGCCAACGTCTCGGTGCCCTGAGACGGTTTTATCAGAAGAAATAAGGCAATCGGACCATGAGGCTAAAACGTACACTTAGTTGTAGGAGCATATGTTTGGGGAAAACTTAATAGCCCCCGGTATATGTCGACTCCTCGGATAGCCAAGGCCGAACCACCCATAACTTGGCCTTTTCTTGAAAAAGGAGGCCCTTTGTTTTACTCGGATAATCTCGATCGAGTATATTTGGTACAGTGCATGCGGTTCGTTGACCAAGTTACATTTGTTGTTACAGCCAGCTTTCGACTTTCTCCAACTGAGGCACTAAACCAGTTAAACCGAAAGTGGCAATCGCAATGGTTCTTCCTTTACCCCCTAGCGGAACAAAGTGGAAACATAATGGGTAAGCACAGGAGCCGGGCAATTCAGCTATTGACGAAAGACACAACTCGAAAATGATGCATATAATGTGAAGTAGCGAGGACGTTTTGTCGAGGACTCCATGGAGTACCTTGGCTTTTGATGGGTTCAGCTCTAGTCATAGGCCGCCATCAATATTGCCGGTACTTTAAAGGCGTCTAGCATTGTATTGTGAGAGTTATGCTCGGAAACACAAATAGGTTAAAAATGCCATAAGCTCAAAAAATCAAAAAACTAGTATAAAAACTTTACGTCTGAATTAAATCAAGTTTTTTGGTGCCAATCTGAAAATTGGTCTTAAAATTAATTTGTGCTTCCGCCGTGCTTTAACATTATACGTCTCATCTCCAGATTTCAAGCAAGTCAGCCTTTGGCTTCAACCTCCCTTCCCGAAGGTGGAGTGCTTCTCAGGCCAGTTGAGCAAACTAAAGTTGAGCGGCTCTAGAGAGAAACCATGCTATTCGGCTATTGACTACATACTCGCATAGGAAAAAATGAGTAAAAAAGACTTTGCAACAACTTAGAAAAAAATATTTCTTATAAAACGGCATGTATGAATTCAAGAGCCCCTAGTTAACATGGAAAAAAGAAGTGCTTTTAACAAACAACTATTTGGTTTAAGAAAAATATAATGCTTGGTTGAATAGAACAAAAATTTAAAAACTGAAGAAAAATTGACATTGAGAGCGACTTAACTGGTTAATGTGCTCGATGTTGATGACCTGATCCGGGTTTGTGGCGGGACAAAGACGTCCATCAGATTTTGACAGATCCGACATGGTGCGTAGTCCTCGGCCTGGCCGAGGTCCCAGACCCAAAGCCCATCCCGAGGTGACCGCGCGAGGAGCTCGGTTTGGTGATGGTGATGCAGCACGGCTGATGTGTTGAAGAGAAGCCCCCGGTCCAGCCAAGGTGATGGAGAAGGTCGATAGGGTGACGCCGAAGTCCCCAAAGTAGGTTGATGAAGTGATGGCAAATCCTCCGGTCTAGTCGAGGTGACGGAGCAGGTCGATAGGGTGATGCCTACGCCAGTCGACGTGTCGAAATAGGTTGGCATGGTGGATGACGGCGTGCTCGACCCACTCAATCCATGGGGCGATTATGACTTGGCCTTCGCGATTCTGAACTCCGGGTCAGCTCACCGAGGTGGTTGTCGTCGGCCTGATGAAGCAATGGCTCAGTCAATGTTGTCGCGGGTCGACAGCCGTGGAGCAACGTGGTTGGGCTGGTTTGACACTGGCGCAATGGCAAAAATTACCTCGGAAAAGGCTTGAAACTGTCGCACCTGTTTGAGATTGAAACACAATACCCTAGAAAAAAGTCCTTCAAAAGGATGCTTTATATCCCGTTCATGAAAAAAGATGAACTTGGGTCGGATTCGTTTTCGTTCATAAAACAAATCAAAAAATTGATGCACTCGTCGGATATTTCCCAGAGATTGAACGGACGGATTGAGCTGAAATTTTGAGGGGTCGTCAATAAAGGAATTCCGCAGCCGATGTACGGTTGGATCTTTCAAAGGACGTCAGTGTTAGAAGTTGGACTCCTCTCCCAAACTCGTCCATATTCCTGTCCAGATCCGATAGGGCTCCGATATATTGGAGATTGTAGGAGATTCATCCATCGGTACGTGATTGAATTTTACTGGGTTGTTGTAAACTCAATTCCGCACAATTCCATCGATGCAGTCTTCAAAGAAATGTTTGAGGAGGTGGGGATGGCAAACACAAATCTATTTTCCAAAAAAACTGCATGGTCACCCGAAGGCTATGTTGATGTTGAGCCCTCGAGCTCCATGATGATTCCTCCATGATCTTAATTGAGATCGGAATTGATGTTGATGAAGGCACCCGTCTGATCTTGACGATACGACGCGGAGCATACTCCTTGGCCTTTGCCAAGGTGACCAGTCGAGCCGGCGACAAAGTTACCCACGTTGACGATGAAGCTCCGTTCCGACAAAAGACCCGGGGGGGTCCTAGGGTACATGATACTAGTCATCTATCGTGCGAGGAGAAAAAGTTCTCCATGAATCCAATGTCTTGGATTATATGAGTCTTCTAGATCTTCCTTATAATCGTCATGGGCTGCCCGAAGTGGCCCAAGACGGAACCGACAAAGGGGTCCCCACCTCGGCCTACTAGGTCGGCAGTCTATAGAGGCCCCTGAACCGGTCTTCAAGTTTGCACGCACCTTGGCTCATCCAAAGTGCTCATCACTTCAGTCGTCGGCTGTGAAACTTCTTTTCTTCAACCCATGCATCATTGTGTTGAAACCTCATCATACTTGATAAGGGGGCACATTGGATCAACGAAAATACTTTCTGAAACACTACTTGTGTCAAAAAGGGAAATACTTGTGGGATCTTATAAATATATTGAATTACTTTGCTACAAATTTCTGTACTCAATATGATACGACTTGCTGCCTTAGGAAGGATACTAAACACTTTCCCTTTCAATCTGAGTACAATGACGATGACAAGTCAGCTTCTTATGTGAATGTTGTTTATGATTGCTATGATGTAGAACAAATTGAAGATTTTTGTTGCTTTTAAGGGTGCTTATTAAATTGCCTCTTTACTTAAAAGTATGATGATGAAATGTTGTCGCATTTAACTATTGCTATGAAAACTATGGTTGTAATGCTTATATTAATGATTATATTAGGAGAGTCTCTACTGAAGATATAATGTTTTGCAAGAATCAATGGAAAGAAGAAATTGTTGAAAATGAGAGCTTTTGGATAAAAAGAGAAGGAGAGTGAAGAACAAAAGGAGGAAGGTCGAATTAGCTACAGCGCCCATTCAATGTCAGTGATAAAGGGAGCATGTAAGCATATGCTCGACATCTTCTTCTCCTCCCCTAACCCTAGGTTGGCTAGTACAAACTCTTACCACCAAGCTTCACCAGCGAACCCGAGGATTCACCTCCCTCTGTCTGCCGCTCCGGCGGTCGATGGGGGAGGGGAATCCCAGTGCCTCCGCTCTAGTTAGTAGTTAGGTTAGCATTTTTTTTAGTCCTCGAAGGTGCGGCATTCGAGTGAATGGCTTCACTTCTTCTTCGAGTTTGTCGTCCGAGCTCCAACCCTCCTCGAATTTGTCTGTCTGGATGTAGTAGATGGAGCTCTAGCATAGATTCCTATTGTCTCCTGGGGGCGGTGAGGTTAGGTTTTCTCGTCGGCAAGATTTGGTGTCATGTGCTTCAAATCTATGCAAAAGGGTTCAACGGCGACAACTATGTCTCCAGGGCGTTGGTCCTTCGGGTCACGTGCACAAAAACTTCCCGGCTGTCATAGACAAGGTCAAGCCAGCTCCAATAGGGGAGCGGCAACATCGACACATCAACGATCGTTTTGGCGGCAGTAGTGATCGTTTGGTGGTTTCGGAATCTTGAGATAATTTTTATTAGGTTTGAGATTCTCTATACTTCCAGTGAATTTTTATGATAGATTCGATGCTTTTTGAAAACTAAAATTAAAGGGAGCAGGTGTGCTCCAGTGCAGAAGCTCCGCATCCGAAGGAAAGCTAGTAGCGGAGCTTTGAACCCGAAGGAAAGCTGGTAGCGGCCATACGAGCATGTACAATGGTTGATAAGATAGTCTATCTTAAGTCTTGCATGTAATTTAGAGATGACAAAATAACATGTCTATAATGGATCATCTCTTAGTCTTGTCTTCAATAACTAGCTATTCCTAAAAACGTGATGTGCTAAGCCATTTCTTATGATTTCTCTCTCATCCACCCCATCATTTATCCTATGTGGCATTCCTAAGATAGAACCATTGTACATGTCCTGAACAGCAGCGATCTCCACCCACATGCGGGGAAAATATCATACGGAAACCAATATTCGATGGAAACCCGTGAAAACCACGAGAAAAATATGTTTTAAAGTTTCAAAAAAATCTGAAAAAAATACCGGATGTCAAGCGGATGATGTTTTATTGCCATGCAAAATTTCAAGTTGAAACACATTACGAGATATGAGCTACAAAAATGACAAAGTCAGCGTTGAATAGTACCGAATAGTAATGTCACTATTGGCTGAATTTGTCTTTTTCATAGCTCACATCTCATAATGTGTTTCAACTTGAAATTTTGGGTGGCAATAAAACATCACCCTCTTAACATTCCGTATTTTTTTCAGATTTTTTAAAACTTTAAAATATGATTTCCACGAAGTTTCCCACCACACGCGTGGCTTGAGTCACTGGGGCAGTACTACCTCCGTCCCGGTGTATAAGTCATTTGCGTAGTTCTAGGTCTACAATTTAACTATCTAAATATGTATTATATGTGACAAAAAATATATATTTAAAAACTACATCCGTGTAGAAATCTAGTGATATACTTTTCATAACATATAACACATATTTAATTCCTCAAATCGATGACCTAGAACTACGCGAATGACTTATACACCGGGACGGAGGTAGTACTGGTAATGGATAAGACAGGAGAGAAGGGGGCCAGGTAGGGCAGCTCTACCAGCAGAGAGGTAAATGCGCACGCGGAACCGTTCTTGACCCCAAGTCTTCCCTTCACCTTTTCTTCTACTCCTTTCGCACTGGCAGGCACCGGACAGTTGCAGTCTTGCAGAGGAGCTCGTCCCCCCTCCCCCCTCTTGCATCACGCCGTGATCTGGTCCAGATTGGCCGGCCGGCCGGCGACGGCGGCGCGGGTGACCGTGGCGGCGGAGGCATTGAGGTATGTACCCCTACCTGAGCTAGTTTCTCCTATTTTTGCTCATCTGGGAGCGAGTATGGGTCCATAGATCTGTAATGTCGCATGGTGCTCACCATGATTTGTGCGTCTTGCACATCAAAACTGGCGGATTTTTCTGTAACGATATCTGTACCAAAATACAGTGTGAACTTTGTTACTCCCATTCAGTCTTACACGGGTTCAGAACTTCAGACCCACGTGCATGAAGGATATTTGCTGCTGGTGGTCTATTTAATTACTCCCTCCGTCTCAAAATTCTTGTCTTAGATTTGTCTAAATACAGATGTATCAAGTCACATTTTAATGTTAGATACATCCGTATCTAGATAAATCTAAGACAAGAATTTTGGAACGGAGGGAGTATTACACATGGGGATTTGATTTGCATGCCTTACATAATGTTAATGTTAATACTGCAGATGCATAACTAGAGAACGAATCGATTGGATCAAAAGCAAGATTTCCTTTTGCTTTTTGGGTGAAGCAAAGAAGAAGATATGGCGGCTGCAATTGCGGTGAGTGTTTCTACTGGCGTGATGAAACCCCTGCTAGGTAAGCTGGCCACCCTAATGGGAGACGAGTTCTCCAAGCTGAAGAACCTGAGGAAGGAGGTGAAGTTCATCAGTGATGAGCTCACAAGCATGAAAGATGTTCTTGAGAGCCTTGCAGATGTGTACGACCTAGATCTACAAACCAAGAGGTGGAGCGACATAGTGAGGGAGATGTCTTATGACATCGAGAACATTATTGATGACTTCATGCGTAAGATTGGGGACAAAATTGGAAAGGATGGGCTCGTCAAGAAGACTATCCGACGCCTCAAAACTTCCATAGCCCGTCACCAGATTGCTGACCAGATTGAAGCGGTCAAGAAACTCGTGTGTGAAACAAGTGAACGGCACAGAAGGTATAAGTTTGATATTCCTTCGTCAAGCGATGTGATCATTGACCCACGAGTTGCCACTCTCTATAAGGATGCAGCTACCCTTGTTGGTGTGGAAGGGCCGACGGATGAGCTCGTCACTTGGCTAAAAGACGAGGACACACATTTGAAGATGGTATCCATGGTGGGATTTGGTGGCCTGGGCAAAACAACACTTGCTAATAAGGTATACCGTAGGCTCAAGGAGAAATTCAACTGTGGTGCATTTGTGCCGGTGTCTCAAAAGCCAAACATTCCAAAACTTATCCATAGTTTACTAGCAGAACTTGGGACTGGACTATCTTTACATGATTACGAAATATATGTTCTTCTCAACAAACTCAGAGAGCATCTACAGAAACAGAGGTACTTATTTTTATTTATTGTACTTTGCTTTCTTTGTTTGTCAGGCAAGTAAACACTCTGGAGAAAGTCACTAGATGGTTTCAATGTAAAGCAAACAGGAAAAAAATTAATTGCCAAGTAGAACACACATTTAATAGATTTGTGCAGGAAAAATATCTTATGTTAATTTTTTGTCAAGTTTGATATGGCTGGACAGCATTTCTTGGACAAAAAAGCAACATCATGTATTGTGTTTTTCCCCCTGCAAATTTAGCTTATTGAAAGTTGCCAACTAATCACTGTTGTTGTTTTATTCCTCAATCAAGACTAAGATTTAATTGAACACAATCAATTTCTCTTGATAAATTTATTCTACTTGACTTAACACTTTTTTGTGTTCTTTGGTAGGTACCTGACCATAATTGACGATCTATGGGATACACCATCATGGGATATTATTAGAAGTGCTTTCCTAGATAATGGTCTTGGCAGCAGGATAATAATAACTACAAGAATACAGAATGTGGCTAAGGCTTGCTGCTCCCCTTGCAGTGATTATATATGCGGTGAGTGTTTTCTACTGGCGTGATGAAACCCCTGCTGGGTTAGCTGGTCACCCTAATGGGAGACGAGTTCTCCAAGCTGAAGAACTTGCGGAAGGAGGTGAAGTTCATCAGTGATGAGCTCACAAGCATGAAAGATGTTCTTGAGAGCCTTGCAGATGTGTACGACCTAGATCTACAAACCAAGAGGTGGAGAGACATAGTGAGGGAGATGTCTTATGACATCGAGAACATTATTGATGACTTCATGCGTAAGATTGGGGAGAAAAATGAAAAGGAAGGGCTCGTCAAGAAGACTATTCGACGCCTCAAAACTTCCAGAGTGCGTCACCAGATTGCTGGCCAGCTGATTGGAGAGATCAAGAAACAGATATGTGAAACAAGTGAACGCCGCAGAAGGTATAAGTTGGTTATTCCTCCATCAAGCGATGTCACCGTAGATCCACGAGTTGCTACGCTTTATAAGGATGCAGCTACCCTTGTTGGTGTGGAAGGGCCAACAAATGAGATCGTCAACTGGCTAAAAGATGAGGACACACATTTGAAGATGGTATCCATTGCTGGATTTGGAGGTTTTGGGCAAAACTACACTTGCCAATGAGGTATACCGTAAGCTCAAGCAGGAATTTGGCTGTGGTGCATTTGTGCCAGTGTCTCAAAATCCAAACATCCCAAAACTTGTCCGCAGTTTACTATCTGAAGTTGGGAGTGAATTATCTTTGCATGATTGTGAAGTAAATGTTCTTCTCAACAAACTTAGAGAATACTTACAAGAAAAGAGGTACTTATTTTTCTTATTGTACTTAGCTTCCTTTGTTTGTCGGACAAGTAAATACTATAGAGAAAATCACTAGATGGTTTGAAAGTAAAGCAAACAATAAAAAAAAGTGCAAGTAGAACATGGATTTTATAGATTGTGCCTGAAAATTATCTTATTTTAAAATTTTGTTAAGTATTATATATTTATATGGCTGGCAAGCCTACCCCAACTTGTTTGGGACTAACGGTTTGGTTGTTGTTGTTGTATTGTATGGCTGGAAAACATTTCTTAGACAAAAAAAAAGCAACAGCATTTATTAAAAGTTACCAACTATTCAGTGTGGTTGTTTTATTCCTCAATCAAGACTAAGATTTAATTGAACACAATCAATTTCTCTTGATAAATTTATTCTACTTGATTTAACACTTGTTTGTATTCTTTGGTAGGTACCTGATTATAATTGATGATCTATGGGATAAACCATCATAGGATATTATTAAAAGTGCTTTTCTAGATAATGGTCTTGGCAGCAGAGTACTAGTAACTACAAGAATACAGAATGTGGCTAAAGCTTGTTGCTCCCCTTGCAGTGATCATATTTTCTGTATGCCTCCTCTCCGATTGTTCAAATTCCTTCGAGTTCTTCATGTTCATGCATATGGGCCTGCTGGACCCGACTCCACTGGACTGTGTAAGCAATATCAGCTAAGATATTTAGCGATTGGTGGTTTCTGTGATTCGTACAAGCTACCGACAGAGATTAGAGGGCTACCACACCTGGAAACACTTGATGCACCTCGTAGTAGGAATACTCCATCAGATATAGTTCATCTTCCATGCTTGATGTACTTGAGTCTCGATTGGGATAGATATCCACTACCTGATGGGATCAGTAGAATGAAGTCGCTGCGACGTCTAAGCGGATTTGATTTGATGCTGAACTCACTAGATAACATCAAGCACCTGTGAGAACTCACCAATCTGAAAGCTATAAAAGTCAGCATCGGCTCTTTGGCTGACAGCAGTGAACGGAAGAGACGCTTGGATGCTCTGAACTCTTCTTTGGGAAGAATCTGTATCAGCTTGGAATTGCTGGTTTTGAATATTCCAGGTTGCAATGATGCCTTGATGGCCTTGTCACCTCCTCCCCGCCGCCTTGAGAGACTCTATGCTTATGGCTTCTTCTTTTCAAGGGTCCCTAGTTGGATGGGAGAACTCAGTAACCTGAAAGAATTGGCCCATCAATATCGTCGGGAGTGATATTGGTATTCTAGCAGAGTTGCCTGCTCTCACCCATTTCGAACTATACATTAAGGAAATCCTAAAAGAAACGATTGTCATCTACGACAGGGCATTCCCTGTTTTAAAAAGTTTTGAAGTCTGGTTGAGCAGCCCGTCGTACCTGACTTTCCAGGCTGGTGCAATGTCCAAGCTCCAGAGGCTCTGCCAGTCTGCCTGAGGTACAATGCCAAAGGATCGGAGCAGAACGGGCCTGGACCAGCCGACGTCCAGCACTTGTCAGCACTTGAAGAGTTTTCCGCAGAAATTGGAGGGGCGGACGCTACGGAATCTGAACTGATAAGTGCTGATTCTGCCTTGAGAAGTGCTATCGACATGCACCCCAGCAATCCTCGTGTTGAAATCAAATTCGATCGATTTTATTCCAGTTTATTCTTTTCATCTGATGATTCATGTCCTTTATCTGATGATTGTGATAACATCGACTCCGATGAGGACTAGAAAAGTTGGCATGCAGGAGTTAGTACTCGGCCTCTGAATTATTTGCCACTATGTTTGTGTAACAAACTGAATGCCATCTGTCTGAAGTTTCCTAAACCTTGTTCAAAATACAAATGTAGCTGTGTAATCTGCTCAGTTCTGCTGTAATTTTGCTCTGAGAAAAAATGCACCCAGATCAGCTTGGTTTTATGTGCTTTGTCCTAGCACCAAAGATTGGATTCGTCAACAAGTGTGGTCGAATTGTCACACAGCAGTATCGCTGTCCTTGAGTTTTATCACAGATGATGAAATATCAGGACATAGATAAATTTGTTAGTAGCCCCATGAACTTAGAGCGTTTTTTATATCCTAACATTGGTAGTACTTCATCATCTGGCTCTAGAAAGAAAAACACCCACGGGGCATTTTGATCAGTTGATTGTTAAGGAAAGTAACAGAGTGCGATCCTGAAGTAGTCTTAGAAGCAACAGAGTGCGATCCTGAAGTAGTCTTAGAAGCGGTGCCGTCCGTAAGTGAATGGCACCAAAGGCTTTAGAATGCAGGATGAAAATGCTTTAGAATGCATGATGAAAACGCTGTTAAAAGAGCAGAATCACCACAGCCTTGCTGATCGGTCAGACAAGCAAGATCGAAGCACGACACGGACACTCTGAGCCCATTCATCTCAGCTCAGCAGATTCAGGTTCACTAGGCAGGCATGTATACAGGAAGATCATACTAGCTACTTTGAACACTGACATTCATAAATTAACATACTGATCTTTTTTTTTGTGTGTGTAACATACTGATCCTTTACTCACCTTTTTTGGCAAATGCAGCAATCATTTGTCAGATCAAAGGCACAAGTAAATAAACCCCAACTACATATAAAAAGGAAACGATCGTCATTTACGTTAGGGCATTCCCTGTTGTAAAAAAGTTTTGGCTTTCAAGGCTGGTACAGTGCCCAAGCTCCATAGGCTCAGGCTGCAGAACAAGCCAAAGGGCCAGAGCAGAACAATGCCAAACTTGTTAAAATTTCTCTGCTCTGTAATGAACTGAATGCTACTCCCTCCATAAAGAAAGCAGTGATATAAACACTCTTATATTTCTGTACAGAGGGTGTCTGTGTAACAAACTGGATGTCATCCGTTCGAATTATAATGTAAACATGTAATTCGGTCAACTCTGCTGTAGGTTCACCTTAGAAAAGATGCACTTATATATGGTATGTAGATGTGTTTTATATAGTGTAGACGTCTTTCCCAGGACGTGATGGCAATACATCCTGCAGTTTTACCATTTGCACAAATTGCGCGACCGGATTCATTTCGTATGTAAGCTTATGAAGCTCTCTCTCTTTTGCCCCTAAATGTCGGACCCTCATCATCTCAGAACTTTTTCGATGTCCTAACATCTACTCCTTATCACTTGGATCTTTTGATTGTTATTAAGGGAAGCAGCGACTATTCCTCAGGAACGCCACCAAAGGCATGTTGTGTGAGAAACAGCACAAAAATATACCATTCAAAGAACACGAAAATACCTCGCTGATCGCTCAGAAAAGACAAGTAGACAACCAGGCTGGATAAATCACACCTGCACTCCGAGCCCATTCATCTCTTCTCAGCAGATTCAGGTGGCAGGCATGCATACAGCAAGATCATGGTTAGTTTGAATTCTGACAGTCAATCATTGACATACTTCATCATATTTTTTTAAACATACTGATCCTTTACTTACCTTATTTGGCAAATGCACCTATCATAGTTCGATCAAAGGCACACAATGATAATAAACTCCAACCATATATAATAAGGAGAAAAATCTGAGATAAAGAAGTCTTGTTCCCAATCTGCAATGCAGATTGAAATACATAGCCAGAGAAAAGTCACGGCAGAAATCTAGTCACCTTAGAGGTTATTATCTCATCTCTAGGCTTTACTTTTTTCTTCTTCTGCGGTGACATTGGAAATTCTGAAATGACTGTAAACAAAATAGAGTATATCAACAGTGCAGGTCTGACTTCTAGTAGATCGTCATGTCTCCTTTATTCCAAATACCTCACAAGCTCCATTACACAACTTCTTACAAGGTCTTAGTTGAACTAATGATTCCATAAACTAAACACCATCAATGCTCTCGCTGACAAACAAACACAACAATCAATGTTGGATTAAGGAACACAAGATAAAATACTACAGGTTTTCCCCTTCAGGATGACCATATTACAGACCAACTTGAAATACATAGCAAGAAGACCAAATAAAACTCGGCGCCATCTTCAATACTCAAACACATCAGCCGGACCTCCAGCATTAGCATCAGCACTATTCTGACCAAGCTGACTGTGCTTGAGCACTGCAGCACAAACCTTGTTCCAGCATCTCCTCATGTGCAATCTCCTGCCAAATATCTAAAAATTAGGAGTATTCAAGTTGCAGATATTCAAAAGCTTGGGGGCAAACAGGAAGGAAATGACAGGCAACATTCAGAAGAAACATGGGAAGAAGCACAACACAAAGGAAATCAACCTTCTAAATTCTTTTTACCCATGGTCCAATTGGTTTATCGACCTCAAAGTCTCAAACACTCGCTTTTATGCGTTGACCAGAGTAGTTAGCAGTCCAAGTTGAAATACATAGCAGGAAAAAATAAATGTAGTGGATCCAAAAAGAACTTGAAAGGTTTGAAGAAACACGGCTTTCTGTTGCAAGACTTCATAAGTTTCCTAGTAGTTACCAAATTTCTCACTCCAGGAAAAGTACTTAGGGACCTCGGTAGCAACACTCAACAACCTGTGTGTGCTCTGTCATCCTACGAAAACTCATTTTTCTTGCATTTGGCATGTGCCTTCATTGAAGGACCGAGACAGAGGCATATGCCGTCTAAACAACGATTTCAAATCAAGCTGTTTGTAAGCACAAGCGGACAAACTGTTCTTGCTATTTTAATGGCAAGTCCATGGAGCAAAAGCATATTGAAGCTAAATTTTGCTCACATCATATACAAGTGTGCATCATTAACTGTAAACAATGACTCGGCCTCTTATTTGCTACCTTTTAATGGCAAGTTATGCAGGCTTATGTCAAATCAACATCATGAGATAAATTTATTGTTGTAAAGGTGACAAAAAGAATATCTCTCCGCCTCCTTATATCTATGAAAAGAGAGGACAAGATAACACATGCTTGACTTGAACAATCAAAACGGTGATCTGGAATTAAACTTGTAATATCATCAATTAGCTTGATCACAAAAACATTTCTCCGAATCAATTGTTGCCATCTGGTGTGTAATGATTCCATGAGGCCTCCAAAATGCTACTTATAGTGTGGATGATGTTTAGTTTTATTTGTCCATCATATGGCAATTAGAACAGGCAAACACATATATCACAATTATGCTCATGGGCTTGGTTAATTTTGCCACAATCACAGAAAAAGTAACAGCTACCAAAATGTAAACAAGGATTACCGATCAGAATAATGAACTATGAAGCAGCACTCGATATTGTTGGGGACGATAGCAATGTTGGTGGGAAGTTGCTATATACATATGTCATGGGTGTGCCAGGTGTTGCAAACACCCTCTCAAGCTGGAATGTCTTGATGTCCAGCGCGAAAGTGCCTTTATCAAGCGATGAGCTTCCTGAATGAAACAAGAGCAAGTGCCTCCCTGTTGAATTTGTGAAACTGTACCAACAAGAATCCAGTGGGATTGTCTTCTCCAACCGCCACTGGCTGGAACTCCCACCATTGTTTCGCCTAATCAGATAACTGATGTGAGATGTGAGACGTGGAAGCACAAACATCCCAGTGATGCCTTCCCCTGCCTCCACAATGGCTATATCCACATGTTCTACTCTCGCTTCAGGTGGGAGGTCAGCAACTGAGAACTCCATTGTCCGAGTGTCAAGCACAAGCAACTTTTCGGTCTCTGTCACCCCGTAGAAGCAGCCATATGCGTACCGGAGGTAGGAGAAGAAAGCCAAAGAAAACCTTGCAGTCCATGGTGTCCATGGACCAGCTCGCCATTGTCCCGTACTGGAAGAGAAGACAAAATTGGCATGCTTATCTCCGCATTTCGCAACCAAGATCACTGTGAATGATGTCTCTTCTGCGGCCTCCTCCTGCTCTTTAAGGAAGCACTGCAGTTTACGAGGAACCCACTCCACTTTTTTTTTCTTTTTCTTTTTTTGCGAGCGAGGAACCCACTCCTCGACTGAAGGGATTGGGGGAAGCAGGAGGTACCGCCGGTACAAGGGGTCACACACCACCAGGGGACGATTATGGAAGCGAGAGGGAGATCTCTTGAGGAGGACGCGGCCGTCGCGGACGTCCAGGATCTTCCAGTCGCGGGCGGGGGCGGGTAGGAAGGAGAAGGAGAAGTCGGCGGCGAGGGCGACGGCGTTGGCTGCCGATGCGAAAGGAGAAGGCGGGATCACGGGGAAGAAATCTCGGTATCCGTTAAGAAACCCGAGGAGGGGTGGGGCGTGGAGCTTGCGGAGGCGCCGGAGGAAGGAGCGGTCGGCGATGAGGCCTCGGAAGGAGACGCAGGCGGCGGAGGCGCGGACCAGATCGGCTAGGATGGGCCGCCGGAGGAAGATCTCCTCCACGAGCTCGTCCGGGATCTCCTCCACGGGCTCGTCGGGGATCTCCGCCACGGGCTCGTCGGGGATCTCCGCCACGGGCTCGTCGGGGATCTCCGCCACGGGCTCGTCGGGGATCTCCGCCACGAGCTCGTCGGGGATCTCCGCCACGAGCTCATCGGGGATCTCCTGGACGCGGTGCTCGGGGACGGCCGGTTCCGGGCGAGGGTGGGCGCTGGCCTGGCCATGGTCCGCCGCGCCGCCGCCCATCCTGCCGCCGGGGGACGAGGGAAACCCTAGCGGACCACGGGAGTGAAGAGTGGGGATTTTTTTTTTTTTTTTTTTTTGATGAGTGGAGAGTGGGGATGGGGTGACGAGCGAGGTGTCCGATTTGAAGAATTGGTTTACCACGGGACGGGACACGGGAGTATTTATGCATTTTTGTGTGGTCCGGCTATTTTTGAACAAATATGAATCATCTCAGCTAAAACAAAATGAATTGTCTATTTTTACGGCAAAAACATTAATCACCTATGCACTGATCTTCTATTTTTTTGGAAAAACATACACTGATCTACTCAAAGAAAAACTTTGTTCGCACCTCACAGTAAGCTAGAGAAAAACCTTGTTCCCAGCAGACTGAGCATGGAAAGGGGCCGAACAAGGTTTTTGGAGGCGGGTTTGTAAGAGCATCTCTAGCAGACCCCCGTAAAATTCGTTCACAGTTCACAGAAAACGGATTTACAGGCCGGCGAAGGCGGCGGCCGAGCAGACCCCGCAAAGTGGACCCATAAAAAAGGATATTCTGCAATTTTAGGCATTTCTTTGCTTCTTTATTTTCTACAAGGGCATTGGATGCACCATAATTCACCAAATCTTTGCTAGAATAGCAATACCAAAGAAAACAAGAACCACAATTAGGCATTTTAGAAGATATCTAACTCCCATAACTGCTCCCACTAGTTGGACCAACATTTTTTCCATGCATTCATTGTTGATCTGCGGTTTCTTGATCTTGCATTCTTCATTCTTTATCTTTGATTCTAAAGAAGTAGACGTTGCTCCCCCTCTAGTTTCTTCTCTAATTGCACATGCAGCCGCATCATTTACCTCAATTCTAGCAACGAGTGCACGAACATCTATTAAGTTTCTTTCTATCAATAAGTCGATGTATTCTTCTTCCCAAAACCAAAATGAGCATCCATCTTCCTACACACATGACCATCTAGATAAGCTATCGAAATTGAACGGGATATGTTGACAAAGCCGAATGAAAACAAGAACATACCCCGTTGTTTTTGCATTTGAAGAACACCCATCCGGGGTGTTTCGGAGTGCTAGATATTAGCCGCAGTACTGTCTGCGTGCAGTCGTCACACTGTATGAGCGGCATCGGTGAGCCGGCGAGCCGGCATAGTTAGGAAGATGTCTTATGACATCGAGAACATTTTTGATGATTTCATGGGTAAGATTGGGGAGAAAAATGAAAAGGAAGGGTTCGTCAAGAAGACTATTCGACGCCTCAAAACATCCAGAGTGCGTCACCAGATTGCTGGCCAGATTGGAGAGATCAAGAAATAGGTACTTGAAACAAGTGAACGGCGCAGAAGGTATAAGTTGGTTATTCCTCCATCAAGCGATGTCACCGTTGATCCACGAGTTGACATGCTTTATAAGGATGCAGCTACCCTTGTTGGTGTGGAAGGGCCAATGAATGAACTCGTCAATTCGCTGAAAGATGAGGACACACATTTGAAGATGGTATCCATTGTTGGATTTGGAGGTCGGGGCAAGACAACACTCGCCAATGAGGTATACCGGAGGCTCAAGGAGGAATTTGGCTGTGGCGCATTTGTGCCAGTGTCTCAAAAACCAAACATCCCAAAACTTGTTCGTAGTTTACTCTATGAAGTTGGGAGTGGATTATCTTTACATGATTGTGAAGTAAATGTTCTTCTCAATAAACTCAGAGAATACTTACAAGAAAAGAGGTACTTACTTTTCTTATTTTATTACTTTGCTTCCTTTGTTTGTCGGGTGAGTAATTACTATGGAGAAAATCACTAGATGGTTTGAAAGTAAAGCAAACAAGAAAAAAAAGGTGCAACAAAATTACTATGGATTTTATAGATTTGTGCCAGAAAATTTATCTTATTTTAATTTTTTGTTAAGTTTTATATGGCTGGACAACATTTCTTAAACAAAAAAAAAGCAACGTCATTTATTAAAAGTTACCAAATATTCAGTGTGGTTGTTTTATTCCTCAATCAAGACTAATATTTAAGTGAACACAATCAATTTCTCTTGATAAATTTATTCTACTTGACTTAACACTTCTTTTTGTAAAGTTTTATATGGCTGGACAACGTTTCTTAGACAAAAAAAACTACGCCATATATTGTGTTCTTCCCCTTCAAATTTAGCGTATCATTAGTTTCCAACCAATCAGTGTGGTTGTTTTATTCCTCAATCAAGACTGGGACTTGATTGGACACAATCCATTTCTCCTGATTAAATTTATTCTACTTGATTTAACACTTGTTTGTATTCTTTGGTAGGTACCTGATTATAATTGATGATCTATGGGATACACCATCATGGGATATTATTAAAAGTGCTTTTCCAGATAATGGTCTTGGCAGCAGAGTACTAATAACTACAAGAAGACAGACTATTGCTAAGGCTTGTTGCTCCCCTTGCAGTGATCATATTTTCGAAATGAAGCCACTCAACAGTGAAGACTCAAGAAGATTGTTTTTTGGTAGGATATTCAACTCTGAAGAAGCTTGCCCTCACCAGCTTCGAGATGTTTCTGCTGAAATTCTCAAAAAATGTGATGGTTTGCCTCTTGCAATCATTAGTATATTAGGTATGTTAGCAAGTGAAGGTTTCGACCAAAAGGAGTGGGAACATGTACGGAATTCTCTAGGTTCGGGGACAAATCTGACGTTGGAAGGGATGAGGAAAATCTTAGACCTCAGCTGCAAAAACCTTCCTCCTCATCTCAAGACATGCTTGTTATATCTTGGCATGTATCCAAAGGACTTTAGAATAGATAGGTTTCATTTGGAACTTCAGTGGACCGCAGAAGGCTTTGTTCCTAAAGAGAACGGACAAGATGCTAAGAAGGTTGCAAGAAGTTATTTCAATGAGCTTGTCAATAGGTGCCTTATTCAACCTACAGAATCTGACGATCAAGGAATAGTCACAAAATGCAAAGTACATGATATGATGCTTGATCTTATCTTCTCTAAGTGTAGGGAAGAGAATTTTCTCACTATATTGGATGACCCTCAAGCCATCACAAAACTGGATTACAAGGTCCGGCAGCTGTCTCTCCACTTGGATGGTCCAAGTGCTGGAGCAATGTTACCGGTAAAGGTAGTATGTCAAAAATCCGGACAGTTATGATCTTTGGGGACTCTCAGGGTATGCCTCCTCTGCGATTGTTCAAATTCATTCGAGTTCTTCATGTTCATGTATATGGGCATGCTGAAGTCGACCTCACTGGACTGTGTAAGCTGTATCAGCTGAGATATTTAGGGATTGGTGCGTATGCTCCGTACAAGCTACCAGTACAGATCAGAGGGCTACGGCACCTGAAAACACTTGATGCAATTGGTAGTATGAATATTCCATTAGATATAGTTCATCTGCCATGCTTGATGTTCTTGAGTTTGGATTGGTCAATACATCCACTACCTGATGGGTTCGGCAGAATGAAGTCGCTGCGAAATCTAAACGACGATGAACTCACTAGATAACTGAAAGTGCGTTACGTCGACTAGAGGGGGGTGAATAGACGATTTTTACGAATTATTCACTGAGGAATTTCAGGATGAGGAAATTCCTAAGTGAAGAACTACTTCCAGCGGAATAAGTACTCAGGTATAAGGATAACAGAGCAACAACATGGTCATCATGATGAAATGAAAGACAAACACAGAGTACAGAAATCATAAACATAGGATAAGCAGGATGAAGCCAAAACAAACTGATGAAATAGGATTGAGGAATTAGAGAAAGTCTTTAATCAAAGTCTTCAAACAGTAATGATCAGGTTCACCAATACATAAATGAGGAAATGAAAGGGTCGAGGAAATAGAACCAGTTGGCTTGGTGAAGACAATGATTTGGTAGACTAGTTCCAACTGCTGTGACAGTTGTACGTCTGGTTGGAGCGGCTGAGTATTTAAACTCAAGGACACACAGTCCCGGACACACAGTCCTCACCGTATTCTCCTTGAGCTAAGATCACACAGACCTCGCGCCAACAGTAGTGGTAAGTCTTCACAGATGACTTCCAAACTTTCACAGACTTGGTCACTCGGCAATCCACAATTCCTCTTGGATACTCAGACCATGACGCCTAACCGTCTGGAGGATACACAGTCCTCAAAGATAACAATCGTCGGTTCCACACTGGAACAATGATACATCTCCAACGTATCTATAATTTTGGTTGTTCCATGCTATTATATTACCCGTTTTGGATGTTTATGGGCTTTACTCTACACTTTTATATCATTTTTGGGACTAACCTACTAACCGGAGGCCCAGCCCGAATTGCTGTATTTTTGCCTATTTCAGTGTTTCGAAGGAAAGGAATATCAAACGGAGTCCAACGGAATGAAACCTTTGGGAGCGATCTTTTTGGAACAAACGCAATCCAGGAGACTTGGAGTGGACTTCAAGCAACGAACGAGGCGGCCACGAGGGTGCTCGGCGCGCCCCCTGGGGGTGGGCACGCCTCCCACCCTCGTGGGCCCCTTGAGCATCCACCGACCTACTTCTTCCTCCTACATATACCCACGTACCCCGAAAACATCTAGGAGCACCACGAAAAACTATTTCCACCGCCGCAACCTTCTGTATCTGCGAGATCCCATCTTGGAGCCTTTGCCGGTGCTCCGCCGGAGGGGGAATCAACCATGGAGGGTCTCTACATCATCTTCAAGGCCTCTCCGATTAGTTGTGAGTAGTTTACCACAGACCTTCGGGTCCATAGTTATTAGCTAGATGGTTTCTTCTCTCTCTTTGAATCTCAATACAAAGTTCTCCTCAATCTTCTTGGAGATCTATTCAATGTAACTCTTTTTGCGGTGTGTTTGTCGAGATCCGATGAATTGTGGGTTTATGATCAAGTTTATCTATGAGAAATATTTGAATATCCTCTGAATTCTGTTATGTGTGATTAAGTTATCTTTGCAAGTCTCTTCAAATTATCAGTTTGGTTTGGCCTACTAGATTGATCTTTCTTGCAATGGGAGAAGTGCTTAGCTTTGGGTTCAATCTTGCGGTGTCATTTCCCAGTGACAGAAGGGGCAGCAAGGCACATATTGTATTATTGCCATCGAGGATAAAAAGATGGGGTTTATATCATATTGCATGAGTTTATCCCTCTACATCATGTCATCTTTCTTAATGCGTTACTCTGTTCTTCATGAACTTAATACTCTAGATGTAGGCAGGAGTCGGTCGATGTGTGGAGTAATAGTAGTAGATGCAGAATCGTTTCGATCTACTTGTCATGGACGTGATGCCTATATACATGATCATGCCTAGATAATCTCATAACTATGCGCTTTTCTATCAATCGCTCGACAGTAATTTGTTCACCCACCGTAATACTTATGCTATCTTGAGAGAAGCCACTACTGAAACCTATGGCCCCCGGGTCTATCTTTTATCATATAAGTTTTCTATCTACTTTTATTTGCATCTTTTATTTTCCAATCTATATCATGAAAATACCAAAAATATTTATCTTATCATATTATCTATATCAGATCTCACTTTTGCAAGTTACCATGAAGGGATTGACAACCCCTTTATCGCGTTGATTGTGAGGTTCTTATTTGTTTGTGTAGGTGCGTGGGACTTTTGAGGAGCCTCCTACTGGATTGATACCTTGGTTCTCAAAAACTGAGGGAAATACTTACGCTACTTTGCTGCATCACCCTTTCCTCTTAAAGGGAAAAACCAACGCAAGCTCAAGACATATCAAACAATCTCTTCAGTGATGCTCAATCACTTTGGATTTTGTAGGTTTGTGTTTGGGATTTGGGTTTTCCTCAATTGATGGTTTTCGCTCAAAGTCCTCGGAGGATGGGATGCTCTCGAATGACAAGTGTTAATTTCTCTCGGAGCAGCCAACCAGCTACTGGTTGTAGGGGCGGCTATTTATAGCCTAGGGAGCAGCCCAACATGATAAGACATAAATGCCCTTGTCTGATATGACCGTTAGGTGGTAGGATATTTTGGACAGCTGGTGCGTGGCACAGCAACGGTCAGATTTGAGGTTTGGATGCCTCAGGGCTATCATGTTCCTCACTGTGTAGGTAATTCGCACTGGCAAATTCCTAACTCCTCAGTTGGAACAAATTCCTTAGAGACCAGAAGATCTTCATCTCTATCACTGAAGAAAGTGACTGAACTGATATGAGATTTCCAATGGCTTCACTCAAAGGATTGGGTAGGTGTAGGATTTTGAGATGAGCATCACTTGGAAATCAGTTTCCTTAGTATTACCTCGTCCCCCTTTAACAGTACACTGTTTCCTATGACTCAAAAAAGAGAAAAATAAACTACGAAAACAAAAGTCTTCACGCTTTAGATTCCTCGCATGAATATCATGTCTTCAAGGTCACACCAATTTCTTCACTTTCAAAGTCTTCAGGAGAACCAAAATCTTCAGTTGAAGATATTCATATTTAGGGGTCGACTTTCACTGTAAATATCAAACTCGTCATTGACTTATAGAGCCTGTGTACACTCACAAACATATTAGTCCCTTAACCTATAAGTCTTCAATACACCAAAATCACTAAGGGGAACTAGATGCACTTACAATCTCCCCCTTTTTGGTGATTGATGACAATATAGGTTAAGTTTTCAACGGGGATAAACATATGAATTGAAAGTACTCAATATTGAGGAATTTGATTGCAAGATATAGAAGAACTCCCCCTGAGGATGTGCATAGTGAGGAATTTGCTTTTGAAGCAATGCACAATTGAAGAGTAGAATCATGGAGAACTCCCCCTATATCTTGTAATTCATACACGCATTTAACATATGAAATGAAGAATTTGAAATGCATGATGAAATATGGTGACTGATGTAATTCAGCATGCGTGCATAACATCAATGAGGAAATAGCATGAAGAAAAACAGAGCAAAAGTATCAGGTCACCATCAGACTTAAGTTTACAACTCATACAACAAAAGCTTCAGAAGAGCGAGAGTTGCAACTTAACAAAAAAACGCCCATATATATAGACCCGCTTGAAGACTAACTCAAATTTCTCCCCCTTTGTCATCAAATGACCAAAAGGGACGAAAAGTGAGGACTAACGCCCCTGAAGAATATCATCACAAGGTTGATGGAGGAGCGCCAGTGTTGTTGGGGTCGGTTGTTGGAGTAGGGCCTACCGCAGTGTCGTCCAAATCTTCATTTTCATCAATCTCTCTGGACGAGGAATATGAGTTGGGCACCAAAGGAGGAACTTCGACCTTCTTGAACTTCTTCGGAGGAGGCTTAGACCAGCCGAAGTCCTGCTTGAAGCCCATCTGCTTGAGATCCTCATCACCATAGAGATGAGAAAGAATAGCCTAGGTGGGATCAAAAACTTCATTGAGCTAGTAGTGGTTCTTCTTCACTGAATTATATGTGGCAGTCATGTTGTGAAGAATAGAACCAAACTGACGCTTTACCCATTTATGATTGCGATCCACCTTTTGATGAAGACTGAGGAGAAGCTCATGATCAGTCATCACCCTTGGAGCTGTTGCCTGAGGACTTTGCTTGGATGCATTGGCGGCAGAGTCATGAGTAGCAGAGTCATCATTGGTGGAGTTTGAAGCAGCTTTGCGAAACTGTCCATCCAATGGACGATTTCCCTCATCAATAATAGCAGTGGCCTTGCCCTTCTCATCAGCTGAGCAAAATGTTCGCTTGAGGACTTCAATTGGAGGCAAGTAGCTGCCATGGTTGAGTGTATCAGCTTTGTAGTTAAGTGAAGACCTTGACCTGATGAATCTCATAATCCAAGGAGCGTAAGGCTTCAACTCAAACGGGGACATTGCAACGTTTGCCAAAGTCCTCATGAAGAAATCATGGTAGTTCACAGGAATGTCGTGCATGATGTTAAAGAGCAGATTCTTCATGATGCCAACAACTTCTTCATCATTAGAATCATGGCCCTTGATTGGACTCAATGTCTTTGTTAGGATGCGGTAGACAGTCCTTGGCACATATTGCAATTCCTTCACAAGGAATTTTGTCCTTGAGGCTTGACCAGGCTTCAATGGCTTCATCAACACTTGCATGAAGTGATCAGATAGTTCAGCTTAAGAATAGATCAGACACGCACCTTCTGGGGGAGGACTGACAGGCATGGCACGAAGCAATTCAGTGGTCGGTGCCTTATAGTGAGTGTTCTCTATCATCCAGTCCAACACCCATGAGTTCACATCTTCAGCATTGCCTGTGATGTGCAGCGTCGCACAGAATTGAAGAATAAGTTCTTCATTCCAATCACAGATGTCAGTGCAGAAGTTTAGCAGTCCAGCATCATGAATAGCAGCGAGGACTGGCGTGAAGCAAGGCAGTGATTCCATATCCAAGTGAGGAATATGCTCATGGTCGAAGACTTTATCCTTGTTGAAAAGCACTGAAGAATAGAAATTTGCTTGACTGGCTGTCCAGAAGCGCTTCCTCCTCAGACAAGCAGAATCATAGGGATTGTAGTCAGTGAAGAATACATGCTCATTGAAGAAGGCATCAACCTTGAACTTCGAAGCTTTGGAGAGTGGATCTTCAGCTGTGGCTGAGGAGTGTCAGTGATTTGAAGAATAACCTCTGGAATTTCAATTTCTGGAGCCGTAGGCTAAGGAATTTCAGTTTCCACGTCATTTGTAGCCTGGGCCTCCATTTCTTCAGCAGCATTTTCATCAGCACTAGTGGCTGGAATTTCTTCATGAATGGAAGGGGCATTATGGATTTCTTTAGAACCCATCAGAACTTCTGTTAGTGCAGGGGACTGAGGAATTTGCTGCAGTGGTGTGAACAAAGGAGAATTCGGGTGTTGACTATCCCAAAAATCATCGTTCAACACAGGAGTGGTGCAGCCAATGTCCACATCGTCATCCACTTCCATTTCTTCAACACCGGCCTCTTCAGCAGTGAACTGAGGCATTGGCGATGACACCTAAGGAGTTGAAGTGATAGCATCAGCTTCAATTTCTTCATCCATCTGCTCTTTGGAAGCAGTAGAGGGATCTTCTTTAGCAGATTCTTCAGGAATCTGATTTTCTTCACCATAAAGAACAAGTTCCTTTGATGGCATGCTTGAAAGAGGGACATCATCAATGGGATTGTCAATAGAGCTTGTCAAAATCTTCGCCTTCTTGGGTGCAGAAGATTCTGAGGCAGCTGATGCTTTCCTCTTCTTCAGAGCAGCTCGCTCCGCAGCTTTGGTCTTCTTCACTTCTAGAGGAGAAGAAAGAACTGGGCTTGGTGTTGGTGCAGGAGGAGCAGAGGTGTTTGGGGCAATTTCTTCAGGCACAACTGATGCAGTTGGCCTGTCTTGAGCAATTTCTTCAGGCGCAGCAACAGATGCTTCAGCTATCCTGGCAGATCCTTCAAGCGCAACACTAGTGGTTGCCCTGGCAAATTCTTCAGAGGCTGGAATTTCTTCAGCAGCCCTGGTACTTGCAGTTTCATCAGCAGCCTGATTTTCATCAGCAGTGCTGGCATTTCCTTCAGTGGCTTGAGCAGATGCTTCAGCCGGAGTGACGTCAATGTGCACAGGAGCAGCAGCACTTGAAGTGAAATTCTTCGCCATCTTGATGAATCTGATCTTGGCTCCCAGCCATTCTGCCTTGTAGGCGTCAAATTCATCACTGAGCTTCTTGGTCTCAGATTGCAGTTCAATGAGCTGCTCAGGCGATAACCTCAGACGTTATCCTTCAGATAGCGTTGCTTCTTGTACTGGGCTTTCTTAGCCACTCTGGCTTGACCATATTTCCATTTTTCCTCAGCTATGAAGGCCGTCACTATGTGACTTTGTCCAGGACGTGAGGCCCAACTCTGGGATTGGAGCATTGGGATTTTTGTGCCAGAGATCGATGTAATCCAGGATCTTGTTCGGATCCAATAGAAGGGGCACAACACTCCCTTTGGCTTTAGCGGCCCCTGCTGTCTGTCCTTGATGATATCAACTAATTCATCATCAGTAGCCTCATCATCAGATGGAGTTTGGAAGACCACCTGCTTCTTGTGAGGACTTGGTCTAGTGCCTCGTCCAGCAGTGGCCTTGGTCTTCAGCAGTGTGGGACTGGTTGATGAAGAGTGAGCTGATGAACTTGCTAAAGCTCCTGAGGCAATTGATATGCCAGTGGTCCTTTGGCAAGTGGCGAGATGCACAGATGCCGAGGATTTTGCTGGAGGAGCTGAGGGTTTTGAAGCCCAAGGAATTTGTGCAGTCTGAGGAACTAGGGCAGTCTGACGAATTGGGGCAGCTTGAGGAATTTGCCTCGGTGGCACAGAGGAGCTTGGCCGTGAGGGCATTGAAGAACTTGGAGGTTTACGGGAAGGCTTCTTTGGCATAGCCTTCTTGCTGGAAGAAGCCTCAGCAGCGGCAGCAGCAGAATCCTCATTGAATTTCTTCACTGCTTCTTTGGCCTGCTTGGCCAATCTAGCTTGCCGCCCGGGCCATTCATCAGCATAATCCTCATCACGTTTAAGGCTTGTTGGATCAGCTCTTTGGCCAGGTGCCAGAGGAGGTCTTGAGCATGGAGGGTTAAGAGCGAATTTCTTCATGTATTTGGGAGTGATATATCTGTACTCCCTCCATTCTCTTGCCCATCTTCTTCCAATCCTTTGTATGCGCACTTTGCGCTCATTTTTAGTCTCCTTGCCGTGAGTTGCCTCATCAGGCGTGCAATACCCTGCATAAATGTCATCAGGGATCTCAAAGGCGTGTTGACTTCAAGCTTCTTTCCTCCTTTTTGAGGCCTTTTACCATCTGCCATTTTCTTCAGCTGAGGAATTTGAACAATTGAGTTCTCTGAAGAAGTGTGCAGCTTTTCTTCGAGGAATGCTGCAAATGAGTTAAGTTGATGAGAACCTAGTGATTCAGCAGCAGACATTTGTACCTGTGAACAGAGTATATGTGTGAAGAATTTGGAGAGGTCATATGTGTTCTCAGAAGTTTTTGTAAAACTGAACAAATTTGAGGAAATTGACCTGATGTGTCTTGAAGAATTTCACTAAGCGTTCTTTGACTTAGGTTCCAGAGTTGTGCAGATCATGAGATTCACACAATTGAGGAATCATGAAAAAAACGTCACTTAGAGAAACATATCAAGAACTGAAGATTTGTTTGTTGGGGAACGTAGCAGAAATTCAAAATTTTCTACGCATCACCAAGATCAATCTATGGAGTAATCTAGCAACGAGGGGAAGGAGAGTGCATCTACATACCCTTGTAGATCGCTAAGCGGAAGCGTTCAAGTGAACGGGGTTGAAGGAGTCGTACTCGTCGTGATCCAAATCACCGGAGATCCTAGTGCCGAACGGACGGCACCTCCGCGTTCAACACACGTACAGCCCGGGGACGTCTCCTCCTCCTTGATCCAGCAAGGGGAGAGGAGAAGTTGAGGGAGAGCTACGGCAGCACGACGGCAAGGTGGTTGTCGGTGTCAAAACCGGCGGATCTCGGGTAGGGGGTCCCGAACTGTGCGTCTAGGCGGATGGTAACAGGAAACGAGGGACACAATGTTTTTACCCAGGTTCAGGCCCTCTCGATGGAGGTAAAACCCTACGTCCTGCTTGATTAATATTGATGATATGGGTAGTACAAGAGTAGATCTACCACGAGATCAAGGAGGCTAAAACCTAGAAGCTAGCCTATGGTATGATTGTTGAGATGTAATGTTGTGTCCTACGGACTAAAGCCCTCCGGTTTATATAGACACCGGAGAGGCTAGGGTTACACAGAGTCGGTTACAATGGTAGGAGATCTACATATCCGTATTGCCAAGCTTGCCTTCCACGCCAAGTAAAGTACCTTCCGGACACGAGCCGGAGTCTTCAATCTTCTATCTTCGTAGTCTGGGAGTCCGGCGGATATTGATAGTCCGGCTATCCGGACACCCCCTAGTCCAGGACTCCCTCAGTAGCCCCTGAACCAGTCTTCAATGATGATAAGTCCGGCGTGCATAATGTTCGGCATTGCAAGGCGGGTTCCTCCTATGAATAATCCGAAGAAGATAATGAACACCAGGATAGTGTCCGGCTCTGCAAAATAATTTCCACATTCCAACGTAGAGAGAATAAAATACACACTTAGTTCAATTTGCTGATGTATTACGCAGCGTGATATCACACCGCAGCCAAGCCCTCGTTTGAATCGTTTTTATTATTCCGCCTCAGCACGTTTAGCGAAGCGGTTTCCTTGGCACGTCCTGTCGAAGCAGAGATCGTGTTCCCTTTTATTCCGAGATCCTCATCAATACGTGCGTGGGTAACCCAACCGTTCCCGTCGCCACGCCTCCTCTATCGAAGGGGAATCTCAAACGGTCACGGAGACGACCCTTGGTATTATTTCCCCTTTATAAGAGGACCAAGGCCTGTCCTTGTCTTTCAACCTCGCATCGAATCTTCCCTCTGCTCCCAGTTCCAACACCAAGAGCTTGGACTCGGCGCCGGATCCACAGCAATGTCCGCTCCGACCTCCGGGGCAGTGGGTGCCCTCCTCCGTCACGGAGGACATATTGAAGTTGCGCGAGGCCAAGTACCTGGCCTACGAAGTTTCGCACAGGTTGCCTGCCCCTGGGTAGGCCGTGCCAGCCCCCGAGCCCGGTGAATACGTCGTTTTCGCATCTCACCTCCGTCGGGGATTGGGCTTCCCGACGGATCCTTTCGTGAGGGGGCTCCTGTTCTTCTACGGGCTGGACTTCCACGACTTGGCCCCGGAGTCCATCCTCCATATCTCCGCATTTATCATTGTCTGCGAAGCCTTCCTTCGCGTCATCCCCCACTTTGGCCTGTGGCTGAAAACATTCAAGGTGGAGCCGAAGATGATCGGGGGGCATCAAGTGGAGTGTGGCGGGGTGACCATAAGCAAGAAGGTCGATGCCCCGTGGCTCGAAGGTTCCTTCCAAGAGGAACAGGGATTGTGGCAGCAGGAGTGGTTCTACATCACCGCTCCAAGGGGCGCAGCGAAGCCGCTGCCCTCCTTCCGCCCGGGACCTCCACGGCAACTAATGTCGTGGGTCAACCATGGGCTCAACTGGGGGCCGTCCGAGGACGTGCCCGCACTACAGGGCTGGATTCGCGACCTCCAAACAAGGGAAATCGGCCTGGTGAAGGTGATGCAGGTCATGCTAGTCAGGCACCTCCTACCCTGCAAACGTCGTCCTCTCCGTCTATGGGAGTTCAATCCGGAGGGACCTCGTATTCTCCAGCATTTTATGGGCGCGACACCCATGGAGATGTACAAGCTGTTCTTCGACCGCAGTGGCGTGTCCGGATTCGCCGAGGACGCAGGCTTAAGCTGCGATCGCCGGATACTCGGAGTAAATAGCTCGAGCTCGGACGTTCTATCTGTATGCCTTTCAAAAGATCATCTCCTAACCCTTTTATTCTTTACAGGAATGGGTGGCGCGATCAAGGCTGATAAGGTGTCCGCCCTCCCCGGAGACCGCACTTGGAGCCCGTCTTTGGTCGGAATGTTGGAGGTTGCGCCCACGTAAGGGCGACGGGGAGATAAAGGAGCTGATACTTCGTCCAAGGGGCGATGATGAGGAGGAACCAAGGATTCCTCCTTCAGAGGAGAAAGGACCGCCTCCGAAGATCTGGAGGTCGAGCCCCTAAGCGTGGGAAAAATCCCCACCGGGGTCCGCGTCCGGAGAGAATCGGATCGCAATCATCGCCAAGGACCAGCCCTCAACGAGCCGTGAGTATGAAAGAGAAAGTTTAATGAGGAAGTACCTTCGTTTATGCTTCAGAGGTAACGAAATATTTATATCGTAGTTCGGATCTGCAGCCGCCTCGAGATGAGTTCGTCCTCGGGATCTTCTTCCGGAGATGATGGAGAGCGTCGCCTCCGTCTGCCGCGCCGCCAGATGAGGCAAAGCGAGGCCGAGGTGTCGCCACGGAGGGTGTCCCGAGTCCGGAGGGGCCAAGGAGTTCAACACCCACCGAGTCCGCCGAGAATCAAGAGTTTGCTTGAGAGGCGTCCATTTCGAAGATCACCGCGTTAATCGTCACGGTGGTTGGAAGGATTTCGTCCGTGAAAGCGATCGCGTAATGTCGCCCGAGGTTCTTGGCGGGATTTGAGGTATGCTGAAAATGATGCACCCCTTTATCTTTTAACAGTTCTGCATATAAAAAATGCACCCTGTATAGATAGTAGCCTCTGAGACTCGGTAGGTTGTCGAAGACGACAGCGTGCCGAGGATCAAAAATCGAAACATCTCAGGTAGTGAATACCGCCGTTCGATCAGGTGGCGGATAGTCCGGGCCAGCCGGATCGATCGGTTCTTAATCGAGTCGACGAGATGGACATGGCGGATGCCGACATCGCACTTGTCAATCAGCGACTTGATGAGTCGCAAGGTAAATGAATTCCCGCAGCGGTTTATTGGGTGGGTTAAAGCCCTCCTCGATAAGTTATATGCTGTTTATACTGATAACGGTCTGACTCTGTGGAGAGCCTTCGGGCCGAACTTGCACAAGCTAAGGAGCAAGACCGAAGGAGTGATGCGGCTGCCGCGAGGGCGGCCGAAGAATTGAAGGCCGAAAAGGCTGCGCACTGCCTAAGCAGGGCGGAGGTGGCCGAATTGGCCAAGAATTTAAAGGATGCTACCGACCGTAGCGAGGCTCTTGAAAAGGAGCGCCTATCGGAGCGGGAAGACCTGAAGAAGGCCACCGCCGAGGCCAAGGATGCCCGTTCTGCAATGCGGGCTATGAAGGAGGAGCTGCACCAAGCCGGAGAAATCACGGCTGGCAAGCCGTTTCTTATGCGTCGCCGGTTTATGGATGCCAAGTACGCTAAATTTGAGTGGCAGTGGAGTTCGGAGGATCCTTATATGGACTTGGCTGCGAGTGCGGCTGACGCCGTTAAGCACTTCCGGAGCCAGGGGGATCACGAGGTGGAAGAGTTATATTGGACTCAATTCCACAGTCCGGATCGCCCTCTTCCGCTGTCAGAGAGGTTGGCCGAATGGGCCGAACTGAATAGACTGTCCGGGCTGGCTATGACTGACATCGTGGCCCATGTGTGGCCAGAGAGGTCCAAGGCGGCGAGCTATTTCGGCCTACTGCAGCAGTTCCTTGGGGCGGTGCCGCATACCAAGGAGATGAAACGGTCGGCCTGCATCGAGGGCGCGCGATGGCTCGGCCCGTGTAAAGCGCGATGTCCGGAGATGGATGCCACCGCTGTTCTTGCCCAAGGTTCGGATGGGAACCGGCTTCTGCCGAGCATTATTTCGGGAAGTTATGCGCGGCGCCAGTATAATAGAGTCGCGATGCTTTCGAAGAATGTAACGTTCAATTGAGCGCATTAACTTGTATATCAATGATTATAGTATGAATGCTTTTTATACTTGTGCTTCCAAGTAGTGAAACTTCTCTGTCGACGTTTATGTATACTTGTGTATAACCTGAAAGATGCAGTCTTTGGCTTCAGCCCCCTTGCACAAAGTGCTGGGGTGTTCGCAAAATAGCGCTTTTTCACACTTAATCCGACGTCTCGGTCCTGTTATAAGGAGGTGGTAGCGTAGCGAATGAGGCAATCCGGACTATAGTGCTTTATTTCTTTCACTTAGCCAATGGAGCTCGAGGGTGGGGCTACGATATAGCCCCTAATGACACCGCACATCTCCGGATTCGGGGTGCGTATGTGCCTGACCGGGAAGCGGCCCTTCGTCAAAGCGGGGAATTCCAAACATTCCGGTAGTCGATCAAGTGGCTGACCGGACTCTTGCTATATCATGACATCAGTTTTGGCTTTCTCTCTTGAGGTGCTCGCCCGGCCGAACTAGGGCATAATCGCAGATAGTTCTCCGGTGCCGCGTTAGCGGGTGATCTGGAACGTAAGGCAGCAAAACACGGAGCCGCAAACCCAACATTTGACCAAAGACATGATTCGGAGCTGATGCATATAATGCCCAACTTGAGACGCCGAACACTCCCGAAGGTGTTCGGACTATATGATAACGGGCAGAATTATGCCCTAGACCCCTTGTGTCCAGGTACGGGCATTGTCTTCCGACGCGGCCAATGCCAAAGCGTCAGGCTCCACTTTGGCTGTAGGAGGAAGCCAAGGGAGATTAACAACAAGAGACAGTAATAAAAAGGTCTACGTAGGGTCTTAATCTGAAAAGAATCCTTGCGACGGGTCCCTACTGCACGTCTGCGCCTGTGTCTCCGTTGTGCCGTTATCCTGGACGGTACGCACGTTTGTTCATCTGTAGAAAAAGAGGAACATTTTAGTTTTAGAAACAGTTCGTGCGAAAATAATGCAAAAGAATAAGTGCAAAGAATTAAAGCTAGGTTTATATGAAACCGCGGTTAGTTGTGCGCGTAGCCCCTTATGAAAGGGTATGCGGCTAGGGAGCCCTAACTTCTTTGGGTCCGTTGTCTATCCGAATCCGGGGTCTTTAAGTGACCCTCGCCTTTGAAATGGTGCCATGTGGACCGGGCATCTTAAGTGTAAGAGACGCGTAATGCGGTATGGCGTTGAAGCGGACAAAAGCCTTTCGTCCCAATAGCGCTTGATGTTCACTTGTAAATGGGACGATATGGAAAATTAACTTTTCTCGTCGAAAATTGTTTGGCAATCCGAACACGACTTCTAGTAATATCGAGCCTGTGCACTTGGCGTAAGGGCCTGGCGTAACTCCTTTGAAGGAAGTGCGGCTGTGTCGAATTTTGGTAGGGTCTATCCCCATCCGACGGATTGTGTTTGAATATAGCAGGTTTAAGTCATTGCCTCCGTCCATTAGGACGTTTGTGAATTGCAGTCCGTCTATTATCGGATTCAATATCAGGGGAGTCCGTCCCGCGGTTCGAACACTTCTGGAATAATCCCGGTGGTCGAAAGTGATTGGTTGTGATATCCAATCTCCATGGTTTGCTGGGCTAGACCGTGCGAAGCTCTTTTTAGAAAGTGCCGCACTGTTTTTCCGTGTCCTCACATGAAGTGAGTTTACTGCTTTGACCCTTTGTGGGAAAGTCTTTTGTTTTCCGGTTCCCTGCTAGCGGGTTTATCTTCTTAAACGCGTCGAGCCCCTTGCGTTCGGCGTTTAGTCGGCGGACTGTTTGAAAACCCAACAATCCTGTGGGTGTGATTTGCGAGCCTTCCGGTCTTGTGGATTTGACATATCCGACCCGAATTTTGTGTAGGTTAGACAGTTCGTCATTGTCGTCCTTGATGGGTTGAGCTTTATTATTCGGCCGTGAGCTTTTAAATCCGGCGTTGACTGCCGTGCTCTTTGGGCTCTTCTCTTTATTCCGGCGCTGTTCTTTTCGGCGCCGTGATTTTCCGTTTCCATCTCTTATCTCAGATGTACTTGGGTCGCTGGTGCTGCTTCTTGCCAACCAGCTGTCCTCTCTAGCAAAAGCGGGTCATGAGGCTTGTTAATGCGGTCATTGTCCTCGGTTTTTCTTGACCGAGGTTTCTGCGAGCCATTCGTCTCGGACATTGTGCTTAAATGCTGCTAAGGCTTGGCGTCCGGACGATCGACTATTTGGTTCTTTTGGTAAGGAACCTGTTCCGAATTTCATGCTGACTCTCCGGGCTGTTGAGTTATGTGACTTAGGTCATCTGCATCCGGAGGCGGACATAAGTCCCTTGAAAATTTGCTCTAAACGCTTCCTCGAGCTCTTCCCAACTTCCAACAAGTGTTTTACGGGAGGCTTTTGAGCCAATGACGGGCTGGCCCTTTGAGCTTGAGGGTAGATATTTTATGGCGTGGAGATCGTCTCCTCTGGCCATATGTATATGCATATATAGTCTTCTATCCAGACTCCGGTCTGTTGTTCCATCGTAGGCTTCTATGTTTATGGGTTTGAACCTGCTAGGAATTCATGTTCCAAAGACCTTGTCTGTGAAGCATAGTGGGTGTCGGCGCCTTTACTTATGCGTGCCGCTATCGTCGGACACTTGACGTGTTCCTTTGCTTATTGGGGCTTTCCTTTTGGGTCCGTAGATGGACTGGCTGGGCCATTTGACGGTAGGGGCTTTATGGCCTCTTCGTCGACTCAGGAGCAGCTTGCGCTCGGGTAGCTCTTGATTGGTGGCTGTTGCCGTGTTTGTCTGCGGTTTTGAGTACTTTGCTCCATCTTATCCGGAGCGCGTCTTCCGCTGTGTTGAGCTTCCGTTTTCCTTCTTGAGCGTCTTCTTTGTAGCGATGAGCTGCGCTTGCAAAGATCTTGTTTGACGGGCTCCTCGAGTTAAATCGTCATCGTGGCTTGTTTCGTCTTGGAGGGAGGTACATAGTTGTGATCCTCAACCTTTTCTTCGCCGCCCTTTCGTGAGGGCTTGCTTCAAGTCCTCTGTCTGAGTCTTGCGAGGAGGGATCGTCTTCGGCACTCTCCGGAGTGTTATTGTCTCCGTGCGGATTCTCCATTCTTGTTGTGGCGGGATTTAGAGCGGCGCCCACGACGCCGGCGTTTAGGCTGCTTCTTCAAAGAATCTTCCTCCGCTGCTTTTTCGCCATCCCTTCCTTTGGGGTATCCACCATGTAGACGTCGTATGACGAGGTGGCCTTCCGGTGTCTCGTGGTATTGGGTCTGATCGTCTCGGCATCATCGTCCATATCGTCGATGTCCTCGAGTCGTAATCTAGCATGTCGGTTAGATCCTCGGCGTGGCTACAAAGTGGGTGGTGGGTGGGCTCGAATTTCTTCGTCGTCCGAACTCCAACCGTCCTGCCCATAGTCCGCCAGGATTCTCTGATAGCGAGATGCTTGAGAGAATTCAGGATATCGCCAAAAGGCGAGTGTTGAAAGATGTCCGCGGCGGTGAATTCCATAACCGGCGCCCAATCTGGCTTAATTGGCGGGGGCGCGGGAGGCTCGGAGTCCGGCGATGAGTCCGGTGTCTCGGGATCACAAGTTTCGCAAGGGACAAGATCAGTATTCGGCTCCATCGCCGTAGATGTTGAAGCCCCTGGGGCGGCGTCTATCCACCGACCCTCGTCATGGGCAATCGGCTCCGGGCGAGTAGCCGGGCGGATTCAAGTCGCGCCACCAAAGCCTTGTCTGGGCAGAGCGGATCATGCCCATCGTCGCGATCTTGGCGGCGCTTATATGGCTCGAGTCCGTTGAAGATCAAGTCTCCGCGACATCGGCCGTGAAGTTTAGGCTTCGAATCGACTGACGGTCGGGCGTAGCTTCGATCTGCTCGGATGGCCAAGGGAGTTGGCCCGTAGTGCAAAGCCGCCCGAATCTGAAGATCTGTCCGGGAGAAAAGTCTCACCACAGGCAGCGTTGAAGGTTGAAGAAGCCATCGAGCCTATCGGTGGCGACGGAGGAACTCTCAATGAAAGCACCAATGTCGGTGTCAAAACCGGCGGATCTCGGTAGGGGTCCCGAATCTGTGCGTCTAGGCGGATGGTAACAGAAGCGAGGACACAATGTTTTACCCAGTTCGAGGCCCTCTCGATGGAGGTAAAACCCTCGTCCCGCTTGATTAATATTGATGATATGGGTAGTACAAGAGTAGATCTACCACGAGATCAAGGAGGCTAAACCCTAGAAGCTCGCCTATGGTATGATTGTTGAGATGTAATGTTGTGTCCTATGGACTAAAGCCCTCCGGTTTATATAGACACCGGAGAGGCTAGGGTTACACAGAGTCGGTTACAATGGTAGGAGATCTACATATCCGTATTTCCAAGCTTGCCTTCCACGCCAAGTAAAGTACCTTCCGGACACGAGCCGGAGTCTTCAATCTTCTATCATCGTAGTCTGGGAGTCCGGCGGATATTGATAGTCCAGCTATCCGGACACCCCCTAGTCCAGGACTCCCTCAGTGGTGGAGCTTGCAGTTCTCCAGCAGAGCTTCGCCAAGCACTACGGAGGAGGAGAAGGTGTTGGGGAGGGAGAGGGCTGCGCCAGGGGCAAGGGTGAAGCTCCCGTGCGCCTCCCCACTATATATAGGGGTGGAGGGGGCTGGTTTCTTGGCCTCCAAGTCCATTGGGGCGTTGGCAAAGGTGAGAGGAAAGAAATCCCATCATTTCCTTCCCCACCGATTGTTATCCCCCTTTTTTAGGGATCTTGATCTTATCCCTTCGGGATATGATCTTATTCCTTCTAAGGGGGGATCTTGGTGCGCCTTGACCAGGGGTGTGGGGCCTTTCCCCACTACCCACGTTCATGTGGGTCCCCCATGCAGGTGGGCCCCACTCCGAACCTTTTAGAACCTTCCGGTACAATACCGAAAAATCCGAACATTTTCCGGTGGCCAAAATAGGACTTCCATATATAAATCTTTACCTCCGGACCATTCCGGAACTCCTCGTGACGTCCGGGATCTCATTCGGGACTCCGAACAACATTCGGTAACTGCACACTAATTCCCATAACAACTCTAGCCTCATCGAACCTTAAGTGTGTAGACCCTACGGGTTCGGGAATCATGCAGACATGACTGAGACAGCTCTTTGGCCAATAACCAACAGCGGGATCTGGATACCCATGTTGGCTCCCACATGTTCCACGATGATCTCATCGTATGAACCACGATGTCGAGGATTCAATCAATCCTGTATTCAATTGCCTTTGTCTAGCGGTATTGTACTTGCCCGAGATTCGATCGTCGGTATCCCGATACCTTGTTCAATCTCGTTACCAGCAAGTCTTTTTTCTCATTCCGTAACACATCATCCCGTGATCAACCCCTTGGTCACATTGTGCACATTATGATGATGTCCTACCGAGTGGGCCCAGAGATACCTCTCCGTCACACGGAGTGACAAATTCGATCTCGATTAGTACCAACCAAAGACACATTCGGAGATACCCGTAGTGCACCTTTATAGCCACCCGATTCGTTGTGACGTTTGGTACACCCAAAGCATTCCTACGATATCCGGGAGTTGCACAATCTCATGGTCTAAGGAAATGATACTTGACATTAGAAAAGCTTTAGCATACAAACTACACGATCTTTGTGCTAGGCTTAGGATTGGGTCTTGTCCATCACATCATTCTCCTAATGATGTGATCCCATTATCAACGACATCCAATGTCCATGGTCAAGAAACCGTAACCATCTATTGATCAACGAGCTAGTCTAAGGCTTACTAGGGACATGGTGTTGTCTATGTATCCACACATGTATCTGAGTTTCCTATCAATACAATTATAGCATGGACAATAAACGATTATCATGAACAAGGAAATATAATAATAATAACTAATTTATTATTGCCTCTAGGGCATATTTCCAACAGTCTCCCACTTGCACTAGAGTCAATAATCTAGTTCACGTCACCATGTGATTAACACTCATAGGTCACATCGCCATGTGACCAACATCCAAAGAGTTTACTAGTTCACATCATCATGTGACTAAGACTCAATGAGTTCTGGGGTTTGATCATGTTTTGCTTGTGAGAGAGGTTTTAGTCAACGAGTCTGCAACATTCAGATCCGTATGTACTTCGCAAATCTCTAGGTCATATTGTAAATGCTGCTTCCACGCCCCACTTGGAGCTATTCCAAATGATTGCTCCACTATACGTATCCGGTTTGCTACTCAGAGTCACTCGGATAGGTGTTAAAGCTTGCATCGACGTAACCCTGTACGCTGAACTCTTTATCACCTCCATAATCAAGAAACATATCCTTAGTATACTCCAAGGACAATCTTGACCGCTTTCTGGTGATCCACTCCTTGATCACCTTTGTACCCTCTTGCCAGACATGTGGCAAGGCACACATCGGGTGCGGTACTCAGCATGGCATACCGTATAGAGCCTATGTCAAAAGCATAGGGGACGACCTTCGTCCTTCCTCTTTCTTCTGCCGTGGTCGAGCTTTAAGTCTTAACTTCATACCTTACAACTCAGGCAAGAACTCCTTCTTTGGTGATCCATCTTGAACACCTTCAAGATCATGTCAAAATGCGTGCTCATTTGAAAGTACCATTAAGCGGTTTTTGATCTATCCTTATAGATCTTAATGCTCAATGTTCAATTAGCTTAAACCAGGTTTTCCCTTGAAAAATACTTTTCAAATAACCCTATTTGCTTTCCATAAATTCTACATCATTTCTGATCCACAATATGTCAACAACATATACTCATCAGAAATTCTATAGTGCTCCCACTCACTTCTTTGGAGATACAAGTTTCTCATAAACTTTGTATAAACCCAAAATCTTTGATCATCTCATCAAAGCGCATATTCTGACTTCGAGATGCTTGCTCTAGTCCATGGAAGGATCGCTGGAGCTAGCATACCTTTTAGCATCCTTAGGTTCGACAAAACCTTTATGATTGTATCACATACAACCTTTCCTTACGAAAACTGGTGAGGAAACTCATTTTGACATCCATCTGCCAGATTTCATAAATGCAGCTAATGCTAACATGATTCTGATGGACTTAAGCATCGCTACGGATGAGAAAATCTCATCGTAGTCAACTCCTTGAACTTGTGAAAAACTCTTTGCCACAAGTCGATCTTCATAGATGGTGACATTACCGTCCATGTCCGTCTTCTTCTTAAAGATCCATTTATCTCAATGGCTTGCCGATCATCGGGCAAGTCCACCAAAGTCCATGCTTTGTTCTGATACATGGATCCTATCTCAGATTTCACGGCTTCTAACCATTTGTCGGAATATGGGCCCACCATCGCTTCTCCATAGCTCGCAGGTTCATTTTGTTGTCTAGCAACATGACCTTCAAGACAGGATTACTGTACCACTCTGAAGTAGTACGCAGCCTTGTCACCCTATGAGGTACGGTAGTGACTTGATCTGAAACTTCATGATCACTATCATAAGCTTCTACTTCAATTGGTGTGGGCGCCGCAGGAACAACTTCCTGTGCCCTGCTACACACTAGTTGAAGTGATGGTTCAATAACCTCATCAAGTCTCCACCATGCTCCCACTCAACTTTCCGAGACAAACTGTTCCTCGAGAAAGGACCCGATTCAAGAAACAATCCCTATTGCTTTCGGATCTGAATTAGGAGGTATATCCAACTGTTTTGGGTGTCCTATGAAGATGCATTTTATCCGCTTTGGGTTCGAGCTTATCAACCCGAAACTTTTTCACATAAGCGTCGCAGCCCCAAACTTTTAAGAAACGATAACTTAGGTTTCTCCAAACCATAGTTCAAACGGTGTCGTCTCAACGGAATTACGTGGTGCCCTATTAAAGTGAGTGCGGTTGTCTCTAATGCCTAACCCATGAACGATAGTGGTAATTCGATAAGAGACATCATGGTACGCACCATATCCAATAGGGTGCAACTATGATGTTCGGACACACCATCACACTATGGTGTTCGGGAGGTATTAATTGTGAAACAATTTCCACAATGTCTTAATTGTGTGCCAAAGTTCAGAACTCAGATACTCATCTCTATGATCATATCATAGACATTTTATCCTCTTGTCACGATGATCTTCAACTTCACTCTGAAATTACTTGAACCATTCAATAATTCAGACTTGTGTTTCATCAAGTAAATATACTCAAGATCTACTCAAATCATCCGTGAAGTAAGAACATAACGATATCCACTCGTGCCTCAAAGACTCATTGGACTGCACACATCAAAATGTATTACTTCCAACAAGTTGCTTTCTTGTTCCATTTCTTTGAAACGAGGGTTTCATCATCTTGCCCATTTGGTATGATTTTCATGTCTCAAGTGATTCAAAATCAAGTGAGTCCAAACGATCCATTTGCATGGAGTTTCTTCATGCATATACACCAATAGACATGGTTCGCATGTCTCAAACTTTTCAAAACGAGTGAGTCCAAACATCCATCAACATGGAGCTTCTTCATGCGTTTTATACCAATATGACTTACATGGCAGTGCCACAAGTAGGTGGTACTATCATTACTATCTTATATCTTTTGGCATGAACATGTGTATCACTATGATCGAGATTCAATAAACCATTCATTTTAGGTGCAAGACCATTGAAGGTATTATTCAAATAAACAGAGTAACCATTATTCTTCTTAAATGAATAACCGTATTGCAATAGACATAATCCAATCATGTCTATGCTCAACGCAAACACCAAATAACAATTATTTAGGTTTAACACCAATCTCGATGGTAGAGGGAGCGTGCGATGCTTGATCACATCAAGATTGGAAAACACTTCCAACACATATCGTCAGCTCATCTTTAGCTAGTCTCCGTTTATTCCGTAGCCTTTAATTTCAAGTTACTAACACTTAGCAACCGAACCGTATCTAATACCACAGTGCTACTAGGAGTACTAGTAAAGTACACATTAACATAATGTATATCCAATATACTTCTATCGACCTTGCCAGCCTTCTCATCTACCAAGTATCTAGGGTAATTCCGCTCTAGTGGTTGTTGCCCTTATTACAGAAGCACTTAGTCTCGGGTTTGGGTTCAACCTTGGGTTTCTTCACTAGAGCAGCAGCTGATTTGCCGTTTCATGAAGTATCCCTTCTTGCCCTTGCCCTTCTTGAAACTAGTGGTTTCACCAACCATCAACAATTGATGCTCCTTCTTGATTTCTACTTTCGCGGTGTCAAACATCGCGAATCTCTCAAGGATCATCATATCTATCCCTGATATGTTATAGTTCATCACGAAGCTCTAGCAGCTTGGTGACAATGACTTTGGAGAAACATCACTATCTCATCTGGAAGATCAACTCCCACTTGATTCAAGTGATTGTTGTACTCAGACAATCTGAGGACAAGCTCAACGATTGAGCTTTTCTCCCTTAGTTTGCAGGCTAAGAAAATTGTCGGAGGTCTTATACCTCTTGACATGGGCACGAGCCTGAAATCCCAATTTCAGCCCTCGAAACATATCATATGTTCCGCGATGTTTCGAAATTGTCTTTGGTGCCTCAACTCTAAACCGTTTAACTGAACTATCACGTAGTTATCAAAACGTGTATGTTAGATGTTCGCAACACCCACAGATGACGTTCGAGGTTCAGCGCACTGAGCGGTGCATTAAGGACATAAGCCTTCTACGAAGCAACGAGGATAATCATCAGTTTACGGACCAAGTCCGCATAATCGCTACTATCAACTTTCAACTGAATTTTCTCTAGGAACATATCTAAAATAGTAGAACTAAAGCGCGAGCTTACGACATTATTTGCAAAGATCTTTTGACTATGTTCAGGATAATTAAGTTCATCTTATGAACTCCCACTCAGATAGACATCCCTCTAGTTATCTAAGTGATTACATGATCCGAGTCAACTAGGCCGTGTCCGATCATCACGTGAGACAGACTAGTCAACGTCGGTGAACATCTTCATGTTGATCGTATCTTCTATACGACTCATGCTCGACCTTTCGATCTTCCGTGTTCCGAGGCCATGTCTGTACATGCTAGGCTCTTCAAGTCAACCTAAGTGTATCGCGTGTGTAAATCTAGCTTACACTCGTTGTATGTGAACGTTAGAATCTATCACACCCGATCATCACGTGGTGCTTCGAAACGACGAACTTTCGCAACGGTGCATAGTTAGGGTGAACACTTTCTTGAAATTATTATGAGGGATCATCTTATTTACTACCGTCATTCTAAGCAAATAAGATGCAAAACATGATAAACATCACATGCAATCAAAAAGTGACATGATATGGCCAATATCATTTTGCTCCTTTTGATCTCCATCTTCGGGGCTCCATGATCATCATCGTCACCGGCATGACACCATGATCTCCATCATCGTGTCTCCATGAAGTTGTCTCGCCAACTATTACTTCTACTACTATGGCTAACAGTTTTGCAATAAAGTAAAGTAATTACATGGCATTGTTCATTGACACACAGGTCATACAATAATAAAAACAACTCCTATGGCTCCTGCCGGTTGTCATACTCATCGACATGCAAGTCGTGATTCCTATTACAAGAACATGATCAATCTCATACATCACATATCATTCATCACATTCTTCTTGGCCATATCACATCACAAAACACTTGCTGCAAAAACAAGTTAGACGTCCTCTAATTGTTGTTGCAAGTTTTTACGTGGCTTCTATAGGTGTTCTAGCAAGAACGTTTCTTACCTACATAAAACCACAACGTGATATGCCAATTTCTATTTACCCTTCATAAGGACCTTTTTCATTGAATCCGATCCGACTAAAGTGGGAGAGACTGGCACCCGCTAGCCACCTTATGCAACAAGTGCATGTCAGTCGGTGAAACCTGTCTCACGTAAGTGTACGTGTAAGGTCGGTCCGGGCCGCTTCATCCCACAATACCGTCGAAACAAGATTGGACTAGTAACAGTAAGCACATTGAACAAAGATCAACGCCCACAACAACTTGTGTTCTACTCGTGCATAGAAACTACGCATAGACCTGGCTCATGATGCCACTGTTGGGGAACGTAGCAGAAATTCAAAATTTTCTACACATCACCAAGATCAATCCATGGAGTAATCTAGCAATGAGGGGAAGGAGAGTGCATCTACATACCCTTGTAGATCGCTAAGCGGAAGCGTTCAAGTGAACGGGGTTGAAGGAGTCGTACTCATCGTGATCCAAATCACCGGAGATCCTAGTGCCGAACGGACGGCACCTCCGCGTTCAACACACGTACAGCCCGGGGACGTCTCCTCCTTCTTGATCCAGCGAGGGGAGAGGAGAAGTTGAGGGAGAGCTCCGGCAGCACGACGGCATGGTGGTGGAGCTTGCAGTTCTCCGGCAGAGCTTCGCCACTACGGAGGAGGAGGAGGTGTTGGGGAGGGAGAGGGCTGCGCCAGGGGCAAGGGTGAAGCTCCCATGCGCCTCCCCACTATATATAGGGGTGAAGGGGGCTGGTTTCTTGACCTCCAAGTCCATTGGGGCGTTGGCAAAGGTGGGAGGAAAGAAATCCCATCATTTCCTTCCCCACCGATTGTTATCCCCCTTTTTTAGGGATCTTGATCTTATCCCTTCGTGATATGATCTTATTCCTTCTAAGGGGGGATCTTGGTGCGCCTTGACCAGGGGTGTGGGGCCTTGCCCCCACTACCCACGTTCATGTGGGTCCCCCCATGCAGGTGGGCCCCACTCCGGAACCTTCTAGAACCTTCCCGGTACAATACCGAAAAATCCCGAACATTTTCCGGTGGCCAAAATAGGACTTCCCATATATAAATCTTTACCTACGGACCATTCCGGAACTCCTCGTGACGTCTGGGATCTCATTCGGGACTCTGAACAACATTCGGTAACTGCACACTAATTCCCATAACAACTCTAGCGTCATCGAACCTTAAGTGTGTAGACCCTACGGGTTCGGGAATCATGCAGACATGACTGAGACAGCTCTCTAGCCAATAACCAACAGCGGGATCTGGATCCCATGTTGGCTCCCACATGTTCCATGATGATCTCGTCGGACGAACCACGATGTCGAGGATTCAATAAATCCCGTATTCAATTCCCTTTGTCTAGCGGTATTGTACTTGCCCGAGATTCGATCGTCGGTATCCCGATACCTTGTTCAATCTTGTTACAAGCAAGTCTCTTTACTTGTTCCGTAACACATCATCCCGTGATCAACCCCTTGGTCACATTGTGCACATTATGATGATGTCCTACCGAGTGGTCCCAGAGATACCTCTCCGTCACACGGAGTGACAAATTCCAGTCTCAATTCGTGCCAACCCAACAGACACATTCGGAGATACCCGTAGTGCACCTTTATAGCCACCCAGTTATGATGTGACGTTTGGTACACCCAAAGCATTCCTACGGTATCCGGGAGTTGCACAATCTCATGGTCTAAGGAAATGATACTTGACATTGGAAAAGCTTTAGCATACAAACTACACGATCTTTGTGCTAGGCTTAGGATTGGGTCTTGTCCATCACATCATTCTCTTATTGATGTGATCCCGTTATCAACGACATCCAATGTCCATGGTCAGGAAACCGTAACCATCTATTGATCAACGAGCTAGTCTACTAGAGGCTTACTAGGGACATGGTGTTGTCTATGTATCCACACATGTATCTGAGTTTCCTATCAATACAATTATAGCATGGACAATAAACGATTATCATGAACAAGGAAATATAATAATAATAACTAATTTATTATTGCCTCTAGGACAATAAACGATTATCATGAACTGAAGATTTGTTTTAGGTGTTTAGAGTGTGGATATTGAAGAATAAACACTCTTCGAAGATTTTATGAAAATAATCAGTAGAATAAATGCAGTAAAAGTAACTTTTAATTACCCTAGACGAAGAACACGACGAATAGAAGGTGTAGATTTGGAAGTTCGTTGGCTCGGATCTTCCACGCCCTAACTTGGCGGAGGAAGACGTCTACGGCGGCGGTGGAGAGAAGATGTCCGCGGCTGGTGCGAGTACGACGGCGACGAGGTCGAGGCAGTGAAGCTCTTCCTCACCGGCGACGATGGAAGTAGCGGTGGTGCTAGGTTTTGAGAAGCTTGAGCGAGGGAGTGAGGTCGAGCGGAGTAAAAACGAAGTGAGGAAGGGAGAGGGTATTTATAGCTGAGGTGAAGAACTGTTCATCCGAGGAAATTGGACGAACGTGCCCCTGACCCTTCTCATTCGCGCAACATGTGTCACCCACGTACTGAGAGGTGGAGATCGTGAGTGAATAGATAAGTATATCGTGGAATGCGTAACGGTTTGAGCGGCAAAAGCCGAAAATTTAGATAAGAATATTTTAAAGTTTCGTTCGCAATTTCTTCAGCTGACAAGGACACAGTAAAGAATTTGAACGAGTTTCAAATAGAACGCACATGAAAAATTTGTGAACAGACTGGGTTGAGTTTAGCATAGAGGGGGATAAAGGTTCGATCACATTCACTTAGCAGAAAATACAACTTGAAGAATTAGCAATAAGTGAATGCTGTAGAGGACATAAACTTGTCTTCGAGTACTTGCGTGGTCGATGGAGATGTCGCCCTTCAACACATGGTCACGAACAAAATGAGACGAATCTGGATGTGCTTTGTCCTCGAGTGCTGAATTGGGTTGTGAGCAATCTTGATAGCACTCTCATTGTCGCAGTAGAGTTACGCATTCTTCACATTGATGCCATAGTCCTTGAGTGTTTGCTTCATCCATAGTAATTGAGCATAGCAAGATCCAGCAGCAATGTACTCAGCTTCTGCAGTGGAGAGTGATACACAGTTCTGTTTCGAGGACCAACATACCAAGGATCGTCCGAGGAAATGACATGTTCCTGATGTTGACTTGCGGTCCACCCGATCGCGAGCATAGTCGGAGTCTGAATATCCAATAAGATCAAGGGAAGAGCCCTTGGGATACCATAATCCAAGTGTTGGTGTGTGAGCAAGATATCAAAGAATATCCTTCACAACCTTGTGGTGTGATTCCTTCGGTGTAGCTTGAAATCGAGCACACATGCAAACACTAAGCATAATATCCGGCCTAGATGCACATAGGTACAATAAAGAGCCAATCATGGAGCGCTATACCTTTTGGTCGAAGTCTTTGCCATTTTCATCAGTGCATAGATGGCCATTTGTGGGCATAGGAATTTTGACGCCTTTGCAATCTTGCATGCCGAATTTCCTCAACACATCCTTGAGGTATTTCTCCTGAGATATGAATATGCCATTGTATTGTTGTCGAATCTGAAGACCTAAGAACAATTTCAATTCTCCCATCATAAACATTTGATATTCTTCACTCATCATATAGGCAAATTCATCACTGTAACGTTGGTTAGTACAGCCAAAGATAATATCATCAACATATATTTGGCATACGAATAATTCATCATCATATGTTTTGGTGAAAAGAGTTGGCTCAAGTGAATCGGGTTTGAAGCATTTCCTCATGAGGAATTCCTTCAGTGTGTCATACCACGCCCGTGGTGCTTGCTTGAGGCCATAGAGGGCCTTGTTGAGTCTGTAGACGTGAACCGGAAATTTTGGATCCTCAAAACCTAGTGGTTGAGCAACATATACTTCTTGCTCAAGCTTACCATTAAGGAATGCACTATTTACATCCATTTGATGTAAGATGATATTATGATGGTTAGCATAAGCAAGCAATATGCAAATAGCCTCAAGTCTAGCAACAGGTGCAAAAGTTTCATCGAAATCAATTCCTTCAACCTATGTGTAGCCTTGAGCTACAAGACGAGCCTTATTCCTCACCACGAGGCCATTTTCGCCTTGTTTGTTGCGGTAGATCCATTTGGTATAGATGATGTTGTGCTTGCGTGGGTCTGGTCGCTTGACAAGCTCCCACACATTGTTGAGCTCAAATTGATGCAATTCATCTTGCATGGCTTGAATCCACTCAGATTCCATGAATGCTTCATCAACTTTAGTGGGCTCTGTGATAGAGACAAATGCAAAATGCCCACAAAAGTTAGATAAATGTGAAGCTTTTGAGCGTGTGAGAGGACCTGGTGCGTTGATGTCATTGATGATCTTCTCAATCTGCACTTCGTTTGCAATGTGAGGATGTGCGGGTTGACGACTTTGCTTAGGACCAACAGTTTCTTCAGCAGCACCAGCGGGATTTTCTCACGATCCGGAATGACTCCTTCAGCAGATTCTTCGGTAGGGATGACATCCTCAGTAGCTTTGAACTTGATGGATTCCTTAGGTGACATTTCATCTAGCATAGGAGGTAGGTGATCTCTTTGCAAGCTATTAGTTTCATCGAACCGCACATCTACAGTTTCAACAACCTTGTGATGATTTATGTTAAAGACTTTGTAGGTGTGCGAGTCCTTTCCGTAACCAAGCATAAAACCCTCATGTGCTTTTGATGCAAATTTTAGAGTGATGGTGAGGATCTCTAATCCAGCATGTAGCACCGAAGACTTTGAAATAACTTACATTGGGTTTCTTGTCAGTGAGGAGTTCATATGAGGTCTTTTTGAAGAATTTGTGAAGATATACCCTGTTGATGATGTGGCATGTAGTATCAATTGCTTCAGGCCAGAAGCACTGAGGTGTCTTGTATTCATCAAGCATGGTGTGAGCCATCTCAACAAGGGTCCTGTTCTTGCGCTCCACGATGCCATTCTGCTGAGGAGTGTAAGGAGCAGATAATTCATGAGTAATACCAAGCATATTGAGATATTCATCGAGGCCAGTGTTCTTGAACTCGGTTCCATTATCACTCTTGATATGCTTGATCTTCACACCGAAGTTAGTGGAAGCCCTTGAAGAAAATCGTCTGAAGACTTCCTGCACTTCATTTTTGTAAGTGATGATATGCACCCATGTGTAACAAGAATAGTCATCAACTATGACAAAGCCATATAATGATGCAAAACTAGAGAACGTGGCATAATGAGTAGGGCCGAAGAGATCCATATGAAGTAATTCAAAGGGATGAGAAGTGATCATGATAGTCTTCGAGGGATGCTTGGCTCTGGTGATCTTTCCAGCCACACAAGCCCCAGAAAGATGATCTTTGAGGAATTTGACACCCTCGATGCCAATGACATGCTTCTTCTTCGCGAGTGTATGCAAGTTCCTCATCCCAGCATGACCAAGTCGTCGATGCCATAACCAGTATTATGAAGCTTTTGCAAGTAGACATGTGGCAGGCTGTGGTCCTGCAGACAAATCAACAATATACAAGTCTCCTTTCCTAAAGCCTTCGAAGACTTTGGAGTTGTCAGATTCCATTAGCACAAGGCAACGATATTTGCCGAAGCAACAACCATATCAAGATCACAAAGCATTGAGACAGACATAAGATTGAATCCTAAGGACTCGACAAGCATGACTTTGTCCATGTGTTTATCCTTTGAGATTGCAACCTTACCTAGACCCAATATCTTGTTTTTGCCTTTGTCAGCATAGGTGATATGCTTCAGATGAGATGGTGACAAATCAGTGTCCATCAACAAGCTCCTGTCACCAGTCATGTGATTTGTACATCCACTGTCGAGGATCCACTCAGTAGCTTTGAGTTGTTCATCCTGTAGATGAATTAGTGCAACTTACGAACCCATATACTTCATCAGTGAAGAATATGATATCAATTTCATCAACAGTAACAGATATAGCAATATGAGGATGTGAGAAATGAATGATTCATTTCTTAATGATTAGCTTGTGTCCTTTCAAGCACATTTAGGTCTCCAGCAAATTCTTCAGACGATTAAGTTCGTCTGGAGAACTGACCCTGCATAAGAGATTAGTTCTTTCTCTTCACCACCCACATTTGGAGGGGTGGCAAAGAGTTCATCATTCTGCGAGCTCCATAAGAAAAGATGGCATGGAAGCCAGTGCACTTCATTTCAAAAAAGAGTGGTTAGGATAAGCATATGAATAAGCAGAGAAATTCTTCGAGGACTTATGAACATAATGGTTTGAAGAATAATGCACATATTCATAGCCTTTAGACTTTCCCTGCGAAACAGAAATGTTAGCACGATGATGTTCATATAAGGATTTCGATCCATGTGAAGAATTTGATCCATATGAAGAATTTGATCTAGGGTTCCTATTCTTCACTAGTGGTGTCATGATGACATTCACCTGAAGATTTTCAAGGCATCTTTTAGGAACCCAAATTTTCTTCATAGGAGGACCGTTTCTGTAGTTAGTTCCAGCATATCGAGCAAATACTTCACCATTCTGATTCTTAAACGTTTTATAGTTGGAGCCAAAAAAACTCATCAGAGGAATATGAAGAATCAGAGGTAAAGCCAGATAAAGTGCATGGATCTACAGGAGGTCCTTTCGCAGCAACCCATGAGGTTTTGTTATACTGATCAGGTTTCCAGTAGGTCCCATCAGCATTGAGTTTCCTCTCAAAGGCAATACCCTCTTTCCTAGGGTTCCTGTTCAAGATCTGCTTTTTGAGCACATCACATAGAGTCTGATGCCCTTTGAGGCTTTTGTAAATGCCTGTCACATACAATTCCTTCAGCCCTGCATTACCGTCAGTGAAGCATGTGGTATCCTCAGATGAGGAATTTGTAAACACAGAGACAGTGGAAGAATTTGCATCAATAGAAGCATTTGAACATTCAGGTGATGAATTAGCAAATTCACGCTCAATGCATTTCAGACATGGTGGAATAAATTCTTCCCGAGCGGAACTGATCTGTTGAGCAAGCAATGAATCGTTTTCCTTCTGAAGATCTTCATAACTCGCTTTTAACTTCTCAAGATCTTGCTATCTCTGAAGAAATTCATCAGAAAGTTTCTCATGATCAGTTAAGAGAGTGTTATGATGATTTTGAAGGTTGTCAAACCAAGTTTGAAGTCTCTGAAGATTATCTGTCAGAGTCTTAGTTCGATTCAATTCCTCACCCAATAGGTCATTGCTTCTGTCTAGTTGATTTTGAATCTTTTCTAAAGCCTTCTGTTGTCTAACATCAATTTTAGCAAGTTTTGAATAGCTAGGCTTGAGATTGTCATCAGATTCATCCTCACTAGAGTCAGAGGGGGAATGTTTGAGTACCTTGGCACCTTTTGCCATGAAGCAATAGGTGGGAGCATAGTCATCGATGCTCTTGTCAGCAGAGTCGGGGAAGCCATCTTCTTCAGTGTTGAAGATGGACTTGCTGACGTAAGCAGTAGCGAGGGCTAGGCTAGCCACACCGGAGTCAGATTCCTCAGATTCCTCCTCTTCCACATTATCCTCAGATTTCGCTTCAGAGTCCATTTCCTTGCCAATGAATGCCTGGGCCTTCTTGGAACTGCTCTTCTTGTGAGGTGAAGACTTTGAAGATTTTGATGATGAAGACTTTGAAGATTTCTTCTTATTCTTTGAGTCATCAGAATCATCATCTTTGTACTTCTTCTTCTTTGATTCCTTTCCCACAGAGGACAATCAGACATGTAGTGACCAGGTTTCTGGCATTTGTGGCAAGTTCTCTTCTTGTAGTCACAGGATGAGGAATCATCATTTCTTGAAGACTTTTCAAAGCGACCGCGGCGAGAGAACTTATGGAATTTCCTCGCGAGCATTGCTAGCTCCTGGCTCAATTCTTCAGGGTCACCAAGGCTGCTACCAGAATCCTCAGCTTCGGACTCAGATACGGCCTTGGCCTTTAGTGCACGTGATCTTCCATAGCTCGGTCCATAGAGATCTCTCTTCTCAGCAAGCTGGAACTCATGAGTATTTAGCATCTCAAGGATATCAGCGGGATCAAGTGACTTGTAATCAGCTCAAGTCATCAGTGCCAGGGTATCGAATGAGGTGTCAAGTGATCTCAGCAATTTCTTCACCACCTCATGGTCGGTGATATCAGTGGCACCAAGTTCTTGAAGCTCATTTGAGATGTCAGTGAGGCGATCAAAGGTTTGCTGAACATTTTCATTGTCGAGTCTTTTGAAGCAGTTGAAGAGATTGCGAAGAACATCAACTCGGGAGTCACGTTGAGTTGAGACTCCTCCGTTGACCTTGGACAGCCTGTCCCAAATCAGCTTAGCAGTTCCCAGTGCACTCGCTCTGCCGTACTGTCCTTGGCTTAGATGGCCACATATGATATTCTTCGCTTGAGAATCGAGTTGTTTGAATCTCTTCACATCAGTAGCATTCAGAGACGGAGTGACAGAGGGAACGCCATTTTCCACAACGTACCGGAGATCGTTATCAATTGCCTCAAGATGCATGCGCATCTTGTTCTTCCAGTAGGGGTAGTCCGTCCCATCAAAGGTAGGACACCCAACCGAGACCTTGATCATACCTGCAGTCGACATAACTAAAACTCCAGGCGGTTAAACCAAAATCACACAGAACAAGGGAGTACCTTGCTCTAATACCAATTGAAAGTGCATTACGTCGACTGGAGGGGGGGTGATAGGCGATTTTTATGAATTCTTAACTGAGGAATTTCAGGATGAGGAAATTCCTAAGCGAAGAACTACTTGCAGCGGAATAAGTACTCAGGTATAAGGATAACAGAGCAACAGCATGGTCATCATGATGAAATGAAAGACAAACACAGAGTACAGAAAGCATAAACACAGGATAAGCAGGATGAGACAAAACAGACTGAAGAAATAGGATTGAGGAATTAGAGAAAGTCTTCAGTCAAAGTCTTCAAACAGTAATGATCAGGTTCATAAATACATAAATGAGGAAATGAAAGGGTTGAGGAAATAGAACCAGTTGACTTGGTGAAGACAATGATTTGGTAGACTAGTTCCAACTGCTGTGACAGTTGTACGTCTGGTTGGAGCGGCTGAGAATTTCAACTCGAGGACACACAGTCCCGAACACACAGTCCTCACCGTATTCTCCTTGAACTAAGATCACACACACCTCGCCCAACAGTAGTGGTAAGTCTTCACAGGTGACTTCCAAACCTTCACAGACTTGGTCACTCGGCAATCCACAATTCCTATTAGATGCTCAGACCATGACGCCTAACCGTCTGGAGGATACACAGTCCTCACATGAACAATCTCTTCAGTGATGCTCAATCACTTTGGGTTTTGTAGGTTTGGGTTTGGGATTTGGGTTTTCCTCACTTGATGATTTTCGCTCAAAGTCCTCGGAGGATGGGATGCTCTCAAATGACAAGTGTCAGTTTCTCTCGGAGCAGCCAACCAGCTAGTTGTTGTAGGGGGCGGCTATTTATAGCCTAGGGAGCAGCCCGACATGATAAGACAAATGCCCTTGTCTGATATGACTGTTAGGTAGTAGGATATTTTGGACAGCTAGCGCGTGGCACAACAACAGTCGGATTTGAGGTTTGAATTCCTCAGCGCTATCATGTTCCTCACTGTGTAGGTAATTCGCAGTGGCAAATTTCTAACTCCTCGGTCAGAACAAATTCCTCAGAGACCAGAAGATCATCGTCTCTGTCACTGAAGAAATTGACTGAACTGATAGGAGATTTCCAATGGCTTCACTCGAAGGGTTGGGTAGGTGTAGGATTTTGAGATGAGCATCACTTGGAAATCAGTTTCCTTAATATTAACTCAACCCCCTTTAACAGTACGATGTTTCCTATGACTCAAGAAAGAGAAAAAGAAACTACGAAAACAAAAGTCTTCACGTTTCAGATTCCTCGCATGAATATCACGTCTTCAAGGTCACACCAATTTCTTCACTTTCAAAGTCTTCAGGAGAACCAAAGTCTTCAGTTGAAGACATTCATTTTTAGGGGTTGACTTTCACTGTAAATATCAAACTCCTCATTGACTTATAGAGCCTGTGTAATCTCACAAACATATTAGTCCCTTAACCTATAAGTCCTCAATACAGCAAAAGCACTAAGGGGCACTAGATGCACTTACAATAACATCGAGGACCTTGGAGAGCTCACCAATCTGAGAGATATAACAGTTTACGGCGTCTCTTCTTTGGCTGACAACAGTGACTGGAAGAGGCGCATGGATGCTCTAACCTCTTCTTTGGGGAAAAACTGTATCAGCTTGGAGAACCTGAAGTTGCTTATTGATGGCTGCAATGATTCCTTGATGGCCCTGTCACCTCCTCCCCGTCGCCTTGAGAGACTTGTCATGGTACAAGGCTTCTTTTCCAGAGTCCCTAATTGGACGGGGGAGCTGAATTACCTCAAAGAATTGGTAATCACTGTCCTCAGGTGTGATGTCGGTATTCTAGCGGAGTTGTCTGCACTCACTCATCTCCATCTAAGCATCAAAAAAAATAAAGGAAAAGATTGTTATCTATGAGTGGGCATTCCCTGTTGTAAAAAGATTCACACTCGTGTTGAGCAGCCCGCCGTACCTAACTTTCCAGGCCGGTGCAATGCCCAAGCTCCAGCGGCTCAGGCTATTATGCACTGCCAAAGGATTGCAGCAGAACAGGCGTGGACCAGCCGGCTTGTCAGCACTCGAAATTTTTTCCGCAGAAATCATAGGCGAGGTTACGAGGTATGAATTTGCAAGGACTAAGTCTGCCTTGAGGACTGCTGTCGGCACGCACCCTAGTCATCCTCAAGTCAAAATCGAATGTAGAGAATATAACTGGCATTGTGTTTCTGAATCTGATCAGGGCTAGATTTGGGGGTGCTTATTTGCCACTTTTGTTGAACTGGTTAAAATTTCTCCACACTGTAATGAACTGAATGATATCTGTTTATGTGATAATCTGAATGTCATCTGTTTGATTTTCCTAAACCTTGTTCAAAAATATAAATGTAGATGTGTAATCCGCTAAGTTCTGCTGCGAGTTTGCTCTGTGAAGAAAATGCACTCAGATCAGCTTGATATGTATGTATGCTTGTTGGAGTAGTATGTACCTGGCTGCTTCTTACGTAAGTACTTGTGCTATGCACCATTTCTTGGCCAGCTGATTAAAACAAGACCAAATCTGGCCCTTTTCGCCACCAAAGCCAAACTCGCTTACCTCACCAGTCGACCAAAACCAATGTGCTTTGTCCTACTACCATGAAAGATTGGATTTGCCGACAAGTATGTCGCTCTCAAGTTGTCACATTCACACCACATAAACCCTGTCCTTGAATGATCAATTCCAAGTTCTGGCTAGCCTTTGTTGCTGCTGAACAATCTAACCATTGATGACAATGTGCAGCTGGAATGACTATTCTAGTTTAGATGGCAACTTAGGCAGGAAACTTTTTGTCCATGAGTCAGTTTCACTCACTATACATCATGTTGGCAATGTAAAAGAGCCTCGTTGCTCCTTGGCAATGCATCATGCATTTTAACCCGTATTTTTTTATATATATAAGCTTGTGAAGCTCTCTTTTGACATGATCTCGGAACATTTGTTGATATCATTTGGCTCTCTTTTTTTTACTGAAAAGAGCCACATGGATTGATTGTACGGAAAGCAACAGAGCACAAGTGCGCATTGCAATCCTCAAGTAGTCGCAGCAGAAGAAGAGCAGCGCCGTCCCTCGGCAAACGCCACCAAAAGCTTTAAAACTTTGCACTAGAAGAGCAGAGTTACCACCCCCTCGCTGATCGGTTGGAGATGATAACCAAGCTAGAAGAACGACACCAGCGCATTTGTCTCTGCTCAGCAGATTGAGGTTCACTAGAATTTCTGCAGTTAGTTCCAGCATATCGAGCAAATACTTCACCATTCTGATTCTTAAACATTTTATAGTTGGAGCCAAAAAACTCATCAGAGGAATATGAAGAATCAGAGGTAAAGCTAGATAAAGTGCATGGATCTACAGGAGGTCCTTTCGCAGCAACCCATGAGGTTTTGGGATACTGATCAGGTTTCCAGTAGGTCCCATCAACATTGAGTTTCCTCTCAAAGGCAATACCCTCTTTCCTAGGGTTCCTGTTCAAGATATGCTTTTTGAGCACATCACATAGAGTCTGATGCCCTTTGAGGCTTTTGTAAATGCCTGTGACATACAATTCCTTCAGCCCTGCATTACCGTCAGTGAAGCATGTGGTATCCTCAGATGAGGAATTTGTAACCACAGAGACAGTTGAAGAATTTGCATCAATGGAAGCATTTGAACATTCAGGTGATGAATTAGCAGATTCACGCTCAATGCATTTCAGACATGGTGGAATAAATTCTTCCCGAGCGGAACTGATCTGTTGAGCAAGCAATGAATCGTTTTCCTTCTGAAGATCTTCATAACTCGCTTTTAACTTCTCAAGATCTTGCTATCTCTGAAGAAATTCATAAGAAAGTTTCTCATGATCAGTTAAGAGAGTGTTATGATGATTTTGAAGGTTGTCAAACCAAGTTTGAAGTCTCTGAAGATTATCTGTCAGAGTCTTAGTTCGATTCAATTCCTCACCCAATAGGTCATTGCTTCTGTCTAGTTGATTTTGAATCTTTTCTAAAGCCTTCTGTTGTCTAACATCAATTTTAGCAAGTTTTGAATAGCTAGGCTTGAGATTGTCATCAGATTCATCCTCACTAGAGTCAGAGGGGGAATGCTTGAGTACCTTGGCACCTTTTGCCATGAAGCAATAGGTGGGAGCATAGTCATCGATACTCTTGTCAGCAGAATCGGGGAAGCCATCTTCTTCAGTGTTGAAGATGGACTTGCTGACGTAAGCAATAGCGAGGGCCGGAGTCAGATTCCTCAGATTCCACATTATCCTCAGATTTCGCTTCAGAGTCCATTTCCTTGCCAATGAATGCTTGGGCCTTCTTGGAACTGCTCTTCTTGTGAGATGAAGACTTTGATTTTGATGATGAAGACTTTGAAGATTTCTTCTTATTCTTTGAGTCATCAGAATCATCATCTTTGTACTTCTTCTTCTTTGATTCCTTTCCCACAGAGGACAATCAGACATGTAGTGACCAGGTTTCTGGCATTTGTGGCAAGTTCTCTTCTTGTAGTCACGGGACGAGGAATCATCATTTCTTGAAGACTTTTCAAAGCGACCGCGGCGAGAGAACTTTTGGAATTTCCTCGCGAGCATTGCTAGCTCTTGGCTCAATTCTTCAGGGTCACCAAGGCTGCTACCAGAATCCTCAGCTTCAGACTCAGATACTGCCTTGGCCTTTACTGCACGTGATCTTCCATAGCTCGGTCCATAGAGATCTCTCTTCTCAGCAAGCTGGAACTCATGAGTATTTAGCCTCTCAAGGATATCAGCGGGATCAAGTGACTTGTAATCAGCTCGAATCATCAGTGCCAGGGTATCGAATGAGGTGTCAAGTGATCTCAGCAATTTCTTCACCACCTCATGGTCGGTGATATCAGTGGCACCAAGTGCTTGAAGCTCATTCGAGATGTCAGTGAGGCGATCGAAGGTTTGCTGAACATTTTCATTGTCAAGTCTTTTGAAGCGGTTGAAGAGAATGCGAAGAACATCAACTCGGAAGTCACGTTGAGTTGAGACTCCTTCGTTGACCTTGGACAGCCTGTCCCAAATCAGCTTAGCAGTTTCCAGTGCACTCACTCTACCGTACTGTCCTTTGCTTAGATGGCCACATATGATATTCTTTGCTTGAGAATCGAGTTGTTTGAATCTCTTCACATCAGTAGCATTCAGAGACGGAGTGACAGAGGAAACGCCATTTTCCACAACGTACTAGAGATCGTTATCAATTGCCTCAAGATGCATGCGCATCTTGTTCTTCCAGTAGGGGTAGTCCGTCCCATCAAAGGTAGGACACCCAGCCGAGACCTTGATCATACCTGCAGTCGACATAACTAAAACTCCAGGCGGTTAAACCAAAATCACACAGAACAAGGGAGTACCTTGCTCTAATACCAATTGAAAGTGCGTTACGTCGACTGGAGGGGGGTGATAGGCTATTTTTATGAATTCTTCACTGAGGAATTTCAGGATGAGAAAATTCCTAAGCGAAGAACTACTTGCAGCGGAATAAGTACTCAGGTATAAGGATAACAGAGCAACAGCATGGTCATCATGATGAAATGAAAGACAAACACAGAGTACAGAAAGCATAAACACAGGATAAGCAGGATGAGACAAAACAGACTGAAGAAATAGGATTGAGGAATTAGAGAAAGTCTTCAGTCAAAGTCTTCAAACAGTAATGATCAGGTTCATAAATACATAAATGAGGAAATGAAAGGGTTGAGGAAATAGAACCAGTTGACTTGGTGAAGACAATGATTTGGTAGACTAGTTCCAACTGCTGTGACAGTTGTACGTCTGGTTGGAGCGGTTGAGAATTTCAACTCGAGGACACACAGTCCCGGACACACAGTCCTCACCGTATTCTCCTTGAACTAAGATCACACACACCTCGCCCAACAGTAGTGGTAAGTCTTCACAGGTGACTTCCAAACCTTCACAGACTTGGTCACTCGGCAATCCACAATTCCTATTAGATGCTCAGACCATGACGCCTAACCGTCTGGAGGATACACAGTCCTCACATGATAACCAAGCTAGAAGAACGACACCAGCGCATTTGTCTCTGCTCAGCAGATTGAGGTTCACTAGCAGGCAGGCATGAAGATCATAGTTACTTTGGATTCTGACAGTCTAAGGCCGTGTTCGGGAACCGTCTAGCTCCGTCGAATACAGGAGCGGACGGAGCGCCACTTTCGCTACTCCTAGAAAATACACTATGGGGCGCCCCGCTCCGGCCGCTCCAGGAGCGTAGCCGCGGAGCCGGAGAGCTGCCGAACAGGCTCTAAATACTGATCCTGTACTAACCTTATTTGGCAAGTGCAACAATCATCATAAAGATCAAAGGCACATAGCCAGGCAAAGGTTGTAAACATGAATAACTGAAGAAAAACGAAGTCGTGACAAAAAGTAAGTCATGTAGATCATCACATCTCTAGGCTAACATTTTTCTTCAGTGCCGTATCAAATTCTTTTTTGAAATGATTGTAAACAATAGACTAGATCAGCACTGCGAGTCTGACTTTTAATAGATCATCTTGTTCCCCTTGCTTGTGAATACCTGACAAGGTCCATACCACAAACTTTACTTCTTACAGGGTCTTAGTTAACCTAATGACTCCAAAGAAACTAAATGTTGTTAATACCCTCGCTACCTTATCCGACAAACAAACACACCAATCACTGTCAGACCGAGGAACGCAAGATAAAAGACTCCAGAGGTTCTACTTTATCCTTCCAGATGGCCATATTACAGACCAAAGGGCAAAAGCAGACCAACTTAGTTCTCAATTATTGAGTTGCATAACAACCTCGTCACCACCTTATCATCAACAAATCAGTCTGACCTCTAGCATTCGTCGCAGCACTATTCTAACCCTGGGTTGCAGCGTAGCATTGTTCCAGTGTCTCCTCGGCCTCGTTCTCAACACCTGCCCAGTATCTCAAAATTAGGAGTATTCGAGTTGCAGACATTCAAAAGCTTGTGAACAAAGAGGAACAAAACAACGGGCAACACTTGGTAAATTGCTTGCAGAAAAAACATGGGCAGAAGCACAGCACATAGGAAAACAACATTTGGAACTCTTGTTACCCATGTTCAAATTGGTTCACTGACCAGAGTCTCAAACACTGTCTTCTATGCGTTAACCAGTGTAATTAGCAGTCTAGGTTGAAATGCATAGCAAGAAAAAGGAATACTCCCTCCGTTCCTAAATCCTCCCTCCATCCCAAAGTAAGTGTCTCAACCCTAGTACAACTTCGTACTAACGTTAGCACAAATTTAAGACACTTATTTTGGGATGGAGGGAGTATAAGCCTTTCTAGAGATTCCAATATGGACTACATACGAAAGAAAATGAGTTAATCTATACTCTAAAATATGTCTATAGATACATATATGTTCCGTATTGAAATCTCTAAAAAGGCTTATATTTAGAAAAGGAGGGAGTAGAAGTGAATCCTAATAGAACTTAATAATAGTTGTAAAGAAATGGTGGTTCCTGTTACAGAACTTCACAAGTTTAAGTTAGTAGTTACCAAATTTCTCACTCAACAAAAAATACTCAGGGGCCTCACAAAGAGACACTCAACAAACTTTGTGTGATCTGTCATCCTAGAAAAACTGATTGCTTGCATTTGGCATGTGTCTGAGACAGAGAAACATGCTGTCAAACCAAACATAGGTGCCCACCTGATTTCAAATCAAACGGTTTCTGAGCACAAGCTGACAAACTGTTCTTGCTATTTGAATGGCAAGTCCATGGAACAAAATAGTATTCAAGCTCGTCACCTCAAATTTTGCTCACAACATATATAGGGGGTGTATTAGCGGTAGCAACAAATCCGCGTCTTATTTGCTACCATATTAGTTATGCAGATCTATGTCAAACCCGAAAAAAAATTATATGAGACCAGGTCTCACGGTTAACAGGTGAGACCCGCCCTGATGAATGACACGTGGCATTCACAAATCACAAAGCATCTAATCTCTCCCCTCCCCTCTGAATTTAAGTGGGGGTGGGGTATATGTTTTGTGATTTGTGAATGCCACATGTCATCCATCAAGATGGGTCTCACCTGCTAACCCGTGAGACCTGGTCTCATAGAATTATTTTCCGTCAAACACACATCATGAGATAAATTTATAGGTGTAAAGATGACCAGAAAAAGGACATCTTCGCCTCCTTATATCCATGAAATGAAAAAACAAGATAATGCATACTTGACTTGAACAATCCAATTTCGAACTTGATTTAAACTTGTATTCGTCATCTGTTAGTTTGATGACAAAAAAAATTCTCCAAATAAAATGCTGCCATCTAGTGCTTTTTACAAGCCCATAAGGCCTCCAGCCTACTTGTCCTTAAAATGGAAATTAGAACAAGAAAACAAATATATCACAATTATGCTCCTAAGTTTAATTACCATTGCCACAAGCAAAAAAAAGTTAACAACTACCAAATAGTGTAAACAAGAATACCCAATCACATTAGTGAACTATGAAGCATCCGACAAGCTGTGTGATACCTATGAAGGCAAGGGCATAACTTGGGCACAACAAAAAGCTTACCACTTGATATAGTTGGTGACGACAACAATGACGGTGGGAAGTTTCTATATACATACGGCGAACCGAGACCAGTGAACACCTTCTCAAGTTGGAATGTATTGATATCCAACGTGAAAGTGGCTCTGTCTTCTCTTCCCCCTTGAATTATAACCAAGTACCTCCCTGTTGAACTCGTGAAAATGCACCGAGAAGAATTCAGTGGAATAGAAAGCTTACCACTTGATATTGTTGGTGACGACAACAACGATGGTGGGAAGTTTCTATATACATACGGCGAAACAACATCAGTGAGCACCTTCTCAAGTTGGAATGTTTTGATATCCAACGTGAAAGCTTCTATTCTTATCCTTCGTAGTAGAAGCAAGTACCTCCCTGTTGAACTCATGAACATGTAGCTAGAAGAATCCAGTGGGATTGTCTTCTTCAACTGCCACTGGCTGGAACTCCCACCATTGTTTCGCCTAGTTAGATAACTGATGTTAGATGTGTCATTTAGAAGCACAAACATCCCAGTGATGCCTTCCCCTGCCTCCACAATGGTTAGATTCACGCACTGTTTGAAAGGACCTACGTCTAGATGCAAAAAATCTCCGGCTTCGGGTGGGAGGTCAGAAAGTGAGAACTCCATCCTCCGGGTGTCAAGTGCTAGCAACTTTTTCCTGCATTCTGTCACCCCATAGAAGCAGCCATTGGCGTACCAGAGCCTGAAGAAGAAACCAAACCCAGCATCCCATATACTAGCTCGCCAATGTCCGGTGCTGGAAGAGAAGACAAAAGCGGCCTGCTTATCTCCGCGCCGTACAGTTGAGATCACCGTGAAAGATGTCTCTTCCTTGGCCTCCTGGTCATCACCAAGGAAGGCTTGCCGTCCTGTGTCCACTGAACTAGGAAGCCACCCCTCGACTTGAGGGATTGGGGGAAGCAGGAGGTACCGCCGGTGCAAGGGGTCGACACCACCGGGAGATATTTTGAAGGAGATCCGTCCATGAGGACGCGGCTACCGCAGACGTCCCGGACCGTCCATTCGTGGGCGGGGCCGGGTAGGAACGAGAAGGAGAAATCGGCGGCGAGGGCAACGGCACTGGCGCTGGCTGCGGCCACGGAAGGAGAAGGCGGGTTTACGAGGAAGAAGTTTCCATAGAGATCAAGGAATCCAAGGAGGGGTGGGTGTGGAGCTTGCGGAAGCGCCGGAGGAAGGACCAGCGGGAGAAGAGGAGGCGGAAGGAGTGGCAGGAGGCGGAGGCGCGGACCAAGTCGGCTGGCGTGGGTAGCCAGAGGAGGATCTCCTGCACGAGCTTGTCGGGGATCGGCAGCGATGCTGAAAGAAATATGCCCTAGAGGAATAATAAAGTTATTATTTATTTCCTCATATCATGATAAATGTTTATTATTCATGCTATAATTGTATTAACCGGAAACATGATACATGTGTGAATACATAGACAAACTTAATGTCACTAGTATGCCTCTACTTGACTAGCTCATTAATCAAAGATGGTTATGTTTCCTAACCATAGACATGTGTTGTCATTTGATTAACGGGATCACATCATTAGGAAAATGATGTGATTGACTTGACCCATTCCGTTAGCTTAGCACTTGATCGTTTAATATGTTGCTATTGCTTTCTTCATGACTTATACAAGTTCCTATAACTATGAGATTATGCAACTCCCGTTTGTCGGAGGAACACTTTGTGTGCTACCAAACGTCACAACGTAACTGGGTGATTATAAAGGAGCTCTACAGGTGTCTCCAAAGGTACATGTTGAGTTGGCGTATTTCGAGATTAGGTTTTGTCACTCCGATCGTCGGAGAGGTATCTCTGGGCCATCTCGGTAATGCACATCACTATAAGCCTTGCAAGCAATGTAACTAATGAGTTAGTTATGGAATGATACATTACGTAACGAGTAAAGAGACTTGCCGGTAACGAGATTGAACTAGGTATTGGATACCGACGATCGAATCTCGGGCAAGTAACATACCGATGACAAAGGGAACAACGTATGTTGTTATGTGGTTTGAACGATAAAGATCTTCGTAGAATATGTAGGAGCCAATATGAGCATCCAGGTTCCGCTATTGGTTATTGACCGGAAACAGTTCTAGGTCATGTCTACATAGTTCTCGAACCCGTAGGGTCCGCATGCTTAAGGTTTCGATGACAGTTATATTATGAGTTTATGAGTTTTGATGTACCGAAGTTTGTTCGGAGTCCCGAATGAGATTACGGACATGACGAGGAGTCTCGAAATGGTCGAGACATGAAGATTGATATATTGGAAGCTTATATTTGGATATGGGAATTGTTCCGGGTGAAATCAGGATTTTACCGGAGTACCGGGAGGTTACGGGAACCCCCGGAGGGCTTAATGGGACTACATGGGCCCTAGTGGAGAGGAAGAGAGGAGGCAAGGGCTGGCCGCGCCCCTCCCCCCTAGTCCGAATAGGACAAGGAGAGGGATGTGGCACCCCCCCTTTCCTTCCCCTCTCCCTCCTCCTTCCCCCCTTCTCCTTCTCCAACTAGGAAAGAAGGGAGTCCTACTCCCGGTGGGAGTAGGACTCCCCCTTGGCGCGCCCTCCTTGGCCGGCCGCCCCGTCCCCCTTGGCTCCTTTATATACGGGGGCAGGGGGCACCTCTAGACACAACAGTTGATCTCTTGATCTCTTAGCCGTGTGCGGTGCCCCCCTCCACCATAGTCCTCGATAATATTGTAGCGGTGCTTAGGCGAAGCCCTACGATGGTAGAACATAAAGATCGTCACAACACCGTCGTGCTGACGAAACTCTTCCCCGACACCCTGCTGGATCAGAGTCCGGGGATCGTCATCGAGCTGAACGTGTGCTAGAACTCGGAGGTGCCGTAGTTTCGGTGCTTGATCGGTCGGGCCGTGAAGACGTACAACTACATCAACCGCGTTGTTCTAACACTTCCGCTTTCGGTCTACGAGGGTACGTGGACAACACTCTCCCTTCTCGTTGCTATGCATCACCATGATCTTGCATGTGCGTAGGAAATTTCTTGAAATTACTACGTTCCCCATCAGTGGCATCTGAGCCTGGTTTTATGCGTAGATGTCATATGCACGAGTAGAACACAAGTGAGTTGTGGGCGATACAAGTCATATTGCTTACTAGCATGTAATACTTTGGTTCAGCGGCATTGTGAGATGAAGCGGCCCAGACCGACATTACGTGTACACTTACGCGAGACTGGTTTCACCGTTACGAGCACTCGTTGCTTAAAGGTGACCGGCGGGTGTTTGTGCTCTCACTTTAGTTGAACCGAGTGTGGCTACGCCCGGTCCTTGCGAAGGTTAAAACAGCACTAACTTGATGAACTATCGTTGTGGTTTTGATGCGTAGGTAAGAACGGTTCTTGCTAAGCCCGTAGCAGCCACGTAAAATTTGCAACAACAAAGTAGAGGACGTCTAACTTGTTTTTGCAGGGCATGTTGTGATGTGATATGGTCAAGACGTGATGCTATATTTTATTGTATGAGATGATCATGTTTTGTAACCGGTTATCGGCAATCGGCAGGAGCCATATGGTTGTCGCTTATTGTATGAAATGCAAACGCATACGTGAGGGAGTCTCGACTAGGGGTGTCCGGACAGCCGGACTATCAATATCCGCCGGACTCCCAGACTACGAAGATAGAAGATTGAAGACTCCGACTCGTGTCCGGATGGTACTTTCCTTGGCGTGGAAGGCAAGCTTGGCGATACGGATATGTAGATCTCCTACCATTGTAACCGACTCTGTGTAACCCTAGCCCTCTCCGATGTCTATATAAACCGGAGGGCCTTAGTCCGTCGGACATACATACATCTCAACAATCATACCATAGGCTAGCTTCTAGGGTTTAGCCTCCTTGATCTCGTGGGATCTACTCTTGTACTACCCATATCATCAATATTAATCAAGCAGGACGTAGGGTTTTACCTCCATCGAGAGGGCCCGAACCTGGGTAAAAACATTGTGTCCCTCGTCTCTTGTTACCATCCGCCTAGACGCACAGTTCGGGACCCCCTACCCGAGATCCACCGGTTTTGACACCGACATTGGTGCTTTCATTGAGAGTTCCTCTGTGTCGTGACCGATAGGCTCGATGGCATCTTCAACCAGCAACGCTGTCCAGGGTGAGACTTTTCTCCCCGGACAGATCTTCGTATTCGGCGGCTTTGCACTGCAGGCCAATTCGCTTGGCCATCTGGAGCAGATCGAAAGCTACGCCCCTGGCCGTCAGGTCAGATTTGGAAGCTTAGACTTCACGGCCGATGTCCGCGGAGACTTGATCTTCGACGGACTCGAGCCACAGCCGAGCGCGCCGCACTGCGATGATGGGCATGATCTAGCTCTGCCGCCGAACAGTGCCTTGGTGGCCGCACATGGATCAGCTTCGGCCATTAGCCCGAAGCCGATCGCCCAGATCAAGAGTCGGCGGTTAGACGCCACAGAACTTTACATCCACGGCGATGGGCGAACACCAATCTTGTCCCTTGCGAAACTCGTGAATCCGAGGCGCCGGACTCCTCGCTGGACTCCGAACCTCCCGCGCCCCTACCAATCGGTACAGATTGGGCGCCGGTTATGGAATTCACCGCCGCGGACATATTCCAACACTCGCCTTCCGGCGATATCCTAAACTCATTAAAGCATCTCTCGTTATCGGGAGAGTCCTGGCCGGACTATGGCCAGGATGGTTGGAGTACGGACGATGAAGAAATTCAGATCCCACCCGCCACCCACTTTGTAGCCACTGTCGAGGATTTAACCGACATGCTAGACTACGACTCCGAAGACATCAACGCTATGGACAACGATGCTGGAGACGAACAGGAACCAGTGCCTACAGGGCACGGGAAGGCCACCTCGTCATATGACGTATACATGGTGGATACCCCAAAAGAAGGGGATGGCGAAGAAGTAGCGGAGGCAGACTCTTTAAAGAAGCAGCCCAAACGCCGGCGTCAGCGGCGCCGCTCTAAATCCCGCCACAGCAAGAATAGAGATTCCGGCACAGGAGATAACAATACCCCAGAGAGTGCCGAAGACAATCCCCTCCAGCAGGACTCAGCGCAGGAGGATGCAGAAGCAAGCCCCCATGAGAGGGCGGCAGACGAAGAGGTGGAGGGTCATAACTATATGCCTCCCTCCGAAGACGAAGCAAGCCTCAATGACGATGAACTCGTCGTGCCCCAGGACCCCGTCGAACAAGAGCTTTTTAAGCGCAGGCTCATCGCTACAGCAAGAAGCCTGAAGAAGGAAAAGCGGAAGCTCAAAACAGCGGAAGACTCGCTCAGAATAAGATGGAGCAAAGTACTCAAAACCGCAGATAAATACGGCAATGGCCACCAATCAAGAGCTACCCAAGCGTAAGCTGCTACGAGATTCGACGAGGAGGCCATAGAGCCTCCACCGTCAATGGCCCAGCCAGTCCATCTACGGACCCAAAAAGAAAGCCCGAGAAGCAAAGCAACACGTCAAGTGTCCGACGATAGCGGCACATACAAGTATAGGGGCGCCGCACACCCACTATGTTTCACCGATGAGGTGCTGGATCATGAATTCCCAGCAGGGTTTAAACCCATAAACATAGAGGCCTACGATGGAACAACAGACCCTAGAGTCTGGATAGAAGATTATATACTGCATATACATATGGCCAGAGGAGACGATCTCCACGCCATAAAATATCTACCCCTCAAGCTCAAAGGGCCAGCCCGTCATTGGCTCAAAAGCCTCCCAGAAAACACTGTTGGAAGTTGGGAAGAGCTCGAGGAAGCGTTTAGAGCAAATTTTCAAGGGACTTATGTCCGTCCTCCGAATGCAGATGATTTAAGTCATATAACTCAACAGCCCGGAGAGTCAGCGCGGAAATTCTGGAATAGGTTTCTTACCAAAAAGAACCAAATAGTCGACTGTCCGGACGCCGAAGCCTTAGCAGCTTTCAAGCACAATGTCCGAGACGAATGGCTTGCCAGGCACCTCGGTCAAGAGAAACCGAGGACAATGACCGCATTAACAAGCCTCATGACCCGCTTCTGTGCGGGAGAGGATAGCTGGCTAGCAAGAAGCAGCACCAGTGACCCAAGTACATCCGAGATAAGAGATGGAAACGGAAAATCACGGCGCAGAAAAGAGCAGCGCCGGAATAAAGAGAAAAGCCCAAAGAGCACGGCAGTCAACACCGGATTCAAAAGCTCGCGGTCCAATAACAAAACTTAGCCCCTCAAGGATGACAGTGACGAACTGTCCAACCTACACAAAATTCTAGGTCGGATATGTCAAATCCACAGTACCCCCGGAAGCCCTGCAAATCACACCCACAGGGATTGTTGGGTTTTCAAACAGTCCGGCCGATTAAATGCCGAACACAAGGGGCTCGACGCGTCAAGCGAAGAAGATAAACCCTGCCAGCAGGGCACCGGAAAACAAAAAACTATCCCACAAGGGGTCAAAGCAGTAAACTCACTTCATGTGATAACACGGAAAAATAGTGCGGCACTTTCTAAAAAAGCTTCGCACGGTCCAACCCAGCAGACCGTAGAGATTGGATATCAAAACCAATCACTTTCGACCACCGGACTATTCCGTAGCATTCAAACGCGGACGGACTCACGATATTGAATCCCATAATAGACGGATTACAATTCACTAACGTCCTAATGGACGGAGGCAGTGACTTAAACCTGCTATATTCAAACACAATCCGTAGGATGGGGATAGACCCTACCAAAATTCGACACAGCCGCACTTCCTTCAAAGGAGTGACGCCAGGCCCTTACGCCAAGTGCACAGGCTCGATACTACTAGAAGTCGTGTTGGGATAGCCGAACAATTTTCGACGCGAAAAGTTAATTTTTCATATCGTCCCATTTGAAAGTGAATATCAAGCACTCTTGGGACGAAAGGCGGCTTTTGTCCGTTTCAACGCCATACCGCATTACGCGTCTCTTACACTCAAGATGCCCGGTCCACATGGCGCCATTTCAGTGCGAGGGTCACTCGAGGACCCCGGACTCGGATAGACGAATCCGGACTCAGCAGGCTAGGGGCTACCTAGCCGCATACCCCTTCACAGGGGGCTGCGCGCACAAACCACCGCGGTTTCATATAAACCTTGCTTTAATTATTTATATTTCTTCTTTTACATATTTTTCGCACGAACTGTTTCTAAAACTAAACGTTCCTCTCTTTCTACAGATGAACAACGTGCGTACCCGTCCAGGATAACGGCGCAACGGAGACACAGGCCCAGACGTGCAGTAGGGACTCGTTGCAAGGATTCTTTTCAGATTAAGACCCTGCGTAGACCTTTTTATTACTGTCTCTTGTTGTTACTCTCCCTTGGCTTCTTCCTATAACCAAAGCGGAGCCTGACGCTTTGGCATCGGCCGCGTCAGAAGACCATGCCCGTACCTGGACACTAGGGGCTTAGGGCATAATCCTGCCCATTATTATAAAGACCGAACACCTTAGGGAGTGTTCGGCGTCTCGAGTTAGGCATTATATGCATCAGCTCCGAATCATGTCTTTGGTCAAATGTTGGGTTTGCCCGGCTCCTGTGTTTTGCTGCCTTACGTTCCGTATCATCCGCTAACGCGGCACCGGGAGAACTACTGCGATTGTGCCCCAGATTCGGCGGGCGAGCACCTCGATGAAAGCCGAAAACTGACTGTCATGATACAGCAAGAGTCTGGTCAGCCACTCGATCGACTATCGGAATGTTTAGAATTCCCCGCTTTGACGAAGGACCGTTTCCCGGTCAGGCACATACGCACCCCGAATCCGGAGATGTGCGGTACCACCAGGGGCTATATCGTAGCCCCACCCTCGAGCTCCATTGGCTAAGTGAAAGAGATAAAGCATTATAGTTCGGATTGCCTAGTTCGCTACGCTACCACCTCCTTATAACAGGACTGAGACGTCGGATTAAGTGTGAAAATGCGCTACTTTGCGAACACCCCAGCACCTTGTGCGAGGGGGCTGAAGCCGAAGACTGCATCTTTCAGGTTATACACAAGTATACGTAAACGGCCGCACAGGAGAAGTTTTACTACTTGGACGCACAAGTATAAAAAGCAGTTATACCATAATCATTGATTTACAAGCTAATGCGTTCATTCTTTGAGCACTGCGCCTCTATTTTACGAGCACCGCGCATGACTTCTCCGAAGTAGTGCTCGGCAGGGAGCCGGCTTTCATCCGGACCCTGGGTGGCAACGGCGGTGGCATCCATCTCCGGATAATGCACCTTCACACGGGCAAGAGCCATCCGCGCGCCCTCGATGCAGGCCAACCGCTTCATATCCTTTATATGCGGCACCGCTCCAAGGAATTGCTGCAGTAAGCCGAAGTAGCTCGTCGCCTTGGACCTCCTGGCCAGACATGGGCCACGATGTCAGACATGGCAAGTCCGGACAATCTATTTAGCTCAGCCCATTCGCCAACCGTCCGTCAGCGGAAGGAGCGATCCGGACTGTGGAATTGAGACCAATACAGCTCTTCCGTCTCGTGATCCCCCTGGCTCCGGAAGTGCTTAACGGCATCAGCCGCGCTTGCAGCTAAGTCCATATACGGATCCTCCGGACTCCACAGCCGCTCAAATTGAGCATACTTCGCATCCATAAACCGGCGACGCAGCAGAATAGGCTTGCCAGCCACAATCTCTCCAGCCTAGCACAGCTCCTCCTTCATAGCCCGCATTGCAGAGCGGGCATCCTTGGCTTCGGCGGTGGCCTTCTTCAGGTCTTCTCGCTCCGATAAGCGCTCCTTTTCAAGAGCCTCATTGCGGTCGGTAGCATCCTTTAATTTCCTGGCCAATTCGGCCACCTCCGCCTTGCTTAGGCAGTGCGCAGCCTTTTCGGCTTTCAACTCTGCAATCGCCTTCGAGGCAGCCGCGTCACTCCTTCGGGCCTGCTCCTTAGCTCGAGCAAGTTCGGCCCGGAGGCTCTCCACAGCAGCAGCACCATCTGTACATTAGCATACAATTTATCAGCAGCTGGCTTCGACCCCCTCAAATAAATAAACTATGGAGAATTCATTTACCTTGCGACTCGTCAAGTCGCTGGTTGACAAGCGCGATGTCAGCATCCGCCACGTCAAGTTGCCGACTTAATTCGGCAAACTCATTAGTCCGGCTGGCCCCCAGACTATCCGCCACCTGTATCAGGACGGCAGTATTCATTACTTGAGATTTTGAGATTTCGATCCTCGGTATGCTGTCGTTTCCGACAACCTACCGTGTCTCAGGGGCTACTATCTATACAGTGCGCATTTTTATGTGCAATACTGTTAAAATACAAAAGGATGCGTCATTTTCGCATACCTCAAATCCCGCCAGTAAACTCATGGCGGCATTACGCAATCCACTTTCAGCGGACGAAATCCTTCCAATCACCATACGCATTAACGCACGGTGATCTTCTGAAATGGACGCCCTCTCAAGCAGATTCTTCAGTTCTCCCGGCCGGATACTAGTAGGTGCCGAACTCTCCGGCCCCTCCGGACTCGGGGATACCCTCCGTGATGACACTTTGGGTTCGCCTGCCTCATTTGGCGGCGCTGCGGATGGAGGCGTATCACTCTCCATCATCTCCGGAAGAAGGTCCCCCGAAGACGAACTCATCTGAGAAGGCTGCAGATCCGAACCGCAGTGTAAATATTTCGGTTACCTACGGAAGCACAAATGAAGGTATTTCCTCACTAATTAACTCCCTCTTTTACACTCACGGCTCGCTGGAGGGCTGATCCTTTGGTGATGATTGCGCGTCCGGATTCTTTCCTGGCGCCGGACCCCCCGGGGAAGATCTCTTCCCACGCTTAGGGGCTTTGGCCTCCGGATCTTCGGAGGCGGTCCTCTTCTCCCCCTGAAAGGAGGGGCTCTTGGTTCCTCCCTCTTCAGTTGCCCCTTTGGGCAAAATATTAGCTCCTTTATCTTCCCGTCGCCCCTTCTATGGGCGCAACCTCCAACATTCTCGACCAGCACGGGCTCCAAAGGCGGTCTCTGGGGGGCCGGACACCTTATCAGCCTTGATCGCGCCACCCATTCCTGTAAAGAACAAAGGGTCAGGAGGCAAACTCTAGAAAGGCACGCACACAGAATGTCCGGACTCTGAGCTACTTACCTGAGTATCCGGGCGATCGCGGCTTAGACCTACATCCTCGGCTAAATCCGGACACGTCACCTGCGGTCCGAAGAACAACTTGTACATCTCCACGGGTGTCGCACCCATGAAGTGTTGGAGAATTCGAGGTCCCTCCGGATTGAACTCCCATAAGCGGAGAGGACGGCGTTTGCAGGGCAGGAGGTGCCTGATTAGCATGACCTGCATCACCTTGACCAGGTCGATCTCCCTCGCTTGGAGATCTCGAATCCGGCCCTGCAGTGAGGGCACGTCTTCGGACGACCCCCAATTGAGCCCTTGGTTGACCCACGACATCAGTTGGCGTGGAGGTCCCGGGCGGAATGAGGGCGGCGGCTTTTGCTTGCTGCCCCTTGGAGCAGTGATGTAGAACCACTCCTGCTGCCACAATCCAAGTTCCTCTTGGAAGGAACCTTCGAGCCACGGGGCATCGACCTTCTTGCTTATGGTCGCCCGCACTCCTCCGCTACCGACGCCCCAATCATCTTGGCTCCACCTTGAAGGTCTTCACCATAGGCGAAGTGGGGGTGACGCGAGAAAGGCTTCATGACGATGATGAATGTGGAAATATGGAGGATAGACTCGGAATCAAATCGTGAAAGTCCAGCCCGTAGTAGAACAGAGCCCTCTCACGCAGGATCCGTCGGAAGCCTAAACCCGGCGGAGGTGGGATGCACAAACGATGTATTCACGGGCTCGGGGTTGGCACGGCCTGCCCTTGGGCAGGCAGCCTGTCTTGAAACCTCGTAGGCTGTACTTGGCCTCACGCAACTTCAGTATGTCCTCCTCCGTGACGGAGGAGGGCATCCACCAGCCCTGGAGGTCGGAGCCGGACATGATTGAGGATCCGAAGCGCTCGAATCTGAGGCTCTGGGTGTTGGAACTGGGAGCGGGGAAGAGATTCGATGTGAGATTGAAGAACAAGGACAGGCCTTGGTCCTCTTATAAAGGGGAAGAAATACCAAGGGCCGTCTCCGTGACCGTTTGGGATTCCCCTTCGATAGAGGAGGCGTGGCGACGGGAACGGTTGGGTTACCCACGCACGTATTGATGAGAATCCCGGAATAAGGGGAACACGATCTCTGCTTCGACAGGACGTGCCAAGGAAACCGCTTCGCCAAACGTGCTGAGGTGGTACAGTAAAAAACGATTCAAACAAAGGCTTGGTAGCGGTGTGATGACGCGCCGCGTAATACGTCAGCAGATTGAACTAAGTGTACATTTTATTCTCTCTACGGTGGAATGTGGAATTTATTTTGCAGAGCCGGACACTATCCTGGTGTTCATTATTTTCTCCGGATTATTCAAGGGAGGAACCCGCCTTGCAATGCCGAACATTATGCACGCCGGACTTATCGTCATTGAAGACTGGTTCAGGGCTCTTGAGGAGTCTGGACTAGGGGTGTCCGGACAGCGGACTATCAATATCCGCCGGACTCCCGGACTACGAAGATAGAAGATTGAAGACTCGGCTCGTGTCCGGATGGTACTTTCCTTGGCGTGGAAGGCAAGCTTGGCGTCTGGATATGTAGATCTCCTACCATTGTAACCGACTCTGTGTAACCCTAGCCCTCTCCGGTGTCTATATAAACCGGAGGGCCTTAGTCCGTAGGACATACATACATCTCAACAATCATACCGTAGGCTAGCTTCTAGGGTTTAGCCTCCTTGATCTCGTGGTAGATCTACTCTTGTACTACCCATATCATCAATATTAATCAAGCAGGACGTAGGGTTTTACCTCCATCGAGAGGGCCCGAACCTGGGTAAAAACATTGTGTCCCTCGTCTCTTGTTACCATCCGCCTAGACGCACAGTTCGGGACCCCCTACCCGAGATCCGCCGGTTTTGTCACTGACACCCTGTAATTGCTTTACTTTATCACTAAGCGGTAGCGATAGTCGTAGAAGCAATAGATGGCGTAACGACAACGATGCTACGATGGAGATCAAGGTGTCGCGCCGGTGATGATGGTGATCATGATGGTGCTTCGAAGATGGAGATCACAAGCACAAGATGATGATTGATACGTCTCCAACGTATCTATAATTTTTTATTGTTCCATGCTATTATATTACCTCTTTTGGATGTTTATGAGCTTTATTTTACACATTTATATCATTTTTGGGACTAACCTACTAACCGGAGGCCCAGCCCATATTGCTGTTTTTTTGCCTATTTCAGTATTTCGAAGAAAAGGAATATCAAACGGAGTCCAAACGGAATGAAACCTTCGGGAGCGTTATTTTTTGAACAAATCTGATCCGGAGAGCTTGGAGTGCAAGTCAAGAAGCCTCCAAGGGCCCCACGAGATAGGAGGGCGCGCCCCCCCTATAGGGCGTGCCCCCTGTCTCGTGGGCCCCTCGGGCGGCCACCGACGTACTTCTTCCTCCTATATATACCTACATACCCCAAAACATCAAGGAGCACCACGAAACACAATTTCCACCGCCGTAACCTTCTGTATCCGCGAGACCCATCTTGGAGCCCTTGCTGGCACTCTGCCGGAGGGGGAAGCAACCACGGAGGGCCTCTACATCAACATCCTTGCCCCTCCGATGAGTTGTGAGTAGTTTACCACAGACCTACGGGTCCATACTTATTAGCTAGATGGCTTCTTCTCTCTTTTTGGATCTCAATACAATGTTCTCCCCCTCTCTTGTGGAGATCTATTCGATGTAATCGCTTTTTGCGGTGTGTTTGTCGAGATCCGATGAATTGTGGGTTTATGATCAAGTTTATCTATGAATAATATTTGAATCTTCTCTCAATTCTTTTATGTATGATTGAGTTATCTTTGCAAGTCTCTTCGAATTATCAGTTTGGTTTGGCCTACTAGATTGGTCTTTCTTGCCATGGGAGAAGTGCTTAGCTTTGGGTTCAATCATGCGGTGTTCTTACCAAGTGACAGAAAGGGTTGCAAGACACGTATTGTATTGTTTCCATTGAGGATAACAAGATGGGGTTTATATCATATTGCATGTGTTTATCCTTCTACATCATGTCATCTTGCTTAATGCGTTACTCTGTTCTTATGAACTTAATACTCTAGATGCAGGCAGGAGTCGGTCGATGTGTGGAGTAATAGTAGTAGATGCAGGCAGGAGTCGGCCTACTTGTTATGGACGTGATGCCTATATGCATGATCATGCCTAGATAATCTCATAACTATGCGCTTTTCTATCAATTGCTCGACAGTAATTTGTTCACCCACCGTAATTCTTATGCTATCTTGAGAGAAGCCTCTAGTGAAACCTATGGCTCCCGGGTCTATCTCTTATCATATTTGCTTTCAATCTACTTTTATTTGCATCTTTACTTTTTGCATCTATATTATAAAATACCAAAAATATATTTATCTTATCATACTATCTTTATTAGATCTCACTTCCGCAAGTGGCCGTGAAGGGATTGACAACCCCTTTATTGCGTTGGTTGCGAGTTCTCAGTTTGTTTGGGTAGGTGCGTGGGACTTTTGAGGAGCCTCCTACTGGATTGATACCTTGGTTCTCAAAACTGAGGGAAATACTTACGCTACACTTGCTGCATCACCCTCTCCTCTTCGAGGAAAACCAACGCAAGCTCAAGACGTAGCAAGAAGAATTTCTGGCGCCGTTGCCGGGGAGGTCTTCGCTCAAGTCAAGACATACCAAGTACCCATCACAAACCCATCTCCCTCGCATTTACATTATTTGCCATTTGCCTCTCGTTTTCCTCTCCCCCACTTCACCCTTGCCATTTTATTCGCCCCCTCTTTCCCAATCTCCTCCTTTCTTTTCGCTTGCAGTTTTTCTGTTTGCTTGTGTGTTGGATTACTTGTTGCCATGGCACAAGATAATACCAAGTTGTGTGACTTCTCGAATACCAATAATAATGATTTCCTTAGTACTCCGATTGCTCCTCTTAATGATGTTGAGTCTTGTGAAATCAATACGGTTTGTTGAATCTTGTTATGAAAGATCAAATCACTGGCCTTCCTAGTGAAGATGCCGCTACTCATCTAAACAATTTTGTTGATTTGTGTGACATTCAAAAGAAGAAAGATACGGGTAACAATATTGTCAAATTGAAGTTATTACCGTTCTCACTTAGAGATCGTGCTAAAGTTTGGTTTTCATCTTTGCCTAAAAATAGTATTGATTCTTGGAACAAGTGCAAAGATGCTTTTATCTCTAAGTATTTTCCTCCCGCTAAGATCATCACTCTTAGGAACGATATTATGAATTTTAAACAACTTGATCATGAGCATGTTGCCCAATCTTGGGAAAGAATGAAATTGATGCTTCGCAATTACCCTACTCATGGTTTGAATTTATGGATGATCATACAAAAATTTTATGCCGGTTTGAACTTTGCTTCGAGAAATCTCTTAGATTCGGCCGCGGGAGGCACCTTTATGGAAATCACGTTAGGAGATGCTACAAAATTTCTTGATAATATCATGGCTAATTATTCTCAATGGCACACCGAAAGATCTTCTAGTTAAAAAGTGCATGCTATAGAAGAAATCAATGTTTTGAGTGGAAAGATGGATGAACTTATTGAAGGAAATATGCCCTAGAGGCAATAATAAAGTTAATATTTATTTCCTTATTTCATGATAAATGTTTATTATTCATGCTAGAATTGTATTAACCGGAAACATAATACATGTGTGAATACATAGACAAACATAGTGTCACTAGTATGCCTCTACTTGACTAGCTCGTTTATCAAAGATGGTCATGTTTCCTAGCCATGGACAAAAGAGTTGTCATTTGATTAACGGGATCACATCATTAGGAGAATGATGTGATTGACATGACCCATTCCGTTAGCCTAGCACTTGATCGCTTAGTATATTGCTATTGCTTTCTTCATGACTTATACATGTTCCTGTAACTATGAGATTATGCAACTCCCGTTTACCGGAGGAACACTTTGGGTACTACCAAACGTCACAACGTAACTGGGTGATTATCAAGGAGTACTACAGGTGTCTCGAAGGTACATGTTGGGTTGGCGTATTTCGAGATTAGGTTTTGTCACTCCGATTGTCGGAGAGGTATCTCTGGGCCCTCTCGGTAATGCACATCACTATAAGCCTTGCAAGCAATGTAACTAATGAGTTAGTTACGGAATGATGCATTACGTAACGAGTAAAGAGACTTGCCGGTAATGAGATTGAACTAGGTATTGGCTACCGACGATCGAATCTCGGGCAAGTAACATACCGATGACAAAGGGAACAACGTATGTTGTTATGCGGTTTGACCGATAAAGATCTTCGTAGAATATGTAGGAGCCAATATGGGCATCCAGGTCCCGCTATTGGTTATTGACCGACAATAGTTCTAGGTCATGTCTACATAGTTCTCGAACCCGTAGGGTCCGCACGCTTAACGTTACGATGACAATTTTATTATGAGTTTATAAGTTTTGATGTACTGAAGGAGTTCGGAGTTCCGGATGAGATCGGGGACATGACGAGGAGTCTCGAAATGGTCGAGACGTAAAGATCGATATATTGGACGACTATATTCGGAGTTCGGAAAGGTTCCGAGTGATTCGGGTATTTTTCGGAGTACCGGAGAGTTACGGGAATTCGCCGGGGAGTATATGGGCCTTATTGGGCTTTAGGGGAAAGAGAGAGGAGAGGTTGGGCGCCCCCAAGGCCTAGTCCGAATTGGACTAGGGGGAGGGCTGCGCCCCCTCCTTCCTTCTCTTCTCTTCCCCCTTTCCTTGACTCCTACTCCTACTACTTGGAAGGGGGAATCCTACTCCCGGTGGGAGTAGGACTCCTCCTTGGTGCGCCTCCTCCTAGGCCGGCCACCCCCTCCCTTGCTCCTTTATATACGGGGGCAGGGGGCACCCTAGAACACACAAGTTGATCTTCGTGATCGTTCCTTAGCCGTGTGCGGTGCCCCCCTCCACCATATTCCACCTCGGTCACATCGTCGCAGAGTTTAGGCGAAGCCCTGCGCCGGTAGAACATCATCATCGTCACCACGCCGTCGTGCTGACGGAACTCATCCCCGACACTTTGCTGGATCGGAGTCTGGGGATCGTCATTGAGCTGAACGTGTGCTGAACTCGGAGGTGCCGTACGATCGGTACTTGGATCGGTCGGATCGTGAAGATGTACAACTACATCAACCGCGTTGTCATAACGCTTCCGCTTACGGTCTATGAGGGTACGTGGACAACACTCTCCCCTCTCGTTGCTATGCATCACCATGATCTTGTGTGTGCGTAGGAATTTTTTTGAAATTACTACGTTCCCCAACACTTATGAAGATGTTTGCTACTAAAAATACTCCTCTTGATCCCAATGATATGCCTTTGTCTTCTTTGATTAAGAATAATAATGAATCTATGGATGTGAATTTTGTTGGTAGGAATAGTTTTGGAAACAATGCTTATAGAGGAAATTTTAATGCTAGACCGTTCCCTAGTAATCCCTCTAATAATTATGGAAATTCCTACAATAATTCTTATGGTAATTTTAATAAGATGCCCTCTGATTTTGAGAATAGTGTGAAAGAATTTATGATTTCTCAAAAGAATTTTAATGCCTTGCTTGAAGAAAAATTGCTCAAAGTTGATGATTTGGCTAGGAACGTTGATAGACTTTTGCTTGATGTTAATTCTCTTAAACTTGGATCTTCTTCTCCTAAGCATGATATCAATGAGTCTCTCAAAGTAATGAGAATTTCCATTGACGAGTGCAAGGAAAGAACCGCTAGATTGCGTGCTAAAAAAGAAAGCTTTATAAAAGCGTGTTCTTCTAGTCTTCATGAAAATAATGATGAGGATCTTAAAGTTATTGATACGTCTCCGATTAGATCTATGTTTAGCAATATGAATTTTGATAATTATGGGAGTGATGATGAATCAACTTTGCCTAGAAGCAATAGATGGCGTAACGACAACGATGCTACGATGGAGATCAAGGTGTCGCGTCGGTGACGATGGTGATCACGACGGTGCTTCGGAGATGGAGATCACAAGCACAAGATGATGATGGCCATTTCATATCACTTGTATTGATTGCATGTGATGTTTATCCTTTATGCATCTTATCTTGCTTTGATTGACGGTAGCATTTTAAGATGATCTCTCACTAAATTATCAAGAAGTGTTCTCCCTGAGTATGCACCGTTGCGAAAGTTCTTCGTGCTGAGACACCACGTGATGATCGGGTGTGATAGGCTCTACGTTCAAATACAACGGGTGCAAAACAGTTGCACACGCGGAATACTCAGGTTAAACTTGACGAGCCTAGCATATACAGATATGGCCTCGGAACACGGAGACCGAAAGGTCAAACGTGAATCATATAGTAGATATGATCAACATAGTGATGTTCACCATTGAAACTACTCCATCTCACGTGATGATCGGACATGGTTTAGTTGATTTGGATCACGTAATCACTTATATGACTAGAGAGATGTCTGTCTAAGTGGGAGTTCTTAAGTAATATGATTAATTGAACTTAAATTTATCATGAACTTAGTCCTGGTAGTGTTTTTCAAATTATGTTGTAAATCAATAGCTCGCATTGTTGCTTTCATATATTTATTTTGATATGTTCCTAGAGAAAATTGTGTTGAAAAATGTTAGTAGCAATGATACGGATTGGATCCGTGATCTGAGGTTTATCCTCATTGCTGCACAGAAGAATTATGTCCTTAATGCACCGCTAGGTGACAGACCTATTGCAGGAGCAGATGCAGACGTTATGAACGTTTGGCTAGCTCAATATGATGACTACTTGATAGTTTAGTGCACCATGCTTAACGGCTTAGAATCGGGACTTCAAAGACGTTTTGAACGTCATGGACCATATGAGATGTTCCAGGAATTGAAGTTAATATTTCAAGCAAATACCCAAGTTGGGAGATATGAAGTCTCCAACAAGTTCTATAGCTAAAAGATGGAGGAGAATTGCTCAACTAGTGAGCATGTGCTCAGATTGTCTGGGCACTTCAATCACTTGAATCAATTGGGAGTTAATCTTCCAGATAAGATAGTGATTGACAGAATTCTCTAGTCACCATCACTGAGTTACTAGAACTTCGTGATGAATTATAGTATGCAAGGGATGACGAAAACGATTCCCGAGCTCTTCGTGACGTTGAAATCGACGAAGGTAGAAATCAAGAAAGAGCATCAAGTGTTGATGATTGACAAGACCACTAGTTTCAAGAAAAGGGCAAAGGAAAAGAAAGGGAAACTTCCAGTAGAATGGCAAACAAATTGTCACTCCCGTGAAGAAGACCAAAGCTGGACCAAAGCCTGAAACTGAGTGCTTACACTGCAAAGGAAATAGTCACTGGAAGTGGAAATGCCCTAAATATTTGGTGGATAAGAAGGATGGCAAAGTGAACAAGGGTGTATTTGATATACATGTGTTTGATGTGTGCCTTACTAGTGTTTATAGTAGCCCCTGAGTATTTGATACTTGTTCGCTTGCTAAGATTAGTAAATCGAAACAGGAGTTACATAATAAATAGAGACTAGTTGAGGGGAAGTGACAATGAGTGTTGGAAATAGTTCCAAGATTGATATGATCATCATCACACACTCCCTATACTTACAGGATTAGTGTTAAACCTAAATAAATGTTATTTGGCATTTGCGTTGAGCATGAACATGATTTGATCATGTTTATTGCGATACGGTTATTCATTTAAAGTTAGAGAATAATTGTTATTCTGTTTACATGAATAAGACCTTCGATGGTCATACACCCAATGAACATAGTTTGTTGGATCTCGATCGTAGTGATACACATATTCATAATATTGATGCCAAAAGATGCAAAGTTAATAATGATAGTGCAACTTATTTGTGGCACTGCTGTTTGGGTCATATCGGTGTAAAGCGCATGAAGAAACTCCATAAAGATGGATTTTCGGAATCACTTGGTTATGAATCATTTGATGCTTGCGAATCGTGCCTTTTGGGCAAGATGACTAAAACTCCGTTCTCCGGAACAATGGAACAAGCTACTGACTTATTGGAAATAATACATACCGATGTATGCGATCCAATGAGTGTTGATGCTCGTGGCAAGTATCATTATTTTCTGACCTTCACAAGATGATTTGAGAAGATATGGGTATATCTACTTGATGAAACGTAAGTCTGAAATAGTTGAAAGGTTCAAAGAATTTCAGAGTGAAGTGGAAAAATCATCGTAACAAGAAAATAATATTTCTGTGATCTGATCGCGGAGACGAATATTTGAGTTACGAGTTTGGTCTTCAATTAAAACAATGTGGAATAGTTTCACAGCTCACGCCACCTGGAACACCACAACGTTATGGTGTGTCTGAACGTCGTAACCGCACTTTATTGGATATGGTGCGATCTATGATGTCTCTTACTGATTACCACTATTGTTTTGGGGTTATGCATTAGAGACAGCTGCATTCACGTTAAAAGGTAACCATCTAAATCCGTTGATACGACACCATATGAACTGTGGTTTAGCAAGAAACCCAAGTTGTCGTTTCTTAAAGTTTGGAGTTGTGATGCTTATATGAAAAAGTTTTTCAACCTGATAAGCTCGAACCCAAATCGGAGAAGTGTGTCTTCATAGAATACCCAAAGGAAATTGTTGGGTAATCCTTCTATCACAGATCCGAAGGCAAAACATTCGTTGCTAAAAATGGATCCTTTCTAGAGAAGGAGTTTCTCTCGAAAGAAGTGAGTGGAAGGAAAGTAGAGCTTGATAAGGTAATTTGTACCTTCTCCCGAATTGGAAAGTAGTTCATCACAGAAATCAGTTCCAGTGATTCCTACACCAATTAGTGAGGAAGCTAATGATGATGATCATGAAACTTCAGATCAAGTTACTACAAAACCTCGTAGGTCTTCCAGAGTACGATCTGCACCAGAATGGTACAGTAATCATGTTCTGAAAGTCATGTTACTCGACCATGATAAACCTACGAACTATGAGGAAGCGATGATGAGCCCAGATTCCGCAAAATGGCTGGAGGCCATGAAATCTGAGATAGGATCCATGAATGAGAATAAAGTGTGGACTTTGGTGGACTTGCCCGATGATCGGCAAAACATAAGAAATAAATGGATCTTCAAGAGGAAGACGGACGTTGATAGTAGTGTTACTATCTACAAAGCTCGACTTGTCGCAAAAGGATTTTTGACAAGTTCAAGGTGTTGACTACAATGAGATTTTCTCAACTGTAGTGATGCTTAAGTCTGTCCGAATCATGTTAGCAATTGCCACATTTTATGAAATCTGGCAAATGAATGTCAAAACTGCATTCCTTAATGGTTTTCTTAAAGAAGAGTTGTATATGATGCAACCAGAAGGTTTTGTCAATCCTAAAGGTACTAACAAAATGTGCAAGCTCCAGCGATCCATCTATGGACTGGTGCAAGCATCTCAGAGTTGGAATATACTCTTTGATAAGTTGATCAAAGCATATAGTTTTATCATGACTTACGGTGAAGCCCTGTATTTACAAGAAAGTGAGTGGGAGCACTACATCATTTCTGATAAGTATATGTGAATGACATATTGTTGATCGGAAATAATGTAGAATTATTCTGCAAAGCATAAAGGAGTGTTTGAAAGGAGTTCTTTAAAAGAAAGACCTCAGTAAAGCTACTTACATATTGAGCATCAAGATCTATTGAGATAGATCAAGACGCTTGATAAGATTTTCAATGAGTACATACCTGGATAATTTTTTTGAAATAGTTCAAAAATAGAACAGTCAAAGAAGGAGTTCTTGCCTGTGATGCAAAGGTGTGAAGTTGAGTAAGACTCAAGACCCGACCATGGCAGAAAATAGAAAGAGAATGAAAAGTCATTCCCTATGCCTCACCATAGGTTCTATAAAGCATGCTATGTTGTGAACTGCACCTATTGTATACCTTGCTCTGAGTTTGACAAAGGAATACAATTTTGATCTAAGAGTAGATCACTGGACATCGGTCAAGAATATCCTTGGTGAGGACTAAGGACATGTTTCTCGATTATGGAGGTGATAAAAGAGCCCGTCGTAAAAAAGTTACAACGATGCAAGCTTTTACACCAATCCAGATGACTCTAAGTCTCAATCTGGATACATATTGAAAGTGGGAGCAATTAGCTAGAGTAGCTCCACGCAGAGCATTGTGGACATAGAATATTTGCAAAATACATACGGCTCTGAATGTGACAGACCCATTGACTAAGCTTCTCTCACGAGCAAAACATGATCACACCTTAGTACTCTTTGGGTGTTAATCACATAGCAATGTGAACTAGATTATTGACTCTAGTAAACCCTCTGGCTGTTGGTCACATGACGATGTGAACTATGGGTGTTAATCATATACAGATATGAATATTGGTGTTAAATCACATGGCGATGTGAACTAGATTATTGACTCTAGTGCAAGTGGGAGACTGAAGGAAATATGCCCTAGAGGCAATAATAAAGTTATTATTTATAACCTTATTTCATGATAAATGTTTATTATTCATGCTAGAATTGTATTAACCGGAAACATAATACATGTGAGAATACATAGACAAACATAGTGTCACTAGTATGCTTCTACTTGACTAGCTCGTTTATCAAAGATGGTTATGTTTCCTAGCCATGGACAAAAGAGTTGTCATTTGATTAACGGGATCACATCATTAGGAGAATGATGTGATTGACATGACCCATTCCGTTAGCCTAGCACTTGATCGTTTAGTATATTGCTATTGCTTTCTTCATGACTTATACATGTTCTGTAACTATGAGATTATGCAACTCCCGTTTACCGGAGGAACACTTTGGGTACTACCAAACGTCACAATGTAACTGGGTGATTATAAAGGAGTACTACAGGTGTCTCCGAAGGTACATGTTGGGTTGGCGTATTTCGAGATTAGGTTTTGTCACTCCGATTGTCGGAGAGGTATCTCCGGGCCCTCTCGGTAATGCACATCACTATAAGCCTTCCAAGAAACGTAGCTAATGAGTTAGTTACGGAATGATGCATTACGTAACGAGTAAAGAGACTTGCCGATAACGAGATTGAACTAGGTATTGGATACCGACGATCGAATCTCGGGCAAGTAACATACCGATGACAAAGGGAACAACGTATGTTGTTATGCGGTTTGACCGATAAAGATCTTCGTAGAATATGTAGGAGCCAATATGGGCATCCAGGTCCCGCTATTGGTTATTGACCGAGAATAGTTCTAGGTCATGTCTACATAGTTCTCGAACCCGTAGGGTCCGCACGCTTAACATTACGATGACATTTTTATTATGAGTTTATAAGTTTTGATGTACCAAAGGATTTCGGAGTCCCGGATGAGATCGGGGACATGACGAGGAGTCTCGAAATGGTCGAGACGTAAAGATCGATATATTGGACGACTATATTCGGAGTTCGGAAAGGTTCCGAGTGATTCGGTATTTTTCGAGTACCGAGAGTTACGGGAATTCGCCGGGGAGTATATGGGCCTTATTGGGCTTTAGGGGAAAGAGAGAGGAGAGGTTGGGCGCCCCCCAAGGCCTAGTCCGAATTGGACTAGGGGGAGGGGCTGCGCCCCTCCTTCCTTCTCTTCTCTTCCCCCTTTCCTTGACTCCTACTCCTACTACTTGGAAGGGGGGAATCCTACTCCCGGTGGGAGTAGGACTCCTCCTTGGTGCGCCTCCTTCTAGGCTGGCCACCCCCTCCCTTGCTCCTTTATATACAGGGGCAGGGGGGCACCCTAGAACACACAAGTTGATCTTCGTGATCGTTCCTTAGCCGTGTGCGGTGCCCCCCTCCACCATATTCCACCTCAGTCATATCATCGCAGAGTTTAGGCGAAGCCCTGCGCCGGTAGAACATCATCATCGTCACCACGCCGTCGTGCTGACGGAACTCATCCCCGACACTTTGCTGGATCGGAGTCCGAGGATCGTTATCGAGCTGAACGTGTGCTGAACTCGGAGGTGCCGTACGTTCGGTACTTGGATCGGTCGGATCGTGAAGACGTACGACTACATCAACCGCGTTGTCATAATGCTTCCGCTTACGGTCTACGAGGGTACGTGGACAACACTCTCCCCTCTCGTTGCTATGCATCACCATGATCTTGTGTGTGCGTAGGAAACTTTTTGAAATTACTACGTTCCCCAACACTTATGAAGATGTTTGCTACTAAAAATACTCCTCTTGATCCCAATGATATTCATTTGTCTTCCTTGATTGAGAATAATAATGAATCTATGGATGTGAATTTTGTTGGTAGAAATAGTTTTGGAAACAATGCTTATAGAGGAAATTTTAATGCTAGACCGTTCCCTAGTAATCCCTCTAATAATTATGGAAATTCCTACAATAATTCTTATGGTAATTTTAATAAGATGCCCTCTGATTTTGTGAATAGTGTGAAAGAATTTATGATTTCTCAAAAGAATTTTAATGCCTTGCCTGAAGAAAAATTGCTCAAAGTTGATGATTTGGCTAGGAACGTTGATAGACTTTCGCTTGATGTTAATTCTCTTAAACTTGGATCTTCTTCTCCTAAGCATGATGTCAATGAGTCTCTCAAAGTAATGAGAATTTCCATTGACGAGTCCAAGGAAAGAACCGCTAGATTGCGTGCTAAAAAAGAAAGCTTTATAAAAGCGTGTTCTTCTAGTCTTCATGAAAATAATGATGAGGATCTTAAAGTTATTGATATGTCTCCGATTAGATCTATGTTTAGCAATATGAATTTTGATGATTATGGGAGTGATGATGAATCAACTTTGCCTAGAAGGTGTCCCAAAAATTCGGAGTCTTTAGATCTTGATGTTAAATTTGGTAAAAGTGAGATTGGAGAATCCTCAACTTCTAATAATATTGAACTTACTATCTCGAATTTCAAGGAATTTTATTATGATAATTTCTCTTTAAAAGGATGTATTTCCTTGCTGCAATCCATTATTAATTATCCTCATGCTTATAGTCAAAACAAAGCTTTTACCAAACATATTGTTGATGCCTTGATGCAATCTTATGATGAAAAACTTAATTTGGAAGTTTTTATACCTAGAAAACTTAATGATGAGTGGGAACCCACTACAAAGATTAAAATTAAAGATTATGAGTGTTTTGCTTTGTGTGATTTGGGTGCTAGTGTTTCCACGATTCCGAAAACTTTATGTGATATTCTAGGTTTCCATGATCTTGATGATTGCTCTTTGAATTTGCACCTTGTGGATTCCACCATTAAAAAGCCTATCGGAAGGTTCAATGATGTTCTCATTGTTGCAAATAGAAATTTGGTGCCCGTAGATTTTATCGTTCTTGATATATATTGCAATCTTCTTGCCCTATTATTCTTGGTAGACCTTTCCTTAGAACGATTGGTGCGATTATTGATATGAAGGAAGGGAATATTAGATTCAAATTTCCATTAAAGAAAGGCATGGAGCACTTTCCAAGAAAGAAAGTTAAATTACCTTACGAATCTATCACGCGTGCTACTTATGAATTTAGTGCCAAAGATGGCACTCGTTAGATCTATCTTTGTTTTTATGCCTAGCTAGGGGCGTTAAACATTAGCGCTAATTGGGAGGCAACCCAATTTTCTTTATGTTTTTTGTTTTTGCTCCTGTTTAGTAATAAATCTTGCATCGAACTTCTGGTTAGATGTGTTTTTATCTTTTAATTAGTGTTTGTGCCAAGTAAAACCTATAGGATAACCTACGATGATAGTTGATTTGATTCTGCTGAAAAATAGAAACTTTGCATGCACGAATATAATTTTGTTGAATCACAGGAACGTGGTTTTGCGTTGATTCTTTTTGTTGCTTTTCAATACAAGAATTTTACAGGACTTCCTATTTTTTTTAGGATTTTTAGAGTTCCAAAAGTTTGCGTTAGTTACAGATTGCTACAGACTGTTCTGTTTTTGACAGATTCTGCTTTTCGTGTGTTGTTTGCTTATTTCAATGCATCTATGGCTAGTAAATCAGTCTATGAACCATAAAGGAGTTGGAATACAGTAGGTTTAACACCAAATTAAATAAATAATGAGTTCATGGCAGTACCTTATGTGGTGGTTTTGTTTTCTTTCACTAACGGAGCTTATAAGATTTCCTGTTGAGTTTTGTGTTGTGAAGTTTTCAAGTTTTGGGTAAAGCTTTTATGGACTATGGAATAAGGAGTGGCAAGAGCCTAAGCTTGGGGATGCCCATGGAACCCCAAGATATTCAATAATAGCCAAAAGCCTAAGCTTGGGGATGCCCCGGGAAGGCATCCCCTCTTTCGTCTTCGTTCATTGGTAACTTTACTTGGAGCAATATTTTTATTCGCTAAATGATATGTGTTTTGCTTGGAGCGTCGTGTATTATATTAGTCTTTGCTTTTTAGTTTACCACAATCATCCTTGCTGTACACACCTTTTGGGAGAAGCCTATTTGATTAGAATTTGCTAGAATACTCTATGTGCTTCACTTATATCTTTTGAGCTTGATAGTTTTTGCTCTAGTGCTTCACTTATATATTTTAGAGCACGGTGGTGTCTTAATTTTGAAGAAATTGCTAGTCTCTCATGCCTCACTTATATTATTTTGAGAGTCTTTTAGAACAGCATGGTATTTGCTTTGATCATAAAGTTGGTCCTAGAATGATGAGCATCCAAATTGGGTATAATAAAAACTATCATAGAAAGTGAATTGGATGCTATGATCAATTTGATGCTTGATAATTGTTTTGAGATATGGAGGTAGTGATATTAAAGTCATGCTAGTTGGGTGATTATGAATTTAAAGAATGCTTGTGTTGAAGCTTGTGATTCCCGTAGCATGCACGTATGGTGAACCGCTTTGTGATGAAGTTGGAGCATAATTTTATTTATTGATTGTCTTCCTTATGAGTGGCGGTCGGGGACGAGCGATGGTCTTTTCTTACCAATCTATCCCCCTAGGAGCATGCGTGTAGTACTTTGGTTTTTGATGACTTCTAAATTTTTGCAACAAGTATATGAGTTCCTTTGATTAATGTTGAGTCCATTGATTCACTCTTTCACCCTTCCACCATTGCTAGCTTCTCTTGTATCGTGCAATTTTCGCCGGTACCATACACCCACTATACTCCTTCCTCAAAACAGCCACCATACCTACCTATTATGGCATTTCCATAGCCATTCCGAGATATATTGCCATGCAACCTTCCACCGTTCCGTTCATATGACACGCATTACTTTTGTCATATTGCTTTTTGCATGATCATGTAGTTGACATTGTATTTGTGGCAAGGCCACTTTCATAATTTTCATACATGTAGCTCTTGATTCATTGCATATCCCGGTACACCGCCGGAGGCATTCATATAGAGTCATATCTTGTTCTAGCTTTGAGTTGTAAATCCATAAAGTGTGATGATCTTCATTATTAGAGCATTGTCCTAGTGAGGAAAGGATGATGAAGACTATGATTCCCCCACAAGTCGGGATGAGACTTCGGACTTTACAAAAAAAGAGAAAGGCCAAAAAGAAAAAAAGAAAAAAAGAGAAGGCCAAAGAAAAGAAAAAAAAGGGAAAAAAGGAAAAAAATAAAAATGAGAGAAAAAGAGAGAAGGGACAATGCTACTATCTCTTTTACTTGTGCTTCAAAACAGCACCATGATCTTCATGATAGAGAGTCTCATATGTTGTCACTTTCATGTACTAGTGGGAATTTTTCATTATAGAACTTGGCTTGTATATTCCAATGATGGGCTTCCTCAAAAGTGCCCTACGTCTTCGTGAGCAAGCAAGTTGGATGCACCCCACTTAGTTTCTTTTGTTAAGCTTTCATATATTTATAGGTCTAGTGCATCCATTGCATGGCAATCCCTACTCACTCACATTGATATCTTTTAATGGGCATCTCCATAGCCCGTTGATACGCCTAGTTGATGTGAGACTATCTTCTCCTTTTTTGTCTTCTCCACAACCACCATTCTATTCCACATATAGTGTTATGTCCATGGCTCACGCTCACGTATTGCGTGAAAGTTGAAAAAGTTTGAGATTATTAAAGTATGAAACAATTGCTTGGCTTGTCATCGGGGTTGTGCATGATTAAATACTTTGTGTGATGAAGATAGAGCATAGCCAGACTATATGATTTTGTAGGGATAACTTTCTTTAGCCATGTTATTTTGAGAAGACATGATTACTTTGATTAGTATGCTTGAAGTATTACTATTTTTTATGTCAATATGAACTTTTATTCTGTATTCATTTGGATCTGAACATTCATGCCACAATAAAGAAAACTACATTATGAATTATGCTAGGTAGCATTCCACATATCATTTACCTACTCGAGGATGAGCAGGAATTAAGCTTGGGGGTTCTTGATAGGTCTCCAACGTATCTATAATTTTTTATTGTTCCATGCTATTATATTACCTCTTTTGGATGTTTATGGGCTTTATTTTACACATTTATATCATTTTTGGGACTAACCTACTAACCGGAGGCCCAGCCCATATTGCTGTTTTTTGCCTATTTCAGTATTTCGAAGAAAAGGAATATCAAACAGAGTCCAAACGGAACGAAACCTTTGGGAGCGTTATTTTTGGAACAAATCTGATCCGGAGAGCTTGGAGTGCAAGTCAAGAAGCCTCCGAGGGCCCCAAGAGATAGGAGGGCGCCCCCCCGGTAGAGCGCGCCCCCTGTCTCGTGGGCCCCTCGGGTGGCCACCAACGTACTGAAGGAAATATGCCCTAGAGGCAATAATAAAGTTATTATTTATTTCCTCATATCATGATAAATGTTTATTATTCATGCTAGAATTGTATTAACCGGAAACATGATACATGTGTGAATACATAGACAAACATATAGTCACTAGTATGCCTCTACTTGACTAGCTCATTAATCAAAGATGGTTATGTTTCCTAACCATATACATGTGTTGTCATTTGATTAATGGGATCACATCATTAGGAGAATGATGTGATTGACTTGACCCATCCTGTTAGCCTAGCACTTGATCGTTTAGTATGTTGCTATTGCTTTCTTCATGACTTATACAAAGTTCCTACAACTATGAGATTATGCAACTCCCGTTTACCGGAGGAACACTTTGTGTGCTACCAAACGTCACAACGTAACTGGGTGATTATAAAGGTGCTCTACAGGTGTCTCCAAAGGTACATGTTGAGTTGGCATAATTCGAGATTAGGTTTTGTCACTCCGATTGTCGGAGAGGTATCTCTGGGCCCTCTCAGTAATACACATCACTTAAGCCTTGCAAGCATTGTAACTAATGAGTTAGTTACGAAATGATGTATTACGGAACGAGTAAAGAGACTTGTCGGTAACGAGATTGAACTAGGTATTGGATACCGACGATCGAATCTCGGGCAAGTAACATATCGATGACAAAGGGAACAACGTATGTTGTTATGCGGTTTGACTGACAAAGATCTTCGTAGAATATGTAGGAACCAATATGAACATCCAGGTTCCACTATTGGTTATTGATCGGAAACAGTTCTAGGTCATGTCTACATAGTTCTCGAACCCGTAGGGTCCGCACGCTTAACGTTAGGATGACAGTTTTATTATGAGTTTATAAGTTTGATGTACCGTTCGTTCGAGTCCGGATGTGATCACGGACATGACGAGGAGTCTCGAAATGGTCGAGACATAAAGATTGATATATTGGACGGATATATTTGGATACGGAAAGGTTCCGATGAGATTGGGACTATACCGAGCTCCGGAGGTTACCGAACCCCCCGGTAAGTATATGGGCCTTATTGGGCCTTAGTGGCAAGGAGGGATAAGGAGCAAAGGAGGGGGCGCCCCCCCAAGCCCAATCCGAATTGGGAGGGGGGCCGGCCCCCCTTTCCTTCTTCCCTCCCCTCTCTTCCTTCCCTCTCCTATTCCTAATAGGAAAGGGGGGGCCAAACCTACTTGGAGTAGGATTGCCCCCCTAGGGCGCGCCTCTCCCCTTGGCCGGCCCCCTCCTCCTCTCCCCCTTTATATACGGGGAGGGGGCACCCCTAAGAGACACAAGTTGATCTACGGATCGTTCCTTAGCCGTGTGCGGTGCCCCCCTCCATCATATTCCACCTCGGTCATATCGTCGCGGAATTTAGGCGAAGCCCTGCGCCGGTAAAACATCATCATCGTCACCATGCCGTCGTGCTGACGGAACTCATCCCCGAAGCTTTGCTGGATTGGAGCCCGGGGAACGTCATCGAGCTGAACGTGTGCTGAACACGGAGGTGCCGTACGTTCGGTGCTTGGATCGGTCGGATCGTGAAGATGTACAACTACATCAACCGTGTTGTCATAACACTTCCGCTTACGGTCTACGAGGGTACGTGGACAACACTCTCCCCTCTCGTTGCTATGCATCACCATGATCTTGCGTGTGCGTAGGAAATTTTTTGAAATTACTACATTACCCAACAGTGGCATCCGAGCCTAGGTTTTATGCGTTGATGTTATATGCACGAGTAGAACACAAGTGAGTTGTGGGCGATACAAGTCATACTGCTTACCAGCATGTAATACTTTGGTTCAGCGGCATTGTGAGATGAAGCAGCCCTGACCGACATTACGCGTACGCTTACGCGAGACTGGTTTTTACCACCGTGCTTTGCACACAAGTGACTAGCGGGTGTCAGTTTCTCCAACTTTAGTTGAACTGAGTGTGGCTACGCCCGGTCCTTGCGTAGGATAAAACAGCACTAACTTGACGAACTATCGTTGTGGTTTTGATGCGTAGGTAAGAACGGTTCTTGCTAAGCCCGTAGCAGCCACGTAGAACTTGCAACAACAAAGTAGAGGACGTCTAACTTGTTTTTCCAGGGCATATTGTGATGTGATATGGTCAAGACGTGATGCTATATTTTATTGTATGAGATGATCATCTTTTGTAACCGAAGTTATTGGCAAATGGCAAGAGCCATATGGTTGTCGCTTTATTGTATGAAATGCAAACGACCTGTAATTGCTTTATGTTATCACTAAGCGGTAGCGATAGTCGTAGAAGCAATAGATGGCGTAAACGACAACGATGCTACGATGGAGATCAAGGTGTCGCGCCGGTGATGATGGTAATCACAACGGTGCTTCGGAGATGGAGATCACAAGCAAAAGATGATAATGGCCATATCATATCACTTATATTGATTGCATGTGATGTTTATCCTTTATGCCTCTTATTTTGCTTTGATTGACGGTAGCATTTTAAGATGATCTCTCACTAAAATTATCAAGAAGTGTTCTCCCTGAGTATGCACCGTTGCCAAAGTTCGTCGTGCCCAGACACCACGTGATGATCGGGTGTGATAAGCTCTACGTCCATCTACAACGGGTGCAAGCCAGTTTTGCACACGCAGAATACTCAGGTTAAACTTGACGAGCCTAGCATATGCAGATATGGCCTCGGAACACGGAGACCGAAAGGTCGAGCATGAATCATATAGTAGATATGATCAACATAGTGATGTTCACCATTGAAAACTACTCCATCTCACGTGATGATCGGTTATGGTTTAGTTGATTTGGATCACGTGATCACTTAGATGACTAGGGAGATGTCTGTCTAAGTGGGAGTTCTTAAGTAATATGATTAATTGAACTAAAATTTATCATGAACTTAGTACCTGATAGTATTTTGCTTGTCTATGTTTGTTGTAGATAGATGGCTCGTGCTGTTGTTCCGTTGAATTTTAATGCGTTCCTTGAGAAAGCAAAGTTGAAAGATGATGGTAGCAATTACATGGACTAGGTCCGTAACTTGAGGGTTATCCTCATTGCTGTACAGAAGAATTACGTCCTGGAAGCACCGCTGGGTGCCAGGCCTGCTGCAGGAGCAACTCCAGATGTTGTGAACGTCTGGCAGAGCAAAGCTGATGACTACTCTATAGTTCAGTGTGCCATGCTTTACGGCTTAGAACCGAGTCTTCAATGACGTTTTGAACGTCATGGAGCATATGAGATGTTCCAGGAGTTGAAGTTAATATTTCAAGCAAATGCCCGGATTGAGAGATATGAAGTCTCCAATAAGTTCTACAGCTGCAAGATGGAGGAGAATAGTTCTATCAGTGACCATATACTCAAAATGTCTGGGTATAATAATCACTTGATTCAACTGGGAGTTAATCTTCCGGATGATAGCGTCATTGACAAAATTCTCCAATCACTGCCACCAAGCTACAAGAGCTTCGTGATGAACTATAATATGCAAGGGATGAACAAGACAATTCCCGAGCTCTTCGCAATGCTAAAGGCTGCGGAGGTAGAAATCAAGAAGGAGCATCAAGTGTTGATGGTCAACAAGACCACTAGTTTCAAGAAAAAGGGCAAAGGGAAGAAGAAGGGGAACTTCAAGAAGAACAGCAAGCAAGTTGCTGCTCAAGAGAAGAAACCCAAGTCTGGACCTAAGCCTGAAACTGAGTGCTTCTACTGCAAGCAAACTGGTCAACGGAAGCAGAACTGCCCCAAGTATTTGGCGGATAAGAAGGACGGCAAGGTGAACAAAGGTATATGTGATATACATGTTATTGATGTGTACCTTACTAGAGCTCGTAGTAGCACCTGGGTATTTGATACTGGTTCTGTTGCTAATATTTGCAACTCAAAAAAGGGACTACGGAATAAGCGAGCACTGGCCAAGGACGAGGTGACGATGCGCGTGGGAAACGGTTCCAAAGTCGATGTGATCACGGTCGGCACGCTACATCTACATCTACCTTCGGGATTAGTTTTAGACCTGAATAATTGTTATTTGGTGCCAGCGTTGAGCATGAACATTATATCTGGATCTTGTTTTATGCGAGACGGTTATTCATTTAAATCAGAAGAATAATGGTTGTTCTATTTATATGAGTAATATCTTTTATGGTCATGCACCCTTGAAGAGTGGTCTATTTTATTGAATCTCGATAGTAGTAATACACATATTCATAATGTCGAAGCCAAAAGATGCAGAGTTGATAATGATAGTGCAACTTATTTGTGGCACTGCCGTTTAGGTCATATCGGTGTAAAACGCATGAAGAAGCTCCATATTGATGGACTTTTGGAATCACTTGATTATGAATCACTTGGTACTTGCGAACCGTGCCTCATGGGCAAGATGATTAAAACACCGTTCTCCGGTACTATGGAGAGAGCAACAGATTTGTTGGAAATCATACATACAGATGTATGTGGTCCGATGAATATTGAAGCTCGTGGCGGATATCGTTATTTTCTCACCTTCACAGATGATTTGAGCAGATATGGGTATATCTACTTAATGAAACACAAGTCTGAAACATTTGAAAAGTTCAAAGAATTTCAGAGTGAAGTGGAAAATCATCGTAACAAGAAAATAAAGTTTCTATGATCTGATCGTGGAGGAGAATATTTGAGTTACGAGTTTGGTTTACATTTGAAACAATGTGGAATAGTTTCGCAACTCACGCCACCCAGAACACCACAACGAAATGGTGTGTCCGAACGTCGTAATCGTACTTTACTAGATATGGTGCGATCTATGATGTCTCTTACTGATTTACCACTATCGTTCTGGGGTTATGCTTTAGAGGCGGCCGCATTCACGTTGAATAGGGCACCATCAAAGTCCGTTGAGACGACGCCTTATGAACTGTGGTTTGGCAAGAAACCAAAGTTGTCGTTTCTTAAAGGTTGGGGCTGCGATGCTTATGTGAAGAAACTTCAACAAGATAAGCTCGAACCCAAATCGGAGAAATGTGTCTTCATAGGATACCCAAAAGAGACTATTGGGTACACCTTCTATCACAGATCCGAAGGCAAAACATTTGTTGCTAAGAATGGATCCTTTCTAGAGAAGGAGTTTCTCTCGAAAGAAGTGAGTGGGAGGAAAGTAGAACTTGATGAGGTAACTATACCAGCTCCCTTATTGGAAAGTAGTTCATCACAGAAATCGGTTCCTGTGACACCTACACCAATTAGTGAGGAAGTTAATGGTATTGATCATGAAACATCAGATCAAGTTTCTACTAAACCTCGTAGGTCTACTAGAGTAAGATCCGCACCAGAGTGGTACGGTAATCCTATTCTGGAAGTCATGTTACTTGACCATGATGAACCTACGAACTATCAGGAAGCGATGATGAGCCCAGATTCTGCAAAATGGCTAGAAGCCATGAAATCTGAGATGGGATCCATGTATGAGAACAAAGTATGGACTTTGGATGACTTGCCCGATGATCGGCAAGCCATTGAGAATAAATGGATGTTTAAGAAGAGACGTTGACGGTAATATAACTGTTTATAAAGCTCGACTTGTTGCAAAAGGTTTTCGACAAGTTCAAGGGGTTGACTACGATGAGACATTCTCACCCGTAGCGATGCTTAAGTCTGTCTGAATCATGTTAGCAATTGCCGCATTTTATGATTATGAAATTTGGCAGATGGATGTCAAAACTGCGTTCCTGAATGGATTTCTGGAAGAAGAGTTGTATATGATGCAACCGGAAGGTTTTGTCGATCCCAAGGGAGCTAACAAAGTGTGCAAGCTCCAGCGATCAATCTATGGTCTGGTGCAAGCCTCTCGGAGTTGGAATAGACGCTTTGATAGTGTGATCAAAGCATATGGTTTTATACAGACTTTTGGAGAAGCCTGTATTTACAAGAAAGTGGGTGGGAGCTCTGTAGCATTTCTAATATTATATGTGGATGACATATTGTTGATTGGAAATGATATAGAATTTCTGGATAGCATAAAAGGATACTTGAATAAAAGTTTTTGAATGCAAGACCTCGATGAAGCTGCTTACATATTGGGCATTAAGATCTATAGAGATAGATAAAGACGCTTGATTGGACTTTCACAATGTACGTACCTTGATAAAGTGTTGAAAAGGTTCAATATGGATCAGGCGAAGAAAGGGTTCTTGCCTGTATTACAAGGTATAAAGTTGAGTCAGACTCAATGCCCGACCACTGCAGAAGATAGAGAGAAAATGAAAGGAGTTTCCTATGCTTCAGCCATAGGCTCTATCATGTATGCAATGTTGTGTACCAGACCTGATGTGTGTCTTGCTATTAGTTTGGCAGGAAGGTACCAAAGTAATCCAGGAGTGGATCACTGGACAGCGGTCAAGAACATCCTGAAATACCTTAAAAGGCCTAAGGATATGTTTCTCGTATATGGAGGTGACAAAGAGCTAGTCGTAAATGGTTATGTCGATGCAAGCTTTGACACTGATCCGGACGATTCTAAATCGCAAACCGGATACGTGTTTTTATTAAACGGTGGAGCTGTAAGTTGGTGCAGTTCTAAACAAAGCGTCGTGGTAGGATCTACATGTGAAGCAGAGTACATAGCTACTTCGGAAGCAGCAAATGAAGGAGTCTGGATGAAGGAGTTCATTTCCGATCTATGTGTTATACCCAGTGCATCGGGACCTATGAAGATCTTCTGTGACAATACTGGTGCAATTGCCTTGGCAAAGGAATCCAGATTTCACAAGAGGACCAAGCACATCAAGAGACGCTTCAATTCCATCCGGGACCAAGTCCAAGTGGGAGACATAGAGATTTGCAAGATACATACGGATCTGAATGTTGCAGACCCATTGACTAAGCCTCTCTCACGAGCAAAACATGATCAGCACCAAGACTCCATGGGTGTTAGAATCATTACTATGTAATCTAGATTATTGACTCTAGTGCAAGTGGGAGACTGAAGGAAATATGCCCTAGAGGCAATAATAAAGTTATTATTTATTTCCTCATATCATGATAAATGTTTATTATTCATGCTAGAGTTGTATTAACCGGAAGCATGATACATGTGTGAATACATAGACAAACATATAGTCACTAGTATGCCTCTACTTGACTAGCTCATTAATCAAAGATTGTTATGTTTCCTAACCATAGACATGTGTTGTCATTTGATTAATGGGATCACATCATTAGGAGAATGATGTGATTGACTTGACCCATTCTGTTAGCCTAGCACTTGATCGTTTAGTATGTTGCTATTGCTTTCTTCATGACTTATACAAAGTTCCTACAACTATGAGATTATGCAACTCCCGTTTACCGGAGGAACACTTTGTGTGCTACCAAACGTCACAACGTAACTGGGTGATTATAAAGGTGCTCTACAGGTGTCTCCAAAGGTACATGTTGAGTTGGCATAATTCGAGATTAGGTTTTGTCACTCCGATTGTCAGAGAGGTATCTCTGGGCCCTCTCGGTAATACACATCACTTAAGCCTTGCAAGCATTGTAACTAATGAGTTAGGTACGAAATGATGTATTACGGAACGAGTAAAGAGACTTGTCAGTAACGAGATTGAACTAGGTATTGGATACCGACGATCGAATCTCGGGCAAGTAACATATCGATGACAAAGGGAACAACGTATGTTGTTATGCGGTTTGACCGATAAAGATCTTCGTAGAATATGTAGGAACCAATATGAACATCTAGGTTCCACTATTGGTTATTGATCGAAAACAGTTCTAGGTCATGTCTACATAGTTCTCGAACCCGTAGGGTCCGCACGCTTAATGTTACGATGACAGTTTTATTATGAGTTTATAAGTTTCGATGTACCGAAGTTCGTTCGGAGTCCCGGATGTGATCATAGACATGACGAGGAGTCTCGAAATAGTCGAGACATAAAGATTGATATATTGGACGGATATATTTGGATACCGGAAAGGTTCCGGATGAGATTGGGACCATACCGGAGCTCCGAGAGGTTACCGGAACCCCCCGGTAAGTATATGGGCCTTATTGGGCCTTAGTGGAAAGGAGGAGAAGGAGCAAGGAGGGGCGCCCCCAAGCCCAATCCGGGTGGGAGGGGCCCCCTTCCTTCTTCCCTCCCCTCTTCCTTCCCTCTCCTACTCCTAATAGGAAAGGGGGCCAAACCTATTTTGAGTAGGATTGCCCCCCCCCTAGGGCGCGCCTCTCCCCTTGGCCGGCCCCCTCCTCCTCTCCCCCTTTATATACGGGGGAGGGGGCACCCCTAAGAGACACAAGTTGATCTACGGATCGTTCCTTAGTCGTGTGCGGTGCCCCCCTCCATCATATTCCACCTCGGTCATATCGTCATGAGTTTAGGCGAAGCCTGCGCCGATAGAACATCATCATCGTCCACCACGCCGTCGTCTTGTGGAACTCATCCCGACACTTTGCTGGATCGGAGTCCGAGGATCGTTATCGAGCTGAACGTGTGCTGAACTCGGAGGTGCCGTACGTTCGGTGCTTGGATCGGTCGGATCGTGAAGACGTACGACTACATCAACCACGTTGTCATAACGCTTCCGCTTACGGTCTACGAGGGTACGTGGACAACACTCTCCCCTCTCGTTGCTATGCATCACCATGATCTTGAGTGTGCGTAGGAATTTTTTTGAAATTACTACGTTACCCAACACGTACTTCTTACTCCTATATATACCTACGTACCCCGAAAACATCAAGGAGCACCACAAAACACAATTTCCACCGCCGTAACCTTCTGTATCCGCGAGATCCCATCTTGGAGCCCTTGCCGGTACTCTGCCGGAGGGGGAAGCAACCTCGGAGGGCCTCTACATCAACATCCTTGCCCCTCCGATGGGTTGTGAGTAGTTTACCACAGACCTACGGGTCCATAGTTATTAGCTAGATGGCTTCTTCTCTCTTTTTGGATCTCAATACAATGTTCTCCCCCTCTCTTGTGGAGATCTATTCGATGTAATCTCTTTTTGCGGTGTGTTTGTCGAGATCCGATGAATTGTGGGTTTATGATCAAGTTTATCTATGAATAATATTTGAATCTTCTCTGAATTCTTTTATGTATGATTGAGTTATCTTTGCAAGTCTCTTCGAATTATCAGTTTGGTTTGGCCTACTAGATTGGTATTTCTTGCCATGGGAGAAGTGCTTATCTTTGGGTTCAATCTTGCGGTGTTCTTACCCAGTGACAGAAAGGGTTGCAAGACACGTATTGTATTGTTGCCATCGAGGATAACAAGATGGGGTTTATATCATATTGCATGTGTTTATCCTTCTACATCATGTCATCTTGCTTAATGCGTTACTCTGTTCTTATGAACTTAATACTCTAGATGCAGGCAGGAGTCGGTCGATGTGTGGAGTAATAGTAGTAGATGCAGGCAGGAATCGGTCTACTTGTTATGGACGTGATGCCTATATACATGATCATGCCTAGATAATCTCATAACTATGCGCTTTTCTATCAATTGCGCGACAGTAATTTGTTCACCCACCGTAATTCTTATGCTATCTTGAGAGAAGCCTCTAGTGAAACCTATGGCTCCCGGGTCTATCTCTTATCATATTTGCTTTCAATCTACTTTTATTTGCATCTTTACTTCTTGTATCTATATTATAAAATACCAAAAATATATTTATCTTATCATACTATCTTTATTAGATCTCACTTCCGCAAGTGGCCGTGAAGGGATTGACAACCCCTTTATTGCGTTGGTTGCGAGTTCTTAGTTTGTTTGTGTAGGTGTGTGGGACTTTTGAGGAGCCTCCTACTGGATTGATACCTTGGTTCTCAAAAGTGAGGGAAATAGTTACGCTACACTTGCTGCATCACCCTCTCCTCTTCGAGGAAAACCAACGCAAGCTCAAGACGTAGCAAGAACGATTTCTGGCACCGTTGCCGGGGAGGTCTTCGCTCAAGTCAAGACATACCAAGTACCCATCACAAACCCATCTCCCTCGCATTTACATTATTTGCCTTTTGCCTCTCGTTTTCCTCTCCCCCACTTCACCCTTGCCATTTTATTTGCCCAGTCTTTCCCAATCTCCTCATCTCTTTTCGCTTGCCGTTTTTCTGTTTGCTTGTGTGTTGGATTACTTGTTGCCATGGCACAAGATAATACCAAGTCGTGTGACTTCTCGAATACCAATAATAATGATTTCCTTAGTACTCCGATTGCTCCTCTTAATGATGTTGAGTCTTGTGAAATCAGTACCACTTTGTTGAATCTTTTTATGAAAGATCATTTCGCTGGCCTTCCTAGTGAAGATGCTGAAGGAAATATGCCCTAGAGGCAATAATAAAGTTATTATTTATTTCCTTATTTCATGATAAATGTTTATTATTCATGCTAGAATTGTATTAACCGGAAACATAATACATGTGTGAATATATAGACAAACAGAGTGTCACTAGTATGCCTCTACTTGACTAGCTTGTTAATCAAAGATGGTTATGTTTCCTAACCATGGACAAGGAGTTGTTATTTGATTAACAAGGTCACATCATTAGTTGAATGATCTGATTGACATGACCCATTCCCTTAGCTTAGCACACGATCGTTTAGTATGTTGCTACTGCTTTTATCCATGACTTATACATGTTCCTGTAACTATGAGATTATGCAACTCCCGTTTACCGGAGGAACACTTTGGGTGCTACCAAACGTCACAACGTAATCGGGTGATTATAAAGGAGTACTACAGTGTCTCCAAAGGCGATGTTGGGTTGGCGTATTTGAGATTAGGTTTTGTCACTCCAATTGTCGGAGAGGTATCTCTGGGCCCTCTCGGTAATGCACATCACTTAAAGCCTTGCAAGCACTACAACTAATGAGTTAGTTGTGAGATGATGTATTACGGAACGAGTAAAGAGACTTGCCGGTAACGAGATTGAACTAGGTATTAGATACCGACGATCGAATCTCGGGCAAGTAACATACCGATGACAAAGGAACAACGTATGTTGTTATGCGGTCTGACCGACAAAGATCTTCGTAGAATATGTAGGAACCAATATGGGCATCCAGGTCCCGCTGTTGGTTATTGACCGTGAATGGTTCTAGGTCATGTCTACATTGTTCTCGAACCGTAGGGTCCGCACGCTTAAGGTTTCGATGGCGATGTTATTATGAGTTTATGTATTTTGATGTACCAAGGAGTTCGAGTCCCGGATGTGATCACGGACATGACGAGGAGTCTCGGAATGGTCGAGACATAAAGATTGATATATTGGAAGCCTATGTTTGGAGTTGGAATGGTTCGGGCGGCGGAATTTACTGGAGTACCGGAGGTTACTGGAACCCCGGGAGGTAAATGGGCCTCGATGGGCCTTAGTGGAAAGGAGAAGGGCAGCCCTAGGAGGCGCGCTCCCCCCTTCCCTAGTCCTACTAGGACTAGGAGAAGGGGCCGCCCCTCTCTCTCTTTCCCCTCAGGAATCCTAGTCCAACTAGGATTGGGGGAATCCTACTCCCAGAGGAGTAGGACTCCTTAGCGCACCTCCTTGGGCCGCCCCCCCCCCCCGGCTCCTTTATATACGGGGGCAGGGGGTACCTGGAACACACAAGTTGATCGTGAGATCGTTCCTTAGCCGTGTGCGGTGCCCCCTCCACCATATTCCACCTCGGTTATACTGTCAAAAGCTTAGGCGAAGCCTGCGCCGGTGAAACATCAAGATCGTCCCACGCCGTCGTCTTGTGGAGCTCTCCCTCGACACTCGGCTGGATCGAGTACGAGGGACGTCATCGAGCTGTACGTGTGTCAAGAACTCGGGCGTCGGATAACGGCGCCGGATCGGTCGGATCGCGAGGAGAACGTCGACTACTTCCTCTACGTTGTGATCGCTTCCGCTTGGTCTACAAGGGTATGTGGACAACACTCTCCCCTCTCGTTGCTATACATCACCATGATCTTGCGTGTGCGTAGGAAAATTTTTGAAATTACTCGTTCCCCAACAAAGGCATCCGAGCCTAGGTTTTTCTATGGTTTGATGTTTTGCACGAGTAGAACACAAGTGAGTTGTGGGCGATACAAAGTCATACTACCTACCAGCATGTCATACTTTGGTTCAGCGGTATTGTGAGATGAAGCGCCCGGACCGACATTACGCGTGACGCTTACGCGAGACTGGTTTCACCGCTCTGAGCACTCGTTGCTTAAAGGTGACTGGTGGGTGCTGTCTCTCACTTTAGTTGAACTGAGTGTGGCTACGCCCGTCCTTGAGAAGGTTAAACGGAGTCTATTTGACGAAGTATCGTTGTGGTTTTGATGCGTAGGTAAGACTGGTTCTTGCTTAAGCCCGTAGCAGCCACGTAAAATTTGCAACAACAAAGTAGAGGACGTCTAACTTGTTTTTGCAGGGCATGTTGTGATGTGATATGGTCAAGACGTGATGCTATATTGTATGAGATGATCATGTTTTGTAACCGAAGTTATCGGCAACTGGCAGGAGCCATATGGTTGTCACTTTATTGTATGCAATGCAATCGCCCTGTAATGCTTTACTTTATCACTAAGCGGCAGCGATAGTCGTAGTAGCATAAGTTTGGCGAGACGACAACGATGCTGCGATGGAGATCAAGGTGTCGCGCCGGTGACGATGGTGATCATGGTGGTGCAACAAGATGGAGATCATGAAGCACAAGATGATGATGACCATATCATATCACTTATATTGATTTGCATGTGATGTTTATCCTTTTATGCATCTTATCTTGCTTTGATTGACGGTAGCATTATAAGATGATCTCTCACTAAATTATCAAGAAGTGTTCTCCCGGTATGCACCGTTGCCAAAGTTCGTCGTGCCCGGACACCACGTGATGATCGGGTGTGATAAGCTCTCGTCCATCTACAACGGGTGCAAGCCAGTTTTGCACACGCAGAATACTCGGGTTATACTTGACGAGCCTAGCATATGCAGATATGGCCTCGGAACACGGAGACCGAAAGGTCGGCGTGAATCATATAGTAGATATGATCAACATAAGATGTTCACCATTGAAAACTACTCCATTTCACGTGATGATCGGTTATGGTTTAGTTGATTTGGATCACGTGATCACTTAGATGACTAGAGATGTCTGTCTAAGTGGGAGTTCTTAAGTAATATGATTAATTGAACTTAAATTTATCATGAACTTAGTCCCGGTAGTATTTTGCAAATTATGTTGTAGATCAATAGCTTGCGTTGTTGCTTTCATATGTTTGTTTTGATATGTTCCTAGAAAATTATGTTGAAAAATGTTAGTAGCAATGATGCGGATTCGATCCGTGATCGAGGTTTATCCTCATTGCTGCACGTAAGAATTATGTCCTTAATGCACCGCTAGGTGAGACCTAATGCAGGAGCGGATGCGAGGCGTTATGAGCGTTTGGCTAGCTCAGTATGATAACTACTTGATAGTTTTGTGCACCATGCTTTATGGCTTAGAATCGGGACTTCAAAGATGTTTTGAACATCATGGACCATATGAGATGTTCCAGGAATTGAAGTTAATATTTCAAGGAAATACCCGAGTTGAGAGATATGAAGTCTCCAACAAGTTCTATAGCTAAAAGATGGAGGAGAATCGCTCAACTAGTGAGCATGTGCTCAGATTGTCTGGTTACTTCAATCGCTTGAATCAAGTGGGAGTTAATCTTCCAGATAAGATAGTGATTGACAGAATTCTCTAGTCACCATCACCAAGTTAGTAGAACTTCGTGATGAACTATAGTATACAAGGGATGACGAAAATGATTCCCGAGCTCTTCGTGATGTTGAAATCGACGAAGGTAGAAATCAAGAAAGAGCATCAAGTGTTGATGGTTGACAAGATCACTAGTTTCAAGAAAAGGCAAAGGAAAGAAAGGGAACTTCAAGTAGATTGACAAGCAAGTTGTCACTCCCACGAAGAAGCCCAAAGCTGAACCAAAGCCTGAAACTGAGTACTTACACTGCAAAGGAAATGGTCACTGGAAGCGGAACTGCCCTAAATATTTGGTGGATAAGAAGGATGGCAAAGTGAACAAAGGTATATTTGATATACATGTTATTGATGTATACTTTACTAGTGTTTATAGCAACCCCTCGGTATTTGGTACTGGTTCGGTTGCTAAGAGTAGTAACTCAAACGGAGTTGCGTAATAAAATGAAACTAGTTAAGGGTGAAGTGATGATGTGTGTTGAAAGTAGTTTCAAGATTGATATGATCATCATCGCACACTCCCTATACTTTCGGGATTAGTGTGGAACCTAAATAAATGTTATTTGGCGTTTGCGTTGAGCATGAATATGATTCGATCATGTTTATTGCGATACGGTTATTCATTTAAAGATATAGAATAAATTGTTATTCTGTTTACATGAATAAAACCTTATATGGTTACACACCCAATGAAAATGGTTCATTGGATCTCGATCGTAGTGATACACATATTCATAATATTGAAACCAAAAGATGCAAAGTTAATAATGATAGTGCAACTTATTTGTGGCACTGCCGTTTGGGTCATAATGGTGTAAAGCGCATGAAGAAACTCCATGCTGATGGGATTTTGGAATCACCTGATTATGAATCACTTGATGCTTGCGAACCATGCCTCATGGGCAAGATGACTAAAACTCCGTTCTCCGGAACAGTGGAGCGAGCAACTGACTTATTGGAAATAATACATACTGATGTATGCGATCCAATGAGTGTTAAGGCTCGCGGCGGGTATCGTTATTTTCTAGCCTTCACATATGATTTGAGCAGATATGGGTATATCTACTTGATGAAACATAAGTCTGAAATAGTTGAAAGGTTCAAAGAATTTCAGAGTGAAGTGGAAAAATCATCGTAACAAGAAAAATAAAGTTTCTGCGATCTGATCGCGAAGACAAATATTTGAGTCACGAGTTTGGTCTTCAATTAAAACAATGTGGAATAGTTTCACAGCTCACGCCACCTGGAACACCACAATGTTACGGTATGTCCAAACATCGTAACCGCACTTTATTGGATATAGTGCAATCTATGATGTTTCTTACTGATTTACCAATATCGTTTTGGGATAATGCATTAGAGACAGCTGCATTCACGTTAAATAGGGCACCATCTAAATCCGTTGAGGCGACACTATACGAACTGTGGTTTAGCAAGAAACCAAAGTTGTCGTTTCTTAAAGTTTGGGGCTGCGATGCTTATGTGAAAAAGTTTCATCCTGATAAGCTCAAACCCAAATCGGAGAAGTGCGTCTTCATAGAATGCCCAAAGGAAATTGTTGGGTACACCTTCTATCACAGATCCGAAGCAAACATTCGTTGCTAATAAATGGATCCTTTCTAGAGAAGGAGTTTCTCTCGAAAGAAGTGAGTGGGAGGAAAATGGAAACTTGATGAGGTAATAGTACCTTCTCCCTTACTTGAAAGTAGTTCATCGCAAAATCGGTTTCAGAGGCGCCTACACCAAGTAGTGAGGAAGTTGATGATGTTGATCATGAAACTTCGATCAAGTTACTACGAAACCTCGTAGATCAACCAGAGTAAGATCCGCACTGAGTGGTACGGCAATCCTGTTCTGGAAATCATGCTACTAGATCATGATGAACCTACGAACTATGAGGAAGCGATGATGAGCCCAGATTCCGCGAAATGGCTTGAGGCCATGAAATCTGAGATGAGATCCATGTATGAGAACAAAGTATGGACTTTGGTGGAATTGCCCGATGATCGGCAAGCCATATTGTATAAATGGATCTTCAAGAGGAAGACGGACGCTGATAGTAGTGTTACTATCTACAAAGCTCGACTTGTCGCAAAAGGTGTGTACAAGTTCAAGGTGTTGACTACAATGAGATTTTCTCAACTGTAGCGATGCTTAAGTCTGTCCGAATCATGTTAGCAATTGCCACAATTTATGAAATTTGGCAAATGGATGTAAAAACTGCATTCTTGAATGGGTTTCAGGAGGAAGAGTTGTATATGATGCAACCAGAAGGTTTTATCGATCCAAAGGGAGCTAACAAAGTGTGCAAGCTCCAGCGATCCATCTATGGACTGGTGCATGCATCTCGGAGTTGGAATATACGCTTTGATGAGTTGATCAAAGCATATAGTTTTATCATGACTTATGGTGAAGCCTGTATTTACTAGAAAGTGAGTGGGAGCACTACAACATTTCGATAAGTATATGTGAATGACATATTGTAGATCGGAAATAATGTAGAATTATACGCAAAGCATAAAGGAGTGTTTGAAAGAAGATTTTCAAAGAAAGACCTCGGTGAAGCTGCTTACATATTGAGCATCAAGATCTATAGAGACAGATCAAGGCGCTTGATAAGTTTTTCAATGAGTACATACCTTGACAAGATTTTGAAGTAGTTCAAAATGGAGCAGTCAAAGAAAGAGTTCTTGCCTGTGTTACAAGGTGTGAAATTGAGTAAGACTCAAAACCCGACCACGGCGTAAGATAGAAAGAGAATGAAAGTCATTCCCTATGCCTTGGCCATAGGTTCTATAAAGTATGCCATGCTGTGTACCAGATCTATTGTATACCCTGCACTTTGAGTTTGGCAAGGAGTACAATAGTGATCTAGGAGTAGATCATTTGGACAGCGGTCAAAATTATCCTTAGTGGAATAAGGATATGTCTCTCGATTATGGAAGTGACAAAAGGTTAGTCAGTAAGGGTTACGTCGATGCAAGTTTTGACACCGATCTGGATGACTCTAAGTCTTAATCTGATACATATTGAAAGTGGGAGCAATTAGCTAGAGTAGCTCCGTGCGAGCATTGTAGACATAGAATATTTGCAAAATACATACGGCTCAAATATGATAGACCCGTTGACTAAGATTCTCTCACAAGCAAAACATGATCACACCTTAGTACTCTTTGGGTGTTAATCACATAGCAATGTGAACTAGATTACTAAATCTAGTAAACCCTTTGGGAGTTGGTCACATGGCGATGTGAACTATGGGTGTTAATCACATGATGATGTGAACTATCGATGTTAATCACATGGTGATGTGATCTAGATTATTGACTCTAGTGCAAGTGGGAGATGAAGGAAATATGCCCTAGAGGCAATAATAAAGTTATTATTTATTTCCTTATTTCATGATAAATGTTTATTATTCATGCTAGAATTGTATTAACCGGAAACATAATACATGTGTGAATATATAGACAAACAGAGTGTCACTAGTATGCCTCTACTTGACTAGCTTGTTAATCAAAGATGGTTATGTTTCCTAACCATGGACAAGGAGTTGTTATTTGATTAACAAGGTCACATCATTAGTTGAATGATCTGATTGACATGACCCATTCCCTTAGCTTAGCACACGATCGTTTAGTATGTTGCTCTGCTTTTATCCATGACTTATACATGTTCCTGTAACTATGAGATTATGCAACTCCGTTTACGGAGGAACACTTTGGGTGCTACCAAACGTCACAACGTAACTGGGTGATTATAAAGGAGTACTACAGGTGTCTCCAAAGGCAGATGTTGGGTTGGCGTATTTCGAGATTAGGTTTTGTCACTCCAATTGTCGGAGAGGTATCTCTGGGCCCTCTCGGTAATGCACATCACTTAAAGCCTTGCAAGCACTACAACTAATGAGTTAGTTGTGAGATGATGTATTACGGAACGAGTAAAGAGACTTGCCGGTAACGAGATTGAACTAGGTATTAGATACCGACGATCGAATCTCGGGCAAGTAACATACCGATGACAAAGGGAACAACGTATGTTGTTATGCGGTCTGACCGACAAAGATCTTCGTAGAATATGTAGGAACCAATATGGGCATCCAGGTCCCGCTGTTGGTTATTGACCGTGAATGGTTCTAGGTCATGTCTACATTGTTCTCGAACCGTGGGTCCGCACGCTTAAGGTTTCGATGATGCTTATTATGAGTTTATGTATTTTGATGTACCGAAGGAGTTCGAGTCCGGATGTGATCACGGACATGACGAGGAGTCTCGGAATGGTCGAGACATAAAGATTGATATATTGGAAGCCTATGTTTGGAGTTGAATGGTTCCGGCGAAAACGGAATTTACCGAGTACCGGAGGTTACTGAACCCCGGGAGGTAAATGGGCCTCGATGGGCCTTAGTGGAAAGGAGAAGGGCAGCCCTAGGAGGCGCGCCTCCCCCTTCCCTAGTCCTACTAGGACTAGGAGAAGGGGCCCCCCTCTCTCTCTTTCCCCTCCGGGAATCCTAGTCCAACTAGGATTGGGGAATCCTACTCCCGAGGGAGTAGGACTCCTTGGCGCACCTCCTTAGGCCGCGGCCCCTCCCCCTGGCTCCTTTATATACGGGGCAGGGGGTACCTTGAACACACAAGTTGATCGTGAGATCGTTCCTTAGCCGTGCAGCGGTGCCCCCTCCACCATATTCCACCTCGGTTATACCGTCATGAAGCTTAGGCGAAGCCTGCTTGATGAAACATCAAGATCGTCCACCACGCCGTCGTCTTGACGGAGCTCTCCTCGACACTCGGCTGGATCGAGTACGAGGGCGTCATCGAGCTGTACGTGTGTCAAGAACTCGGGGCGTCGAATGTAACGGCGGGATCGGTCGGATCGCGAGGAGAACGTCGACTACTTCCTCTACGTTGTGATCGCTTCGCTTGGGTCTACAAGGGTATGTGGACAACACTCTCCCCTCTCGTTGCTATACATCACCATGATCTTGCGTGTGCGTAGGAAAATTTTTGAAATTACTACGTTCCCCAACAGATGCCGCTACTGATCGGAACCATTTTGTTGATTTGTGTGACATTCAAAAGAAGAAAGATACGAATAACAATATTGTCAAATTGAAGTTATTACCGTTTTCACTTAGAGATCGTGCTAAAGTTTGGTTTTCATCTTTGCCTAAAAATAGTATTGATTCTTGGAACAAGTGCAAAGATGCTTTTATCTCTAAGTATTTTCCTCCCGCTAAGATCATCACTCTTAGGAACGATATTATGAATTTTAAACAACTTGATCATGAGCATGTTGCCCAATCTTGGGAAAGAATGAAATTGATGCTTTGCAATTGCCCTACTCATGGTTTGAATTTATGGATGATCATACAAAAAATTTATGCCGGTTTGAACTTTGCTTCTAGAAATCTCTTAGATTCGGCCGCGGGAGGCACCTTTATGGAAATCACGTTAAGAGATGCTACAAAATTGCTTGGTAACATTATGTCTAATTATCCTCATTGCTGCACAGAAGAATTACGTCCTGGAAGCACCGCTGGGTGCCTGGCCTACTGCAGATGCAACTGATGACGTTAAGAACGTCTGGCAGAGCAAAGCTGATGACTACTCGATAGTTCAGTGTGCCATGCTTTACGGCTTGGAACCGGATCTTCAACGACATTTTGAACGTCATGGAGCATATGAGATGTTCCAGGAGTTGAAGTTAATATTTCAAGCAAATGCCCGGATTGAGAGATATGAAGTCTCCAATAAGTTCTATAGCTGTAAGATGGAGGAGAATAGTTCTGTCACTGAACACATACTCAAAATGTCTGGGTATAATAATCACTTGATTCAACTAGGAGTTAATCTTCCTGATGATAGTGTTATTGACAGAATTCTTCAATCACTGCCACCAAGCTACAAGAGCTTCGTGATGAACTATAATATGCAAGGGATGGACAAGACTATTCCCGAGCTCTTCGCAATGCTAAAGGCTGCGGAGGTAGAAATCAAGAAGGAGCATCAAGTGTTGAAGGTCAATAAGACCACCAGTTTCAAGAAAAAGGGCAAAGGGAAGAAGAAGGGGAACTTCAAGAAGAACAACAAACAATTTGCTACTCAAGAGAAGAAACCCAAGTCTGGACCTATGCCTGAGACTGAGTGCTTCTACTGCAAGCAGACTGGACACTGGAAGCGGAACTGCCCCAAGTATTTGGCGGATAAGAAGGATGGCAAAGTGAACAAAGGTATATGTGATATACATGTTATTGATGTGTACCTTACTAATGCTCGCAGATAGCACCGGGTATTTGATACGGTTCATTGCTAATATTTGTAACTCAAAGCAGGGACTACGGATTAAGCGAAGATTGGCTAAGGACGAGGTGACGATGCGCGTGGGAAATGGTTCCAAAGTCGATGTGATCACGGTCGACGCTACCTCTACATCTACCATCGGGATTAGTTTTAGACCTAAATAATTGTTATTTGGTGCCGCGTTGAGCATGAACATTATATCTGGATATTGTTTGATGCGAGACGGTTATTCATTTAAATCAGAGAATAATGGTTGTTCTATTTATATGAGTAATATCTTTTATGGTCATGCACCCTTGAAGAGTGGTCTATTTTTATTGAATCTCGATAGTAGTAATACACATATTCATAATGTCGAAGCCAAAAGATGCAGAGTTGATAATGATAGTGCAACTTATTTGTGGCACTGCCGTTTAGGTCATATCGGTGTAAAGCGCATGAAGAAACTCCATACTGATGGACTTCTGGAATCACTTGATTATGAATCACTTCGTACTTCCGAACCGTGCCTCATGGGCAAGATGACTAAAACGCCGTTCTCCGGAACTATGGACCGAGCAACTGATTTGTTGGAAATCATACATACTGATGTATGTGGTCCAATGAATATTGAGGCTCGCGGCAGATATCATTATTTTCTCACCTTCACAGATGATTTGAGCAGATATGGGTATATCTACTTGATGAAACACAAGTTTGAAACATTTGAAAAGTTCAAAGAATTTCAGAGTGAAGTGGAAAATCATCGTAACAAGAAAATAAAATTTCTACGATCTGATCGTGGAGGAGAATATTTGAGTTGCGAGTTTGGTTTACATTTGAAGAAATGCGGAATGGTTTCGCAACTCACGCCACCCAGAACACCACAACGAAATGGTATGTCCGAACGTCGTAATCGTACTTTACTAGTATGGTGCGATCTATGATGTCTCTTACTGATTTACCGCTATCGTTTTGGGGTTATGCTTTAGAGACGGCCGCATTCACGTTAAATAGGGCACCATCAAAATCCATTGAGATGACGCCTTATGAACTATGGTTTGGCAAGAAACCAAAGTTGTCGTTTCTTAAAGTTTGGGGCTGCGATGCTTATGTGAAGAAACTTCAACCAGATAAGCTCGAACCCAAATTGGAGAAATGTGTCTTCATAGGATACCCAAAAGAGACTATTGGGTACACCTTCTATCACAGATCTGAGGGCAAGATTTTTGTTGCTAAATTCGGATCCTTTGTAGAGAAGGAGTTCCTCTCGGAAGAAGTGAGTGGGAGGAAAGTAGAACTTGATGAGGTAACTGTACCTGCTCCCTTGTTGGAAAGTAGTTCATCACAAGAACCGGTTCCTGTGACAACTACACCAGTCAGTGAGGAAGCTAATGATATTGATCATGAAACTTCAGATCAAGTTACTACCGAACCTCGTAGGTCTACTAGAGTAAGATCTGCACTAGAGTGGTACGGTAATCCTATTCTGGAAGTCATGTTACTTGACCATGGTGAACCTACGAACTATGAGGAAGCGATGATGAGCCCTGATTCCGTAAAATGGCTTGAGGCCATGAAATCTGAGATGGGATCCATGTATGAGAACAAAGTATGGACTTTGGTTGACTTGCCTAATGATCGGCAAGCCATCAAAAATAAATGGATCTTCAAGAAGAAGACTTACGCTGATGGTAATGTAACTGTCTACAAAGCTCGACTTGTTGCGAAAGGTTTTCGACAAGTTCAAGGGGTTGACTACGATGAGACTTTCTCACCCGTAGCGATGCTTAAGTCTATCCGAATCATGTTAGCAATTGCCGCATTTTATGATTATGAAATTTGGCAAATGGATGTCAAAACTGCATTCTTGAATGGATTTCTGGAAGAAGAGTTGTATATGATGCAGTCGGAAGGTTTTTTCGATCCAAAAGGTGCTAACAAAGTGTGCAAGCTCCAACGATCCATTTATGGACTGGTGCAAGCATCTCGGAGTTGGAATAAACACTTTGATAGTGTGATCAAAGCATATGGTTTTATACAGACTTTTGGAGAAGCCTGTATTTACAAGAAAGTGAGTGGGAGCTCAGAGCATTTACGATATTATATGTAGATGACATATTATTAATTGGAAATGATATAGAATTTCTGGATAGCATAAAGGGATACTTGAATAAAAGTTTTTCAATGAAAGACCTCGGTGAAGCTGCTTACATATTGGGCATCAAGATCTATAGAGATAGATCAAGACGCTTAATTGGACTTTCACAAAGCACATACCTTGATAAAGTTTTGAAAAAAGTTCAATATGGATCAGGCGAAGAAAGGGTTCGTGCCTGTATTACAAGGTATAAAGTTGAGTCAGACTCAATGCCCGACCACAGCAGAAGATAGAGAGAAAATGAAAGATGTTCCCTATGCTTCAGCCATAGGCTCCATCATGTATGCTATGCTGTGTACCAGACCTGATGTATGCTTAGCAATAAGTTTTGCATGGAGGTACCAAAGTAATCCAGGAGTGGATCACTGGACAGCGGTCAAGAATATCCTGAAATACCTGAAAAGGACTAAGGATATGTTTCTCGTTTATGGAGGTGACAAAGAGCTAGTCGTAAATGTTTACGTCGATGCAAGCTTTGACACTGATTCGGACGATTCTAAATCGCAAACCGGATATGTGTTTATATTGAACGGTGGAGCTGTCAGTTGGTGCAGTTCTAAACAAAGCGTCATGGCGGGATCTACGTGCGAAGTGGAGTACATAGCTGCTTCGGAAGCAGCAAATGAAGGAGTTTGGATGAAAGAGTTCATTTCCGATCTAGTTGTCATACCTAGTGCCTCGGGACCAATGAAGATCTTCTGTGACAATATTGGTGCAATTGCCTTAGCAAAGGAATCCAGATTTCACAAGAGGACCAAGCACATCAAGAGACGCTTCAATTCCATCCAGGACCAAGTCCAGGTGGGAGACATAGAGATTTGCAAGATACATACGGATCTGAATGTTGCAGACCCGTTGACTAAGCCTCTTCCATGAGCAAAACATGATCAGCATCAAGACTCCATGGGTGTTAGAATCATTTTTATGTAATCTAGATTATTGCCTCTAGTGCAAGTGGGAGACTGAAGGAAATATGCCCTAGAGGCAATAATAAAGTTATTATTTATTTCCTCATATCATGATAAATGTTTATTATTAATGCTATAATTGTATTAACCGGAAACATGATACATGTGTGAATACATAGACAAACTTAATGTCACTAGTATGCCTCTACTTGACTAGCTCATTAATCAAAGATGGTTATGTTTCCTAACCATAGACATGTGTTTTCATTTGATTAACGAGATCACATCATTAGGAGAATGATGTGATTGACTTGACCCATTCCATTAGCTTAGCACTTGATCGTTTAGTATGTTGCTATTGCTTTCTTCATGACTTATACAAGTTCCTATAACTATGAGATTATGCAACTCCCGTTTATTGGAGGAACACTTTGTGTGCTACCAAACGTCACAACGTAACTGGGTGATTATAAAGGAGCTCTACAGGTGTCTCCAAAGGTACATGTTGAGTTGGCGTATTTCGAGATTAGGTTTTGTCACTCTGATCGTTGGAGAGGTATCTCTAGGCCCTCTCGGTAATGCACATCACTATAAGCCTTGCAAGCAATGTAACTAATGAGTTAGTTACGGAATGACGCATTACGTAACGAGTAAAGAGACTTGCTGGTAACGAGATTGAACTAGGTATTGGATACCGACGATCGAATCTCGGGCAAGTAACATACCGATGACAAAGGGAACAACGTATGTTGTTATGCGGTTTGACCGGTAAAGATCTTCGTAGAATATGTAGGAGCCAATATGAGCATCCAGGTTCCACTATTGGTTATTGACCGAAAACAGTTCTAGGTCATGTCTACATAGTTCTCGAACCCGTAGGGTCCACACGCTTAAGGTTTCGATAACAGTTATATTATGAGTTTATGAGTTTTGATGTACCGAAGTTTGTTCGGAGTCCCGAATGAGATTACGGACATGACGAGGAGTCTCGAAATGGTCGAGACATGAAGATTGATATATTGGAAGCCTATATTTGGATATCGGAATTGTTCCGGGTGAAATCGGGATTTTACTGGAGTGTTACCGGAACCCCCCGGGGGGCTTAATGGGCCTACATGGGCCCTAGTGGAGAGGAAGAGAGGAGGTAAGGGCTGGCCGCGCCCCTCCCCCTAGTCCGAATAGGACAAGGAGAGGGGGGCGGCGCCCCCCCTTTCCTTCCCCTCTCCCTCCTCCTTCCCCCTTCTCCTTCTCCAACTAGGAAAGAAGGGAGTCCTACTCCCGGTGGGAATAGGACTCCCCCTTGGCGCGCCCTCCTTGGCCGGCCGCCCCCTCCCCCTTGGCTCCTTTATATACGGGGGTAGGGGGCACCTCTAGACACAACAATTGATCTCTTGATCTCTTAGCCGTGTGCAGTGCCCCCCTCCACCATAGTCCTCGATAATATTGTAGCGGTGCTTAGGCGAAGCCCTGTGACGGTAGAACATCAAGATCGTCACCACGCCGTCGTGCTGACGGAACTCTTCCCCGACACTCTGCTGGATCGGAGGCCGGGGATCGTCATCGAGCTGAACGTGTGCTAGAACTCGGAGGTGCCGTAGTTTCGATGCTTGATCGGTCGGGCCGTGAAGACGTACGACTACATCAACCGCGTTGTTCTAACGCTTCCGCTTTCGGTCTACGAGGGTACGTGGACAACACTCTCCCCTCTCATTGCTATGCATCACCATGATCTTGCGTGTTCGTAGGAATTTTTTTGAAATTACTACGTTCCCCATCAGATGCCATTTCCTGGAAGCCATGCCGCGACAGCGGCGGATGAGGAGGGGAATGGCGCTGGTGGTCGAGGATGGCCGGATCCAGCCGAGGGTTGTCGCTGGTCTAGCCCTGGTTCGCCGCGTCGCCGCCCATCCCGCCGCCGCCGGACGGTGGTGAGAAGGTGACCTAGCTCTGTTCAGAAACCCTATCTTGGTAGGTTCGATTGGTTAGCACACGGGAGATGGAGTGACGAGTGAGATGATTTAGGAGAGCGAGGGGCACCTCTGAGTACGATTTGGAGATTTCAGGGGGGTTTCTTGCAAATGTGCCAATTGTGATTTCCCAGCACATGTCCCTTGATTGCCCATCCGGCGGCCACGAATTTCTGGGGTGAGGTTAATTAACTTCCCGGAGCAGGAAAATTCTGTTAATGGGAAACCTCAAACACAGAGGTGAAAACAAAGTTTGCTAAAAAAGATTTAAAATATTCCATCAAGATTCAGTAGAGGTCGTTTGAACTGGAGAACTCCAAGTGCTTCCCACCACTATGTCATCTAGCTCACCATCTTGCAACTCCAAGTACTTCTCAACTCGTTCAAGTTCCCCTCAGCCGCTTTCTTCCCCACCGGCCCTGAAGAAGTCAACGCCCCTTCCATGAGAGGAGGTCGTAACCGCTCCCTGGATTACCTAGTGTGAGAAAGAAACAATGATGATAAACTCTCACCTGAGATCGAGATTGCCGATGGAGTAGTAAATCCTAAAACAAGAGGGTCCTCGTCCACGTAAGGTCAGGCAGCTCTTTTTGTGTGTGAGGAATTCAGCCGAATTTTTAAGCCAATTATGTTCCATTTTTTCCTTTTTTTATTTAGAAAGTCCATTTTTTTAGAAAATCCAATTTTTTTCCTAGACCAGGACCAGAGAAACGACGGCCCAAGAGTCACCGACGGCCCATGGAGTCACCCGACGCCAGGCCGAAACGCTCAACGAAACCGACCCCAAATCGATCGACCCTTCTCTCTCCGCCGCGGCGCAACTCCTCTGGCGGCCGGCGAGCGAGCAGAGATGAACGCCGCTGCTCCTGCCTCCCCTCTCAGCTTCTTACTCTTCCTCAATCCAATCTGCCGGCGGGGAATTTCGGATTCCAGCGAGAAGGGGCGCATCAGCGATCCTTTGGCGCGCGGCTGCGACAGAACTCGTCGCTCCTCTTCCACAGCCACAAATGGCGCAGGTCCCTTTCCCCCTCGAAAGCTCGCTCAGGGTGCTCCGTTCCTCTTCCACGGCAGCGGCACAGGCCGCATCTTGAGCCTCCCTTCCCTTCCACGACAAGCGGCACGAGCAACATGTTTTCTAGGGTTTTGATTCCCCGCATCCTTTCTTCGCAGCGGCACAAGCACATCAATTACATTGCCAACAACCTGCCAGGTGCATTCTCCCCCATCAATCTGTAAGCCGGAATTTTCTTTGTAAATTAATTAAGCAGTCTGGTAGTTTTGAAAAGAAGGGAATTGCAGATTTGGAAAGGATGAACATCCAAATTAAGCAGATTTGATTTGTCTTTCTGTTCAGAACAGGGCACTGAAATTCAGAAATTTACCTCTCTGTTCTGAACTGCAGATTTATCTCATTGCCAACATATCTGCATAAGAAGCTACATCCAAAATATCCGAGATGTATTCGGCGTTGTCTGTTCGATGTACCACAGGTAATTGTGTCTTCTGTTGTGCACACCATCAATTTTCGTTGTTGTATATGTTCTACTTCAAATATTTGTACCTTGACCCTGTTAAAGTGGTTTTTTGATTTGCTGTCTCGTGTAATTGAATTGAAGAATATAAAAGAAGGAATTGGACATCGACTGTATAGGCACTAGGCAGAGCTGTTTTATGCAATGCTTGTTGTCTGAGTAGCATATATCCGTAGGGAGAGGGGACCAAGAGGGTACATCATAAGTCATTGCCTTGCCATGGAATATTGAAAACTTGCTGCCTGCCTGTTCATATCATGGTATCCACAATAACCTGCCTAACCTGTATCGTTTAGCATGCTCCACACTAATAGATAAATTAATTCCTCTAAGTATGCTTCACCTGCTATCAGTTCCTGAATAATTATACCACAGTGCTCCACACAAATAGATAAATTATTTTCTATGTGTATGCTTCTCCTTTTATCAGCTCCTGGAGAGTTATACTGATGCCGCGTGCTTTATTGGCAAGATTTATATGTCTTGAGCAAGAACTTATTAGTTTGAGATTATTGCATATAAGAAGATTGATCTTGCCTCTTCTGCAGTCTGGTAGATTTTGAAAGGAAGGAATTCATATTTTATTTGGACAAAGAGATGAAGCCAGAAAGGTAAATTTCTTGAGTTATACAGAATGTTCGCCTTGTGTTGGAGGCATTTGAGCCGGCAGCCGAGGAAACATAGGTGAAGAGAGTGGTGGTGGCAGCAAGGCAGGTGAAGCCATTCAAGCTCCCGGAGGACCTGGGAGTCACTGCATCGAGGGCCAACACAAATTAGAGCGCACGTGTGACGATCCTAATCTAAACAAGAGCCAAAGATGAGGATGACTACTCCTGAGTCAACAATCTTACACTTGAAATGAGCTACATGGTAAGTCAAGGAACATGACAACAAAGTGCTAATAGTGCCTAGACTATTGAATGGGAGGGAAAGTACCATCAACAGTAAGAACATGAACATGAGAGTCTAAAGGTTTGAATGGAGGACAAACCGGAGAAGCATGGGTCATATGAAAAGACTCTCCAATATCAAGGATCCATAGAAAGATGTGCTTCCAGCCTAGAAATGAGTTCAGTGCTCAACCTCATGGTAGCACACTTATATGATAATTTTTGGACATTTCTACTAACAAGAAGCCTTACTCCTATTTTGGCATTTTGGCCTGAGGTGGCTGGGCTAGTTGGTGCCAAGGTGGTCGTGCAAAGAAAATCGAGCTTGAACAGACCCGATGTGCAAGGAGAAAGATGATTTTGACCCTTCCTTGGTTATGACTTTGGTATGAAGCCACCTTGCAAGATGTTATGATTGCAGGCAACCCCGCGTCAGTCAAGGACCTGCCCTTGGCGCCAGGGGAAAGAAAGTGACAAGTCTTATAGAATACCACGAGGGAAAACTGGAATGAGCAGCTTAGCTCAGGGTTCCTATTTGCAAGTTCAAGTGAAGAAAGACAGAGGATGACGAGGGCGTGCTGCTCCTGACATCATTTTCATTGCTTCCTCATACCCTCCCTATTTGCAAGTTCATGTGAAGAAAAGATAGGATGGCAATGGCATGCCGCTCTTGACAGCGTTTTCATTGCATCCCCATAACACTCGCGCACTCTCCATTTCTTGCCGATCCGACTTGGTGTTTTCCCCCGTTTGTGAGTTGTGTGTCACGGACTTGGTTTCGCATTCCACATTCCCTTGTTGGCTGTCCCTGGCCTTGGCGACAGGTTGCGTCGTGCTCCTGGGCGCTATGCGTCCTCGGGTAAGACGGAGACGGTGCCGACTGCTCGTGCTCTTGCTCCGCCAGTGGTGGTGCCTGAGCTTGTGGCTATTTGGGCAACCTGCATGGGAGCACAGGATGTAGGAACAAGGCAGCACACAAAGCAACTTGCAGACATGTGAAGGATGCCTTGCCGGACTGGTAGGCAGTGGAGAGTACGCGAGAGGTGTGGCGGAAGGGTGAAAACGCTGCCGAGAGCGGACTGTCATTGCCGTCAGTCTTTGGACCTAGAACCGAGCAAAGAAGGGATGGCGATAAGGAAACGAGGAAGATAGGAAGAGGGCATATGCCCGTGTGTCGGCCATGACAGTGGACGATTGTGGGTAGATCCGATGTCTACACATGGATCTATTACTTGTGATGGCATGACATGGTTGTTGTGGAGTGAGGTGCCATCGTAGTCACGGCCATGGCATGGCATGGCACTCTGCCACCGTAGTCATGGCCATATTTTTGTTGAAAACCACGGGCCACACGACGAGCTTTGTAACGCTTAGGAGAACCACCAGTCTTAACATTGTAGACCCACTTACAAGTGATAGACGAGCACGAGGAGGAAGGGAAATGAGATCCCATGTGTCGATGCACTCACGAGCAGCAATCTCTTATGCCATTGCATGTTGCAGTTCGAGGTGAACAACACCGTCATGAGCATTCATCTCGAGAAGAATGGCGCCAAAATAACCATAGTATACAATAGGGGGAAGCGGGTGAGTGCAAAAGCCATAGTAGGTTGAGCTGGAGGCGGTGCGTGGCCAATAGGAGGCATGGTAGTCAAGGGAGATGGCGCATCAGAAGAATCCACAACAAGTGGACGACCAATGTGGTAAATATAAGAGGATGAGCGGGAATCACCGGAGAAGCCACAGGGGACGAGCGTGGTGAGGTTGCCTAAGGTAACAAATGAAGTGGGGAAGCCACATGTGACGATGGCATGGTGTCTACAAGAGTAGTATGTGAAGACATGATGGGATGGGTAGACGAGGGCAACACATGGGTGATAGTTGTATCGGGAGAAGTGAGGAAAGGAATATCCTTAATGGGAGGATGGGCGTGGATAGAAAAGGACGAGACTCATCAAAAGTCACATCCCGAGAAATGCGTATTCGACGACCGACATAATCCCAACATTGACGACCGACATTCAATTGACTGAGCAGTCAGTTTGGTGCGTTCGGGGGGGGGGGGGGTGGCAGAACATAGCAACGACAACCAAACAAACGAAGCACCGAGTCATGAGAACAACCAAAATGATGCTCAATAGAAATGTCACCCTGCAAACAGAGGAAGGTCGAATGTTGATGAGATAGGTGTAAGTAGGAACAACCTCAACCCAAAAGTGAGGCGGAAGAGCCGCGACGATCATTAATTCACGAGCCGCCTCAAGAAAGTGATGATGCTTGTGCTCATCAACACCATTCTCAGCATGAGCACCAGGAGAGCAAGTGTGTCCTGCTCAGCAAGGAATCCTCGCAACAAATGAGAGGTACAGTCATGCGCAAAATCTACATGGAAGACACAGATAGGAGTGGAAAACTGGGTCAAGCATGGTGGCATGGCATGGAAGACACAATCATCGGTAGTCATGCGGCAAACTTCTTACAGACGAATCATCTATAAAGATATTATAGTAAAGAATGGCCTCTTTTCGAGGCAAATGGAGTTGGATCCCAAACATCAGAGTGAACAAGATCGAAAGGGCGTTGAGAAACCGTCTCGCTATGAGGATGCAAATGCAATTATGGAACTGTTTACCAAGCAAACAACCTGGCAGTCTAAAGACCCAACGCCGGAGACATATCCACGTCGAACTAAGGACGAGGGACGAGAGGCAGAAGTGACCAAGACAATGATGTGATAGAGAGCTAGTAGTCGAGGTAACAGAGGCGAAGAGAATGGCACCAAGTAGAGCACCCGTGTGACGGTCCTAATCTACAACCAGTCAACAATCTAACCACCTAAAGTGAGCTACATGGTAAGTCAAAGAAGGTGAGCAAAAGAAGGAACATGACAAGACAAAGTGATAAGAGTGCCTCAACTATCGAACGGGAGGGAGGTACCATCAACAATAAGAACATGAACATGAGAAGCTGAGGTTTGAATGGAGGACAAACTGGAAGAATCATGAGTTATATGAAAATACCTGTAAGAGTGCCTCAACTATTGAATGGGAGGGAAGTACCATCAACAGTAAGAACATGAACATGAGAAGCTAGAGGTTTGAATGGAGGACAAACTGGAAGAATCGTGAGTTGTATGAAAATACCTGTAAGTGGGACACCAAGGATGAGGGACAAGAGACAGAAGTGACCAAGACAATGATGCGATAGAGAGCTGGTAGTCTGAGGTAACAGAGGCGAAGAGATTGGCACCAAGTAGAGCACCCGTGTGAGGGTCCTAATCTACAACCAGTCAACAATCTAACCACCTAAAATGAGTTACATGGTAAGTCAAGGCAGGTGAGCAAAAGAAGGAACATGACAAGACAAAGTGATAGAAGTGTCTCAACTATCGAATGGGAGGGAAGTACCATCAACAGTAAGAACATGAACAGGAGAAGCTAGAGGGTTGAATAGAGGACAAAGTGGAAGAATCATGAGTTATATGAAAATACGCTCCAATCAAAGGATCCATGGAAATATACCCGACTATACAAAAGCACCGGGCAATGAATGAATAACCAGAAGCAATAAGTAGGCTTCGAAGTTGTCCAAGCTCCTGCGCGGTGAAGGATACCGCTGAAGTGGTCGACGTAGAATCACCAAAAGAGGAGTGGCCGGCACCCCCAAGAGGAGGCGGTGTAGCACGACAAATACCAGTGGTAGCGCGGTGAAGGATACAGCTTAGTAGGCACACAAACACCAACCACGTGGGAGTGATGTGCACCAACACTATCGATAAAAGCCATGAGGGGAGTCTGTGTAGAGCGACCATCACCATCTATAAAGGTCGCGAGAGGTGTCATATGGAGCCACCACCACTGCCTGTAAAAACAATTGGGGGGAGCAACCTCATAGGTGGAGGAACACTGCACCAGCAAACGACACATGTATGAGGTGGGGTCAGTGTAGGTAACACCCTAAGAAATCACCGGACAACAAGGAAGATACTATGTCCAATGAAGTCATTGTACCTGTTTCTTTGTTCTACTCTTTTCTTTTACAGAACAGGCTTAGAGAGTAGCAGAACATGGAAGAGCAGTGTATAGGGCACGCACAGTGCCCTAGAGAAGCCAGTCGGTGGAACGGGTTGCCGGGGCTAAGGTTCTGCGGTGAAGTCCGGCGTTGAGGTCATGTGTGTAGCAAAAGGAGCGGAGGCCGGCGAGCGAGCAGAGATGAACGCCGCTGCTCCCGCCTCCCCTCTCAGCTTCTTACTCTTCCTCAATCCAATCTGCCGGCGGGGAATTTCGGATTCCAGCGAGAAGGGGCGCATCAGCGATCCTTTGGCGCGCGGCTGCGACAGAACTCGTCGCTCCTCTTCAAAAGGCACAAATGGCGCAGGTCCCTTTCCCCCTCAAAAGCTCGCTCAGGGTGCTCCATTCCTCAGCCGGTGAGCCCCCGTCTCTGCCACGGCAGCGGCACAGGCCGCATCTTTAGCCTCCCTTCTCTTCCACGACAAGCGGCACAAGCAACATGTTTTCTAGGGTTTTGTTTCCCCGCCTCCTTTCTTCGCAGCGGCACAAGCACATCAATGACATTGCCGACAACCTGCCAGGTGCATTCTCCCCCATAAATCTTTAAGCCGCCATTTTCTTTGTTTGTAAATTAATTAAGCAGTCTGGTAGTTTTGAAAAGAAGGGAATTGCAGATTTGGAAAGGATGAACATCCAAATTAAGCAGATTTGATTTGTCTTTCTGTTCAGAACAGGGCACTGAACTTCAGAAATTTACCTCTCTGTTCTGAACTGCAGATTTATCTCATTGCCAACATATCTGCATAAGAAGCTACATCCAAAATATCCGAGATGTATTCGGCGTTGTCTGTTCGATGTACCACAGGTAATTGTGTCTTCTGTTGTGCACACCATCAATTTTCGTTGTTGTATATGTTCTCCTTCAAATATTTGTACCTAGACCCTGTGGAAGTGATCTTTTGTTTTGCTGTCTCGTGTAATTGAAGAATATGAGAGAAGGAATTGAACCCCGACTGTGTAGGCACTAGGCAGAGCTGTTTTATCTTGTTGTCACAGTAGCATATATCCGTAGGGAGAGGAGACCAAGAGAGTACATAAGTCATTGCCTTGCCATGGAATATTAAAAATTGCAGACTGCCTGTTCATATCATGGTATCCACAAGAACCTGCTTATCCTGCTCCACACAAATAGATTAATTAATTTTCTAAGTATGCTTCACACAAATAGATTAATTAATTTTCTAAGTATGCTTCTCCTGCTATCAGTTCCTGAATAATTATACCACCATGTGTGTGGAATCTCTTGTAGTGCTCCACACAAATAGATAAATTATTTTCTATGTGTATGCTTCTCCTTTTATCAGCTCCTGGAGAATTATACTGATGCCGCGTGCTTTATTGGCAAGATTTATATGTCTTGAGCAAGAACTTATTAGATCGAGATGATTGCATATAAGAAGATCGATCTTGCCTCTTCTGCAGTCTGGTAGATTTTGAAAGAAAGGAATTGCAGATTTTATTTGGACAAAGAGATGAAGCCAGAAAGGTAAATTTCTTGATTTATACAGAATGTTCGCCTTGTGTTGGAGGCATATGACACAAGTCTTTGCTGCTGTACTCTAAGCTGGATTCTTTGACGTTCTCTGAATTTCATTTGTCCGCATAATAAATATTTTTTGCTCCTGGCTTGCTAGGCATTCTTTGTTCCTGGCTAGGAATAATTTCTGAACAGTTTTACAAATCGTGACAAAGAAATGGTTTGTTTACCTTTTTGTATGACCGTGGAATCATGATTTCATGACATATAACCTTTAATCTGGATTATAACATGATGTACCTTGTCATTACCTTTTCTTATCGAGGACTATTTTTGGTTCATATTCATGCAAACACTTCCCCGAGGATATTGAATTTTTCACCTGTACTGAACTTTTCTGGAGCTATTGAAACATCCCCTTGCACTGAAATTTATTACTACTGAAAATTTGTCATGATACTTGGACTTGTACTTGAATGTACCCTGTTAGTGTTGTACTGAAATTTATCTTGTTTGCACTAAAATTACAAAAAGGTTGGCTTTGTTTCATTAAAATAAGTCATCTGATCTGCATGTTGATCCTCCCAAAGATATATGTTCGACACAGTCAATGTTGCACCGCTAGAATATTTATGCCCCTGTTGCAACACAGGGCAATTTCTTAGTAATAATAGTAATGTGTTTGAGAGGTGAATTGGAAACTCTACGTCTTGTGGGTATCTATCTATTCGGTGGTTACTTGGGAGAGAAAAGTTAGAGACCTTTGCAGCATTGCTTGAGAATAGAGATGATTTAGAAATATTGGTGTTCGCTGCTTTGATTTTGTTGAGATTATTTCGAGAAAACATCTCGAAACTTTGCTGATCATGAAGGTGAATAATGAATATATGGAGCTATTTTCCTGTTCTCCGAAGGGTCATTAATGCTTTGCCCGTCAAGTTATGAAATGTTTAGTCTAAAGTAGTCGCAAATTCCATACCCTACAAGAAAAATGAACATATCATTAGATTCAAAAAACAATCTTTCTTCTGACTTTAGTTGTTAATAGTCTGCCCCATACTGGTTTTTTCAATATTGTCGTAACAACTCCTCGACCACTTGCACCACACCATGGCGACAACTAGTTCCACATCCACAACTCTGGCCTCCATGCCCATAGTATCTTCTCCGTGCAGGTGCGCCACTGACTACATGCTCAGTTCGAGCTTGCTTCTGTAAATGAATAATTGAATACACTGTATCTCTCAGTTTTCTGTTACTCTCGTGCCCCTGATTGGTGATGGGATGATCTGGTGCCACATGCAACTTTCAGATTTAGGAACATGTCCACACAAATGTTATCTGGTTTAGGATGTCTAACTGAGCTATTGAGCAAGCTGCCATTGCTCTAATCGTATATGTATATAACATGATTATTAGCAATTCTCTTCCGATGTAGATGGTCTCTGTTCATCTCTAGCCCTGCGTGTGTGTGTGTGTGTGTGTGTGTGTGTGTGTGTGTGTGTGTGTGTTTGTGTGCTGTGCTCATGTGAGCAGGAAATTACCAAGTGTATATGTATTGCAAATGTGTTCTGCACATTAGGGAATCATGTTGCTGTACAGGGATTTAGTTTTTATATGAACATGAGCTGATTTTCTTATCTTTGCTAAGGAATTCTTCTTGTATGAGTTGGTTATTGTCAAGGTGGTTTGCTGCCCTCCTATTTGCGTAGAATGCTTATTTATTACCTCAATTAGGTCATTGCTGTTGCTGTACCTTACCTGAACTAGGTCACCCCATGTTTTCTTCAAGCTCAAGTCCATCACTTCTTGTTTCGTTTTTCAATTTGACCTCAAGATTATTTGTTATTTCTCTTGCCCTTCTTGTGCAGCAGGATTCGATTCAGTACAACACCATCACCGATGCAGACGACAAGGGGTTCATCGTGCCAGGCACCTCGGCGTTGCTTCCGTGAGATGGCGGCAGCGGCCACAGAAACAGCTACGGTGAGCTCCTCTCCTCGCCTCCAGTGGTTGCTCTGAGCACTGCGTGGCCATCGTACCATGGCTATGTATGATTAGGCTGCTACAGTACGCCCTTGCATAACGATGGTGCTACTGTTTGTTTGTTTCTCTGCCTTGCTGCCACTAGCCTGCCTTGGTAGAAACTTGCTGAATATGTATGTCTTTGAGCAGGAACTGATAGAATATATATAGCTCATGTTCATGTTGATTCCCATCACACTCAAAGTATGAAACCCTTCTTCTTTGCACTCAACAACTAGGCAGTACACCCGAATATATATGCATATATGTGTATGTAGTTTCCCACTACACACATGGAGCAGTCTTGTTCGTTTCAGGATGTAGTATCACCACTTTATTTGTTCCCTACCTGCCTCCATGAAATTTTGACTGCATATATGTGGTCTGTGTACCATCCATGCTATGCACTTGCATCCTCAACTCATGTTGGTATTGTTTAATATCCAAGGATGCCTTCCTACTCCTGCTAGTTTAGTTGCCGTGTGGCCTTGTTTCCATGATGATGGAATTCCAAATATCTGGTTGTGGCATGCTGCTCTCTTTTGACACTCATTTTATACACTACAAATTATTCATACAACATGGAGGGCCGGTACAGACGATGTGGACACTCATTTATGTCACTTCATTCAATTAAGAAAGGCATTTTCGACAACGTCAACGTAAGAAGTCGTCTCAAGAAGAGTGGTGCCAGAATAACCATAACTTTAAATAGAGGGAAGCGGGCGAGCATGGAAGCCATAGTAGGTTGAGTTGGAGGTGGTGCGTTGCCAATAGGAGGCATGGTAGTCGAGGGAGATGGCGAATTAGAAGAATCCACAACACGTGGACGACCAATGTAGTAAGAAGAGGATGAGGGGGAATCACCGGAGAAGCCTCAGATGGACGAGCGAGGTTTGAGGTAGCCTCAGGTAATGAACGAGTTGGGGAATCACATGTGACGATGGTATAGGGTCTACAATATTAGTACGGGGAGACACGGTGGGATGGGTGGATGAGGACAACGCATGAGTGATAGGTGTATCTGCAAAAGTGAGAAAAAATATCGTCAATGGGAGGATGGACGTGGATAGAAAGGATGAGACTCATCAAAAGCCACATCCCGAGAAATAGGCATCCGACGACCAAGAGGATCCTAAGAAGTGACATTCAATAGATTGAGAAACCAGTTTGGTGTGTTCACGGGAGGTGGGGGGTGCAAAAAGAAAAGGTAGCAACCGCAACCAAACAAAAGAAGTGTGAGTAGCCATGAGAATGACCAAAGAGATGCTCCAGAGAAAGGTCGCCCTATAAAGCAGAGGAAGGTTGAATGTTGATAAGATGTGTGGAAGTACGAACAATCTCAACCCAGAAATGAGGTGGAAGAGAGGTGACTATCATCAATGCACGAGCTGCCTCGAGAAAGTGACGATGCTTGCGCTCATCAACACCATTTTGAGAATGAGCACCATGAGAAGAGAAGTGAGGAAGTGTACCCTGCTCATCCAGGAATCCACACAACAAATGAGAGATATACATATACTCACGAGAAAAATCTACATGGAAGACACTGATAGGAGTGGAAAAGCGGGTATGAACCATGGCGATTAAACTTCTTACAGATAGATAAGATCTCACTACAATAGGATATAAAATATATCCATGTGTTTTGAGAGTAATCATCTTAAAGATAACATAGTAGTGATGTGCTCCTTTCGAGGCAAAGGAAGCTGGACCCCAAAAAATCGGAATGAACAAGATCGAAAGGATGTTGAGACACCGTCTCACTATGAAGACACCGTCTCACCGAGAAACCTGATAGTTTAAAGACAACACCTAAGACAGATACAAGAAAACTACTTTGAACTAAGGTGAGGGACGAGAGCCATACAAGTGACCGACGATGGTGCCGCAGAGAGTCGGTAGCCAAGGAAACAGACGAAGAAAAGGTAGCAACCGCAACCAAAGAAATGAAGCGCTGAGTACTCACGAGAAGGACTAAAAAGTCGCTCGAGAGAAATGTCACCCTGCAGAGAAGAGGAAGGGTGAATGTTGCTGAGATGGGTGGAAGTAGGAACAATCTCAACCCAAAACGGAGGTGGAAGAGAGATGACGAGCATCGACGCACGAGTTGCCTCAAGAAAGTGACGATGCTTGCGCTATCAACACAGTTTTGAGCATGAGCACCAAGAGAAGAGAACTGAGCAAGTGCGCCCTGCTCAACGAGGAATCCACACAACAAATGAGAGATATACTCATGAGCAGAATCTGCACGAAAGACATTGATAGTAGTGGAAAACTGGGTATGAACAATGGCGATAAACTTCTTACAGATAAGATCTCACTACAAGAAGATACAAAACATATCCATGTGTGTTGAGAGTAATCATCTATAAACATAATATAGTAGCGATGGCCTCCTTCCGAGGCGAAGGAAACTAGACCCCAAACATCATAGTGAACAAGATTGAAAGGACGTTGAGATACCGCCTCGTTATGAGGATAAAGTAACCGAACCTGTTTACCATGTTGACAAACCTGATAGTTTAAAGACACAACACCTGAGATAGATTCAAGAAAACCACGTCAAACTAACGACGAGGGACGAGAGCCATTCAGGTGACCCATGATGATGCCACATAGAGCCGGCAGCCGAGGAAACATAGGTGAAGAGAGTAGCGGCGGTGGCAGCAAGGCAGGTGAAGCCATTCAAGCTCCCGGAGGACCTGGGAGTCAATGCGCCGAGGGCCAGCACAAAGTAAAGCACACGTGTGACGATCCTAATCTAAACAAGAGCCAAAGACGAGGATGACTACTCCCGAGTCAGTAATCTTACACTTGAAATGAGCTACATGGTAAGTCAAGGAACATGACAACAGTGCTAATAGTGGTTGGATCGAATGGAAGGGAAGTACCATCAGCAGTAAGAACATGAACATGAGAGTCTAGAGGTTTGAATGGAGGACAAACGGAAGAAGCATGAGTCATATGAAAAGACGCTCCAATTTCAAGGATCCATGGAAAGATGTGCTTCCCACCTAGAAATGAGTTCAGTGCTCAACCTCGTAGTAGCACACTTATATGATAATTTTTGGACATTTCTAGTAACAAGAAGTCTTACTCCTATTTTGGCATTTTGGCCTGAGGTGGCTGGGCTAGTAGGTGCCAAGGTGGTTGTGGAAAGAAAATCGAGCTTGAACAGACCCGATGTGTAAGGAGAAAGATGATTTTGACCCTTGGTTATGATTTTGGTATGAAGCCACCTTGCAAGAGGTTATGATTGTAGGCAACCCCACGTCAGTCAAGGACCGACCCTTGGCGCCAGGGGAAAGAAAGTGACAAGTCTTTTAGAATACCACGAGGGAAAACTGGGACGAGCAGCTCAGCTCAGGGTTCGTTTTTGCAAGTTCCTAGTGAAGAAAAGATAGAGGATGGCGAGGGCGTGCAGCTTCTGACATCATTTTCATTGCTTCCTCATACCCCCCTATTTGCAAGTTCATGTGAAGAAAAGATAGATGGCAAGGGCGTGCCACCCTTGACAACATTTTCATTGCATCCCCATAACTCCCATACACTCTCCAGTTCTTGCCGATCTGACTTGGCGTTTTTCCCTTGTTTGTGAGTTGTGTGTCACGGACTTGGTTTCGCATTCCACATTCCCTTATTGGCCGTCCTTGGCCTTGGCGACATGTAGCGTCGTGCTCCTGGGCGCTATGCGTCCTCGGGTAAGACGGAGACGGTGCCGACTGCTTGTGCTCTTGCTCTGCCAGTGGTGGTGCCTGAGCTTGTGGCTATTGGGGCAACTTGCATGGGAGCACAGGATGTAGGAACAAGGCAGCACACAAAGCAACTTGCAGATATGTGAAGGATGCCCTGCCGGACTGGCAGACAGTGGAGAGTACACGAGAGGTGTTGGGGAAGGGTGAAAACGCTGCCGGGAGTGGACTACCATTGTTGTCAGTCTTTGGACCCAGAGCTGAGCCAAGAGGGGATGGCGATAAGGATGCGAGGAAGACAGGACGAGGACATATGCTCGTGTGTTGGCCATGACAATGGACGTTTGCGGGTAGATCCGATGTCTACACATGGATCTACTACTTTTGATGGTATGGCATGGTTGTTGTGGAGTGGGGCATGGCATGGCACTATGCCATCGTAGTCACGGCCATATTTGTGCTGAAAACCACGGGCCACACGAGGAGCTTTGTGACGCTTATGACAACTGTCTTAACATAGTAGACACACTTACAAGTGACAAACAAGCATGAGAAGGAAGGGAAATGAGATCCCATGTGTTGAATGCACTCACGAGCAGCATTCTCCTATGCCATTGCATGTTGCAGTTCGAGGTGTGGGGAAGGGTGAAAACGCTGCCGGGAGGGGACTGCCCTTGCCTCCAGTCTTTGGACCCGGAGCCGGGCGAAGAGGGGATGGCGATAAGGAAGTGAGGAAGACAGGAAGAGGGCATATGCTCGTGTGTGGGCCGTGACTGGACAATTGTGGGTAGATTCGATATGTACACATGGATCTGCTACTTGTGATGGCATGGCATGGTTGTGGAGTGAGGTGCCATCGTAGTCATGGGCATGACATGGCATGACACTCTGCTATCATAGTCATGGCCATATTTGTGCTGAAAACTATGGGCCACACGACGAGCTTTGTAACACTTAGGACAACCATCTTAACATTTAGACACACAAGTGACAGACGAGCACGAGGAGGAAGGAAATGAGATCCCATGTGTCGGTGCACTCACGAGCAACAATCTCCTATGCCATCGCATGTTGCAGTTTGAGGTGAACAACACCGTCATGGGCATTCATCTTGAGAAGAACGGCGCCGGAATAACCATAGCAGACAATAGGCGGAAGCGGTGCGTGGCCAACAGAAGGAGGCATGGTAGTCAAGGGAGATGGCGCATCAGAAGAATCCACGACAAGCGGACGACCAATGTGGTAAATATAAGAGGACGAGGGGGAAATCACCGGAGAAGCCACAGGGAACGAGCGTGGTGAAGTTGCCTAAGGTAACAAATGAGGTGGTGAAGCCACATGTGATGATGGCATGGTGTCTACAACAGAATATGGGAAGACATGATAGGATGGGTGGACGAGGGCAACACATGAGTGATAGTTGTATCAGGAAAAGTGAGGAAAGGAATATCCTCAATGGGAGGATGGGCGTGGATAGAAAAGGACGAGACTCATCAAAAGTCACATCTCGAGAAATGTGTATTCGACGACTGACAGGATCCCAACATTGATAGCCAGTGTGCTCGTCATTGCAACGACAACCAAACAAACGAAGCACTGAGTCATGAGAATGACCAAAATGATGCTTGATAGAAATGTCACCCTGCAAAGCAGAGGTTTGAATGTTGATGAGATAGGAGTGGAAAACTGGATATGCACCATGACGACAAACTTCTTACAGAGAAATCATCTATAAAGATAATATAGTAAAGAATGGCCTCTTTTCGAGGCAAATGGAGTTGGATCTCAAACATCAGAGTGAACAAGATCGAAAGGGCGTTGAGAAACCGTCTCGCTATGAGGATGAAATAATAGAACCTGTCAGTCTAAAGACCCAAGCAGACAAACCTGTCAGTCTAAAGACCCAACGCCGGAGACATCCACGTCGAATTAAGGATGAGGGACGAGAGCCACACAAGTGACCAACACAATGATGTGAAAACCGAACCAAAAATAAACCGAACCGAACCGATTTTATGGTTTTTATGGTTTCTGGTTTCGGTATGGTATGAACTTTTCATACCGATTTGAACTTTGGTTTTTATGGTATATACCAAAAAACCAAACGGTTAACCGAATAAACCGAAATAAAAAATAAATTTATATTTCTTGAGATGGACAACCATAAAAGTTGTCATTTTTCTTGTACATGAGTTAAATTCACTACTAAGCATGTAAATTTTTCTTATAACATGGTCATTTTTCTCCTTTTAAAATGTTAAGCATGTCCATAACAATCAACAGATGAATCAAAGCATTCATATATACTTATATATGTACTCATATACTATTTGTGTAAAATAGTATGTGTTTTGAGTCATAAATTTGATAATTATTATTACGTCATTTTCAAATTCGCGTCAACTTTGGTTTTTATGGTATATACCGAAATAATTTGGTATATACCGAAACCGAACCGTATTTTATTTTCATACCGTATTACCGAAGTATTAATACCGTACAAACTAAAAAACCGTATAAACCGAATCATGTAAACCGAATAAACCGAACGCATAGGGTGAACAGAGGTGAATAGATTGGCACCAAGTAGAGCACCCGTGTGACGGTCCTAATCTACAACCAGAGTCAACAATCTAACCACCTGAAATGAGCTACATGGTAAGTCAAGGAAGATGAGCAAAAGAAGGAACGTGACAAGACAAAGTGATAAGAGTGCCTCAACTATCGAATGGGAGGGGAGTACCATCACCAGTAGACCATGAACAGGAGGACAAACTGGAAGGATCATGAGTTATATGAAAATATGCTCCAATATCCATGGAATTATACCCGACTGTACAAAAAATGTTCTCAGTACCAGAAAAATCAATAGAAAAACCTACAAAACTGTTGATGGAGAACGAAAAGAAGCATCTAACAGACATTGAAGTCTCGTAATCTTCGGCATAGTCATTGGTTTGACTGAAGAGGTCGACGAAGAAGCATCGAACGATGAAAAACTAGGAGCAATAATTAGGTGTCGATGTTGTCCAAGCTCCTGCTCGGTGAAGGATACCGCTGAAGTGGTCGACATAGAATCACCAAAAGATGAGTGGCCACCACCACCACCTATGTGAGCCGCTAGAGGAGGCGGTGTAGCACAACCAATACTGGTTGTAGAAGTCGTTGGAGGAGACGGCGTCGTAGGAACACAAACACCAAACGTGTGGGAAGGTGCGTGTGCGAGACATAGTCGGTGGAGTGATAGTGAACACTATCGATGAAAGCCATGAGGGGAGTCTGTGTAGAGCGACCATCACCATTTACAAAGGTCGCGAGAGGTGTCACTATGGAGCCACCATCACTGCCTGTAAAAATGATTGGGGGGGAGCAACCTCATAGGTGGAGGAACACTGCACTGACGGACGACACATGTGCGAGGTGGGGCCAGTGTAGTCAGTCCAATCACCGGACAACAAGGAAGAAACTATGTTCAATGAAGTCATTGTACCTATTTCTTTGTTCTTCTACTCTTTTCTTTTACAGAACAATCTTAGAGAGCAACAGAGCATGGAAGAGCAGTGTATAGGGCACGCACGGTAGGGGCATGGTGCCCTAGAGAAGCCAGTCGGTGGAACGGGTTGCTGGGTCTAAGGTTCGGCGGTAAAGTCTGGCGTTGAGGTCCTACATGTAGCAAAAGGAGCGGAGACCGTGCCCTGCAACAGCGGACGTCTCAAATATTGCGCCTCCTGGAGCTGAGGGCCGCCGGCCTCCCGGAGATGGCGGTGAGGCGCTGACCTTCTGTACATAGCGACGAGGCGCAACCTCCTGAAACTGCAGGTGACGAGGGCCTAGGATCTACAACATTAGTACGGGAAGGCACGGTGGGATAGGTGGTGGAAGACAATACATGGGTATTGGTGTATTGGGAAAAGTAAGGAAAGAAATTTAACTCCTAAAGTATGAGAGCGTCACTAGGTAGCCTTGTTGCTCCCGTGAAATTGTTCATTCGAATCGACCCGCGACCACTGTAGCTAGGAAAAAAATCAGGATGAAGCGATCCCCACCTGGCCATAAGCCCTGCGGCCGACTCCACTCATCTTTGCCTCGTTGCCCTCGACCATGACCTAACCCTCCTGCTTCCTCTCTTCTCCCTTGTGCCGCCTATCTCTAGCGCCTCTCCCATGCCCTTGCCCTCACCGTTGTGAGCCTGCTTGAGGAGGTGCCCGACCAGAACGACAGCCTCCGGTGGGTCGTGCGTCAGCAATGTCGTTCGTCGTGCCGAGCTCCGCCCTCTTCTTGATGCGCGACAGTCAGTGTAGCTCCGCCTCATCCTCCGCCTCCATCGACATTGTTTCTTCCTGAGCTGGACCTTGTTCACTACCGCAGACACCACAGACTCCTGCGCTCTTCTCGACGGCCAACATGTCCATGCTTGATTAGCTCGCGTCTTGACGGCCTCCAAGTGCGCAAGTGAGTCCCCAACCATCTCTCTCTCCCCTCCCCTCTCTCCTTGCAGTTTCTAGAATTGGGAGCGGAAGAAGCGGCGAGCGGTTCCGGAGGTGGCGGGCAGCAATAGAAGTTCATCTGACCTTCGTTCGTGTAGCATGGTTCGAATCAATTAAAGGTAAAACTCACCTTCTTAACTTTTGTTTTGTACTACTACTTTTGGAAGCAATGCAGCCTTCTTGCTCCCCCTATCTATGATTCTTCATGTTATAACATAGATTGTTATAATGGGTCCTAATTTACTTCCCTATATTTTTCACATTGATCTATGAGATCTAGTCAGCGGGATCTATAAATGAATTATTTGTTTTCTTCTATGAGATTTGGTCTAATAAATTACCCCGCTGCAGACATGTGATTCAGTGGTAGAAGCTGTAGACAACCATCACCGGCGAGGCACAGAAGAGGTTTCCACGGTCAGAGCTACATTGAGGCGAGGCCATGTCAAAGAAAACACCACTAGTTATGTGTTTGCGCCATCCTCAGCTACATTTTGTTGTATCATATTTGAGTTTCAGTTTCATGCTGGTTGCAATTTCTTACGGATTGGTGTATTTTTTTGTAGGTAGTAAGATCATAAGATACTAATGGGCTCCCTGTAATCCCAAAGTGCACTGGTCAGTGGATAGATATGTTTTACAAGATCTTCTAGAGGCGCTTAATTTTCCATATCGAAAACGACTGCTGGTAAAGTGCAAATATGATATTTTTGCTTACTGGATGCATTATTTTCTAAGTTCTTTCAGAGATCTAATGATGAGGTTCCAAGCACTAACAACCCAACAAAGGCTGCTTTAAACTTTAATATATATTCACAGAGTTTGTCTGCTTGCTTCAAAATTGGAATGAGACTTTTGCATGCTGATAAAATCCTTCAATTGGTAATAAGTTTCCTTTCATTACATGCTTAATGTTCTTTCACAAAAGAATGTTTTACATTTCCAAAGATTACTAAGTTAAGATGGTGGTAACCGTTGGTAAAATTAGTGTGTCGTTCCGTCTTTCATCTTCTCAGTATTTCTGCTACTGTTGACCTTCTTTATTCACATGTTTATACTTTTCTTTTGAGTTTGTACTTTTCTTTTTGGTCCATGATGACTTGTGTGGTTGTAATGAAACAAAGGACTGGAATTGATAATTTCCTGGCTTAGTAGTCATTATCTTATTCTTCAGTTTCCGTTTGCCTGATTTTCTGTTGCTACACTCATTTTCTGAAAGTTTTTGTTGCGAAGTGTCTGTCAAAGTGGTTGTAACTGCATACGTATAGGCTATATTTTGAGCAACCTGGCAGGCAAGAATATTATAATGTACTGCACTGTCTCTCTGTATATGTCGTCTGCCAAGATTTTGTGGCACGAGGCATACATACTATTTGAGATGTGATTCTCCTGTCCATAGAAGCATGCGGTTTGTCCTGATTTTCTGTATGCTCTTTGTTCTCCACAGATTGTACTTAAACAAACTTGATTAAATTGGGAAAATAAGTTATCCTCGGAAATCTCCTGATTAATAGAGCACTTCATGCTATGTAGGATATCTGGTATATACGTCAATTGCATGTGTGATTATATCTATCAATGTTAGAAGTATTTTTCATTCAACAAAGGGAGATTTCGGGGTGCAGACTATAAATTATTTGTCAGAGATTATACTCAGATAGATTTGATAAAATTGAGCAAAATAAGTTACCGTTGCAAATCTCCTGATCGACATGCTATTTGCCAATAGTCGTCGTGCTTCAGTAGACAGAGATGCATCAATTCTTTTTCGTTATTGATTTTCATATCTGTCATGTGCAGAATGCCCATCTATTAATTATGTAGGTCTGAGTGTGGTTGTAAATTATGCACTACTGGTGGTTAGGAGCATTCAACTCTGCAAAAAAACATGCAGTGAGGAGCCATCGTGTATACAAAAAACATGCTATGAGGTTACTTGCTTCCCGACAGGGATTGAGGTAGCTTGCTTCCCGTCAGAGATTGAGGTTCCTAGGAGGTTACCATCGGGAGAGTCAGGTTATCCATCACATGTTTGTTCAAATGTCTCGGGGGAAAAGATGTCAGATTATTTTACTTGTAAATTGTTTGTTTCGTGGAAGTTACTCATTTCTGTTACCGTTGTTGTACAAGATCAACTGTATTTCTATTACTGTCATCTTTTTTTAGTGAGCTATTTGTGTAGGAGAATGAGATGTGGGATCAAACTACTCAGAAATGTTTTTGTACCCTTTAGAGCATTTATTTGCTAACTCCTTTGGGTTGTTGCACTTCACGTGATAAAGTTGTGCTGTTTTTAGATGCATTTTCTGTGCTTTTAGAATGATCGAATTGATGAATTTTGGGCGCCATTTGGTGCAACAATATATTTTCTTCCTTGCAAATACTGTGTTTTGCCTCTTTATTCTATATTCTGAATGTTTCCGCAAGAATTCTTCCATTTTATTTCTGAATAACTAACCTCAACAGCAGCCTGCTCAGGTTAAAAAAGCCGGTCTTTCAGTTCTACATCTGTTAGTAAAACAACATTGTCAATAATATTTGTTAAAGACATAAGTGCCTTTGAGACTGAGGTTCTGTCAGGTTATAAAAGTACCGAACGCTCATTTTATTTGCCGTTCCAACTATGTGTTGCAAAAGAGAGCAAAGGGAATTTTGTTTTAGGTGCAGCATTTTCTGCTAACAGCCAGCCCGAATAACAGCCTGCCTGGTTAAATTCTTGCACTAATAAGCATCGGTCTTTCAGTTTTTCTCCATTGGTTCCTAAAAACAACATGGTTACTTTACTGTATAAACACCTTGCTGCATTATAGCTTTGCTTTAATTGATTGATAATGGCGCTATTATAATTGTTCGGCAAGTTGGATTTGGAATTTCTAATTGTCTGATGATCTCTGTTCCTTGTGAATTGGAGGATGGGCGAGGCTAAGGTACTGACGGCATTGAACTAGAACTGGCCTCTGGATTATACCGTTACTTATTTTCTGTGTGCTCATTTGCCACTTTGTTGAATTTCCCTACTGTGTATGAACTGAATGCTATCTGTTTATGTAACAAACTGAATGTCATCTGTTTGAAGTTTGCTAAGCCTTTGCTGAAAATACATTGTAATTAGCTCGATTCTGCTGTAAATTTGTTGTGAGAAACAATTCACCCAGACCAGCTTGGAATGCTGCTTACTAGTACTTGTCTAGCTATGTATTTCTTGGCCAGCTGACTCAAACAAGACCAACTCCATACCTTTTTCGCCACCAAAACCAAAATGCCTGGCGTGACCAGTCAACCAAAAACAATGTGCTTTGTCCTATCACCAAAGATTTGATTCGCCGACAAGTATGTGGATCTGGGATCCCAAATTTTCCCACAACGGTATCGATGTCCTTGAATGCTCAACCCCGAGTTCTGGTTGGCATTTGTTGCTGCTGAGCAATCTAACCGTGGATGACGAGGTGAAGCCGCATTACTGTTCTGGTGTAAGATGGCAGAGGACATGAAGTTGGCAATTCATCCTGCAGTTTTGCCAGGACAAGTTGCTTGTGAAGCCCTCTTTTGCCATATAATATCAGGACATAGATAAATTTGCCAGTAGCCCGTGATCGTAGATAGTTTTTGATGTCCTAACGTCTATAGCAATTTCATCATTTGGCTTCTGGAAAAAAAACCACCCATACGTCTCCATCAGTTGACTGTTATGGAAAGCAACAGAGTGCAATCCTGAAGTAGTCGTAGCAGCAGCGCTGTCCCTCAGCAACGCCACCAAAAGGCGACAGCAAAGCCACCATAGGCTTTAAAATGCTGCATTGGAGGCATGGCAAGAGAGACAGGATAAAAAACACCGTTGAAAGCCACCGCCTGACTGATCAGTCGGAGAAGACAGCCAAGCACCAAGCACGACATCGACACTCCGAGCCGCCTCCAAGATTCAGGTTAACATACTGATCCTTTTGCTTACCTTGTTAGACAAATGGACCGATCATTGCCAAGATCAAAGGCACACAAGATAAATCCCAACTACACATAAGGAGAAAAAAAAAATCTGAAATGAAGAAAGTCTCATTTGTAATTTGCAATGCCGATTGATAAACAGCCAGATAAAAATGATTGCAGACATGAATATGTGAATCCTAAGAAAAAAATAAAATCATAATGGAATTCACGTTAGAGGCTATCATCTCATCTCCGGGCTACCCTTTTTTCCCCTTCACTGGCATATTGAAAAATCCGAAATGACTGTAAACAATAGAGTAGATCACCACGGCAAGTCTTGACTTTTAATAGATCATTTTGTTCTTAATTCTGAGTACCTGGCAAGCTCCATTTCAGAAACTTGAATTTAGAAATGGCAGGTACCGTCGTACTTTCACTTCTTACAGGGCCTTAGTTAATCTAATGATCCCAGAGAAACTAAACTTTAGTTGCTGCTCTCGCTACCTTATCCGACAAACAAACGCATCAATCACTGCCAGACCAAGGAATGCAAGATAAAATACTCCAGGTTCTATTTTATCCTTCCGGATGGCCATATTACAGACCAAAGGGTAAAAGCAGAGCAAACTTAGTGGTCAATTATCGAGTTGCATAACAACCTCGTCACCATATTATCATCAACAAATCAGCCTGACCTCTTGCATTCGTCTCAGCATATTCTAACCCTGGAGAGAGTGGAGACTATGCACTTGAGCTTGCAGTGTAGCCTTGTTCCAGCGTCTCCTCGGCCTCGTTCTCAAAACCTGCCCAGTATCTCAAAATTAGGAGTATTCAAGTTGCAGACATTTAAAAGCTTGTGAGCAAAGAGGAACAAAACGACAGGCAACACTTGGTAAATTGCTTGCAGAAAAAACATGGGAAGAAGCACGGCACATAAAATAACCTTTGGAACTCTTGTTACCCATGTTCAAATTGGTTTATTGACCAGAGTCTTAAACACTGTCTTCTATGCATTGACCAGTGTAATTAGCAGTCCAGGTTGAAATGCATAGCAAGAAAAAGGAATACTCCCTCCGTCCCAAAATAAGTGACGGAGGGAGTATAAGCCTTTTTAGAGATTTCAATATGGACTACATACGGAACAAAATGAGTTAATCTATACTCTAAAATATGTCTATACATATACATATATGTTCCGTATTGAAATCTTTAAAAAGGCTTATATTTAGAAAAGGAGGGAGTAGAAGTGAATCCTAAAAGAACTTAATAATAGTTGTAAAGAAATGGTGGCTTCCTGTTACAGAACTTCACAAGTTTAAGTTAGTAGTTACCAAATTTCTCACTCAAGAAAAAAAAATACTCGGGGGCCTCACAAAGAGACACTCAAAAAACTGTGTGTGATCTGTCATCCTAGAAAAACTGATTGCTTGCATTTGGCATGTGCCCGAGACAGAGAAACAAGCTGTCAAACCAAACATAGGTGCCCAATTGATTTCAAATCAAATCAAACAGTTGCCGAGCACAAGCTGACAAACTGTTCTTGCTATTTGAATGCCAAGTCCATGGAACAAAATAATATTCAAGCTCGCCACCTCCAATTTTGCTCACAACATATATAGGAGGTGCATTAGCTGTAGCAACAACTCCGCCTCTTATTTGCTACCATATTCGTCATGCATATCTATGTCAAACTAACATCATGAGATAAATTTGTAGGTGCAAAGATGACCGGAAAAAGGACCTCTTCGCCTCCTTATATCCATGAAATGAAAAACAAGATAATGTATACTTGACTTGAACAATCCAACGTTGAACTTGATTTAAACTTGTATTCGTCATCTACTCCCTCCGTTCCGAAATAATTGTCTTTCTAGCCATCTCAAATGGACTACAACATACGGATGTATGTAGACATGTTTTAGAGTGTAGATTCACTCATTTTGCTCCGTATGTAGTCACTTGTTGAAATCTCTAGAAAGACAATTATTTCGGAACGGAGGGAGTATGAGTTTGACCACAAAAAACATTTCTCCAAAATAAATTGTTGCCATCTAGTGCTTTTTACAAGCCCATAAGGCTCCAGCCTACTTATATACTCCCTCCGTTCCAAATTACTCATCGTGGTTTTACTTACTCGTCATGGTTTTAGTTAACTAAAACCACGACGAATAATTTGGAACGGAGGGAGTAGTACTCAAGATACTTCTTTGTACTTGTCCTTAAAATGGCAATTAGAACAGGAAAACAAATATATCACAATTATGCTCCTAAGCTTGATTATCGTTGCCATAGGCACAAAAAAGTTAACAACTACCCCGTCCCATAATATAAGAGCGTTTTTGACACTAGGGTAGTGCAAAAAACGCTCTTATATTATGAGACGGAGGGAGGACCAAATAGTGTAAACAAGAATAACCAATCACATTAATGAACTATGAAGCATCCGACAAGCTGTGTGATACCTATGAAGGCAAGGACATAAATTGGGCACAACAGAAAGCTTACCACTTGATATTGTTGGTGACAACAACAACGATGGTGGGAAGTTTCTATATACATACCGCGAAACGGCATCAATGAGCACCTTCTCAAGTTGGAATGTTTTGCTATCCAACGTGAAAGCTTCTACTCTTCTCCTTCGTAGTAGAAGCAAGTACCTCCCTGTTAAATCATGAAAATGTAGCTAGAAGAATCCAGTGGGATTGTCTTCTTCAACTGCCACTGGTTGGAACTCCCACCATTGTTTCTCAGGGTGGACGCGGTCCGGTCCGGTCCGGTCCCTGACCGAGCCATGCGTCCGGACCGGACCGAAGTGGCTGGCGGTCCATATTTTCAGGACCGGACCGGCTGCAGCAAAGCTCGGTCAAGACCGAGAGGACCGACTGGACCGACTGTATATGTATCCAGGGAGTGCGCTGGGAGGTTTTTGGCTCTGTTTAGCCACTGTTTAGTCGTCCTTTTATATTCTGTAAAGCAAATGGACCAAGACAGCATATATGAGACAAATTTTGAACATTTAGAATCTTTGTTTCGAAAGAGGATGGAATCGACAGTAAGTAAGCAAGTTTTGCAATAGGTTTACAATGACAAGCTGAAGAATGGATGAAAGATGATAAAAGAAAATTTTGGAATTCAGTACCAACTGCTAACAATGGTGTATTCAACACTCAATAGATCAGTGCGAACTGCTAACAATTCAGTACTAATTGTTGAAAATTTTGGCACTGAATACCTCGGTCAGAGATAGGATAAAACAGAGGAGAGGACAGAGGAGATCGAACAGGTGCAGGGGAGACGGCGTGCAGGTGCAGGCACATCCTCCCCCTCCTCCAGCTTCGTGGTCATCTCTGATCGACAGCAGCAAGACGGCGAGGAGGTGGTCGACGACGGACAGGTGGAGACGGCGGCGGCCGACCCTCAACTCGACGGCGGGCAGCTGCTCGCGCTGCGCTCCCTCCTCTTCTCCTCCTTCCCTCCAGTACTACGGCTTCGTGGTCTACGTCGAGGTGGTTGACGACGGCAGCACCAGGAGGTGGTCGACGACGGCAGCCGGCGGAGGCGGCGCTTGACCGCTCGGAGTCAGGGGAGGGGAACGGATGGGGTTGCGCACTTGAACTCTCTGCTTTGCCTTTATTCCTGTCCGTGTTGGGCTCTATATGGGTTGTTGTGGGCTCTGGCCAGTGAGCTGGGCTAAATGTCGCGGTCCAAACGAGCGGACCGAGCTTTGACCGGACCGGACCGAGAAAATTTCGGTCTAGTTTTTAGGGACCGGACCGATGACTTTTTTTAGCGGGCCTGGACCGAGCCGGCCTGCACCGAGCGGGCCGCGAGCCAGACCGAAGGACCGGACCGTTTGGTCCACCCCTAATTGTTTCGCCTAATTAGATAACTGATGTTAGATGCGCCATTTAGAAGCACAAACATTCCAGTGATGCCTTCCCCTTCCTCCACAATGGCTATATTCACGCACTCTTTGAAAGGACCTACGTCTAGTTGCGAAAAATCTCCGGCTTGGGGTGGGAGGTCAGAAAGTGAGAACTCCATCCTCAGGGTGTCAAGTGCTAGCAACTTTTTCCTGCATTCAGTCACCCCATAGAAGCAACCATTGGCGTACCAAAGCCCGAAGAAGAAACCAAGCCCAGCGTCCCATATACTAGCTCGCCATTGTCCGGTGCTGGAAGAGAAGACAAAAGCGGCATGCTTATCTCCGCGCCATACAGTCGAGATCACCGTGAACGATGTCTCTTCCTTGGCCTCCTGGTCGTCACCAAGGAAGGCTTGCCGTCCTGTGTCCACTGAACTAGGAAGCCACCCCTCGACTTGAGGGATTGGGGGAAGCAGGAGGTACCGCCGGTGCAAGGGGTCGCACACCACCAGGGAGAGATTGTGGAAGGGAGATCCGTCCATGAGGACGCGGCTGTCGCGGACGTCTCGGACCGTCCATTCGCGGGCGGGGCCGGGTAGGAACGAGAAGGAGAAATCGGCGGCGAGGGCAACGGCGCTGGCGCTGGCTGCGGCCACGGAAGGAGAAGGCGGGTTTACTGGGAAGAAGTTTCCGTAGAGATCAAGGAATCCGAGGAGGGACGGGGTGTGGAGCTTGCGGAAGCGCCGGAGGAAGGAGCGGCGGGAGACGAGGAGGCGGAAGGAGTGGCAGGAGGCGGAGGCGCGGACCAGGTCGGCTGGCGTGGGCAGCCGGAGGAGGATCTCCTGCACGAGCTCGTCGGGGATCGGCAGCGAGGCCATTTCCTGGAAGCCATGCCGCGACGGCAGCGGACGAGGAGGGGAATGGCGCCGGCGGTCGAGGAAGCCCGGATCTATGCAAGGGTTCTCGCTGGTCTGGCCCTGGCCCGCCGCGCCGCCGCCCATCCCGCCGCCGGCGGACGGTGGTGAGAAGGTGACCTAGCTCTGTTCAGTGGGCTGGAATGTTTAGCACACGGGAGACAGAGTGACGAGTGAGGGGTTGGATTTAGGGGAGCGAGGGGCACCTCTGAGTACGATTTGGACATTCCAGAGGGGTTTCCTGCAAATATGCCAGTTGTGGTGTCCGAGCATTCTGTCCCTTGATTGCCCATCCGGCGGCCACGAATTACTAGTTCCAGAAAAATTCTGTTAATAGGAAACCTCAAACACAGATATTCCATCAAGATTTAACTCGGAAATATCTGAAAAAGTATTCTTTTGACAAAAAGATAACTACTGGAAAAATAGTTTAACTGTTTGTTTGATCGCTCAAAACAACAATCCAGGCGGCCTCAAGGAAAAACCCCAAAATAATAAGCATACTTATAGTCTGAGGTCACAAAACTATAGTGATATCCTCCCTGGTTATTTCGTTTTGAGTTAGAGTCTTTACAGAAGAACAGTTAAACTGACAAAATTTGCGAACATGGAGAGCTGAAAATGAAGTCCCGTCAGTCGTCACAGTAAGATTAAGAGTGCTTTCCAAAAATGATTGTTGGCTCTCTGCTCCTGCGCGACTCTGTGGACGACTGCGAGGCGACCGCGGCGCCCTTCCTCCTTGCCGGCAAGGCGGCTCCGGCTCATATCCCCGTCGCTATGGGCGGAGGCGGGCTGGTGCGGGGCTATCTGATGAGGAGTCAGAGTCACAAAATGACAGTGATACCCTCCCCGGGTTATTTCTGGTCTGTATAGTCTTTGCAGAACAACAGTTAAACTGTCAAAAGGTTGTAAACATCAAGAGCTGAAAATGAAGTCCCGTCAGGGGTCATCATCGATCTCATCCCCAGCCTAACTTTTTCCTTTTTTTCAGTGACATATGGGAAAGATCTGAATGTCTGTAAACGATAACAGTATATCAGCACTATAAATAGATTATAATGGATGGATCCTCCTGGCCATCTCCTTATTAACCCTGACTACCTGACAAACTCCATTCCACCAACTTGGAGTTGTAAACGTACATACAACATGACTAACATTTAGTCTGACTTCTCGTAGAGTCTTAGTTAACCTAATGATTACGAAGAAACTAAACATCATCGATGCTGTGGCCACCTTATAGAGACGCAACAATCATTGTCAGATCAAGCAAGGAACGCAAGATGAACACTCGCAGGTTCTATTCTTGGATGACCATATTATGGACCAAAGCGGACCAACTTAGTGGCCAACTTTTGAGTTGCGTCATAACCTCGCACCATCTTGAATCCTCCAAAACATTAGCCTGACCTCCAGGCTCCAGCATTCACACTACCACTATTCTGACCATGGCAGCTATGCGCTTGAGCTTGCAGCACAGCCTTGTTTCCAGCACCCGCTACTCGGCCCCTTTCTCAACACCTGCACAACATCTCAAAGTTTGAATATGTTCAAATTGTAGAAATTCAAGAGCTTGCGAGCAAAGCAGAACAAATAATAGGTCTTAGTATCAGGCAGCAAGCACTGGGTAAACTGTAATGTTAAGGCTTATGACAAACCACACAATAAATGGAGGATCAACCTTCTGAAGTTTTTTTTACCCATTTCCCTTCGTACAATATTGACCCACACCGGAATTTGAAATATGTAAGAGCAAACACTCGCTTTTATATTTTCAACACTGTCACTTGCAAAAAGGCATGCCAACATATATAAATGAATCCTTAGAAACAGTTGAGCCACAAAAAAATCGGTAGCTCTGTGACCCATTTCAACACTAATATTAGTTAGTATGGAATAACAAATTTCTAACTTCGGTCACTGAAGGAAAAAAAAGCTGAGGGATCCCAGTAGCCACAATCAACAAACTATGGGTGCCCTCAGCCATCCTACAAAAAAGATTGATTGCATCTGACATGCGCTTTGAAGGACTGTGAATCTGAGACAGAGGCAGGTCAAAGTTTGAACTGTTTAAAAAATGTGGGTGCACAGAATCCAATTGATCTAGACCACAAGTTGGTTCACTCTCTAAGCACAAGATGACCAGCTCTTCTTGACATATTAATGACATGTGTATTGAGCAAACAAATTTGGAATGATTCCTTCAGAAACTAATCAGCATCATTCCAGTTTTCCTCATATCATTATCATATACAGGAGATCAATGGTGTGGCTCAGCGTCTTAGCTGCAAACATACCAGTTATGCAGATTTATTCCAAACCAACATCATAATTTAAATTTGTACATGTAAAGTCCCACTGACCAGAATGAATGTTTCCAAGGTGAAAATGATTATACACCCATATCCCTTCTCCATTAAATTGACTATAAACCCCATTTCTCAAAAATAATTGCTACGATCCAGTTTTCTTTATGATTTTATGACCCCTCAGGAATGCTAATCATAGTGTGTAAGATCCTTCTTTTCTTTTACTTGTTCAATTACCTTAAAATAGCAATTAGAATGGACAAACAAACAGATCACACTTATGCTCCTGAGCTAACCTTGCCAAAAGAACAGAAAAGGTAAAGTACCAAGTCGTTTAAAAGAAGAGTTGGCAATCTTAATAATGGACTGTCAGGCATCAAACAAGAATTGTGATAAAAATGACATAACCTGGATGCGACAGAAAGTTTACCACTTGATACCATCGGTGATGACAACAACCATGGAGGGAAGTTAGTATATGCGTAGCCCAAATGTTGACCACACACTCTCTCGAGCTGGCATGTTTGGACATCCAGCGTGAAAACGCCTGGATCAGGCAATGGGCTCTGCAGCTGATACAAGAACAAGTACCTCTCCGTTGAACCAATGATGTAGTACCCATAACCCAATGATATTGTTTTCTCCTCCTGCCACTGGCTCAAACTCCCACCATCATTTTGCATAATGCTATAACTGAACTTGGATTCCCCATGAGCATGCACGAACACCCCAGGCCTGCATTCCCCGGCCTCCACCATGGCCATAGCGAAACCATCAGGTGGGGATTCAGCAATGGAGAACTCCATCCTCTTGGTGTCGAGCACCAGCATTTTAGCTTCTGCCATGTAACCCGCCATCCAGTAAAAGCAGCCATACGCATATTGGCGTGTGTTGAGAGGTGTTGCCATTTCCATACTTGGCAACCCAGCAAATAAATCACTCCAGCTCTCGGATGGACCAGCTTCCCATTGCCCGGCGCTAGAGGAGAAGGCAAAGGTGAAGAGTCTGAATTTGCACTGTGCCATCCAGATAACTCTGAATGACGTCTCTTCCGCAGTTTCTGCCTCCTCGCCGACGGCTGGGACGAGGAAGGCTTCATGCCATTTTATCTGGGATGGGCCCTCCAATGAAGCGGCTAGGTCGTCGGGGAACACGGGAAGCAGGAGGTACCGCCGGTACAAGGGGTCACACACCACCATTTCGGGGTACTGCAGGCCGGGCCCGTCAAGGAGGACGCGGCCGTCGCGGACGTCCAGGACCTCCCAGTCGCGGGCGGGGCCGGGCAGGAAGGAGAAGGAGAAGTCGGCGGCGAGGTCGACGGCGTTGGCTGCGGACGCGGAGGGATAAGGCGGGATTGCGGGGTGGAAGACTCGGTCATCGAGGAAGCCGAGGAGGGGCGGGGCGTGGAGCTTGCGGAAGCGCCGGAGGAAGGAGCGACTGGTGACGAGACGGTAGAACGAGACGCAGGCGGCGGAGGCGCGGACCAGATCGGTTGGCGTGGGCAGCAGGAGGAAGATCTCCGCCACGAGCTCGTCGGGGATCGGCAGCGTTGCCGTCTCCTGGAGGCCGTGGCGCGGCGGAAGCAGACGAGCACGGGGCTCGCGCCGGTGCTTGGGGACGGCCGGATCCATGGGAGGGGCAGCGCTGGCCTGGCCATATTCCGCCACGCCGCCGCCCATCCTGCCGCCGGGCGGCGACGAGAACCCTAGCTTACCACCGGAGTGAAGAGTGGGGTGTGGGGATTTGGGGGAACAAAGACGAGCGAGGTGTCTCATCTGAAGATTTGGTTTACCACGGGAGGAGAGATTGGATCTTTTGCCCTTTTTACTTCGTTGGATCGTTCGCCTCTCTCGAAAGGCTACTGGGGGGGGCCACCGCTATCGAAGACAATCAAAGGGCAAATCATCTAATCCCTTGTAAAGTGGGGCAAATCATCCAATCCCCCGCCACGGGAGTATATGCATTTTACTGTAGTTCGGCTATTTTTTTAACAGTTCGGGGTCCGAGAATACGTTTATTTTTTCAGAAATGATAAATCCCGAACCTTTGGATTTTGAGCATGGCAACCTGAATGTTTTCATAACGAAATCCGAACGTTCAGTTGTTATCGGGGTTCCTTTTTATAGCAAAAAAAGGAGTTCTCCAGAAAAACAGATTGGAGTTCATGGTTTTCTGTAAAAACTTTGTTCACATCAAGCTCAAGAAAAACTGTTTGACAGCAGGACAGGACCATAAAGGGTTTTGGGGCGGGCTTTGCAATGCTCGACTATGAAATGCCAAGCCTGATCCCAACCCAACAATATGAAGAGTGCCCATTTTTGTTTTTTTTAAAGAATAAGTAAATCACTTTTGGAATAATATGATAAGTTCTACTTACCCAATCCAGTAAAAGGTTTAACTCAAAAGAATTTGAGAAATGCACCTATTGCTCAAACTTGAGCAGCCAAAGCCCAGTTCCAGTAAAAGATCCCCTCAAGCGACTCATCCCTCTCGTCCATGCCCACGCCAACAATGTCGTCGTCCTTCTCTTTGGTGGCGCCCCAGAGCTCCCTGCTGTGAGGAATGGAGGCCCACGTCCCTCCCCCACTCTCTCCACCAACCTACGACACATGTCCCTGTGCCCCGCACGCCCTCACACCCCACTCTGATGACGCACGCCACCCCCACTCCCATCTCCACCACGCCACGGCGACAACTGCTCACTCGCCTCATCGGCATTGTATGCACGCGCCCTATCTGGACGATATGCCCCCCTCCCATGCGGTCATGCGCTCGCCCTCCTCCATGTCACCAGCATGTACCCGCTCGTCGCGCCACTACTCGTCAACATCTCCCTGCACCCGCCTCTCAGCGTCTACCTCATGACCATGTGTGTGGCTATCACTACTAGGGAAAACCCTAGTAGTAGCGCTTGTTTTGTAGCTAGTAGTAGCGCTTGTACAAGCGCTACCACTAAACACTACACTAATCTGTTAGCGATGGCGTTGGATTGCCGCCATCGCTATTCCTTAGAGCGATGGCGCTTGTCTTTGAAAGCGCTATTGATAATAGTAAGTAGCAGCAGTGTTCTTCTGGGAAAGCGTTGCTGCTAACTTTTCCTGTATTTTAAAAATACAGCTTATTTTCGTTGTGGTTTTATATACAATACTTTAATCATATGATTTTATGACCATGATTAGTTATTATATATCATGATTAGTTATTATATATAACAGTGGGTGGAATGAACGTGGAGTAAATTCAAGTGGGGGCGACATGTGCACTACTAGGAAAAAGCCTATACATAGAATCTTACCAGCAACGTGTTTTAAAATAAGGCGCTGCTGCTATATAGCAGCAGCGCGCTCCAGCAGAACTCGCTGCTGAAACAAAAGTAGTAGTAGTGCGGCTCCTCTAAGCCGCGCTACTGCTACAATTGGCACGACTCCGCCACAAAGCTAGTTTTAGCAGCAACACGTTAATATGAAGAGTGCTACTGCTATAGATCATAGCAGTAGCGCATTCCAGTAATACCCGCTACTGCTAAGTTTACTAAAAAATTTAGTCACACCTCGCTCCGCGAAAAGGGTTTGTACCGCCTTAAATATGTTATTTCTCAAACTATCACAATCACTTGGTCTTCATTGAACTCTATGTGTAGAATTTGTGGCCGCAATATGAGTCTTCACCAGTTGCTAAACTGGTGAGGACTCATATTGACAAATCAGATTGTACACAAAAAGATCGTTGATGATCAATGTGTTTTTGATGTTAATTTTTACGTGCTGACATATAGCAGTAGCGCGTTGTGACTGAAAGGCGCTACTGCTAGGTTGTTTAGCAGTAGCGCGCTACTGCTAAGCCATTATATCTTCCACCCCTCACTCTCCTCTCTCCGATCCAATCACACTCACTCGATCTCCCCTCAACCCCCACGGCGGTTGTTGTGGAATTGTCACGGCAGATCTCCTAGCACGAGGACTCATTCGTGGAGCCATGGCAACGAGATTAGCTTAAAGGGGTTAAACAGGACAAAGGACACAAGGAGTTTATACTGGTTCGGCCCCTTGCGGTGAAGGTAAAGGCCTAATCCAGTTTGAGGTGGTATTGCTAGGGTTTCGATGACCAGGGAGCGAATATGCTTAACTTGGCTCTCGATCTGTTGTTTCTTGTCCCTAAACCGCCGCCGAGTCGTCCCTTTATATACACAGGTTGATGCCCGGTCAGTTTACAATATCCCAGCCGGCTCATAAACGTGTCCGGCTTGGTATCTACTCTTTCCTGTCTTACAATACAAGTTAAACACCTTATGGTGGTTTACATCTATGGGCCCTAGTCCGCCTTTGGGCTTTGGGCCTTCTTATTAAATCTCCTCCATAAAGCGTCATCTTCCATATCTTCATGGGCTTCAATACGGGTAAATTACTATGAGCATAACCCGGCCCCTCCTGGGCGGTTTATACTCAATAGTTATGTCCCCAACATTAGGCCCCAGGTTGATTTGAACTTGTTCACATCAATCTTCAACACTTAGAAAAATCCCTCCTTCATTACCTTCGTGAAATTTATAACTCGCCATGACGTCATCTTCTGGAATCATGATAACCCGCTGTGACATCACTTGCCATTAACTTTACACAGAGCCCAAAGCTTTTAATGTATCTCCCTTTTCTTTAATAAATCTCCAAAAATCGAGGCGTCTGTGCATCCTCGGATCCCTTTTTTTGACCTCCTCGATTCCCGCGCTTGCCACTTATCCATTCGCCTTATAAATAGGACCGGGGGTCCCTTTCACTTCCCCCCATGCTTCTTCGTCTCATCGTCTTCCTCGTGACGCCCTAGCGCTTGAGCTCCGCCGCTGCCGTCAAGCTTCTTCCTCAACGTTCGCCGCTGCATCACACTGTTCGGACCAGACTCCACTTGCGCGCCTCTGCTATTTACCAGCCTCGGTAAGTTCTTCCTCTTCCCCTCCGTAGATCTTGTTAGGGTTCGCCCGAACTCATGGAGGTTCGGCGCTGTTCTTCATCTATTCTTCATTGTAGCATAAACAGCGGATTCAAAACTTGACATATTCTTGTGCGGTAGTAGCAATAGTCCTTCTTTTATCATCAGATCATCTCTTTGTATAAAAAACCCAATCTGGAACTTCATAAACTGTTCAAGCACAATTATTTAGGTCTGAATATATTTCCATTTTCTGACACGCGGTGGATTTGAAATCGTGATATGAATCTGTGAAACCTGTTTTTCATCACTTAGCCATTTCCAGCTTTCAGATCTATACTTTCAATATCCGTGTAGGCGGTTTAACTTCAGAAATAATAACCTGCCATGTACCATTAGTCCCCTCTTAAACCGCCAATTACTCATCTTTGCAACTTGATAACGCCAATTTCCGGTTTATCGTACTCGCCTGCTTGAACACTTTTCTGCCTTTTAACCTTTAGCGGATTGATCATGAATTCTAAATCGGCACAAACCTTCCTTCAGGTTGTCAAATAAATGGCCAAGTCTTTTTATGCCTGCAACTGGGTTCCGTCCCAGGTTACAGAAGAAAGGCTGATCGGGTTTGTTGCCACTGGCACTTTAGCAAAAAAGGAAGTCATCCACTAGAGAGTCCCTGGTCCTGAAAATCCTCCTGAACCCAATGAAGGGGAATTGATCGTTTTTGCTGACCATCTGAGTCGAGGATTTAGTCCTCCCGGATCAAAAATTTTCCATGATGTGCTTTATTTCCTACAACTCCACCCTCAAGATTTTGGACCTAACTCTGTATCCAATATTTGCAACTCTCAAGTGTTCTGCGAAGCTTATCTGCAAGAGGAACCCACAGTCAAATTGTTCAAGGACTTCTACTACTTAAACCGCCGTACATAATTTGTGGACGGGGCCAATACTGAACTTGGTGGGGTATCCATCCAAAAGAGAAAAGATGTCAGCTTCCCTCATACCAACAATCATAGTCATCCCAAAGACTGGAATCAAACTTGGTTCTATTACCGAGATACCTCTCCAGCTGATGAAAATCCTTTGTCGGGTTATCGTGCTCACCGCGTAAGCAGTACACATCCACTCCCCCAAAGACTCAGCGCAAAGGAACGAACCAAATATGTGCCACAACTCTCAAAGCTCAGAGCCTTTGTAGCAAATGGGTTAACAGGCGTTGACTTCGTCCGTTGCTGGGTGTCTTGGAGCATTTTACCCTTAAGCCGCCGCCCCGGTTTAATGTGTGAATATATAGGGGACTTGAAAGATCCTCAACGCCATATTGACATTCAGCTGACTGACGCTGAAGTCACTGAAGCTGTCAAGAAAATGCTGGATATACCAGTGGCCGACTGCAGCAAAACAGGACTTAGTCCTTTCTGTGCTACAAATAAACCGCCAGCCGTAGGAACTGCTCAACTCCTGCTTACATCATATTCCTAATACTCCCTTATAATTTTTTTCAATTTTTTAACAGGGTGATGATCCATTCTGGAAAAAAGCCGCATGATAAACCGGCCAAGACAACTCGCCCCAAGACCAAGGTTACGAAGAAGCTTGCCAAGAAGAAAACCACCAAGTCCATTGATTTAAATTTTGACTATGATGATGATAATCATGATTCAGAGGTAGAACTTGATTCACTTGGTTCTTTTTTCATACACCTCATCGACAATGATCCTTATCAGGGCAACACCGAGGCTAGCCATGCTAGTGATGTAGAGGTAATTATTCTTTCCTCTGGCTTAGATCCTCTGCCAACACAGAAAACCCGTCAAGCAAACCAGAAAGTAAGATTTTCTCACCCTCTAGCTCACTTGGATCCAAACTTTCTTTTGAAGAAACAACAACAAGAAGCTCGCTGCACAACCCGGCATAGCGACTAGGTGGTAATTTCCTCCGATTTACCGAACACACCGGTTCGTAAACACCGCCCAGAGGTCTCTTATACTTCTGACACACATTATCCCAAGGCGGGTTATTTCCGATATCCTCTTAATTCGTATGATTCAAATTATCAGGGAACTTCCCATTCTTCCTCTGGCGAGTTAATAGGAACGCAAATTCCGACCCTTAAAACAGTTTCTGGGTGAGCATTTTGGTTAACCCTTCATATCTTATACTTGATCTTTACACTGACCTGATGCACACTTGTTATTTTTAGGGCCAAAGCCAGAGCCAGTAAAAAGGCTAAAGTGAATAATCCGGCTGATGACCCCATTCCCGCTGAACCGGAAAGGACCCCTGAACCGTCTAATCCAGATACTGAAAACATTCCTGATGACCTGCCATCGCAAGATCATGACACTGAAGTTGAACATATGGAAGTTGATCCGCTGATCCAGGCTGATAAACCGCCAAGCTCAACTAAAGCTGTAGATGATAAAATTGAAGATGTTGTGGTTACTGTCTTTGGTTACACAGCACCTAGTAACCCCATTGCTATGTCAAAACACAGTGCAAAAGTAGAAATCTCTGATGTTGACAAGGGCAAGTGGAAAGCGGACTTGGAAAGCTACTTAGCGCCCAAGATATCCAGTCTGGGTTTTTAAACCGTTTGTACACAAGCCGTGACTATGAAGCCGGTTTAGTGAACATGATGAAGGAGCGATGTGTGGTAAATGTTGTTTACTCTGCATAAATACTCTTCCCTTAGCCGCCAAATTTATTGGACATGACAGAATGTTCTTTAAATTTCCAAAAAGCCGTATAGATCAACTCCCGTAGCCCCCAAGGGCCGGTTAATACTGTCAATATGAACATGGACTTGTGAAATAACAATATTTTAATTTTGCCTGTGTAGCCCCCAAGGGCCGGTTTATCTTTTCAAGATGAACCGGGACTTTAGAATAATAAAAATTTCTTCAATTTCACCTGTGTAGCCCCCAAGGGCCGGTTTATACTTTCAAGACAAACCGAGACTTTTATGCTGTAAGGCTCAAAAATTCTTGTTTGAACACCTTTGTAAACCGATTGACCACCAAGCTGATTGACGGAAGAAAAAATCCATAGTTTTAACTTGAGCAAATATGCATTAGCCCCCAAGTGCCAAGAATAATGCTTGTATTGAGCTTGGGACTTGTAAATTTTTTGATAAAAAGCAATAGGCATTAGTGAAGGAAATATGCCCTAGAGGCAATAAAAAAGTTATTATATATTTCCTCATATCATGATAAATGTTTATTATTCATGCTAGAATTGTATTAACCGGAAACATAATACATGTGTGAATATATAGACAAACAGAGTGTCACTAGTATGCCTCTACTTGACTAGCTTGTTAATCAAAGATGGTTATGTTTCCTAACCATGAACAAGGAGTTGTTATTTGATTAACAAGGTCACATCATTAGTTGAATGATCTGATTGACATGACCCATTCCGTTAGCTTAGCACACGATCGTTTAGTATGTTGCTATTGCTTCCTTCATGACTTATACATGTTCCTATGACTATGAGATTATGCAACTCCGTTTACGGAGGAACACTTTGGTACTACCAAACGTCCACAACGAATCGGGTGATTATAAAGGAGTACTACAGGTGTCTCCAAAGGCAGATGTTGGGTTGGCGTATTTGAGATTAGGATTTGTCACTCCGATTGTCGGAGAGGTATCTCTGGGCCCTCTCGGTAATGCACATCACTTAAGCCTTGCAAGCATTACAACTAATGAGTTAGCTGTGAGATGATGTATTACGGAACGAGTAAAGAGACTTGCCGGTAACGAGATTGAACTAGGTATTGGATACCGACGATCGAATCTCGGGCAAGTAACATACCGATGACAAAGGGAACAACGTATGTTGTTATGCGGTCTGACCGATAAAGATCTTCGTAGAATATGTAGGAGCCAATATGGGCATCCAGGTCCCGCTATTGGTTATTGATCGGAGACGTGTCTCGGTCATGTCTACATTGTTCTCGAACCGTAGGGTCCGCACGCTTAAGGTTTCGATGACGGTTATATTATGAGTTTGTGTATTTTGATGTACCGAAGGAGTTCGGAGTCCCGGATGAGATCGGGGACATGACGAGGAGTCTCGAAATGGTCGAGACGTAAAGATCGATATATTGGACGACTATATTCGGAGTTCGGAAAGGTTCCGAGTCATTCGGGTATTTATCTAGGTACCGGAGAGTTACGGGAATTCGCCGGGGAGAAGTATTGGGCCTTATGGGCCATACGGGAAAGAGAGAGGGGCTGCCCTAGGCAGGCAGCGCCCCTGCCCTAGTCCGGGTGGGCTGGGGAGGGGCCGCACCCCTTCCTTCCTTCCTTCTCTCTTCCCTTCCTAGTCTCCTACTCCTAATACATGGAAGGATCCCTAGTTGGACTAGGAAAGGGGAATCCTACTCCGGTGGGAGTAGGACTCCCTATGGCGCCCTCCTCCCTAGGCCGGCCTCCTCCTCCCTCCCTCCTTTATATCTGAGGGGCAAGGGCACCCCATGAACACACAAGTTGATCCTTGAGATCGTTCCTTAGCCGTGTCGGTGCCCCCTCCACCATATTCCACCTCGGTCATATCGTGGCGGTGCTTAGGCGAAGCCTGCGTCGATAGAACATCAAGATCGTCCTGCGCCGTCGTCTTGTGGAACTCTCTCTCCCGAAGATCTGCTGGATCGGGCCCGAGGAGCGTCACCGAGCTGTACGTGTGTCAAGAACTTCGGGGCGCCGAATGCTGGCGCTGGGATCGGTTGGATCGCGAGGAGAACGTCGACTACTTCCTCTACGTTGTGATCGCTTCCGCTTCGGTCTCGAGGGTGCGTAGACAACACTCTCCCCTCTCGTTGCTATGCATCACCATGATCTTGCGTGTGCGTAGGAAATTTTTGAAATTACTCGTTCCCCAACAGTGGTATCGAGCCTAGGTTTTATGGTTTGATGTTTTGCACGAGTAGAACACAAGTGAGTTGTGGATGATATTAGTCATACCGCCTACCACATGTCATACTTTGGTTCAGCGGTATTGTGAGATGAAGCGGCCGGACCGACATTACGCGTGCGCTTCGCGAGACTGGTTTCACCGTTCGAGCACTTTCGTGCTTAAAGGTGATTGGCGGTGTCTGTCTCTCTCACTTTAGTTGAACCGAGTGTGGCTACGCCCGGTCCTTGTGAAGGTTAAAACGGAGTCTATTGACAAACTATCGTTGTGGTTTTTGATGCGTAGGTAAGAACGGTTCTTGCTAAGCCCATAGCAGCCACGTAAAATTTGCAACAACAAAGTAGAGGACGTCTAACTTGTTTTTGCAGGGCATGTTGTGATGTGATATGGTCAAGGCGTGATGCTATATTTTGTTGTATGAGATGATCATGTTTTGTAACCGGTTATCGGCAACGGCGAGAACCATATGGTTGTCGCTTTATTGTATGAAATGCAAGCGCCATGTAATTGCTTTACTTTATCACTAAGCGGTAGCGATAGTCGTAGAAGCAATAGATGGCGTAACGACAACGATGCTACGATGGAGATCAAGGTGTCGCGCCGGTGGCGATGGTGATCACGATGGTGCTTGGAGATGGAGATCACAAGCACAAGATGATGATGGCCATATCATATCACTTATATTGATTGCATGTGATGTTTATCCTTTATGCATCTTATCTTGCTTTGATTGACGGTAGCATTTTAAGATGATCTCTCTCTAAAAATTATCAAGTAGTGTTCTCCACGAGTATGCACCGTTGCCAAAGTTCGTCGTGCCCGGACACCACGTGATGATCGGTGTGATAAGCTCTCGTCCATCTACAACGGGTGCAAGCCAGTTTTGCACACGCAGAATACTCAGTTATACTTGACGAGCCTAGCATATGCGAGATATGGCCTCGGAACACGGAGACCGAAAGGTCGGCGTGAATCATATAGTAGATATGATCAACATAAGATGTTCACCATTGAAAACTACTCCATCTCACGTGATGATCGGTTATGGTTTAGTTGATTTGGATCGCGTGATCACTTAGATGACTAGAGAGATGTCTGTCTAAGTGGGAGTTCTTAAGTAATATGATTAATTGAACTTAAATTTATCATGAACTTATTTCTGGTAGTATTTTGCAAATTATTTTGTAGATCAATAGCTCGCGTTGTTGCTTTCATATGTTTGTTTTTGATATGTTCCTAGAGAAAATTGTGTTGAAAAATGTTAGTAGCAATGATGCGGATTCGATCCGTGATCGGAGGTTTATCCTCATTACTACATAGAAGAATTATGTCCTTAATGCACCGCTAGGTGACAGACCTATTGCAGGAGCAGATGCAATCGTTATGAACGTTTGGCTAGCTCAATATGATGACTACTTGATAGTTTAAGTGCACCATGCTTAACAGCTTAGAATCGGGACTTCAAAGACGTTTTGAACGTCATGGACCATATGAGATGTTCCAGGAGTTGAAGTTAATATTTCAAGCAAATACCCGAGTTGAGAGATATGAAGCCTTCAACAAGTTCTATGGCTAAAAGATGGAGGAGAATCGCTCAACTAGTGAGCATGTGCTCAAATTATGCAGGTACTTCAATTGCTTGAATCAAGTGGGAGTTAATCTTCCGGATAAGATAGTGATTGATGAAATTCTCTAGTCACCATCACAAAGTTAGTAGAACTTCGTGATGAACTATAGTATGCAAGGGATGATGAAAATAATTCCGAGTTTTTCATGATGATGAAATCGATGAAGGTAGAAATCAAGAAAGAACATCAAGTGTTGATGGTTAACAAGACCACTAGTTTCAAGAAAAGGGCAAAGGAATAGAAAGGAACTTCAAGAAGAGCGGCAAGCAAGTTGTTGCTCAAGTGAAGAAGCCCAAGTCTGGACCTAAGCACGAGACTAAGTGCTTCTCTTGCAAAGGGACTGGTTCTTTGGGCGAGAACTACCCCAAGTATTTGGCGGATAAGAAGGATGGCAAAGTAAACAAAGGTATATTTGATATACATGTTATTGATGTGTACTTTACTAGTGTTTATAGCAACCCCTCGGTATTTGGTACTGGTTCAGTTGCTAAGAGTAGTAACTCGAAACGGGAGTTGCAGAATAAACAGAAACTAGTTAAGAGTGAAGTGACGATGTGTGTTGAAAGTAGTTTCAAGATTGATATGATCATCATCGCACACTCCCTATACTTTCGGGATTAGTGTTGAACCTAAATAAATGTTATTTGGTGTTTGCGTTGAGCACGAATATGATTTGATCGTGTTTATTGCAATACGGTTATTCATTTAAGTAAGAGAATAAACTGTTGTTACTGCTTACATGAATAAAACCTTATATGGTTACACACCCAATGAAAATGGTTCATTGGATCTCGATCGTAGTGATACACATATTCATAATATTGAAACCAAAAGATGCAAAGTTAATAATGATAGTGCAACTTATTTGTGGCACTGCCGTTTATGTCATATTGGTGTAAAGCGCATGAAGAAACTCCATGCTGATGGGATTTTGGAATCACTTGATTATGAATCACTTGATGCTTGTGAACCATGCCTCATGGACAAGATGACTAAGACTCCGTTCTCCGGAGCGATGGAGCGAAACAACCGACTTATTGGAAATAATACATCTTGATGTATGCGATCCAATGAGTGTTAAGGCTCGCGGCGGGTATCGTTATTTTCTGACCTTCACAGACGATTTGAGCAGGTATGGGTATATCTACTTGATAAAACAAAAGTCTGAAATAGTTGAAAGGTTCAAAGAATTTCAGAGTGAAGTGGAAAAATCATCGTGACAAGAAAATAAGGTTTCTACGATCTGATCACGGAGACAAATATTTGAGTTACGAGTTTGGTCTTCAATTAAAACAATGTGGAATAGTTTCACAAATTCATGCCACCTGGAACACCACATCATAATGGTGTGTCCGAACGTCATAACCATACTTTATTGGATATAGTACAATCTATGATGTTTCTTACCGATTTACCAATACCGTTTTGGGATCATGCCTTAGAGACAGCTGCATTCACATTAAATAGGGCACCATCTAAATCCGTTGAGACGACACTATATGAACTGTGGTTTAGCAAGAAACCAAAGTTGTCGTTTCTTAAAGTTTGGAGTTGCGATGCTTATGTGAAAAGTTTCATCCTGATAAGCTCAAACCCAAATCGGAGAAGTGCGTCTTCATAGAATACCCAAAGGAAATTGTTGGGTACACCTTCTATCACAGATCCGAAGGCAAGATATTCGTTGCTTAAGATGGATCCTTTCTAGAGAAGGAGTTTCTCTCGAAAGAAGTGAGTGGGAGGAAAGTAGAACTTGATGAGGTAATCAGTACTGTTCCTTATTGGAAAGTAGTTCATCACGAAATCTGTTCTTGTGACTACTATACCAATTAGTGAGGAAGTTAATGATGATGATCATGTAACTTCGGATCAAGTTACTACCGAACCTCGTAGGTAAAAGCAGTGAGATTCGCACGAGTGGTACGGTAATCCTGTTCGGAGGTCGTGTTACTTGACCATGACAAACCTACGAACTATGAGGAAGCGATGATGAGCCCAGATTCCGTAAAATGGTTTGAGGCCATGAAATCGAGATATGATCCATGTATGAGAACAAAGTATGGACTTTGATGGATTTGCCCGATGATCGGCAAACCATAGAAAATAAATGGATCTTCAAGAGGAAGACGGACGTTGATAGTAGTGTTACTATCTACAAAGCTCGACTTGTGCAAAGGGTTTTCGACAAGTTCAAGGGATTGAATACGATGAGACCTTCTCACCCGTAGCGATGCTTAAGTCTGTCGAATCATGTTAGCAATTGCCGCATTTTATGATTATGAAATTTGGCAAATGGATGTAAAACTGCATTCTGAATGGATTTACGGAAGAAGAGTTGTATATGATGCAACGAAAGGTTTTATCGATCCAAAGGGAGCTAACAAAGTGTGCAAGCTCCAGCGATCCATCTATGGACTGGTGCAAGCATCTCGAGTTGGAATATACGCTTTGATGAGTTGATCAAAGCATATAGTTTTATCTGGACTTATGGTGAAGCTGTATTTACTAGAAAGTGAGTGGGAGCACTATAGCATTTCTGATAAGTATATGTGAATGACATATTGTAGATCAGAAATAATGTAGAATTATTTTGCAAAGCATAAAGGAGTGTTTGAAAGAAGTTTTTCAAAGAAAGACCTCGGTGAAGCTGCTTACATATTGAGCATCAAGATCTATAGAGATAGATCAAGATGCTTGATAAGGTTTTTCAATGAGTACATACCTTGACAAGATTTTGAAGTAGTTCAAAATGGAACAGTCAAAGAAAGAGTTCTTGCCTGTGTTACAAGGTGTGAAATTGAGTAAGACTCAAAACCCGACCACGGCAGAAGATAGAAAGAGAATGAAAGTCATTCCCTATGCCTTGGCCATAGGTTCTATAAAGTATGCCATCTTGTGTACCAGATCTATTGTATACCCTGCGCTGAGTTTGGCAAGGGAGTACAATAGTGATCTAGGAGTAGATCATCTTTGGACAGCGGTCAAAATTATCCTTAGTGGAATAAGGATATGTTTCTCGATTATGGAAGTGACAAAGGTTAAATCGTAAAGGGTTACGTCGATGCAACTTTTGACACCGATCTGATGACTCTAAGTCTCGATCTAGATACATATTGAAAGTGGGAGCAATTAGCTAGAGTAGCTTCATGCGAGCATTGTAGACATAGAAAAATTGCAAAATACATAACGGATCTGAATGTGAAAGACCCGTTGACTAAGACTCTCTCACAAGCAAAACATGATCACACCTTAGTACTCTTTGGGTGTTAATCACATAGCGATGTGAACTAGATTACTGAATCTAGTAAACCCTTTGGGTGTTGGTCACATGGCGATGTGAACTATGGGTGTTAATCACATGATGATGTGAACTATCGATGTTAATCACATGGTGATGTGATCTAGATTATTGACTCTAGTGCAAGTGGGAGACTGAAGGAAATATGCCCTAGAGGCAATAAAAAGTTATTATATATTTCCTCATATCATGATAAATGTTTATTATTCATGCTAGAATTGTATTAACCGGAAACATAATACATGTGTGAATATATAGACAAGCAGTGTCACTAGTATGCCTCTACTTGACTAGCTTGTTAATCAAAGATGGTTATGTTTCCTAGCCATGAACAAGGAGTTGTTATTTGATTAACAAGGTCACATCATTAGTTGAATGATCTGATTGACATGACCCATTCCGTTAGCTTAGCACACGATCGTTTAGTATGTTGCTATTGCTTCCTTCATGACTTATACATGTTCCTATGACTATGAGATTATGCAACTCCCGTTTACCGGAGGAACACTTTGGGTACTACCAAATGTCACAACGTAACTGGGTGATTATAAAGGAGTACTACAGGTGTCTCCAAAGGCAGATGTTGGGTTGGCGTATTTCGAGATTAGGATTTGTCACTCCGATTGTCGGAGAGGTATCTCTGGGCCCTCTCGGTAATGCACATCACTTAAGCCTTGCAAGCATTATAACTAATGAGTTAGCTGTGAGATGATGTATTACGGAACGAGTAAAGAGACTTGCCGGTAACGAGATTGAACTAGGTATTGGATACCGACGATCGAATCTCGGGCAAGTAACATACCGATGACAAAGGAACAACGTATGTTGTTATGCGGTCGACCGATAAATATCTTCGTAGAATATGTAGGAGCCAATATGGGCATCCAGGTCCGCTATTGGTTATTGATCGGAGGCGTGTCTCGGTCATGTCTACATTGTTCTCGAACCGTAGGGTCCGCACGCTTAAGGTTTCGATGGCGGTTATATTATGAGTTTGTGTATTTTCATGTACCGAAGGAGTTCGGAGTCCGGATGAGATCGGGGACATGACGAGGAGTCTCGAAATGGTCGAGGCGTAAAGATCGATATATTGACGACTATATTCGGAGTTCGGAAGGTTCCGAGTCATTCGGTATTTATCTAGGTACCGGAGAGTTACGGAAATTCGCGGGGAGAAGTATTGGGCCTTATGGGCCATACGGGAAAGAGAGAGGGCTGCCCTAGGCAGGCCGCGCCCCCTGCCCTAGTCCGAATTGGGCTGGGGAGGCCGCACCCTCCTTCCTTCCTTCTCTCTTCCCTTCCTAGTCTCCTACTCCTAATACATGGAAGGATCCCTAGTTGGACTAGGAAAGGGAATCCTACTCCCGGTGGGAGTAGGACTCCCTATGGCGCCTCCTCCCTAGGCCGGCCTCCTCCTCTCTCCTCCTTTATATCTGGGGCAAGGGCACCCATGAACACACAAGTTGATCCTTGAGATCGTTCCTTAGCCGTGTGCGGTGCCCCCTCCACCATATTCCACCTCGGTCATATCGTGGCGGTGCTTAGGCGAAGCCTGCGTCGATAGAACATCAAGATCGTCCTGCCACGCCGTCGTCTTGTGGAACTCTCTCTCCCGAAGATCTGCTGGATCGGGCCGAGGAGCGTCACCGAGCTGTCGTGTGTCAAGAACTTCGGGGCGCCGAATGCTGGCGCTGGGATCGGTTGGATCGCGAGGAGAGCGTCGACTACTTCCTCTACGTTGTGATCGCTTCGCTTCGGTCTCACGAGTGCGTGAGACAACACTCTCCCCTCTCGTTGCTATGCATCACCATGATCTTGCGTGTGCGTAGGAAATTTTTTGAAATTACTACGTTCCCCAACAATTAGCCCCCAAGTGCCAAGTGTATAACTTGTTATATGCTTGGGACTTCAAATATGTACTGTCAACTCATAAATTGCATGTCCCTTGCAGGCTGAGCTGAGCAAAAAGTAATCCCAAATCGCCAACCTTCAAGAAAATATCAAATCTCAACAAGCAGAAACTTCCAAGGCCAAGGAGGAGCTAACCAGTGCTTTAGCAGCCATGGAAAAACTGAAGGAGAGCTTCAAGAGCGAACGGGCAGGCTGGGACACAGAGAAGGCAACTCTGCTGAAGAGGGCTAAGGACGCTGAAGCGGACCTTAATCCGGTAATAGAGGAGCTGACTAGCTTGAAACTCTAAATAAATGCCATGACTTCTGCTGTTTTTGATACAGAGCCTCTTCATAAGCTTTAAACATGCAATATCTATGAAACTGCCAGTTTACCGACATTTGTGATGATGCAGGATCTCGCATTGCCCATCTTGGCTCGGATATGCGGATGAAACTGAAGGCTGCCTATACACTTATAGAGCAATTATATACTGGTGCACAACGGATCATCTGCACAATGGATCATAACAAGCCACCCCAACTTTGATCAAGGAAACATTAGAGAGGCTGTCGATGATGCCTGCCCAGTTTGAAGAGCTAAAAAGATCAGCTGCAAGGGCAGGTGCTCTGACCGCACTAACTCGAGCCAAAGCATGGATACCTGATCTTGATCCGGCTGATGTGGGAAACGGCTATCCGATCATAAAGGAGGACGGGTAAGATTTTGATAATGACGACCTCAGAACCTTAACGAAAGAAATGCGCCCGTTGGCTAGCAAATTGGCTGAAGAAACCGATCTTTCACACTACCAGTCGGTTTATGATGCCGACAACAAGAGAGTTAATGCGCCAACCTATGATGCTCCAACTCTTATTCCTCCAATCCGTAAGCATACCTATGCCCCTGATGTAGACCCCTCCACACTTATAAGTGATGAAGTCGTGTTCAAAGCCTTAACTGGGATCGATTGGGCAACCATTGACTTCCAGCCACTGGGTAGAGAGGAGGAGGATGAACCGACGCAAGATGATCCGCAACCTTCAAGTCAGACCAGCGAAGATTCATAAACCGATGGCGGGTTTAGCTTCTGCATTCTGCAAGACTTGCTGAAAAGAATTATTCTTTTGGGCACCGAACGCCTTGTAATAGGCTAGCTTAAACTCTTGATCTACTATGCCATTGCGCATATTTGTTTTGCATGACACTGTTATTCCGCCATGTTTTAAAATATGCCACATATGATTATGATATGAGCAATTTGAATCTGTCTCTGCATTGAACATTATAAAAAGTGTCCTGGTGGTTTACCGCTGGACTGGTTATCATGCCCAATAACATAGTTATAACTAAAGCTGGACTTAAGAATAACCATATATAATTGAGCATATAACATACCTGTGATATGTAATCACCCTATTGGTTTACCAAACCAGTATAAGGGTGATAACCCAAAATTTGAACACTGGTAATTATAGTGCCAGTTTATGAAATAAACCAGGCCGGGTTAATAAACACCGTATATTATGTTACCTTATACTGGCGACTTATAGTCAAAAACCAGGTCGGGTTAATGAACACAGGATTTTACTTTATCATGTACTGACGACTTGTAACCGAAATCCAAGCCAAGTTAATTAATACTGGCGAATTGTGACAATAAAACCTTATAATCCGTATTCAATAAACCTCAAAAAATTGTCGAATAAAAACAAGCAAGAAACGAGGCTTTTCATGGGCTGCCATGCCGAAATCCGAGGCTTTTCACGGGCTGCCAGGCCACTGAGTTAAACTGTTTTACAAACCTTATAAGATGGACCTCACATAACCAATCGTCGTTTTAACTTTGACAAGTTCAGGGTCTGTATAAGCTTGACTTGTCAAATGTTCGGCGGGTCATTCCAGGAATACCTGGGCGGAGTGACTTACTTAAAAAGGCAGGATAACTCGGGCGTTTTAGGTGAATACACCTGGCTTCCAAGCCTGGCTTTTAAGCCTATCACAAGGGTTATAGCAACTCTGGTTCTTTAGAACAAAAGAGCCCCCAACCAATATTTCTAAGCTATGCTCAAGGGGCACCTATGTTTGAGTTGTGCTTTTGCAACAAACTCTCTTTGGTCCCTTTAATCTGGGTAGCAAGCCCCCAAGGTTTTTTTTGTGGCCAATAAGCCGGATCAAAGGGTAATCATAAATTTTCTCTATAAAGCAGAAGCCCCCAAGTGACCAAAAACTCATTAAGAAAAAACGATAGAGGCCCTGCTTTAGCAGGGATGCCGGTTTATTATATTGATTATAATATATACATTGTACAAAATATGTACATAAGAAGCGCCTGTGGCTCAAGTGTAATAAGGTCGAAGATGAGCAATATTCCACGGCCGGTGGGTCTCCTCCTCCGATTTACGTGAGTCTTTGTGCTCTCGAACATCGATAAGGTAGTATGACTCGTTGTTCAGATTCTTGCTGACCACAAAAGGTCCTTCCCAAGGTGGGGATAACTTGTGCATATCAGTCTGATCCTGGATGAGCCGGAGCACTAAATCGCCTTCTTGGAAAGTTCTTGTTCTAACCCGGTGGCTGTGGTAACGGCACAGATCTTGCTGGTAAATCTCCGAACGAGCTGCTGCGATGTCACGCTCCTCATCTAACAGGTCAAGTGCGTCCGGGCGTGCCTTTTCATTGTCAGCTTCAACATAGGCCGCCACGCGAGGTGAGTCGTGACGGATGTCACTAGGAAGAACCGCCTCCGCTCCCTAGACCATGAAAAAAGGTGTATAACCCGTAGATCTATTGGGGGTGGTGTTGATGCTCCATAACACGGAAGGCAACTCCTCTACCCAACAACCTAACATCCTCAGGGGAACCATAAAAGCCGGGGCTTGATGCCTCTCAAGATTTCTTGATTAGCTCTCTCAGCTCGACCATTAGATTGGGGGTGAGCCACTGACGATACATCAAGCCGGATGTGCTCACGTTGACAAAATTCTTTCATAGCACCCTTGGAGAGATTAGTGCCATTATCTGTTATAATGCTATGTGGAAAGCCAAAACGGAAAATCACCTTTTTCATGAATTGAACCGCCGTGGCTGCATCACACTTACTGACCAGCTCCGCCTCTACCCACTTAGTGAATTTATTAACCGCCACCAAAAGGTGGGTCTTCTTATCCTTGGACCTCTTGAAAGGCCCAACCATATCAAGCCCCCAAGTTGCAAATGGCCAAGTGATTGGGATCATCCTCAACTCCTAAGCCGGAACATGAGCTCGACGTGAAAATTTCTGACAACCGTCACATTTTTTGACCAAGTCTTCAGCATCAGCATGAGCCGTCAGCCAATAGAAACCGTGATGAAAAGCCTTAGCTACTAGAGATTTTGAACCGACATGATGACCACATTCTCCTTCGTGGATATCACGCAGAATCTCACAGCCTTCTTCAGGAGAAACGCAACGCTGAAACGCCCCTGTGACACTGCAATGATGTAATTCCCCGTTGACAATAGTCATTGACTTGGACTGCCAGGTTATCTTCCTGGCCAAAGTTTCATCCTCAGATAACTTGCCCCGAGTCATATAAGCCAAATATGGAACTGTCCAATCAGGGATAACATGAAGAGCTGCCACCAACTGTGCTTCTGCGTCAGGAATAACCAAATCCTCCTCTGTAGGTAACTTGACCGACGGGTTATACAAAACGTCAAGAAAGACATTGGGTGGCACCGGTTTGTGTTGAGAACCCAACCGGCTTTAGGCATCAGCCGCTTCATTCTTTTGCCGATCAACATGCTCAACTTGATAACCCTTAAAGTGACCAGCAATAATGTCCACCTCTTGTCGATAAGCCGCCATAAGTGGATCCTTGGAATCCCAAGTACCAGAGACTTGTTGAGCCACCAAATCTGAGTCGCCAACCCGACTTAAGTTCATCTCCTTAGCTATCCGAAGACCATGGAGCAAAGCCTTATATTCAGCTGCATTGTTAGTGCAAGGGAACATTAAACGGAGAACATAACAAAATTTATCACCTGGAGGGGAAGCTAGCACAACTCTAGCCCCCGAGCCCTCCAATTGCCAGGACCCATCAAAGTGAATAGTCCAATACGTGTTATCTGGCTTTTCCTTGGGCATCTGCAGCTCTGTCCAGTCATTGCTGAAATCCACCAGCGCTTGAGACTTGATGGCCGTGGGAGGCATATATTTCAAACCATGAGGTCCAAGTTCAATGGACCACTTGGCTATCCGACCTGTGGCTTCTCTGTTCTGAATAATATTCCCCAACGGAGCAGAACTGACCATAGTGATGGGATGACCCTGAAAATATTGCTTAAGCTTCCAGCTTGCCATGAAAACTCCATACACAATCTTCTGCCAATGCAGATATCTCTGCTTGGACTCAAAAAGCACCTCGCTGATATAATAAACCGGCCGCTGAACCGGATATTCCTTGTGTGCGTCCTTTCGCTCCACCACAATAGCACGCTAACAGCCCGGGCATTAGCATCCACGTATAACAGCAACGACTCATTATCAACAGGGGCAGCAAGAACAGGTGGCTCGGCTAACTGCTTCTTCAAGTCCTCCAACGCTGCATTAGCGGCATCACTCCAGACAAAGTTGTCTATCTTTTTCATCATCTGATACAAGGGGATGGTCTTCTCTCCTAAACGGCTTATGAACCGGCTTAGCGCCACAATACGACCCTCCAGACGTTGATATGCACGCCGGTTTAGCCAGAGATGTAATGGCTTTGATCTTCTCCGGATTAGCTTCAATGCCCCTGTTAGACACCAGAAAACCCAAGAGCTTGCCTCCCGGTACACCAAAGACACACTTGGCCGGGTTTAGCTTCCTTTTATAGACCCGGAGATTATCAAAGGTTTCCTTCAAATCATCCACCAATGTCTCCTTCTTCCTGGACTTTACCACAATATCATCCACATAAGCATGAACATTGCGCCCAATCTAATTATGAAGACAATTCTGTACACATCGTTGATAAGTCGCCTGGGCAATCTTGAGCCCAAAAGGCATAGACACATAGCAGAAGGCTCCAAAGGGGGTTATAAAAGCTGTTTTCTCCTGGTCCTTAACTGCCATCTTGATCTGATGATAACCAGAATAAGCATCCAAGAAACTCAACCGCTCACAACCCGCCGTAGCATCAATAATCTGATCAATACGAGGGAGAGCAAAAGGATCAGTCGGACAAGCCTTGTTTAAATCCGTGTAGTCCACACACATGCGCAAAGCGCCATTCTTTTGAAGTACCAGCATCGGGTTAGCCAACCACTCAGGATGGAAAACTTCAACGATAAACCCAGCCGCCAAAAGCCAGGCTACCTCCTCACCAATGGCTTTACGCCTTTCTTCATTGAAGCGACGAAGAAACTGCTTGACAGGTTTAAACTTAGGATCAATATTGAGAGTGTGCTCAGCGAGTTCCCTCGGTACACCTGGCATGTCAGAAGGTTTTCATGCAAAGATGTCCCAGTTCTCACGGATGAACTCGATGAGCGCGCTTTCCTATTTCGGATCCAAATTAGCACTAATGCTGAACTGCTTGGACGAATCACTAGGAATGAAATCAACTAGCTTAGTCTCATCAGCCGATTAAAACTTCAAGGCCGGATCATGCTCTGTAGTTGGCTTTTTCAAAGAATTTATATCCACCGGATCAACATTGTCCTTATAAAATCTGTTGCACAAACCGACTTAGCATAAGCTGCATCGCCCTCTTCACACTTCAAAGCTATCTTCTGGCTCCCATGTACTGTAATGGTCCCCTTATGACCCGGCATCTTGAGCTGCAGATAAACATAACAGGGTCTCGCCATGAACTTAGCATAAGCCGGCCATCCAAACAGAGCATGATAAGGGCTCTTGATTTTAACCACTTCAAAGGTCAAGGTCTCTGATCTAGAGTCATGATCATCTTGAAAAGCAACTTCCATAGCTATCTTACCAACTGGGTATGCCGACTTACCAAGCACCACGCCATGGAAAATAGTGTTCGATGGTTTAAGATTTTTATCTGTCAACCCCATGCGACGGAAAGTCTCATAATAGAGAATATTGATGCTACTCCCTCCGTCCATGAGTACCTTGGTGAACTTGTACCCTCCAACCTGAGGTGCCACCACCAACGCCAGGTGACCCGGATTATCAACCTGGGGCGGGTGATTTTCCCGACTCCATACGATGTGCTGCTCAGACCAGCGTAAATAACGGGGAACTGCCGATTCAACGGAGTTTACTGCCCTCTTATGAAGCTTTTGGTCACACTTGCACAAGCTAGTGGTAAAGACATGATACTGCCCACTATTCAACTGCTTCGGGTTGCTCTGATAACCCGACTGTTGCTGTTGTTGACTCCCCTGATTATTCTGCTGATTGTAACCACCTTGGTTGCCATGACTCCCCTGATTTCCTTGGAACCCGGAGTTAGAACCGCCATAACCCGGTCCATAAGAGCCGGACCCTGAACCGCCGCCTGGCCTATGACTGTCTTGAAAAAGATTTGAATTTTTGAACTCCTTCATGATGAAACAATCCTTTCATAGGTGGCCGGATGGTCTTTCTCGCGTACCATGCCTTGGGCAGGGCTGATTCAACAGATGCTCAAGATTAATGCCTGATCCTCCGGTCTGTGGGTTTACCCTTACGATGCTGGCCATTATTCTGCGTATTGGCGTTAGCTACAAAGTCCAAGCTATTACCAGCCTTGCGCTTATCGTTACCTCCCTGATTCGTCGGGTTATGCTGCTGTCCTCTGGTGCTGCTGCTCTTCTTTCCCTTTCCCGACTTTTCATCATCAGACTCGGGGACCAGAGCCGCCATGAGTGTTCCCATGTCATTGCAGTGACGTTTGAGCTGCCCCAACTTCTGCTTCAGGGGTATGAACCGGCAATTATTCTCCAGCATCAACACTACTGAGTCGGCATTGATGCGATCCGACAAGTGCAGGACTGTTGAAACCCGGCGCACCCAATGGGTTGTTGACTCACCTTCCTCCTGGACACAGGAAGCTAAATCCACAATTGACATAGGCTGCTTGCATGTATCCTTGAAATTCCGGATAAACCGGACTTTTAACTCGGCCCATGACCCAACGGAGTTGGCAGGGAGCCCCTTTAAACAAGTACGAGCTATCCCTTCCAACATCAGGGGGAGATGTTTAGCGCATGCCGCATCGCTAACATCTAGCAACTCCATGACCATCTCATAACTCTCGATCCATGCTTCAGGGGGTAAATCGGCTGTATAGTTAGGTACCTCACGGGGACCCTTGAAATCCTTGAGCAGACAATCATTATGTAGAGCCGACACTAAACATGGCATGCCCAAATTCCTGAAGGTTACACCTGGCTCCACAAAGTTGTTGGACGAACCGGAGAAGGTTGACGGGCCGCATACTGCGCATCTAATTCGGCCTCTCGGCGGGCTCTACCTTGATCTACTACATTCTGAGCATTGGCACCACCGCCCGCCGGATTATGCCCACGCGGCGGGTTACGGTTCCGCGCACTGCTTGACACAGCTGATACGTCTCCATTGTATCTATAAGTTTTGATTGTTCCATGCCAATATTATTCAACTTTCATATACTTTTGGCAACTTTTTACACTATTTTTTGGGACTAACAAATTGATCGAGCCAGTGCAGTTCACATGCATTGCATGTTTTTGTTTCGCAGAAACCCAATATCAAACGGAGTCCAAACAGGATAAAAACGGATGGAGATTTTTTTGGAATATTTATGATTTTTGGGAAGTAAAATCAACGTGAAACGGTGTCCGGAGTGGGCGCGCCCGTCCCCCTGGGCGCGCCCTGGGCTCTCGTGGGCCACCCATAAGGCGGTTGACGCTCTTCTTTTGGCGCAAGAAAGCTAATTTTATGAGAAAAATCTGGGCAAAAGATTCACCCCAATCGGAGTTACGGTTCTCCGGATATTTAAGAAACGGTGAAGGGGTAGAATCTGAGAGCGCAGAAACAGAGAGATAGATCCAATCTCGGAGGGGCTCTCGCCCCTCCCAAGCCATGGGAGCCAAGGACCAGAGGGGAAACCCTTCTCCCATCTAGGGAGGACGTCAAGGAAGAAGAAGAAGAAGAAGGGGGCTCTCTCCCCCTTGCTTCCGGTGGCGCCGGAGCGCTGCCGGGGGCCATCATCATCACCGCGATCTTCACCAACAACTTCACCGCCTTCATCACCAACTCTTCCTCCCTCTATGCAGCAGTGTAACCTCTCTCTTACCCGCTCTAATCTCTACTTAAACATGGTGCTCAATGCTATATATTATTTCCCAATGATGTATGGCTATCTTATGATGTTTGAGTAGATCCATTTTGTCCTATGTGTTAATTGATGATCATGATTGGTTTGAGTTGCATGTTTAATTATTGGTGTTGTCCCATGGTGCCCTCCGTGTCGCGCAAGCGTGAGGGATTCCCGCTGTAGGGTGTTGCAATGCGTTCATGATTCGCTTATAGTGGGTTGCGTGAGTGACTGAAACACAAACCCGAGTAAGGGGATTGTTGCTTATGGGATAAAAGGGGACTTGATACTTTAATGCTATGGTTGGGTTTTACCTTGCTAGAGTTCCAATCATAAGTGCATATGATCCAAGTAGAGAAAGTATGTTAGCTTATGCCTCTCCCTCAAATAGAATTGCAATAGTGATTACCGGTCTAGTTATCGATTGCCTTGGACAAATAACTTTCTCGTAACAAAAAGCTCTCTACTAATACTTACTTTATTGTTTCTGTATCTAAACAGCCCCTAGTTTATGTTTACGCGTTCTTTATTATCTTGCAAACCTATCTTATCACACCTACAAAGTACTTGAAGTTGTTGGGGAACGTAGTAATTTCAAAAAATTTCCTACGCACACGCAAGATCATGGTGATGCATAGCAATGAGAGGGGAGAGTGTTGTCTACGTACCCTCGTAGACCGAAGCGGAAGCGTTGACGCAACGTAGAGGAAGTAGTCGTACGTCTTCCCGGTCCAACCGATCCAAGCACCGTTACTCCGGCACCTCCGAGTTCTTGACACACGTACAGCTCGATGACGCACCCCGAACTCCGATCCAGCAAAGCTTCGGGGAGGAGTTCCGTCGGACCTGACGGCGTGGTGACGATCTTGATGTTCAATCATCACGGGGCTTCGCCTAAGCACCGCTACAATATGACCGAGGTGTAATATCGTGGAGGGGGGCACCGCACACGGCTAAGGAACGATCACGATGATCAACTTGTGTGTCTATGGGGTGCCCCTGCCCCGTATATAAAGGAGTGGAGGAGGGAGGGCGGCCCTCTCTATGGCGCGCCCTAGGGAGACCTACTCCCACCGAGTAGGATTCCCCTTTCCTAGTCAACTAGGAACCCTTCCATGTAGTAGGAGTAGGAGAGAAGGAGAAGGAAGGAAGGGCGCCCCTCCTAGTCAATTCGGACTAGCCAAAGGGAGGGTGCGGCCACCCTTTAGGCCCTTTCTCTCTTTTCCCGTATGGCCCAATGAGGCCCAATACAAATTCCCGTAACTCTCGGTACTCAAAAATACCGAATCACTCGGAACCTTTCCAAACTCGAATATAGTCGTCCAATATATCGATCTTTACGTCTCGACCATTTCGAGACTCCTCGTCATGTCCCGATCTCATCCGGGACTCGAACTCCTTCGGTACATCAAAACTCATAAACTCATAATATAAGCATCGCCGAAACCTTAAGCGTGCGGACCCTACGGTTCGAGAACAATGTAGACATGACCGAGACACGTCTCGGTCAATAACCAATAGCGGGACCTGGATGCCCATATTGGTTCCTACATATTCTACTGAAGATCTTTATCGGTCGGACCGCATAACAACATCGTTGTTCCTTTGTCATCGGTATGTTACTTGCCCAAGATTCGATCGTCGGTATCCAATACCTAGTTCAATCTCGTTACCGGCAAGTCTCTTTACTCGTTCAAGTAATACATCATCTCGCAACTAACTCATTAGTTGCAATGCTTGCAAGGCTTAAGTGATGTGCATTACCGAGAGGGCCCAGAGATACCTCTCCGACATTCGGAGTGACAAATCCTAATCTCGAAATCGCCAATCCAACAAGTACCTTTGGAGACACCTGTAGAGCACCTTTATAATCACCCGATTCGTTGTGACGTTTGGTAGCACACAAAGTGTTCCTCCGTAAACAGGAGTTGCATAATCTCATAGTCATAGGAACATGTATAAGTCATGAAGGAAGCAATAGCTACATACTAAGCGATCGGTGCTAAGCTAACGGAATGGGTCATGTCAATCAGATCATTCAACCAATGATGTGATCCCGTTAATCAAATAACAACTCTTTGTCCATGGTTAGGAAACATAACCATCTTTGATTAACAAGCTAGTCAAGTAGAGGCATACTAGTGACATTACATTTGTCTATATATTCACACATGTATTATGTTTCCGGTTAATACAATTCTAGCATGAATAATAAACATTTATCATGATTTAAGGAAATAAATAATAACTTTATTATTGCCTCTAGGGCATATTTCCTTCATCTCCCACTTGCACTAGAGTCAATAATCTAGATCACATCACCATGTGATTAACATCGATAATTCACATCATCATGTGATTTAACACCCATAGTTCACATCGCCATGTGACCAACACCCAAAGGGTTTACTAGATTCAGTAATCTAGTTCACATCGCTATGTGATTAACACCCAAAGAGTACTAAGGTGTGATCATGTTTTGCTTGTGAGAGAATCTTAGTCAGCGGGTCTTTCACATTCAGATCCATTATGTATTTTGCAATTTTCTATGTCTACAATGCTCTTGCGGAGCTACTCTAGCTAATTGCTCACACTTTCAATATGTATCTAGATCGAGACTTAGAGTCATCCAGATCGGTGTCAAAACTTTCATCGGCGTAACCCTTTACTTACGAACCTTTTGTCACTTCCATAATCGAGAAACATATCCTTATTCCATTAAGGATAATTTTGACCGCTGTCCGATGATCTACTCCTAGATCACTATTGTACTCCTTGCAAAACTTCGGTCAGGGTATACAATAGATCTGGTACACACATGGCATACTTTATAGAACCTATGGCCAAGGCATAGGGAATGACTTTCATTCTCTTTCTATCTTCTGCTGTGGTCGGGTTTTGAGTCTTACTCAATTTCACACCTTGTAACACAGGCAAGAACTCTTTCTTTGACTGTTCCATTTTGAACTACTTCAAAATCTTGTCAAGGTATGTACTCATTGAAAAAACTTATCAAGCGTCTTGATCTATCTCTATAGATCTTGATGCTCAATATGTAAGCAGCTTCACCGAGGTCTTTCTTTGAAAAACTCCTTTCAAACACTCCTTTATGCTTTGCAGAATAATTCTACATTATTTCCGATCTACAATATGTCATTCACATATACTTATCGAAATCTTGTAGTGCTCCCACTCACTTTCTAGTAAATACAGGCTTCACTTGCAAGTCTATATAAACTATATGCTTTGATCAACTTATCAAAGCGTATATCTAACTCAAGATGCTTGCACCAGTCCATAGATGGATCATTTGGAGCTTGCACATTTTGTTAGCACCTTTAGGATTGACAAAATCTTACGGTTGCATCATATACAACTCTTCTTTAATAAACCCATTAAGAAATGCAGTTTTGACATCCTTTTGCCAGATTTCAAAAAAAATGTGGCAATTGCTAACATGATTCGGACAGACTTTTAAGCATCGATACGAGTGAGAAAATCTCATTCTATTCAACATCTTGAACTTTGTCAAAAACCTTTTTCGACAAGTCTAGCTTTGTAGATAGTAACACTACTATCAGCGTCCGTCTTCCTCTTGAAGATCCATTTATACAATATGGCTTGCCGATCATCGGGCAACTCCACCAAAGTCCACACTTTGTTCTCATACATGGATCCCATCTCAGATGTCATGACCTTAAGCCATTTTGCGGAATCTGGGCTCATCATCGCTTCCTCATAGTTCGTAGTTTTATCATGGTCTAGTAACATGACTTCCAGAACAGGATTACCGTACCACTCTGGTGCGGATCTTACTCTGGTTGATCTACGAAGTTCAGTAACAACTTGATCTGAAGTTTTATGATCATCATCATTAACTTCCTCACTAATTGGTGTAGGTGTCACAGGAACCAATTTCTGTGATGAACTACTTTCCAATAAGGGAGCTAGTACTATTACCTCATCAAGTTCTACTTTCCTCCCACTCACTTCTTTCGAGAGAAACTCCTTCTCTAGAAAGGATCCATTCTTAGCAACGAATGTCTTGCCTTTGGATCTGTGATAGAAGGTGTACCCAACTGTCTCCTTTGGGTATCATATGAAGACACATTTCTCCGATTTGGGTTTGAGCTTACCAGGATGAAACTTTTTCATATAAGCATTACAACCTCAAACTTTAAGAAACGACAACTTGGGTTTCTTGCTAAACCACAGTTCATATTTTGTCGTCTCAACGGACTTTAGATGGTGCCCCTTTTTTAACGTGAATGCAGCTGTCTCTAATGCATGATCCCAAAATGATATTGGTAAATCGGTAAGAAACATCATAGATTGTACTATATCCAATAAAGTACGGTTATGACGTTCGGACACACCATTATGATGTGGTGTTCCAGGTGGCATGAATTTGTGAAACTATTCCACATTGTTTTAATTGAAGACCAAACTCGTATTTGTTTCCGCGATCAGATCGTAGAAACTTTATTTTTCTTGTTACGATGATTTTTCCGCTTCACTCTGAAATTCTTTGAACCTTTCAACTATTTCAGACTTATGTTTCATCAAGTAGATATACCCATATCTGCTCAAATCGTCTGTGAAGGTCAGAAAATAACGATACCTGCCGCGAGCCTTAACACTCATCGGATCGCATACATCAGTATGTATTATTTCCAATAAGTCAGTTGCTCGCTCCACTTGTTTCGGAGAACGGAGTTTTAGTCAGCTTGCCCATGAGGCATGGTTCGCAAGCATCAAGTGATTCATAATCAAGTGATTCCAAAATCCCATCAGCATGGAGTTTCTTCATGCGCTTTACACCAATATGACCTAAGCGGCGATTGCCACAAATAAGTTGCACTATCATTATTAACTTTGCATCTTTTGGTTTCAATATTATGAATATGTGTATCACTACGATCGAGATCCAATGAACCATTTTCATTGGGTGTGTAACCATATAAGGTTTTATTCATGTAAACAGAACAACAGTTTATTCTCTTACTTAAATGAATAACCGTATTGCAATAAACACGATCAAATCATATTCATGCTCAACGCAAACACCAAATAACATTTATTTAGGTTCAACACTAATCCCGGAAGTATAGGGAGTGTGCGATGATGATCATATCAATCTTGAAACTATTTTCAACACACATCGTTACTTCACCCTTAACTAGTTTCTGTTTATTCTGCAACCCCCATTTCGAGTTACTACTCTTAGCAACTGAACCAGTACCAAATACCGAGGGGTTGCTATAAACACTAGTAAAGTACACATCAATAACATGTATATCAAATATATCTTTGTTCACTTTGCCATCCTTCTTATCCACCAAATATTCAGGGCATTTCCGCTTCCAGTGACCATTTCCTTTGAAGTGTAAGCACTCAGTTTCAGGCTTTGGTCCAGCTTGGAGCTTCTTCGCGGGAGTGACAACTTGCTTGTCTTTCCACTTGAAGTTCCCTTTCTTTCCCTTTGCCCTTTTCTTGAAACTAGTGGTCTTGTCAATCATCAACACTTGATGCTCTTTCTTGATTTCTACATTCGTCGATTTCAACATCACGAAGAACTCGGGAATCATTTTCATCATCCCTTGCATACTATTGTTCATCACGAAGTTCTACTAACTTGGTGATGGTGACTAGAGAATTCATCAATCACTATCTTATCTCGGAAGATTAACTCCCACTTGATTCAGCGATTGTAGTACCCGGACAATGCTGCACATGCTCACTAGTTGAGCGATTCTCCTCCATCTTTTAGCTATAGAACTTGTTGAAGACTTCATATCTCTCAACTCGGGTATTTGCTTGAAATATTAACTTCAACTCTGGAACATCTCATATGGTCCATGACGTTCAAAACGTCTTTGAAGTCCCGATTCTAAGCTGTTAAGCATGGTGCACTTAAACTATCAAGTAGTCATCATATTGAGCTAGCCAAACGTTCATAACGTTTGCATCCGCTCCTGCAATAGGTCATCACCTAGTGGTGCATTAAGGACATAATTCTTACGTGCAGCAATGAGGATAAACCTCCGATCACGGATCGAATCCGCATCATTGCTACTAACATTTTCAACACAATTTTCTCTAGGAACATATCAAAAACAAACATATGAAAGCAACAACGCGAGCTATTGATCTACAACATAATTTGCAAAATACTACCAGGACTAAGTTCATGATAAATTTAAGTTCAATTAATCATATTACTTAAGAACTCCCACTTAGACAGACATCTCTCTAGTCATCTAAGTGATCACGTGACCCAAATCAACTAAACCATAACCGATCATCACGTGAGATGGAGTAGTTTTCAATGGTGAACATCTTATGTTGATCATATCTACTATATGATTCACGCTCGACCTTCGGTCTCCGTGTTCGAGGCCATATCTGCATATGCTAGGCTCGTCAAGTTTAACTGAGTATTCTCGCATGTGCAAAACTGGCTTGCACCCGTTGTAGATGGACGTAGAGCTTATCACACCCGATCATCACGTGGTGTGCAGGCACGACGAACTTTGGCAGCGGTGCATACTCGGGAGAACACTTCTTGATAAATTTTAGTGAGAGATCATCTTAAAATGCTACCGTCAATCAAAGCAAGATAAGATGCATAAAGGATAAACATCACATGCAATCAATATAAGTGATATGATATGGCCATCATCATCTTGTGCTTGTGATCTCCATCTCGAAGCACCATCATGATCACCATCGTCACCGGTAGCGACACCTTGATCTCCATCGTAGCATCGTTGTCGTTTCGCCATCTATTGCTTCTCGACTATCGCTACCGCTTAGTGATAAAGTAAAGCAATTACAGAGCGTTGCATTTCATACAATAAGCGACAACCATATGGCTCCTGCCGATTGCCGATAACCGGTTACAAAACATGATCATCTCATACAATAAAATATAGCATCATGTCTTGGCCATATCACATCACAACATGCCCTCCAAAAACAAGTTAGACGTCCTCTACTTTGTTGTTGCAAGTGTTACGTGGCTGCTACGGGCTTAAGCAAGAACCAATCTCACCTACGGATCAAAACCACAACGATAGTTTGTCAAGTTGATGCTGTTTTAACCTTCGCAAGGACCGGGCGTAGCCACACTCGGTTCAACTAAAGTTAGAGAAACTGACACCCGCTAGTCACCTGTGTGCAAAGCACGGCGGTAAAACCAGTCTCGCGTAAGCGTCTGGCGTAATGTCGGTCCGGGCCGCTTCATCCAACAATACCGCCCGAACCAAAGTATGACATCTGGTAAGCGGTATGACTTATATCGCCCACAACTCACTTGTGTTCTACTCGTGCATATAACATCAAACCATAAAACCTAGGCTCGGATGCCCTTGTTGGGGAGCGTAGTAATTTCAAAAATTTCCTCGCACACGCAAGATCATGGTGATGCATAGCAACGAGAGGGAGAGTGTTGTCTACGTACCCTCGTAGACCGAAGCGGAAGCGTTGACGTAACGTAGAGGAAGTAGTCGTACGTCTTCCCGGTCCAACCGATCCAAGCACCTTTACTCCGGCACCTCCGAGTTCTTGACACACGTACAGCTCGACGACGCACCCCGAACTCCGATGCAGCAAAGCTTCGGGGAGGAGTTCCGTCAGCACGACGGCGTGGTGACGATCTTGATGTTCAACTGTCGCAGGGCTTCGCCTAAGCACCGCTACAATATGACCGAGGTGTAATATCGTGGAGGGGGGCACCGCACATGGCTAAGGAACGATCACGATGATCAACTTGTGTGTCTATGGGGTGCCCCTGCCCCCGTATATAAAGGAGTGGAGGAGGGGGAGGGCCGGCCCTCTCTATGGCGCGCCCTAGGGGAGTCCTACTCCCACCGGGAGTAGGATTCCCCCTTTCCTAGTCCAACTAGGAACCCTTCCATGTAGTAGGAGTAGGAGAGAAGGAAAGGAAAGAGAGAAGGAGAAGGAAGGAAGGGGGCGCCCCCCCTCCCTAGTCCAATTCGGACTAGCCAAAGCGGAGGGGTGCGGCCACCCTTTAGGCCCTTTCTCTCTTTTCCCGTATGGCCCAATGAGGTCCAATACGAATTCCCGTAACTCTCCGCTACTCCGAAAAATACCCGAATCACTCGGAACCTTTCCGAACTCCGAATATAGTTGTACAATATATCGATCTTTACGTCTCGACCATTTCGAGACTCCTCGTCATGTCCCCGATCTCATCCGGGACTCCGAACTCCTTCGGTACATCAAAACTCATAAACTCATAATATAACTGGCATCGAAACCTTAAGCGTGCGGACCCTATGGTTCGAGAACAATGTAGATATGACCGAGACACGTCTCCGGTCAATAACCAATAGCGGGACCTGGATGCCCATATTGGTTTCTACATATTCTACGAAGATCTTTATCGGTCAGACCGCATAACAACATACGTTGTTCCCTTTGTCATCGGTATGTTACTTGCCGAGATTCGATCGTCGGTATCAATACCTAGTTCAATCTCGTTACCGGCAAGTCTCTTTGCTCGTTCCGTAATACATCATCTCGCAACTAACTCATTAGTTGCAATGCTTGCAAGGCTTAAGTGATGTGCATTACCGAGAGGGCCCAGATACCTCTCCGACATTCGGAGTGACAAATCCAAATCTCAAATCGCTAACCCAACAAGTACCTTTGGAGACACCTGAGAGCACCTTTATAATCACCCGATTCGTTGTGACGTTTGGTAGCACACAAAGTGTTCCTCCGTAAACAGGAGTTGCATAATCTCATAGTCATAGGAACATGTATAAGTCATGAAGGAAGCAATAGCAACATACTAAGCGATCGGTGCTAAGCTAACGGAATGGGTCATGTCAATCAGATCATTCAACCAATGATGTGATCCCGTTAATCAAATAACAACTCTTTGTCCATGGTTAGGAAACATAACCATCTTTGATTAACAAGCTAGTCAAGTAGAGGCATACTAGTGACATTCTGTTTGTCTATATATTCACACATGTATTATGTTTCCGGTTAATACAATTCTAGCATGAATAATAAACATTTATCATGATATAAGGAAATAAATAATAACTTTATTATTGCCTCTAGGGCATATTTCCTTCAGTAGTTTCATACTTGTTCTAGGTAAAGCGAACGTCAAGCGTGCGTAGAGTTGTATCGGTGGTCGATAGAACTTGAGGGAATATTTATTCTACCTTTAGCTCCTCGTTGGGTTCGATACTCTTACTTATCGAAAACTGTTGCGATCCCCTACACTTGTGGGTTATCAAGACCTTTTTCTTGCGCCGTTGCCGGGGAGTCATAGCGTGGGGTGAATATTCTCGTGTGTGCTTGTTTGCTTTATCACTAAGTAATTTTTATTTGCTGTTCTAAGTTGTTCTCTATCTTTAGTTATGGATATGGAACACAAAAAACCAAAAAAAATTAGATGTACTTGCTACTGATGTAGATGGGGTAACTCCTAAAACCCTTGATTCTCATTATGCGAGAGATATTATATACTACTTTGATAATCCTGAGAAAACCCCATTCAACTTTATAATGGGAGACACGTTGGATCAATGTGAATACTTTAGGGATTATCGCTCGACACAAAAAGGGAAACTATTATGGGATCAATTTATTATGTTGCGTTGGTATGCCTTGGCTCTATGCTTAAGATATGATAGTACTTGTTGCTCTAGGATGGAGGCTCCACACCTTCCCTTTTCATGCAAATTCAATGATAATGAAACCTTGGCTTCTTATGCTAATGGTAGATATGATTACTATGATGTGGAACAAATAGAAGAATTTGTTGCTTTTATGGGTGCTTATGAGATTGAATCTATGTTTAAAGCGTTTGACGATTTTGATGATTCAGTTTATAGGCCTGAAAATCTTGCTATACTTAGATATTGCTATGAAAATTATGAATACAATTACTATATTAATGCTTTTATGAAGGAAGTCTCCGCTGCCCAAGAAGAGATTAATATTTTGCAGGAAGCTATGGAAGAAGAAATTGATGAAACAGTGAGCTCATTGGATGAAAAAGATGATGAGGAGAGTGAAGAACAAAAGGAGGAAGAGCGTATTAGCTACCCGTGCCCACCTTCTAATGAGAGTAACCCTCCAACTCATACATTATTTAATTCCCCTTCGTGCTTACCGAAGGATGATTGCTATGATCCCTTGAATTTGTTTGAAATATCCCTTTTTGATGATGCTTGCTATGCTTGTGGCCAAGATGCCAATATGAATTATGCTTATGGAGATGAAATTGCTATAGTTCCTTATGTTAAACATGAAATTGTTGCTATTGCACCCACGCATGATAGTCCTATTATCTTTTTGAATTCTCCAAACTACACTATATCGGAAAAGTTTGTGCTAATTAAGGATTATATTGATGGGTTGCCTTTTACCATTGCACATGATGATTTTGACGAATATAATATGCATGTGCTTGCTGCTCCTACTTGCAATTATTATGAGAGAGGAACTATATCTCCACCTCTCTATGTTTCCAACACGATAGAATTGTAAGAAATTGTTTATACTATGCATTGGCCTTTACTATGTGTGCATGAATTGTTCTTTTATGACATGCCGATGCATAGGAAGAGAGTTAGACTTCGTTGTTGCATGATATATGTTACTTTGTGCTCACTACTAAATTACAAATCATTGTTAATTAAAATTGTCTTTGATATACCTTGGGATCCAGGTGGATTCATTACTTGAGCACTAAATGCCTAGCTTAATGGCTTTAAAGAAAGCGCTGCCAGGGAGACAACCCAGAAGTTTTAGAGAGTCATTTATTTATGTTGAGTTCTTTCATATAGTTTAAAAACAAAAAAATAAAAATAAAGAGGGGAACCTAAAGACTTTTCAAAAAGGGAAGTGAAAGTGAGAAAGACAAGCATTGTTGAAGTGGGAGCTAGCCTTGAACTTTGTTCATGCTCACGGAAACTTTGTGAATCTTGATTACAGAAACTTTTCATCAAAAATAATTATCCCCTTGTACAATTCCATCTATCTATCTATCTATCTATCTATCTGTCTATCTATCTATCTTCTTCTATTATATACTTAAAACGATAGAAAACAAACGGACGAGATTAAACTACCAAAGAAGAACGGTTAAGATTTAATGAATCTATAGATCTCTACGTTGGAGTCAGAAACGAAGTAATACTATAAATGCTACGTTACATTACGAAAAATCATACTTGACAAGCTTTTTATTAAAAATTGTACATGCAAGGAAATTGGCACGTCCTCGCAAAAAAAAAAGGAAATTGGCACGTGCAATTTGAGTGGAATATGGACACTTATCAAATAAGGTCACGTACACATAAAGAAAAAAACATACGAGCATGTCTATCTGCCGAAAAGAATTAGGTAAACATATAATAAATAGAAATTGGCACGTTCAATAAGAGTCCAACATGGACACGAATGAAATCAGGTCACGTACAAAAAAAAATCAGGTCACGTACACATCAAGAAGAAAGGAAACATATATACGGGCAGGTCTTCCTGCGAGAAAGAGTAGAAGCGGCAGTCGGTAAACCTACAAGAAAATATAAAAGAAGATCTATCCACATCTTTCCCAAAAATAATGTGTCGCAAGGAGTGAAATTCTGTGAGGTCGAGCACGTTGATCAAGATAGCCGCCGCCATATATAATGGTAGAACGCTTCAAGACACGGCAAGGATGGCTTGATTGGCATGAAGTGGAATTTGGTGGGTACCTATTATGGCAGGAGGTGTCGCTGCTTCCTCCATTGCTGAGGCACCAGGCATGGGAGAGTTCTGAGATGGCCGAAGCCCTGAAGAAGCGTCGAGCTGTGCAACAGCGAAGCATGACATGGACTAACCTGGAAGCCATCGAGATCATGGTCGCAAGAAAGAAGCAGCACACGAAACCACGGACGTATAGTCGCTTGCATAGACTTTGTCGGCGCACCAGATGAACGAGATAGATCACAGAGTTATCCTCGCAGATTGCAAAAGAGACTGGGTAGACAGAGATGCTACTTGGCCGGCTATGTAGTACGGCGTGTTGATGCCATTGGTGGCTGGCTGGCTGCAGTGTCCTCGACGGATGGTACCAGCGTGGGTTCATCCTCTGCACATGAACCAGGTGTGATGGCTTATGGTGCAAGCAGAAAGTTGACGTCCTGTATGTACACATTTGTTTGAACTGGAATTGAGTGTTATGCCAGACAGAAATATGTGCTAATAAGGTCACCTTCATTACACGAAAGCATGTTGATATGTAATAATCTTAACAGTTATATTTTTAACAGGTAATGGAGATTTAAAAGGCTAGGGTAGAAGAAGAATAGACATGAATATTTATTGGAATTATGGCAGCATGGAAGCAATCAGGTAGCTAGCACTCATCTCACAAAAATTCAGGTAGCATTACGTGTGCTCAAGACATAAGTTGTGTCAACATAATACTTGGATTGTGTTTCACGTTTCCAAGGCATCAAAACTTGGGTTTGGGAAACTAGGGAAAAGCGATTTGTGGCCAGAAAATAATTGCCGAGCTTAGAGGTATAATTTAGTGCACCATGAAGGCAACATTGTATAAATAAGAAACTTATGCTGGAGGATAAATAGGGTCAGTAATCCTTGATACGTGCTCATGATAAGACGTTCAAGGAGGTCAGCCGGAGGTTGATGGTGGACATAGAGAGAGAGAGAGAGAGAGAGAGAGAGAGAGAGAGAGAGAGAGAGAGAGAGAGAGAGAAACAATGATATATGTGTTGGCACCATTAACCAATAAAAATAAATAAATATATGCTTACTATGGAGCATGGAGCTGGCCTGAAGTACAGATAATATATGAAGTAATAAGTACATCTACCAAAGTGCAACTATAGAATTACAAATAAAGATCAAAACAACTACACATTTCTTATGGAACGCCTATGTATATACTTTGCATCGTGATTGACCTCATAAAATGTCCCAAGTTTCTCAAGGGATATTAAAACAAGGTTTCGAACTTAGTAGTACAATTTCCCTATCAAAAGAACACATATATAATTAGCTAATGTGGTCAGGCAATGACATCACTTTTGCATACATATAAGTGCAAACATTCTTGGATAATATGTTTGAATTGAACATGTGTCTGTTCATAGACACAAATTTAAATTTATGGGTTCTATATGGCACAATAAATAATGTATAATCATATACGAGGACTATTTAAAACGCAATCTTTTTAATGAAAAAATGTAGCTTCTAACATATGAAATTGTTAATTGTAAAAATCTAGCCGCGCAAATGCGCGGGTAACACCGCTAGTTGTATTATAAAAATAATGTGCCAAGGTTTGCCTTTAGGATTGTTTACGATGCTTGTTGGTTTGTACGGTGCAGGACAGAAACTTTGGCTGTAGTGCGAGATTTTACATTTTTAACTGGAACGTCAATTGGTTCTGATTCCTTTTGTACTATCTTGATATACAACTTGTTTATTTTTCCTAATTTTGGTAGCATTTTTGGGGTAACAGAAGTATGGTGGTTGTTCAGATTGCTACAGACTGTTCTGTTTTTGACAGATTCTGTTTTTGATGCATAGTTTGCTTGTTTTGATGAATCTATCAATTTATATTAGTGGATTAAGCCATGAAAAAGTTATATTACAGTAGACACAATGCAAAAACAAAATATGAATGGGTTTGCAACAGTACTTAGAGTGGTGATTTACTTTATTATACTAACGAATCTTAACGAGTTTTCTGTTGAAGTTTTGTGTGGATGAAGTGTATAAACGAGGAGGTCTCGATACAAGGAAAAGGAAGAGAGGCAAGAGCTCAAGCTTGGGGATGCCCGAGGCACCCCAAGTAAAATATTCAAGGAGACTTAAGCGTCTAAGCTTGGGGATGCCCCGGAAGGCATCCCCTCTTTCTTCAGCAAGTATCGGTATGTTTTTGTATTCGTTTCGTTTATGCATTATGTGCAAGTCTTGGAGCGTCTTTTGCATTTAGTTTTCATTTTTCTTTTATGCACCATGCTGGTATGAGATAGTCCTTGGTTGATTTATAGAATGCTCTTTGCACTTCATTTAAATCTTTTGAGTATGGCTTTATAGAATGCTTCATGTGCTTCACTTATATCATTAGAAGTTGGATTGCCTGTTTCTCTTTACATAGAAAACCACCATTTGTAGAATGCTCTTTTGCTTCACTTATATTTGTTAGAGCGTGGGAATATCTTTTGTAGAAAGAATTAAACTCTCTTGCTTCACTTATATCTATTTAGAGAGATGACAGGAATTGGTCATTCACATGGTTAGTCATAAAATCCTACATAAACTTGTAGATCGCTGAATATGATATGTTTGATTCCTTGCAATAGTTTTGCAATATAAAGGTGGTGATATTAGAGTCATGCTAGTGGGTGGTTGTGGATTAGTAGAAATACTTGTGTTGAGGTTTGTGATTCCCGTAGCATGCACGTATGGTGAACCGCTTTATAATGAAGTTGGAGCACAATTTTATTTATTGATTGTCTTCCTTATGAGTGGCGGTCGGGGACGAGCGATGGTCTTTTCCTACCAATCTATCCCCCTAGGAGCATGCACGTAGTACTTTGTTTTCAATGGCTTGTAGATTTTTGCAATAAGTATATGAGTTCTTTATGACTAATGTTGAGTCCATGGATTATCGCCTCTCACCCTTCCATCATTGCTAGCCTCTTGATGCCGTGCATTGCCCTTTCTCACCTCGAGAGTCGATTGCAAACTTAGCGGTGCATCCAAACCCCGTGATATGATACGCTCTGTCACACGTAAGGCTCCTTATATCTTCCTCAAAACAGCCACCATACCTACCTATCATGGCATTTCCATAGCCATTCCGAGATATATTGCCATGCAACTTCCATCATCATCATATACATGACTTGAGCATTCATTGTCATATTGCTTTGCATGATCGTAATATAGCTAGCATGACGTTTTCATGGCTCGTCCGTTTTTTGATGTCATTGCTACACTAGATCATTGCACATCCCGGTACACCGCCGGAGGCATTCATATAGAGTCATATCTTTGTTCTAGATATTGAGTTGTAAGTAAATAAAAGTGTGATGATCATCATTATTAGAGCATTGTCCCAGTGAGGAAAGGATGATTAAGACTATGATTCCCCCACAAGTCGGGATGAGACTCCGGACTTCATAAAAAATAAAAGAGGCCAAAGAAGCCCAAAAAAAAAAGAGGCCAAAGAAGCCCACCAAAAAGAAAAAAAAAGAGAAAATAAAAAATGAGAGAAAAAGAGAGAAGGGGCAATGGTACTATCCTTTTACCACACTTGTGCTTCAGAGTAGCACCATGTTCTTCATAGAGAGAGTCTCCTATGCTTTAACTTTCATATACTAGTGGGAATTTTCATTATAGAACTTGGCTTGTATATTCCGATGATGGGCTTCCTCAAATGCCCGAGGTCTTCATGAGCAAGCAAGTTGGATGCACACCCACTTAGTTTCAGTTTGAGCTTTCATACACTTATAGCTCTAGTGAATCCGTTGCATGGCAATCCCTACTCACTCACATTGATATCTATTGATGGGCATCTCCATAGCCCATTGATACGTCTAGTTGATGTGAGACTTTCTCCCTTTTTTCCTTCTCCACATAACCTCCACCATCATATTCTATTCCACCTATAGTGCTATATCCATGGCTCATGCTCATGTAATGCGTGAAAGTTGAAAAAGTTTGAGATTATTAAAGTATGAAACAATTGCTTGGCTTGTTATCGGGGTTGTGTATGATTAAATACTTTGTGTGATGAAGATAGAGCAACAGCCTGACTATATGATTTTGTAGGGATAACTTTCTTTGGCCATGTTGTTTTGAAAAGACATGATTGCATTATTGGTACGCTCGAAGTATTATTGTTTTTATGTCAAATGATAGACTATTGCTTTGAATCACTTGTGTCTTAATATTCATGCCATGATTAGACATATGATCAAGATTATGCTAGGTAGCATTCCACATCAAAAATTATCTTTTTTATCATTTACCTACTCGAGGACGAGCAGGAATTAAGCTTGGGGACGCTGATACATCTCCATCGTATCTATAATTTTTGATTGTTCCATGCCAATATTATTCAACTTTCATATACTTTTGGCAACTTTTTATACTATTTTTTGGGACTAACATATGGATCCGATGCCCGATGTCGATCACATGCATTGCATGTTTTTGTTTCACAGAAACCCAATATCAAACGAAGTCCAAACGGGATAAAAATGGACGGAGATTTTTTTTGGAATATTTATGATTTTTGGGAAGTAAAATCAACGCGAAACGGTGCCACGAGACAGGGGGTGTGCCCTGGGCTCTCGTGGGCCACCCATAAGGCGGTTGACGCTCTTCTTTTGGTGCAAGAAAGCTAATTTTATGAGAAAAATCTGGGCGAAAGATTCACCCCAATCGGAGTTACGGATCTCCGGATATTTAAGAAACGGTGAAGGGGTAGAATCTGAGAATGCAGAAACAGAGAGATAGATCCAACTCGGAGGGGCTCTCGCCCCTCCCAAGCCATGGGAGCCATGGACCAGAGGGGAAACCCTTCTCCTATCTAGGGAGGACGTCAAGGAAGAAGAAGAAGAAGAAGGGGGGGATCTCTCCCCCTTGCTTCCGGTGGCGCCGGAGCGTTGCCGGGGGCCGTCATCATCACCGTGATCTTCACCAACAACTTCACCGCCTTCATCACCAACTCTTCCTTCCTCTATGCAGCGGTGTAACCTCTCTCTTACCCGCTGTAATCTCTACTTAAACATGGTGCTCAACGCTATATATTATTTCCCAATGATGTATGGCTATCTTATGATGTTTGAGTAGATCCGTTTTGTCCTATGGGTTAATTGATGATCGTGATTGGTTTGAGTTGCATGTTTTATTATTGGTGATGTCCCATGGTTCCCTCCGTGTTGCGCAAGCGTGAGGGATTCCCGTTGTAGGGTGTTTTAATGCATTCATGATTCGCTTATAGTGGGTTGCGTGAGTGATTGAAACACAAACCCAAGTAAGGGGATTGTTGCGTTTGGGATAAAAGGGGACTTGATACTTTAATTCTATGGCTGGGTTTTACCTTAATGAATCTTTAGTAGTTGCGGACGCTTGCTAGAGTTCCAATCATAAGTGCATATCATCCAAGTAGAGAAAGTATGTTAGCTTATGCCTCTCCCTCAAATAGAATTGCAATAGTGATTACCGGTCTAGTTATCGATTGCCTTGGACAAATAACTTTCTCGTAACAAAAAGCTCTCTACTAATACTTACTTTATTGATTCTTTATCTAAACAGCCCCTAGTTTATCTTTATGCGTTCTTTATTATCTTGCAAACCTATCTTATCACACCTACAAAGTACTTCTAGTTTCATACTTGTTATAGGTAAAGCGAACGTCAAGCGTGTGTAGAGTTGTATCGGTGGTCGACAGAACTTGAGGGAATATTTATTCTACCTTTAGCTCCTCGTTGGGTTCGACACTCTTACTTATTGAAAACTGTTGTGATCCCCTACACTTGTAGGTTATCAACAGCTAATTCATCCATATGCCTGCTATAACTCCAGCTTGGGCGAGGGGTGGAATGAATTCTGTCACGACTATAAGAATAAGCCTGCTGTTGAACCAAAGTTGTCTGAAGGAGCTCTCAAGCCCTCCGTGTTTCAACCGCCATTAGAGACTCGCCCTTAACTGGAAGAGCTGCCAATCGTGATGCTGCAGAGATCATGTTATCCAAAGGGTTGAATAATGACTCGGCGGCGTCGGCACGTGTTGCAGCAGGTTATTGTTCTGACGAGGTGGGTCCATCGTGCATGGCTGAACCGGCGTACACGTCCCGGGTGCTTCAACCCGATTCACCACTGGCTGGTTACTGGTTCCTGCTCCTGGCGTGTTAAAGAGATTTCTTGCCTCGTAAACCGGGGGCAGACGAGTCTGATGCCTCCTCCTCATGCCATTCTTTGATGTGTTCTGATCTAGCATGAGTCGGAAAGACTTCGACTGAATCCAGGGCGCCTGAGCATCCAAAGCAGTTCGCTCCTCGACCATCCTTATGTTTTCCGCGTTTAGCTCCTCCTTAGCCTGTGCTATCTCATCAAGCAATTTTGCGACCGCCGCATTATGCTGATCCTGATCCGCCGGGTTAACCACTATTGTTTACAATGCCGTCAGCTTATCCAGCAAGTCAGTTAAGACCTGAGCCGGCGGGCGCACAGGGTCTCCTGCCCCGGCAGCCATCACCGCCGCTGACCCGGAAATCAATGCTACAGCAGTCGACAAGTGTTGTACCGGCCATGAAGATCGCAACCCGGTTCGGCGGCTCGCAGGGGTCCGGAATACTGTCGCCATCGGAACAGCCCCCAAGCCGGCCATCTTGCAGTTGGTACAATGACTCGGTCTCATCGGTGGATGACTGGCCGTCTGAATAGACAACCGTCTCACCGTTAGATACCGACTAGGATTCCGCACCGTTAATGAATCCCACAAAGGCGCGGGCTAAACTCGGGCGGGTCTCGCACGCTGAGTAGTCTCGATGATGTTGGTGCAGATGTCCGGCTCAGGGCCCAGTTTGCCGATCCTACCAATGAAAACATGAATTCCGCCGAAGGGGACCCGGTACCTGTACTCAATCGAGCTGGCCTCGGGGCCCCAACCTGCGTTGTCGATGTAGAGTTTGCCGCAATGACTCTTGGTCATCCGGCCCACCGCGTATCCCTTGAGCCCTTCGAAGCTGCCCTCTAAGAACTCGAAACCATCATGCGATAGCCCCACGGTGGGCGCCAACTGTCGTGGAATTGTCACGGCAGATGTCCTAGTGTGAGGACTTAGTCGTGGAGCCATCGCAACGAGATTAGCTTAAAGGGGTTAAATAGGACAAATGACACGAGGAGTTTATACTGGTTCGGCCCCTTGCGGTGAAGGTAAAGGCCTAATCCAGTTTGAGGTGGTATTGCTAGGGTTTCGATGACCAGGGAGCAAATACGCTTAACCTGGCTCTCGATCTGTTGTTTCTTGTCCCTAAACCGCCGTCGGGTCGTCCCTTTATATACACAGGTTGACGCCCGGTCGGTTTACAAAATCCTAGCCGGCTCATAAACGTGTCCGGCTTGGTATCTACTCTTTCCTATCTTACAATACAAGTTAAACACCTTATGGCTGTTTACATCTATGGGCCCTAGTCCGCCTTTGGGCTTTGGGCCTTCTTATTAAATCTCCTCCATAAAGCGCCATCTTCGATATCTTCATGGGCTTCAATACGGGTAAATTACTATGAGCATAACCCGGCCCGTCCTGGGCGGTTTATACTCAATAGTTATGTCTCCAACACTGGTCCTCCCCTGCCGGCCACCCTTGCCTACCCCTCCTCCCTCTCCGCCACCGTCACCTCCTCCTCATTGCTGGATTCGGTACTGCCCTACTCCTCCGTCCTCCTCCAATCCTCCATTCACCATCGGCGGGCCCCTCCTCGCTCCGCCTTCCTCCTCCGTCCTACTCTCTCCTCCCTCCTCCAGTCACCCTCCTTCTGCCTCCTCCCTCCTCCGTCCACAACCCCTCCTCCCTGCTACATTTTTATTTAGTAGGCTAATTCATATGCAACATTTTGATTTAGTTGATATGATTTAGTTGATTTAGTAGGCTAGTTGATTTAGTTGATTTAGAACATTTTGATTTAGTTGATTTAGTAGGCTAGTTGATTTAGTTGATTTAGTAGGCTAGTTGATTTAGTTGATTTATAGAACATTTTGATTTAGTTGATTTAGTACGCTAGTTGATAGCTCTGAAGATTTGGTACCACCTAGCTTGATGCTTGAAAGAAATTTACCATTTTATTGTTATTTTTTCTGTACATGGATAGCTAGATGCTTTCGTTCTTCTGTAATAAGTTACTTTTTGGCAAAATGTTGGTGCTAATTTAGTTAAATTTGTCACTTGTTTTTTAATCAATTATCTTAGGCAATAGGGGCCAAATTAGATGAAATGTCTTGTTAGTAAGCTATGAAAATATAACTTAAGGAGAACCAAAAATATCACATGCTACTATTTTTCTTTCTTGTGAAGTGGATCGTTAATCCTTTGCTCATATTGCTTCAGGAAAATGGCGCCACCACCACCACCACCATGTCGACTGTGCAACACTACAAAAAAAAGACACATCCGTGACATTTTGGGCCGAACAATTTTTTTTCTGTCATACATATGACACTTCTATGACGATAATTGTGACAAAACCCGGTATCATCATAGATGTGGTGGGCTCCTACTTCTATGACAAAAAATCATGACAGAAAATGGGCTTTTCATCCTGGGCGGGCCGGGGACGCAGCTGCATGACATTCTTTGGGCCGTCCATGACGGAAAAAACCGTGGTAGAAGCGAGGGGGAGGAAATTTTTGGGGAGTTGCCGGTTATGGTGGGAGGTCGGGGGCCGAGCGATGCGCGTTTCTCTCGTATAGGTATGTGCGTGTGTGCGAGGCGTTGGCTCTAACTGAACCCGAGCAAGGCGTTGGGCTCTAATCGAACCCGAGTGATTGCCTTTGCGAACTCGCGTTCTTGAACCCGGCGATCGATCCATGGCTGTTAACTAAACCCGATGGGCGATTCGCCGCTCTTCTTTGCTAAGCGAAGCCGATCGATGGATGAGCAGTGAGCATTGTGGGGGGGTTGGATGAGCGATGGCGGTGGCGTTGCCTCTGGATGAGCAGGAACCCGTGGTGTGAAGGGCTGGATGAGCGATGGGTGGTGGAGGGTGGCCGTGGAGGGTGGATGAACAGGACCCGTGGTGTGGAGGGCTGGATGAATAGTAGGCAGTGGAGGGTGCCCGTGGAGGGTGGTTGAGCGATGGCCGGTGGAGTAAGCGCACGGTGGAGGCTGGATGAACAGGAGCCCGTGGAGGCTGGAGGAGGTCGACGGTAGCCCGTGGAGGCTGGAGGAGGTCGATAGTGGAGATGAACAATATCCCATGGAGTCCCGTTTTGCGGTACGCCACACCCCTCCCGATGAACAGGACCCCCGTTTCGACCGTAGCACTTCAACACAAGTCTGTTTCGTCCGTTTTGCGGTACGCCACACCCCTTCCGATGAACAAGATCCCCGTTTCAACCGTAGGAGGTCCGTTTCCTCCGTTTTGCGGTACGCCACACCCCTCCCGATCAACAGGACCCCCGTTTCGACCATAGGAGGTCTGTTTCCTCCGCTTTGCGGTACGCCAGACCCCTCCTGATGAATAGGATCCCGTTTCGAACGTGGCCGGTCGAACACAAGGCCGTTTCCTCCGTTGTGCGGTACGCCAGGCCTCGTTTCCATCGCTTGTTCTGTCCAAGCCGGTTGGCTCCCACACGTTCCGTTGCCTCCCGATGAACACGACGCATTCCGTTGCCTTCCCATGAACACGACGCATTCCGTTGCCTCCCCATGAACATGACGATGACGCTATTTTTCCGTTCCGACCCAGCCATGTACGTATGCGCGAGTAGGCGTTCGAGACCCTGCCCGTATGTACGTACGTGGCCGTATTTTCTTTCTTGCACCCTTGCCGCTGTACATACGTGTACATGCTACGTGCGCGCCTCTTCTACGACACGTGCGTGCCTCTACATCCACCAGTATGTACGTACACATTCGCGACCAGAATGACAACGCTACGTACGCTTCGACCAGGTGGGTCCCAACTGTCAGGCACTTCCTTGCGTGCGAAGATGTAGCTGGTGGGTCCCAGCAGTCAGGGGGGTGAATCATTTTTTTGCTGGACGCACTTCCTTGCGTGCGAAGATGTAGCTGGTGGGTCCCAGCAGTCAGGGGGGCAAATCTTTTTTTTGCCCGAACGCACTTCCTTGCATGCGAAGGTGTAGCTGGTGGGTCCCAGCAGTGAGGGGGGAAACTTTTTTCGCGAAATACGGTGGCCCGTCCAGTGGGTCCCTGCTGTCAGGTGGAGGAATAATTATTTTGCGCGTAATAAGGAGGCACTTCCTTGCTGCGGCCATGGACCCAGCTGTCAGCCTCTCCATGCAGAGTAATCTTCCGATGGAAGTCGGTCGTTGACCACATTGACCACGCTGTGCCGAGAGCACCACAACGGTGGACAACGGCGAGGCCTAGGAAGGGGACGACACGGAGGCAGGCAAGACTCGGCAGTTGTTTCCCACGCGGAGGGGAGTACGACTGTATGAGGGTTTACTGGTTCATCTACCGTCGCTGGAGAATAACAGCAGGTGTGGGTGAGTAGAGGGATGGCTAGACCAGCGATGGGAGTACGGTGGGGCGGTGAGGCTCTGCGGCAAGACCGACCCCACGGGAGGAGGGAGCAGAATTCCACTTGGCGCTTGTTTGAGCGGCTGGAGCAGGAAGAGCAGAGATTGAATAAGCACGACGGCCGTTGGATGGACATCCAACCGTCACTGCTTGTGCGTCAACCTTTTTTTAGGAAAGCCTCACATCTGTGGAAAACAACATACAGCCCATCTGCCATTATTTCTAATAATTCACAACCCATTTGCTAATTCTTAAGATTTTTTTGGGGCCCATATTCTTTTTGTTAGCATTACAGCCCATATTGTGGCCACGGTTAAAAAATTATACCAAATTTTGCATATTTCGGTGTGGTCCGAACTGTTTTTAATCCCGAAATTTCGACTCACATTCAAACTGATTTTAAAAATAAATGTATATCAATATAAAATCCAACAAATTCTCCACGCATAAAAATTATTGTAATTTAAAATCTTGAAATGAAAATAATATATTTGAAACTAATTGTCGGCTTGATGTGTTTTAAAAATGTACAACCCATTTCTCATTACTGATGGGCCATTTTCTCGGCCAGCCGAATGAAAGCTCTCCTCGTCTTGAAAGATTTGCAACCCAACAGGCTTGACAAAGCGACTTACTTGGCAAATAAAAAAAAACTGGGCTGTGGCCGTGGACCCAGCTGTCAGCCTCTCCACGTACAGTACTCTTCCGATGGAAGTCATTCCTTGACCACGTTGACCACGCCGGGCGGAGAGCACCATGGCGGTGGACGACGACGAGGCCTAGGAAGGGGACGACACGGAGCCGGGGAAGACACGACAGTGGAAGCCCGCATGGAGAGGAGTACGAGGGTTCACTGGTTCGGCTGCGGTGTGAGGCTGCCGTCGCCGCATGGCCAGGCCAGCGGTGGGAATAGTAGGGGCGGTGAGGCCTCTGCGGTAGCACAGTCGGCCGCGGGAGGCAGGAGCATGCGGCACGACCGGCACTGCTTTGGGCGGCTAGAGCAAGAAGACCAGAGGTTGAAGAAGCACTACGGCCGTTGGATGCACATCGTACGGTCACTGGAGCTAGAATCGTTCATATTGACTAAGTTGAGAAAGCCTTTCGTCCCCGTCAACTTAGTAGGCCCACAAGTGGGTCCCAGCTAGCCGGGGGAGTATTCATTTTTTTTGTGCGTAATAAGGGCGCGCCACGGTGGGTCGGTGGCGGCAGGGGGACGCCGCAAAATACGGTGGCACGTCCGGTGGGTCCCAGCAGTCAGGGGCAAACGATTTTTTTCACAAAATATTGCTGGCCCGTCCGGTGGGTCCTTGCTGTCAGGTGGAGGAATAATTATTTCCCATGTAATAAGGAGGCACTTCCTTGCGACTGCCGTGGACCCAGCTGTCAGCCTCTCCACGTACAGTACTCTTCCGATGGAAGTCGGTCGTTGACCACATTGACCACGCCACGCCGAGAGCACCACGGAGGTGGACGTCGGCGAGGCCTAGGAAGGGGACGACGCGGAGCCGGGCCACGGGAGGCAGGAGCAGGTGGTAGCATAGCTGGCCACGGGAGGCAGGAGCAGGCGGCACGACCGGTGCTGCTTTGGGCAGCTGGAGCAAGAAGACCAGAGGTTGAAGAAGCACTATGGCCGTTGGATGGACATCATACGGTCACTGGAGTATTGACTAAGTTGACAAAGCCCTCCGTCCCGTCAACTTAGTAGGCCCTAAGTTAGCCCAACAATATAGTGGGTCCCAGCTAGCGGGGGTATTCATTTTTTGGGCGTAATAAGGAGGCACTTCCTTGCGTGCGAAGATATAATCTGGTGGGTCCGACACATCGGCCGGGGAACGTTTTTTTCGCGAAATACAGAGGCCCTTCCTGTGGGTCCTAGCTGTCAGGTGGAGGAATCATTATTTTGCGCGTAATAAGGAGGTATTTCCTTGCGTGCGGCCGTGGACCAGCTGTCAGCCTCTCCACGTACAGTCCACTTCCGATGGATGTCGTTCATTGACCACGTTGACCAGGACGCGCCGAGAGCACCAGGGTGGTGGACGATGGCGAGGCCTAGGAAGGGAACGACATGGAGCCACGGAATACTCGGCAGTTGTTTCCCACGCAGAGGAGTACGAGGGTTTACTGGTTCGTCTGCCGTCGCCGGAGAATAAAAACATGTGTGGGTGAGTAGAGGGATGGCTAGGCCAGTGATGGGAGTACGATGGGGCCGTGAGGCTCTTGCGGCAACATAGCCGGCCGCGGGAGGAGGAAGCGAGCAGTCCACCGGGCGCTTGTTTGGCGGCCGGAGCATGAAGATCGAGAGATTGAAGAAGCACGACAGCCGTTGGATGGACATCCAACGATCCTTTGCTCTCGTGTGTTGACTAAGTTGACGGGGCGTTGCGTGTGCGTCAACCTTTTTTTTATGAAAGCATACGCGTCAACCTGTACTAGGCGCACAAGTCAGCCTCAAATCTGTGGAAAACAGCATACATCCCATCTGCCATTATTTCTAATAATGTACAACCCATTTGCTAATTCTTAAGATATTTTTTGGAGCCCATCTTCTTTTTGTTAGCATTACACCCCATATTGTGGCCACGGTTAAAAAGTATACTAAATGTTGCATATTTCGGTGCGGTCAACTATTTTTAATCCAGAAATATCGATTCACATTCAAACTATTTTGAAAAATAATTTATAGAAATATAAAATCCAAATAATTGTCCATGCATAAAAATCAATGGAATTTAAGATCGTGTAATTAATAAAAAGTTGAAACTAATTCCTGGTTTGATGTGTTTTAAAAAATGTACAACCATTTCTGGGCAAACCGAATGAAACTCTCATCATCTTGAAAGATTTGCAGCCCAGCAGGGCCGATAAAGCAAGTAGGCCTTGTTTGGGTATTTCTTTAAAAAAATAGAACTAGGCTAGCCATTTTCAGCAAGAAGAAACACAACTGGACTCATGATGTGGTAAACATAAATAAAACCACGCTAGGCAGGGCCACAGTCCCCAAGACAGCCCGTTGTTACCCTGATCCGTCGCTAAAACTAGTATAAATAACAACTGCTTGTTCCTCAAAAAAATGCGTGACTTGCTGGGTCCCTGGTGTCAGCCGCTTGTAGTGTAATTCTCTCGTTTATTGACTACGTTGACAATGGCTTGAGCCCTAGATGTCCAACCATTAGGAGGAACCATATTTTTGAGCTTGTACTATAGAGGCACTTGCTTGCGTACTGCCATGACACTGGTGGGTCCCTACTTTCATCCTCTCCACGTACAGTCATATCCTTGTTCCTCTCGGTTGTTGACGATGTTGACAACGCAAGAGGGAGGCGCATCGCACACGGCGAGCGAACCAAGGCCGCAAGGCGGAGGACAACGGCAAGGCCTCGGATGGAATGAACAGGAGTCGTTGAAGATGCGCCGGTCAAGTCGCAGGCGGAGGGGAGTACGAGGGTTAACTGGTTCGGGCACGGGTTCGTGTTGGGGCTGACGTCGCCGGAGAATAATAGGACGTGTGGAGGATTAGAGGGAGGGACTGGCCAACGTTGGAGGGTATGTACGGTAGGGCGGCGGAGGCGCAGCCAGCCATGGGAGGCGGGAGCAGGCGGAGCCGACGGGGTGGTTTGGTTTGGGCGGCTGGAGGAAGAAGAAGACAAGAGATAGAAGATACACGACAGATGTCAGAATCCAAATCTGTCACGGTCATGCAGCATTTCCTATGAAAATTTACATCCCATTTGATGTGCTAGTTCGAAATAAGTTTGTGGGTGCTGGTGGGGGCTAATCACTTGGCTTCTGTAATGCACAAGAGCTTAAGCAGCCAAGTGAGTGATGTTATTTCCTTGGTTGTGATTTGTTACAATATTTCACTCTAAATTAAACGAATGGCAAGCCATTTGCCTTGTTTCAAAGAAAATATGACAGTCACAGCCGAGTTGAAAAGGGCAGGAACATCTAACTCCAGCTTACAAACTATACAAAAGCATGAGGGTTGATTGTTCATCAGGTTTACAAAAAAACCAGATTGAAAAGGGCAACAACATCTAACTCTAGCACTATTTTCGGCAGTCACAGTCAAATGGAGCGGTCAAGTCCATAGAATGAACATCCTGAGTCGTAAAATTTACTGGATTATGACCACAATATGTTGTAAATAGAAGCCCGACACGTTCAGAAGCTCTTTTGCCCACCTGAAACTCCTTTTTTTGCTCTTCGACATACCCATCCGTCAAAACCATGCTGCTGATGAACTTAAGCCTGATGGACAATAGTAACCTCGCATTCAGCAGGAAGAATGTGACAAATCTTGTCTTTGCAGGGTTGGCTACATATCGTTCTAGCGTTATTGTCTTCAATTGAATCTCATGAGAAGTGAGAAAATCCCGATGCTTACGAATCCACCGATTGGTTATAAATTTCTTACCCCGTCCTGTTACCTAAATAGACATGAAGATTGAAAACAGTTAAGGTCTAAAAGAAGAGTGTCGAAAGAGCAACAGCTGAACGGTTAATTCTAGTACACTATATGCGGGCTTCCAATGTGCGCGAAATTATCACCTTTATATACAACTTCTCTAGACATGGAAAGCATCGCAGCAAGCCAATAATCTTGTTCAGGTCAAAACTGTTCATTTGGATATATAAGATCTTGACAGAATCCAGCACCATTGATAGGCCATCCATGGAGAAACTCTTCATTGAGCATAGAACATAATATTAGTACAAAATGTGGACTCCAAGATGATATATAGATTATGCGTAGAAATTTAAAATGCAGCTTATGGTTACAAGTGTAGATGATAATATAAAGTACCTGAAGAATTGTGGAGCCAAACACCATATTGAAATGAGCACAGAGATCATGTATTACACCCAAGGTCTCCAGTTTAGGCGCAGAGAGGACGGTTATTTGCAACGGTGAATAACTAGAATCAAGGATCAACCTTTGAAGTGAAGGGGCATCTTGGATGATGAGCTGCCTTAGATCAAAAGAAATTCCAATTCTTACAAGGTTAGGCGACTTTATTTGGAGACAACCGATTCCAACTGTGAAAACAAGCACCAAGCACTCAAACGTAGGGCAACTGGAGTGGATGATGTTGTGCAATGAGGCCTCCGATATACAAACCCGCACAAGTGAAAGTTTCTTGAGAAATGGGAGTTGAAGGTTTAGCACCAGATTGTCTGGTAGGTAGCAAAGTGCAAAGGTGGCGGTGTGGAGAGAGGAGGAAAACCGCGAGATGGACATCGGTGCTGAGGGCACAAGTTCATGGCGTTCGGTATGTGGTATGTTATTTCCAGGGGATTAGTAGAACTCAAGTAGCTGTAGGCGTCCATCATGCAGGGCATGGTATGCTTGCTCAGGTAGCAAGATAGGATGCAGAGGCTTTGAACGGAGCCCTGGTGGGAGGAGATGATGGCTCTGGGGATTTCAAAATCATTGAAGAGAGATAGCTGACGATAGTCAAGATTAAGGGGCACAGCGCGCCATAGAGGGCACCACCGAATTGAGAGGACTTGGGTGCGGCAGCAATCCTTGGTGGGGAGAAGCGAGATGATCTCCCCAAGGACGGCGTCCGGGAGATCACTGATGCGGTCCACCCGAGATTCTACGGGTTCCTGGGATCCGGTGGGGGCGGGGTCGCCGCTTCTCCCCGCGCTGCCGGGTGCGGGATCTACAACAGGCGTTGCCGCTGGCGGGAGCCTCATCTTCTTGGTGCTGGGGTCAGCCGACTCCATTTTCCTCGAGGGCGTCGCATCGCACTCACGGATTTGAGCAGAGTAACGAATGACGAGCCTAGTTGTAGTGCGAGTGAAGAAGAAGGGGACCTGGGGGTTTTCTGTAGGAGTGAGGAAGAAGGGGAGCTGTGGTTTTCTGTAGGAGTGAGGTGAGGAATTTGGGGGTACGAGTGGAGCGAGCTGACGTGAGGTGGGTGGGAGCGAGGAGGAAGAAGAGCAGGGGGCAGTGTGCTGGGTGTGGGTAGCGCCTTTTGAATTGATTTTACTATTTACGAGTGTGGGTTGGCTGTTTTGTCTTGGGCCCAGAGAAACAATTACTACTAGTATAGTGGAGACACTCTATAGCTACCCAGAAAAATAATTACTACTAGTACAGTGGAGACACTCTACCGCTTCTGGCTCCTAGGTCATTGAAATGTCTCCCTCTACTGAATGCCGTTATACTTTTGTTCACCGACATGCGGGCCATGCAGCGCGCGGGCCCAAATGCCATCCACCAAATTAGAAGGCAGTATGCAAAGGAGAGTCACCCGGTCGTGGCCTTGCGATGTGAGCCGTCGTATCACAAAACCCCACCTCCCCGTAGTCTAAGTTTGACGGACGAAGCTCATTTCACTCTTCGCTGAATCCCCTTCTCCCTCACCGTCTTCAAGAAAGGCAACACTCGCATCTGCCACTGTTCTCTCCCAATGAAGGGAAGGTAAGCGGATCCGTGATGTTGGTATATTTTCGTTCAGAGAAAAAAAAAGAACTTTTGCAAAGCAGTAACCGATCCTCACTGTCTTTTTTGTGTCATTGTCATTGCGATTGTGTTTTCCTTTCAGTGGTCTCCTAGTATTCGTCAGTTTCAGGATGGACCAAGGAGAACCAGGCAAAGATCTGCCGATATTGGAGCAGACGCGGGAGGCTGATCCCCACGAGACAGAGAGCTCCAAGAAGATGGAGGCAACCAGAGCCGACCCGGATCGCTCACGGCCACTCTTGAGATGGTCAACGCCCCGTTTGAGGTTACAGCCCCCGTGGCACTCCAGGAGCAGTTTTCCCCTTTGAGGATGTGTCCCCCCCCCCGCTGAGCTGCCCAAGGTGATTTCCTTCTTTGCCGATCTCGATTGTGGTTTTTCATCCAAGTATGTGGTGATTTTTTTAGAAAAGGAAGTATGTGGTGATTAATAATGCAAAATTTTATTAGCTTCGATGCCATGATATACATAGTGGTTTAAATAACTTGTGTTTCTTATACGGAAAAGTAATTCAGAATTTGTTTCTGTTTCAATTAGAGCCCTGATGCAGACAAGGATTGTGTGGTTGTGCATGTCACTCGCTATGAGGCGGACGACCTGAATATATGCTCTGGGAGAACAGAGTTCTTAGGCTGTTGGATCCTGGAAGCCATTTGCGGTTATACCAATGAAGAGTTGTATTCCAGCCTCACTGTTGTCAGGCGTGTTGTCCAGGGTGTACAGAAGCACAAGAAGTTCAAAGCTACTCCTTCGTTTGTGAGGCATACTGTTCTTGTCAAGCTTACGCAGGAAGATGACGTGGCATGCCTCCACAAACAAGTTTATCAGTGGCAAGGCCGCAAGGTTGTCTTCATGAAGGTTCACAGGATTGAGCTGCTGTGGGACGTCCTCGATGATGTTCATGGCAAGGTCCGTCTTGTGTCTAGCCCAAATTAGATCGAGGCATGAAATAGTTGCCCCAGCTAGTGTTTAATAGTAGTTTGGATTGTGTCTAATTATCCGAACCTTGCCTGTTATCGACCCCTCTGGGGCTAGTACTCTATTTGAATTCGTCTATGGGAACTGCTGCTACTTTTGTGTGCACGTGAATCATGTGAGAACCATCGTAATTGTTGCCGAAACATATGTGTCCTCACTAGTTTTTTCATGAATATGGCATGGTAAGACATAAGTTGTCACGGTTTATCATACGAGCAGTGTGTGTTTTGATGAAATAGAGCACTCGTTCGAGAACCGTGCGCCGACGTATACATAAGTACTTGTAAACACTGTTGGTGCTACCCCACTTGTAAGCAGTTGTGCAAAACACGACACATTGGCTCAACTCGCTTCAACACTAGGCTATCGACCAGCTAACAATCAACAATCTGCTGTCTGACATATAAGCAACTATGTGTCTTGTTACAGTGGTTCATGCAGTTAATTGAGGCCACAATGTAATAAATTCCAAACATTCAACGCTAGTCCAGCGCTCATGTGGAACACTCACATTAAACTCGTCTTCATAAAAATCTTGAAAAGCATAAGTTAAGCAGTTTTATACATCTCAATGATTCATAGAACATAAGAAACATATACTAGTTCACAGCAAAAGACAAAGTTGTGAGAAGGTTTACAAATCAGGAAAAAACAAGCAAGGCTTCTCTGAGCAAAGGGCCTCCCGGCAGGCTTAAATTTCCTGGAGTTCACTCTGGTTTTTTCTTGTTGCCACCATCCAGGGTTAGGTTCTATCATTCCAGAATAACAAATTATAATTGTGGTCTCAGCTGGAATGCTAAACTGAACCATGCAGTGTACTGACCAGGTGAAATTCTTGTGCATTCCACTAAATTTAAGCACTGCTATTTGCAGAAATAAGCAGACCACAATGCCTCTTGTCCGCGCACCTGTCTAAAAAATCGCCGTGCAGCCGTGCCAGCTAGTCCTCGGTCCATGGATGAACTGGTAGAAAGTGCATTCCGGACTAGGATGCAGTTGTTTTCGCTCGTCCCTGCACTGCAATCAGGAAGTAAAACATACGAATCAGCTTCTTTTAGATTGCGTTGGTCATTCTACCTTAGTTACTACCAATGTAGGGATACCTTGAAGACAGGAGGTTAGACGACGGCAACGAGGGATAGCCATCTCATTTTGTGCAGTTGTACTAAAACTGAGGTGTGTGCTTTTGATTGCGTGGATAGAAACGATACGGAGACAGACATCCCGAAATGATATGGAGATAGACATCCCTGTTTGCGCAAATACGAAATACGGTTATTTAAACAGTGACAGATATTACTACTTTCCCCCGTTTCCTCTAAGAACCAAGTCCTAGATTCATGCTACAGCTTTCCCACTTTCTTCCCTATTTGAACCAACGCTTTGAGTTGACTGTATGAACTAGCTTTACTTCTAATAATAGTAGAAGTCTAGGTGGGTTTGGAACAGCGGACGGAAGTAGAAAAGGATCCACACGAAGGGGGAAGAGCTGGGGCAGTAGAGCAAGGCAGGTTTCGAAGGAATATATACCTGAGGGTCGTCGGCATGTGGCAAAGACGGCGTTGGGAGGCCGCATCTTGGCCACAACACCGCAGGGTGGAAGAAGGGGTCGGAGGCCCTCCCGAGCCGGCGCTCTCTCAGAGAGAACGACACGGCCGCCGATTGGGACGCGCGGGCAGCCGTTGGTCTCCTCCCTCGCCGCCGACGACAGCGTGAATGCTGCACCTACACCCCCTGCCCCGGTCGAGGTTGTCCGGCCGGATTTGTGACCAGCCGTGAGCTGAGAGAGAGCGAGTGTGGCCACCTATGTCTTTCTTAGATCTGGAGAGCATGAGAGAGTGAACGAGAGGAACCCTAGTAAAGCAAGCACTAAGGCTCCTGCTTTTATATATAGTGGAGTGATTTTGTTGTACCGGCTTCAAAAAAATTCGCTCCTACGTGTACCCGCGAGTGGGTGTGAGAGAACTAGTGCATGTGTGCACCGCTTCTCTTCGTGAGAGTACAATATATACTATGCCCAAAGAACGTCCTCCGCAGGAGTAATAATATAAGTGTGTGATGTGTGAGCTAAAGTAAAATGTGTGCGCCGTCTTTTGTTTTTTAGAAGTTCTAAGGGTAGGGTGTGAAGAGCACATATGTGTGTGACGTCTACCTGCAGATAGACGATGGGTGCCACGTGCGAGTCTGCGAGAGGACTCGGGAGAGTTGTGACTCGTGAGGGTGCGTGTGCGTGAGAGAGTGGGGGCACGTATCAATGCAATGAATGTGTCCGTAAATCATTATCCGACAAACGTTCGCCACAAGCCTTTTCCTGACGAACGCCGTAAGAACCGTTAGATCGGCATCCGACAGTGTCAGTTTTGCCATGTCATTTAATAGAACAGCCACTCCTCCTACACACAAATCTTCCACGTGAGTGTTAGCAACTGTCGTATGCTCCCTCCGTTCTGAAATGCAGTGCATATAGCTTTATTGAAAATTAGAACCTCGCAAACTTTTACCGAGTTTTCGTGTACCAAATTGCACATGTAGAATACCCTGTATATATCATTTTGTTCATCTTCAAGAGGTAACTATAAAGATGGGCGAGGAGTCTACAAATAAAGACCATCGTATCACCCACAGCAATTTCAACCATCCTTTAGTGTTGAGGAATATCATAGGAACTCTATATGATATGATTTTTATAGGATTTTTTCCTTTAGAGCCAATTGGTTCATAATAGATTCATATACTCTACATTTCAAAGGAAATAAACATGATATCATTTCTATAGCTTTAGAGCCACTTCGTTCATATGAATGGATTCCTATACTCCCTTAATTTCAAAGGAAAATAAACATTAGCGTATATTCAATAGAAAAGTTCCTATGATATGAACCAAATTACATCTCTTTACTAATCCCTCCGCATAGGAATTGAGATACATGTCATCTCTAGATTCAATAGAAAAGTTCCTATGATGTGAACCAAATGACATCTCTTTTCCAATCCCTACTCATAGGAATTGAGATCCTCCATGTCATCTCTTTCCCTACAACTTCCATGTATACGTCTTCTATACCTAAATAGATAGTACAACCCACTAGTAGCTTTTTTCCAAAACATGCAACTATGGCACAAGAACTATATAGTGTGCCAATAACTCTGAAAGATGGTCGCTGGATGAAGCTAACCCGACAGTGTAGAGATGGGCAAATCCGAGCACTACTGGTCGTTGGATATCATCAACATTCCACTAGATCTGCCACATGTACAATTTAGAAGACTCCATGGTTGAACTTAAGCATAATGCACAAACCTCAAAACACAAGCACTTCTCCTTTGTTCTAGAATCTTCTGTATCATAATTGATTATTATTTTTCTAAATGAATTGCCATAAATTGTTTTTTACTTTATGATTTACAATGCACAACCCCGTGAATCTTAACATTTTTATAAAACTAATTGATTTTGAATGAGATGAACTATAAGAACTAAACGAACATCTACATCATGCATATATGACTCAAAGCTTTACATGCTATAGTGTGTATTTATTCATAATTTGGTTTCGAAATATCATGCGTTCAATACATGTGTACCTTAGTAGTTTTTAGTAGAGTAGAAAATTTCACGCGGCCCCGGGTATATCAAAATGCAGGGCCCATGCATCATTGCCTTTCGGTAGAACCTACGTCCACAATTTTTTGTACGTGCTATATCTCCACTGGTCCCCGAACCCAAAATGCTACCTCGTTCCCGTAAAACCAAGCGGCTAACACATATTTAAGGCGTCGACTCGAACCCGTTTACTACGATGTGGCCCCGCACGCCGTAGTACTCCTACAAACCCTACCGCCGCACTCATCATCGGTTTTCTTCAAGAGGACGAGGGAGAAGCCGATTTGTAGTGGAGGCGCTTTCAAAAAAAAAGGATCTGTAGTGGCGACCCCTACCCTAGGGTGCCCTAGGTAGCTGCCGCATGCATCATTGTTTTCTCTTTTCTTTATGCTCTTGCGCGCTAGAGTGAAATGATGGTTGCTTCGTCCGTCCAACTTAATGCGGGAAAGGTGGTGCTTTGTGATTTGACCCCTCATCGCTCATTTTCTACTACTGCGACGCTATGACCGGGGTGCCTCCAATTCCAACCGCTGCTCCGAAACAGTAATTTGGTGCATCGCACATGGAACAAGATAGTGGATGAGCCACATGTCTGCCAAAGGGGTCCTGTTAAGTGTATCGCCATTTCGTGTGCGGACTGACCCTGCTTGAGTTGCTACGCCAACAGGACAGGAGCAGCCTACCACTTGGTTTTGCTCCTTGGTGAATCCCGACTATATTGATCTAAAAAGATACGTGCTGAACTACCCTCTCCGTCTTGGTTTTTATTTGTAGGCGTCTCGGTTCATAGGGCCTGCACGTAGTTCTAGGTCATCCATTTAACTAACTAAATATGAGTTACTATGTCACAAAAAGTATATCATTGGATTCTTATTGGTTGATATGTGAAGAAACAAGAAACGAGGTAGAAGTTAATGCACCGCGCCTTAGTATTTTGGGATTATTTGGTTTTCGTAAGATGACTTACTCACCTAGATGGAGGGAGTAGTTGTATTTAAAAGTCGAGGGCGGGGCTTTTCCTGCGTGGTAGGCGGGGCAGTTCCACCTAGTCGGTTCGACAGAGACGCGAGAAGACGAGGGAGTAGGCTGCTGCAAACGTAGGGCTATGTGATTTGACAGCGAGTTACTGCTAGACAGGTGGGGCCCCGTGATTTGACTTGCCATTATCATTTTAACTACGGCGCTACGACCGGCGTGAGTCTCCCGATTCCTGACCACCTCCATACAGGTGCTTCTCCCAATGCTCCACCATGTAGTAGTAGAGGCTGGCTCTTGCATGAGAGCCCACTTCTCCACTTTTTCCTTGCCTCTCTTTCCTCCACATATGCAAAAATGCCATATAAAGCGCACTATTGTACTTACTTGCTCCTACAGGTGCTTAAGCTTGCCACATAGGCATAAAGTCTGATGTGGCAAGTTAATCAAGAAGAGAGAGAGACTAGTTTGGTGACCCAAGGAATAAACGGTGCTAAGCGCGTGTACCTAGGTGAAAAGACAATTTTGAGTGTATAGCTAATTAAATGAAGCAAACTTAGCAACACCATTTCATTGGAAGAGGTCACTCCTTGGCAAATGCAATAAATACTAGTACTCCCTGTGTCCCATTATATATGAACGTTTTTGACACTACACTAGTGTCATAAACGTTCTTATATTATGGCACGGAGGGAGTACGAATAAAGAGATAGAGAGGAGTAAAAAAATACACTTATAGCCAACCTTGTTGTAGTATGAGTGACTAAGTGATGACTATGTATGACATGCCAACATCGGATAGCCTAACGCACCATGTTAAATCTCCAAAGAAGCGACATGAAAGCGACGCGACAATCGTGGTAAGCGCGACCATGATACGGCTCTTGCAGCCCTTGGATCTGAATCAAACGTCGCATGCTAAGTTGCTGAAAATTTGCGAATAACCCTCCGAGATAGGATATTCACCCATAGGTCTAGAATCACGCCATGCAACCGTTCGATATCAGATCCAAGGGCTCTCGGAAGCCCATATCATGGGAGAATGGAAGCCACTACCCTGCTGTTCACACGCTGGCAGTTCGCTCCTACTCGTCCCCGCACATCCTTTAATACTACGGCGGTTCGCTCCTAATCGTCCCGTCCATTCACATTACGGAATTCCACTAATCCTAACCCTCCTCCCAAATCCATGGCGTCCCAAATCTCCTCGATCGACGGTGAGTACAAGGTTAGAACCATCACCGGCGATGAGTTCGACGTCATCTACACCCGTACTTCCGCGACGGTGAAAGGATGCCTGTCTCGCTTCATACACATGTTCGAAAACTCACATGATGAGTGGGTCACTGGGCTAGATGTTGAGTACACCACAATCATGGGACGAGAGAAGGATCTAAAGGACGAAGAGAGGAAGAAGCCCGCCGTGATCCAGGTTTGCGTACATAACATTTGCTTGGTCTACCACATATGCCATGCCGACGTTGAGTGCCAGGATTTGAAGAACTTCCCCGAGGACAAAACAGTCAAATTTGTTACTGTAGACTTTAAGACCGACCTAGAAGTCCTGCATCGGATAGGCCTCGTTGTAGGCAACCCCTTCGACTTCCAGAAGAATCGGCTGGTGCCCTCTCGTCAGCCTTCAATGCTGACCCTGGCAGGAGCCATGGTTCATCCTTCGTACGTTAAACTGGAGAAACCTCCATACACATTTCATCGTCATGCATGGCAGTGGAATGTACTAGATATAGACCACATCCAGTATGCTGCAATGGATGGCTACCTTTGTTTCAATATCTACAAGGGTTGGATGAAGAGCAACAGCCAAGTTGGCGGTTCAAGCAAAGAAGTATCGGCCAAGAGGAAGAGGGACAAGGACGAAGTCGAGGACGTGGACGAGGACTCCGAGTAAGGTGGCAGTGTCATTGCTCATGGCGGTTCTAAACTTCTAATGCAGTGTCAACTAGATTAGTTGCATAGTTTAATTTCAAGTGTGCTTAGTTTAATTTGAGGGGTGTGTTGTGCTGAGCCCCCAGCAGAACTATTATGTTTCTTCTCGTTACTTTAACTCTTCAGTATGTACATACTAGTACTAGTATTTCTTTAATAGAATTTAGCACCCCAATTAAGCACGTACTAGCTTTTTTAATAGTACTATATGCATAATTTGGCGACGAGCGCTCTCTATATGTACCACCTTTTTTTTAATTTCAATTTTTGCTCCATGACGCAATCCATCGATAGTGGAGTACTACTGTACAAAAGTATACATTTTTAAAAGGCTAGCATACTCTTCATCACACACACACACACACACACACACACACACACACACACACATATATATATATATATATAGCCAGTTAAATTCTCAACCTAGAATGACATGCATGCCATGTAGTAAACCGATACGAAGGAAGTATAGTAAAAATGAGGTGATTTTACCGAGCGATCGGCAGGGGAGCATGGCCTGTCATGCGGTCCCACGTGCCATGATGTACCAAGGTGATGCACGTGTCCCTCTTGAGGCAGAAGCAATACTAGTACGTGGTTTGAGATGATGTCGAACCGAAGTGTGAAATAATGGTTGCTTCGTCCGTCTGGGAAGGTGCGGCATTGTGATTTCACGTCTCATTGTTCATTATTACTACTGGGCCGGTACGAGTCGGGTGCATCCCCCGTGCTGTTCTGCACTGTTATTTGGTACTTGACACGTCGACCCAGTTTCTATATGTCCCACATGTCGACGACAGGAAGTACAGAATTCATGAAAGGGAGCGTCGACGGAGGAGTATACTACAGAATTCATGAAAGGGAGCGACTTAGTTTTGGAAAAAAATCTGTTTTCACGGAGTACGTACCCACTAGGGTTTATAGGGCTCATCTAAAAAACATTCGTTTTTCCATTTGATAAGTCTCAATTCTACTATACTAGTAGTAGTACCATTACATGTTGGATTTCGAGGTGCGTTAGATCACCCGACGCAAGCAGTGTCAAGAGGAAACTAACCAATGCATGTACAAGTTCATGGAAATTTAGTGGTCATTCATGCATTCGTTCTAATTAATGCCTCGGTAAACATAACTTCTTGAGAAAAACGAGCATACTGTGCAAACTACGAAATTAAATTGACCACTCACCATCTACCTTGGTTGGAGAGATTTTGAAATTGAGCCATAAACTGGAAAGGAGGTAGTAGTAACTTTTGTCTCGATTACTATTTGTGGCCTTGTATAGATGCAAAATGTATTTTTTATAGTGGCCTTGTATAAGTAAATAAAGGGAGTACTAACCAAAGTACGTAGTAGGGACAAGGAGTAAACGGAGGGAGTAGTAAAATTTTCTCCTCGTGCTACGAGCCACCGCGCGCGTGGGCGAGGGAGCGGGCGTAAAGGCGTACAGTAGTAGTAAGCTTCACCTCATCCTGTGAGCCACCGCGCCCGTGGGCGGGGGAGACGGCGTACTAAGCAAGTTTCTCCTCGTTCTGTGAGTTGACGGGACACATCAAAAGTACTCCAGTGTATAGAGCCTTGCCTCTAAGGTAGGCCCCACATGGTTTGCCTCTTTTTTTAATTTAACATAACGCGTCAAGTCACAATTTGTTTGTTCACTCGTGGTAGATGATCCTCCCTCCACCAAGTGGACAACCAGTACACATGCCAAATTACCACGTGGGCTGCCTTTTTCGTACAGAAATGAGCTCCACCGTGTACCCGCGCGGGTGTGGTTGGGAAAGAGATGGGAGTACGTGCGCCATGCGTGCACCTCTTCTCTTCGTGCACGTCCCCCACCTACGTGGGTCTGTGTGAGAGAGATACAAACCTAGACATAATGCGCCGTCCATCCCCATGCCTCTGCCCAGTCCGACCACCAGTCACCACCACGGCACCACGCCCCACTCCTCACCTTATCTCTCATATTTCTCCCTCCATTTTTATATACAAGGGACCACTATCAAAATTATAATTTGTAGATATACAAGGCCACTAACACTAATCGATGCAATATTGATGGTGTTTGCCTCGTGGTACTAGCAAAGGAGGACATTAATTATCCCTTGCATGCATGCGGGAGTTTGTAAAAAAATGCATCTTGATGTTCCGTGCAATGCACGGGCATCTTGCTAGTCCATGAAAACAACACATGGCAAAATTCCACGGTGAATGAGGGATTTGAATCTGTTGGGAGGGGCTGTTTGGATCTTGCCCGGAGTAGCCAAAATATTGGCGACCCTTTTGTCCACCGGTGCCTTTGCCACCGATGAACGCGGAACGGCTCGGGTGCTCATGCTGTCATGCATCCTCCGGCGCGCATGTTGGAGACGAGCTCGCACGAGCTGTGTTTTTTTGTCCCACAACGCCGCCCGAGCCGCTCGCAGACCGACCGGCGACCCGCAAATTACGCCATCCAACCGTAGCCGCACACATTATGACATCAACTCAACCAACCGAACGAAATTCACGCAAACACATAGACAAACTGATATTTCATATAAACAACGATGGAAATCATATAAAATACCAGATTTTCACACAAACATGATGGATTTCATTACATTCAAATGAACTACGCGGTGCTAGTTCTGGACAGCACAGGTATATAATACCTAGCCTAAATGGTCGCCAGCTGATCGATTTGTGTTCCTCATGTCTGGCAGCATGATCACCGGACTGCCGGTAGCCCCGGAGGTATATGCTTCAGCGCAAAGGACGGATCGCTTCCCCACTACTGATATCATTGGCTGGTGCCGAAGATGATGGTGGCCGCCACCGATTCGAGTTCATCATCGGCCACTACTTCGCCATGGTCGGCACCGGCTCGAGTTCATCCTAACATTGACTTCTTCCGTGGAGCCCATGCGGGGTCGACGAAGGTCCTCGCAACAAAAGGATCCGGCAAGACACCTGTTGTGTACGCCGGCGTCGCCTCCGCGGTGGCCTTCATGGGACCCAAGCGGCGGCGGCCTCCCATGTTCTACTTCTCCTCGATGATGGCGGTGGACGTGGTGGCGCTGGCCACCGACTCGTCGCTCTCCGCGCACCCGGCTTCTGTCGCTGCTTGCATGGCGCGGCCGCCGACATGGGAGTCTCGGCCACAGAAACAGGAGACACGGTACGAGGCGGCGGCGTGGACGGCAGCAACGATGCCCGTGCGCTGCTCCTCGTCGAGCTGCCCTGCAGCGGCGAGTTGCTGAACCGCACGCCGGCTTGGGGCAGCAACTGGCTCCGTCGGGCGAGGGGAGGGAGGTGGATCAGCGAGCTGCATAGCTCATATACGGCGGGCTACCCAGCCGGCTTGGATGCGGAATAACTACTCTTCGTAAGCCATTGTAAGAGTGGACAAAATGGTGGAGGAGATAGGGGAGCGGTGGAGGTGTGCGATTCTTGGCCGGCGTTTGGTCTCGGGTAAATAGGAGATTAAATAGACGGCGGACGGGAGGAGCTCGGCTGGTGTTGCGTTTAACGCCGGCCCGGTCATGAACGGACGTGTGTCCAGAGTGGGTTTCTCGGCTTCCACACGGGCGGGTTTCATGGAGGCGTTTGAATGCGGCACGGAGGCGTGTTCAGCCGGGCGTGCCACGAGTAGCACCCTCGACTCTGACCTAGGACACTGCACCGTTCTTCCACTAACGTGTGGGCTCTTTGGGTGCATGGCATGCATGTCAGTGACCCAACGCAGGCAGCGCACAGCAGAGGAACCTTTGGTGGGCCAGGGCGGTCAGAAGCGGGCATTTCATAAACCGATGATTGTTCATTGAGTGTGACGTCATCTTTTTCATGTAGTTAAGCCTACTATGTTGATAGCCCGTTCGATACGTTGTGATTCATAAAGACCGATGCAAACATCAATGTTCTACTTATCACAGATAAGATTGATTAATACTTGTAACAATCCATGTCCTTAACAAAGGGTGCATGCACGTATAGGTTTAGCGTGTGTCCTGCGTCGTGTGATGTGTGCATGCAGGCCTGCGAGTGTTGCGTGCGTGCAAGGGTGCGTTTCAGTGTTGCATGCATGGGTGCATACGTGCGTGTGTTCGTGAGTGCATGTGTACATGTCAGTGTTGCACGCCAGCATGCGTGCGTGGGTACGTTATGTGTATGTGTCAGTGTTGCACGCCTACATGCATGTGTGTCTTGCGTGCGTGCATGTGTACGTGCGGGGTGAGGCTACACATCAGTCGACTGACTTTTTCATCTCTGGTCATTAGATTTTCCAGCCGTTGGATACGAAATCAAGGGCCTCTAGTTTACCATCAACCCCCCCAGCCGCCAACCACCACCGGCCGAACCGCCTGCCCCCGCCGCCCTCAGCCGGCCCGCCCTCCCCGAAACCACTCCCCACCGCCGATCCGCCAGACCGCCATCCCTCTACCCCAGCAGCCGAGCTTTTCTCCAGGATCCCCACCCCACTGCCCAATGAACGCCCCCCCAACCGCCGGTGACTACCAACCAGAGATCTCACGATTTCGAATACCCACTGACCACTAGTTTATTACCATTTCTGTCCTTCATATACGCGCTGACGGGTGGGCCCTATGGTAATGTGCGCTACTGAATGTGGACCGTTTGACTGGTCAATTGATCGTGTTATCAACAAATTACGGAGCTGTATGGTGAGCCAGTGACCGTATGATCACCCTAAAATGTACTCCTATTTTATTAACACAGTACAGACTCAAACTACCATTTCTTTCTTCCATATACGGGCTGACAGGTGGGCCCCACGGTTACGCGCCCGATGGTGCAACACTAGTTGTGCCGTTTGACTGGTCAACTGATTGTGTCATCAAGAAAATACGGAGTTGTACGGGTGAGCCAGTGATAGTATAATCATGACATGTATTTGTTTAACACGGTACAGACGCAAGGGCTCATATATACGTGCAAGCACTCACCGCTATAAGCGCACACACGCAAACCCTACCCCTATGAGCACCTTCGAGAGAGTGGGCCAGCATATATGATCTTGAGATTTTATGAAGTCACCATAGGTGCCTCGTAGTCAAGTGGAACGTCTCCTCCCACTGAACGTACATCGCGGAAAATACTGAAATTAACACAAGATAAATGCGAGCACCGGGACTTTAACCTTGGTGGGCTCGAGAAACCACTGTCCTCTAACCATCCAACCACATGTTGGTTAGCACGACAAAATGTATGTGGTGACCGTGATGAGCTTATTCTGAAGTCCAGTGACCATATCGTGCTTTCGCTTCAAATACAATGACCGTAAGTGTCGTCAACAAAATACGGAGCACGCATCAAATGCAAAGTCTGTCAGTGTCATCAACAAAATATGGAGACATATCGTGAGCTAGATATCGTTGTACTATTGTATATGCTTATTTTCTTAGTGGCCGATTGCGTGTGTGGTGTGGTGGGCACATCATTCTAGTTGTGGTGGGTCAACATGAAGACTCATGGGTCGGTTCCATCCTGCGCCACATATAGGTTGGACCGAGACGTGTTATACGGAGACCCATGTGGAGGACTCGGCGACAACACAAAGCTACAGTCGTCGGAGGACTCTATCCCCACCGGTGATAAGCCGACTATATATGATTTGTAACCCTAGGCCCTTAGTATGTTATAGAAGCTTGGGGGCTAGTTCGTTGATAGTATACACACACGCACAATGCCTGGTATTCACGTGTACTTTGTACACACCCCTATCACTAATATACAGTACCAGGAGTAGCCTCTTTCTTCAACTGCAAGGGTCCGATCCGAACTAGGGTAAAACTTTGCCTCGTATTACCATCCAGCCTAACAGCTAGGGATATCCTACCGAATGATATGATGAAATCATATCTGCCAACTACTATTAGAGAGGTGTGTCGGGGGGCAATGTGTGCGAGAGAGGCCTAAAGATAATGTGCATGCGGGAGACACGTAGGCACATATATGTGCATATAGAGGGCTAGTAGAGACCGTGCATGTGTATATATGCATGTGAGAGAAATAGTGTTTTCCAACTGAGATTAGTGAAAAGAGTGGTACATAGTAGTCAGAAAGAGAGATAGAGAAACAGAGAGAGCATGTGCATGAGACACCCCGACACCCTGAGAGAGATTGTGAGCATGTGTGAAAGGGAAATGCCGATGCATATAAAGTGTGTGCACTTATGCGTTAGATAGAGAGATATATAACGCGTTTATGAGAACGGGGCGAGGCATAGTGCATCTACGTGTAAAAGGCGGTTCTACGCATTAAATTAAAATATAAATGGTATTCTTATTTTTGGATGAGATCATGAATTTTGCAAAATTGCGTATGGACGAAAATCGGTCTATCAGACACCCATACTCTATTGAATTCTAGCATGTGCATGTGTTTATTTCATATTATCGATCCATAGAGTGAGAGCCGTTTGAAATACAGGCAATGTATGCTTTTGCAATTCATATATAAACATTAATTAGTGCACTCCATGTTGTTAGTGTGAAGCACTTTATACATTTGTCACTTGCATGGATACATTCCAAATTGCTAGCTACGAAATAAAATACATGTCGAATTCAACAGAAAGGGGGTTTCGAAGATTCGAATTCATAGGAAGTGCATTCATCTATTTGAACCCGAGATAATGGCATTTGTAAATCACATGTAAAAGGGGGCATCAATCTTTGTTGTGAGTTTGAACATGCTATATATATATATATTCATACGCATATCTAACTTTTTTTTGCAACCAAGGAGATTATACCTGGAACCATGCATGAACTGAGGTAAGTTGCATATTTTTTAATATATACTCGTGTACAATGTATATTAAAATGTACCCCCTCCATTCCAAAATAATCGTAGCTTTAGGATTTTCAAGAGTAAAGATTTGTGAAGTTTGACAAATCCTGAAAGTTCAATTCAAGAGAACCGAAAACGTTAATGCTTCTGCTCCCAAATATTAAACGAAGCGCCAAATAGGCCTCTGGTCACCCGAAACCGCGCGAGACTAATGGTTTGGTGGTAGGAAATTACTGTCCTGACTACGGCCCGTGTAGCCTATCGACCCGATGTCCAAAGGTCTAAACCAGGGTAGGTTTGTAACTTCACCAAGACGCCAGTCTCAACCGCCTCCGAGAAGCATTCATACGCCGTGGGCGCCTAAACACCCATGCGCTCGGCCGAAATCTATCCCGCCCACATTTGGGACACCTGACATGACTGTCCTACCCCCAACCCGCAATATGTCTGAAATTTTAGATGGGGGCAAAGTTAGTAACTTTCCCCAAATTTCAAACAAGCGCGTCTCAAACCGAAACATTGTTCCCCCTTAGTTCCCCGCCTCCCTCCGTTTCCCCATTCATACTCCGTGGGCGCGAAAACACCCTCTCCACCAGCCACGAAACCCCAGCCTCCTCCGTCCTCCACTCCATAGAGGCCAATCCACCGCCGCCCTCCTCCATCACGCTGGAGCCGGTACCTCGACGTCGTGGTCCAACGCAACCGCAACCGCAACGCCCTCAAGGACTTAGCAGCTGAAGCCAAGGCAAAGCTGCCTCCACGACACCGACGCCGACGTGCGCCGTACCGGAACCACTCCGACCACGCCATCCTGCGCTTCACTGCTGCGGCTCCACTGTCGCAACCGTCCACCGCACCGGAGTTGTTCCTGCTACGCCGTTATTCGCCGCCTCGGATCTGCTTCCCCATCGCCAACAAACGGCCACCGCACCACACTCGACAACTTGTCCATGGGTTCGTCCAAGGCTGCATTGTCCTCCACAACTTCTGGTTTCTGGCGAACAACAAGATCGTCGGAAAAACAGAAGGAGGACACAGCACTGCCCGCAGAAAGAGGTACTCCTCTTTCCTTATTCGTGCAAATCTTACGTCTCCGCTCACAATTCATCCCACGAAAGAAACTAGTTGAGCGCTTCTTACTGCATCTTCTTCGAGATACTAAATGCACAAGGTTTCCTCCTTTACTATTTCACCTTTGCTAGAGGTCAAGAGCTACCTGGATTTCAATTCAGTCGGTCACGAACCGCAATTAAAAGAAGCAGCACCCGCTTAGGCGCGGAGCACCTAGTCCGCCTGTTCCCCGGGGAAGCGGCGCATCGGTGTCTATCATAGGGGTGTGGGGCGCAGGAGCTGCTTGCGCCCGATCTGGAGGTCGGCGGGGCTTGAATGGATGGCGGGCGGTGCAAGCACGGCGGTGCGGTGAGGTCGAGGGGAGGGCGCAGGCAGGGGAGGAATACTGGGCCGGTGGTCGCTGGCGTTTCGAGGAAGATGAAGGCGATCTGCCCGTTCTTTGTACATCGGACGATGCAGAAAAAATGGACTGACCTATTTGCTTTCAGTCGACTGTTATTTTCATAGAATCCTGTAGTAATTGAGTGTGCCATGCATGTTGTAGAGCTATCATATGTCTCCCTCATTTATTTCTCACCGACCTGCTATCTGCTACCTTTACACTGTACTAATTGTGCACACACTTCACCCATACTCACACTATTGTTTTTTATGCATGGGTATTTCAGACTCTGACGCAGTTTTGATGAAGAAAAGACAGAAGTCGCTCTAGTGTAATTTGAAGATAAGCAGTAAGCGTTTCAGCGCTCTAATGGGTGCAGTGTCAGCAGTTAGAGACAGTAAACGTAGCTCTGCAGTCGATTATCTCAATTGCCACACACAACCATCCCAGGTGCTTGCTTTAACTTCGCGCTGTCAAATGTGGTTGCATGTTGCATATGGTGTCTAGCTTGTATTGCTTCCAATTTGGTTAAACTGCATCTGCTTACTTTACACATTATACCTTTGATAATGACATGCCTTCATGTTTTTGATACATACTACATATGTCTATTAACCATGTTCGTATCTATTAACCATGTTCGTACATTGCTACGTCTTGCGCTTGCGTTGGTTTTCCTCGAAGAGGAGAGGGTGATGCAGCAAAGTGTAGCGTAAGTATTTCCCTCAGTTTTGAGAACCAAGGTATCAATCCAGTAGGAGGCTCCTCAATAGTCCCACGCACCTACACAAACAAACTGAGAACTCGCAACCAACACAATAAAGGGGTTGTCAATCCCTTCATGGCCACTTGTGAAAGTGAGATCTAATAAAGATAGTATGATAAGATAAATATTTTTTTGGTATTTTATAATATAGAAGCAAAAAGTAAAGATGCAAATAAAGTAGATTGAAAGCAAATATGATAAGAGATAGACCCGGGGGCCATAGGTTTCACTAGAGGCTTCTCTCGAGATAGCATAAGTATTACGGTGGGTGAACAAATTACTGTCGAGCAATTGATAGAAAAGCGCATAGTTATGAGGTTATCTAGGCATGATCATGTATATAGGCATCACGTCCATAACAAGTAGACCGACTCCTGCCTGCATCTACTACTATTACTTCACACATCGACCGACTCCTTCCTGCATCTAGAGTATTAAGTTCATAAGAACAGAGTAACGCATTAAGCAAGATGACATGATGTAGAGGGATAAACACATGCAATATGATATAAACCCCATCTTGTGATCCTCGATGGCAACAATACAATATGTGTCTTGCAACCCTTTCTATCACTGGGTAAGAACACCGCAAGATTGAACCCAAAGCTAAGCACTTCTCCCATGGCAAGAAAGATCAATCTAGTAGGCCAAACCAAACTGATAATTCGAATAGACTTGCAAAGATAACTCAATCATACATAAAAGAATTCAGAGAAGATTCAAATATTATTCATATATAAACTTGATCATAAACCCAAAATTCATCGGATCTCGACAAACACACCGCAAAAAGAGATTACATCAAAGAGATCTCCACAAGAGAGGGGGAGAACATTGTATTGAGATCCAAAAAGAGAGAAGAAGCCATCTAGCTAATAACTATGGACCCATAGGTCTGTGGTAAACTACTCACAACTCATCGGAGGGGCAAGGATGTTGATGTAGAGGCCCTCCGTTGTTGCTTCCGCCTCCGGCAGAGTGCCGGCAAGGGCTCCAAGATGGGATCTCGTGGCTACAGAAGGTTACGGTGGTGGAAATTGTGTTTCGTGGTGCTCCTGGATCACTAGTGCAGAACCGGGCATTAGCACCGGTTCAGAAGTTTTATAGTGCGGTTACATAACCGCACTAATTAGTGGTCACTAAAGCCCCCCTTTAGCACCGGTTCAGCACGAACCGGTGCTAAAGGGCTACCACGGGCACGAGCCAGCTACGGGACTGAGTTTTTAGTACCGGTTTGTAAGACCAACCGTACTATAAGGTTTGGAGGTTTTTAGTTTTATGATTTCTTTTTCATTTAATTTTGTGTTTCCATTTTAATTCTTTTTCGCTTGCTGGTATTTTACGATACTACACATTGTACACGTTATGCACATATATATGTATATATATATATATATATATATATATATATATATATATATATATATATATATATATATATATATATATATATATATATATATATATATAGGACAAATTTTTCCTACTACCGGGTAAGTTACACACATTTTTATTTTGTATGCGTTTTAGGTAGTACCTACCATACCCCAGTGTACGTATGTGTAGTATGTAGTATGTAAGAATATTTAGGTAGTATATATACTATTTTTTAGGTAGTATGTAGTATATTTTTAGCATACTTTTTTTTACGTACAAATATGTACGTATTTTCACAAATATGATAAAAACATGGGCTCACATGCAATTTTTTCACATAACTCGCTTTGGAGTATCTTAGATATAGTATATGAACATACTAAAAATGATAAAATAGTATATATAATACCACATAGTAGTATATGAGAAATGGGTGTAGCTACACCCGGTACAGATATATAAATTAAACCACCATATTAATTAATTCACACATACACACATGTACAGATATATACAATTTCTCCTACATATGAATGTTGCCTTCGGAGCCAGTCTAATTGGTGCCTTCGGAGCACGATGACAATTGAAAGTGGTTTTCATTGGGGCGGTAGCGGGTAATAGAATTCTCCATTCGGATTTATGACCTGGTCGAGCAAAAATCCCGCTATTTCCTCTTGAAGTGCTTCTACGCGCTCCGTTTCTATGAGCTTCTCCCGCACCTCTTTGAACTGTTAAGAAGGAGATCAATATGCATGTGTATTAGTTGTGTGACTAGCTAGATATCGATAATGGTGTAAAATTGTGAATAGTGTTCGACAAGCGCACCCATTGCTGTCTTTGAGATCTGCTCCTTTCGGACGCCATCATGCGAATATTCTCGCAAACGCAGAATGCACACAGATCAGTACCCTGCGCCTGCTTCAGGGCATTTACGAGAATGGAATTTGATCAGATAAAAATTAATCAAGCATGATAATTAAAGAGATGGTAGCTAGCTAGCTAGCTAGCTAGTACTACTTAATTACTTACCTTGGGTCCAAACCATTCAAGCTTTTGTTTCCACCGGCCGGGCGTGGCGCTGATGAATCTTGCCCAAGCCCTGCCCGCCGACAAAGAAAATGAATAAAGGGGTTATTAAATAGTTCATATCATGAAATGACGAACTAAATAGGCCGAGATATATAGTTAATAATGATTGAAATTACCTGTTGACTATCCCATACAAGATGTTAAAGTCGTGTTTTTGAGACTAGTGAGTCCAAGACTTCAACTGTTCGGCCAACTTTAATGATACACAAGACCAGTGAAATCTGCATGCACACACGCTTACATGTCTTAATTAAGCGGGCATATGTTAGCAAAAACATGTAGCTAGCTAGTAGGCAAAAACAGAGAATTTGAGGCGCTTCAAGAACTCTAGCATGCTGCTTTCTACTTCCTTTGCATAATGTTCATTTATCTTCCATGTGAATTCATTAACGGTGTTTGGGTCAATGAACCCAATGCCATAGCGTCCACCTTTTCTCATTTCATATATCTTCATCCTGCATAATACCACAGAAAAGAATATATATAGTGAGGATAATTACAGGTAATGATTAATCTCAAAAGGATCAGTACAGCTAGCTTGAGACTTAAATTATAGAAAGAAATCACTTACAGACAATAGCAACTGACGATAGATTTGTCGAGTGCTTCCTTATTGTATAGCTGAAACAGTTCTAAATACTCAACGGACCCAGCTTTCTCATGGTAGTAATGGTCCTCCTTGACATTCACCATGAGGGACACTCGATCTGAAATCTTGGTAATGTTCATGTACCATTGATGCAATTCATATATTCTCGTTGGGAGGTTCTTGACCTTGTCTGGCGCGACCAAAGGTTGGCCCCGGACATATTTCCGTTTTACTTCATCCTCTCTAAGCAAAGGCATGGGCTCGATCTCGAGGAGTTGTCCAATAGTGATGTTGAGAACTTCAGCCTGCATTATATGCTCCTCCGTTATTACCACATTGCCCACCTCGAGAACATGCACTGTTTGCCCACAATAATATTGGGGCACAGATCACACCGTTGTTGGCACAACAAGCGAGGGATCGATTATACCGCTGTTCTCCCAGTGGGGAATGGTTTTCCGCATTTTTGGCAGCTGCTTCTTGTTTGCTCGATCCCGATGTAGACGTGCTCGCCTCCCTTTGTAGACGTGCTCGATTTAACTTCCGATGTGGCGCTCATAGTCTGTCAACAGGCTTGGAAGCTGGTGGTTGAGCCATATGAATGAAGTGGTCAATCGCTTCCTCGTGCACTTTCTCCCTTGGCGGCAGTGGCGGTTTCGGTGCAAAATGGGCTTCCACCTCGGCCTTCGATATGGCTGTGATTTCCTCCTCGGACCTGTCATAAGACCTCTGCGGAAGAGCCTTCAGGCTTGGACCATATTTATACCGCTTGCCTCCGCCTGTACTTCTGTACTACCTCGACCAGACGGCTCGCACTGAGCTGCGGGTGTCTCGATATTGCTGAGGCGGCGGAGATGGCTGACGGGACTGAGTTGGACGAGGAGGAGTGGCCTGAGGTTGTGCCGGACTTGGAGGAGGAGTGGACGTCTGACGCTGTGGCGGACTTGGAGGAGGAGGATTGTCCTGACACTTTGCCGGACTTGGAGGAGCGGGAGTCTGCTGACTCGGTAGCGGACTTCGACGAGGACTCGGGTGACGCGGTGTCGGTGGCCTTGGAAAGATGATGCAATCCTTTTTCCATAGGATGATACGATGTTTGGCCTCTCCGAGAAAGCGCGCCGTCACCTCCAAAGAATGTCAAGCTGTAGCCCCGAATATGGGTCCAACACCTCATCAACCACGACACGAGCAAAGCCCGCTGGAATCGGGTTGCAATGGAAGGTTGCCTCAGGGGGATTTGTGAAAGCACAGCCGTCCGCCACCTTCATGGATATGTTCTTCATTTTGACGTGTAGCTCGCAGTTAGTGTTCTCCGTGATGTCATCCACGGGGTATCTACCCAACATTGGGTCGTCCGGGACGGAGCCCACGCTGCTTCTCGGCATGGATGGGCTAGTGCTATCCAATGTTGGATCATCCGCTAGCTGCTGCAACTGCTGAGACCCCCTTTGATGGGTAAGTGAGTCGATCTGCTCCTCTCGCCGCTGGAATTTGACTGCCAATTCCGCTTGACTTGCTTCTAGGCCTTGAAGGCGTTCATAGTCCCGCTTCCTCTGCTCCTCCTCCATCTTCCTCTTCTTCTCCTCCGCAATCTTCTTTCTCGCACGGGTTCTGTAGTCGTTGTTCCAGTCTGAAAACCCCTCATACCACGGCTGAGCGCCCTTGCCTCGTGTTCTTCCCGGGTGTTCAGGATTTCCCAGGGCACGCGTAAGCTCGTCGTTCTCTCTGTTGGGCTGGAACACCCCCGTTCGTGCCTCTTCTATTGCAACAAGTATCGCATCATTGGCTCCCTTCAGACTTGCCCTCGTCGAAACATTTCTGCCTCCGGTCCAACTCCCCCATGCGCATAGAACCAAGTCCCGACCTGGCGCGCCACTCTTAGTAGCCGGAGTGACACCGCATCCTCCATCTCTTTCTCGACTTATCCCACTTAGGCATTGCCACCGCATAGCCACCGCCCCAGCTTATGGAACTTATCCTTTTTTCGCATTCTTCTTGTTTATTCTCGACCGTTCCTTAGCTAATTCCGAATCCTTGAATTTCACGAAATCGTCCCAATGATCACGTCGGTTCTCCAGTGTTCCCTTGAATACTGGAGTCTTCCTTCCTCCGTCGACGTACTTGTTCCATTCACCATTCTTGTAGTTCTTGAATGCAGTCGCCATCATCTTAAGAGCAGCCTCTTTGACTTTCTCGCACATCTCGCTTCGTGAAATGATCCGTAGGGTGAAATGTTCCATGAGAGTATCCCAAAGCAGATCTTTTGATTCTTGTCGACATAAGTAACATCTCGACGTGGCTTTGCCGGGCGCTCTCCATTCTTGAAGTTTGATCGGGAGTTGGTCCTTCACAAGAACTCCGCACTGACGAACGAACTTGTCCGCAATCTTCTTAGGCGCTATTGGTTTGCCAGTAGGGCCGCATGCCTCGATATTGTACTTTACGCCCGGCTTCAACTTTTTATTCGGGCCTCGTTTCGTCCTTTTGTCTGAAGATTTGCTCGATCCGGATGGCTGAAAGAACAAAGATCGATTCGTTAATATATCTTCAAGTTATTTAAAACATGTGATGATCACCAAATGCCTGCTTATATAAATATATATACCGCGTCGGTGTTTGTTGTTTCAGGATCATGTTCTTCGACATCGTCATAATCATTCATGACTTCGTCGTGATCGAATATCATATCACCCTCTCCGGTGTTGTTTAGAAATTCGAGCCGCCATAATCTTCTTCATTTTGATTATCATCTCCTCGTATCATATCGAACATGGTCATTTCTCCTCTCTGTCGGTATTGTGCGCCATAGCTTTTGTTTAACTAATCCAAAAGAAATATAAAACAATTTAGTATTCAAATATCAAATAATAGATATAATCTCAAATACATCGTCCGAATAATAGATATAATCTCGAATACATCGTCCGAATAATAGATATAATCTCAATACATCATCGAATAATAGATATAATCTCAATACATCGTCCGAATAATAGATATAATCTCAATACATCGTCTCGAATAATATATAATATTGAATAGTACATCACGGCTATTAGCTAATAAAGATCGAATACTACTGAAGAATCTAGGACACTCGCGGTTCCTCCGGCGGCAAAGGACACCCAAAGAGAAGGAACCCTCACAGATCATAGCTGAAGTGAGATCCCAAGATATTGCCACGTATTGGAGAACCTGCCGCCTCTAACGCAACCATGTAGTGATGGACGTGCTCGTCCTCCTCCTCGACACGGCGACGTACCACCTCCGGCGGGCCGGGTCCCTCCGCACCAAATCGCCCACGCGAACGCCACCAAACGAGATCGGGTCGACGATCGGACCCGGGTCGGGTTCTCGTCAAGCGGCGCGCCCTCAAGCAGCACCTCCAGTGCCATCCCGGCGGAGCCAGTCCGGACATGGGTCGGCTGGGCGTTGTCGCGACGGGTCGACGGCGAGGATGCGGGCCGGCATCGTCGAGAACAAATACTAGCTATATGCCCGCAAAAGTAACATTTTTTAATGATTGGATTTTGATAACTAAAATTTCTAACATTTCTATATATATAACTAACATTTCTATAACATTTCTAACAATGCTATATATAACTAACATTTCTATAACATTTCTAATATTTTAGAACTAAAAACAGAAAAAATTATAACATTTCTATATATATAACTAACATTTTTATAACTATTTCTATAACTAAAAATAGAAAAAATTCTAACAATTCTAACTTTTTATAACTATATATTTCTATAACTAAAAAACAGAAAAATTTCTACAATTTCAAACATTTCTAACAAATCTAACAATTCTAACATTTCTAACTATTTCTAAAAAACAGAAAAATGTCTAACAATTTCTTAAAAACAGAAAAATCTATAACTAAAAATGTATGTGTGTGTGTGTGTGTGCGCACTCACCGGCCGGCTAGGCGAGAGGCGACGGGGGGCATGCGGCGACGGGGACGGCGACGGGCGCGGCGACGATGGGGCGGCGACGACGCTTGACGGGACGTCTGGGCAGGCGGCGACGGGCGAAGCAGCAGCGGCGACGGCACGGCGACGACGGGACGGGCGGCGACGACGGGACGGCGGCGACGGGCGGCGACGACGGGGGACGGGCGGCGACGGGCGCGGCGACGACGGGACGGGCGGGGCGGCGAAGCGGCGACAGTGCGAGGGAGAAGAAGCAGAGGAGATGAGAAACCGACGAAATTTTGAAGTGTTTACTTATATAAGGCACCTTTAGTACGGTTGGAGCCACCAACCGGTACTAAAGGTCTGCTTTGGCTAGGCCAAGCGGCGGAAGCGACCCCTTTAGTACCGGTGGTGGCACAAACGGTACTAAAATTCTCTTTAGTACCGGTTTGTGCCATGACCCGTACTAAAGAAGTCTTATTAGCAGCAGTGCGGTCTTGGAAGTTTAGTCCCACCTCGCTAGTCGAGGGCTACCGCCTGGTTTATAAGCCCAGTCGGGTAGCTCTCTCGAGCTCCTCTCCTAATCAGGCCTCTGGGCCTACCTGTCCTCCTCGCCTTGTGGGCCTCATGGGCCTTCAAGGGCCTGCATCCTGGCCCAATGAAAGGTTGTGTCGCTAGTCGTGCAGGCCGCTTTGGCCCGATGGCGGCGGCTTTTTTTTTTTTATTTTTTTGTTTTATTTATTTTTGAGTTGTTTTTGTTGTATTTAGAGTTTCTTTGTGAATATTTTTGCTTTAGGTACAAAAAATTACAAGCTTTCTATTAGTGCCGGTAGATTTCAAATTTGAAAAGTTTAAATTTTGAATTATTTGAAATTTGTGTGAATCACTAGTTTGTGAATAACTTAACTTTGAAAAAAGTTTTTCCAAAGGATTCTTTTTCTTATGTTCAATATTAGTGTGTTTTATCATTATATTCAATTTAGTAATGCTTAGGTTATTTAAAAATGAAATGCCTTTGTAACAGTTCAGTTTTAAATGGAAACCCCGATACTTGAAAGTGATTGTCCATTTTGTACACGAAGTGCATCCAGTTTTGCCGTAACCCTCTCTACTTTCTTGCACATGCTATTTGTATGAAATTATGATACCATGCCAACTTTCAACCTTTTCTCGAGTTCATTTGAATTGCTTTTCAATTTCAGGGTCATTTAGCTGGAAAAAAATCAGTAAATGCATGAAAAGAATTTGTTTGCACATAAAATTTCTTCGCTTTCAAATGCCAAAACACATAACTACCCTAACTATTACAGACATTCCCTCCTGGGTGTAAAACACGAAGAAAGTGATGATAGTGAAGCCGATCACATCCCGATCTTTGGGTGTGAAACTTTTTCTTCAGCGTGTGTCCCTTTGCGCGTAACCATGGAAAATCTTCATCATTTAACGGGATGCTCGGGTCAATATTCACTGTGAATGGAGCAATTTCATCAAACTTTTCATAATCTTCTGACTTGTCTGTCTTGTCATCCACTCTCACGATGTTTCTCTTCCCAGAAAGAACTATGTGCCGCTTTGGCTCATCGTACGATGCATTCGCTTCCTTATCTTTTCTTTTTCTTGGCTTGGTGGACATGCTTCACATAGAAAACCTGTGCCACATCATTGGCTAGGACGAATGGTTCGTCTGCATACGCAAGATTGTTGAGATCCATTGTTGTCATTCCGTACTGCGGGTCTTCCATTACCCCGCCTCGTGTCATATTGACCCATTTGCACCGAAACAAAGGGACCTTTAAACCACGTCGATAGTCAAGTTCCCATATGTCCTGTATATAACCATAATATGTTTCCTTTCCGCCTTGGTTTCGCATCAAAGCGGACACCACTGTTTTGGTTGGTGCTCTTCTTATCTTGGGCAATCGTGTAAAATGTATTACCATTTATCTCGTACCCTTTGAAAGTCATTATATTCAAGATGGTAATCGGGACAGCAAGTACAGGTCATCTTCAATAGAGGTGGCATGCATGGTACGTGTTCGCAACCAGTTAGCGAAACTCCTGGTTTGTTCACGTGTAATCCACTCATCGACCGCTCCGGTGTTTGGAGCGTAGCAAATTCTTGTGTTCATCCATATACGGAGCCACCAAGGTGGAATTCTGTAGAACTGTAGTGTGCTTCAAAGGAGAGAATGTCCGTCCATACATATTATTTGTTCCCCTCCTAGCGTGCCTTTTCCATCCATGCGCCCTTATGCCGCGATTCAGAACACCAATCGGCTTAAGGTCGAAATAATGTCAATACAAAACTCAATGACCTCCTCATTTTGATGGCCCTTGGAGATGCTTCCTTCGGCCTAGCATGGTTATGAACATATTTCTTTAAGACTCCCATGAACCTCTCAAAGGGGAACATATTGTGTAGAAATACATGACCCAAAACGTTAATCTCTTCACGATAGGTGAACTAGGACGTGCGTCATGATGTTGAAGAAGGATGGTGGGAACACCAACTCGAAACTGACAAGACATTGCACCAAATCATTCTGTACCTTGGTATGATTTCTGGATCGATTACCTTCTGAGAGATTGCATTGAGAAATGCACATAGCTTCACAATGGCTAATCGAACGTTTTCTGGAAGAAGCCCCCTCAATGCAACCGGAAGCAGTTGCGTCATAATCACGTGGCAGTCATGAGACTTTAGGTTCGGAACTTTTCTCTGCCATGTTTATTATTCCCTTTATATTCGACGAAGCCGACGGTACCTTAATATCGAAAGGCATTCAAAGAAGATTTCCTTCTCTTCTTTGGTAAGAGCGTAGCTTGCATGACCCTCGATGTATGCCGCCTTCTCCGTGCATACGTTGCTGGTCCTCCGTGCCTCGGTGTATCTTTTGTCTTCCCATACACGCCCAAGAAGCCAAGCAGGTCACGCAAAGATTCTTCGTGACGTGCATCACGTCGATTGCGGAGCGGACCTCTAGGTCTTTCCAATATAGCAGGTCCCAAAATATAGATTTCTTCTTCCACATGGGTGCGCGTCCGTCGCGTCCTTCGAACAGGTTGTCCGCCAGACCCTTTCCAAATATCACCTTCAAATCCTTGACCATATCATGTACATCAGCACCAAGACAATGGCGAGGCTTCGTCCGTGATCCGCCTCACCTTTGAAATGCCTGCCTTTCTTTCTTACGGGATGCCCGCTCGGAAGAAATCGACGATGTCCTGTACACATTCTTCTTACAACTATTCAAATATATATTGTCGGTATCATCCAAACAGTCGTGCATCCGCGGTATCCCTTGTTTGTCTGTCTTGAAAGGTTACCGAGAGCAGGCCAATCATTGATGGTCACGAACAGCAACGCCTTGAGGTCAAATTCTTCCCCCATGTGCTCATCCCACGCACGTACACCTGTTCCATTCCACAGCTGTAAGAGTTCTTCAACTAATGGCCTTAGGTACACATCAATGTCGTTGCCGGGTTGCTTAGGGCCTTGGATGAGCACCGCATCATAATGAACTTCCGCTTCATGCACAACCAAGGAGGAAGGTTATACAAACATAGAGTCACAGGCCAGGTGCTATGGTTGCTGCTCGCTCCCCAAAAGGATTAATGCCATCTGCGCTTAGACCAAACCATACGCTCCTTGCGCCATCTGCAAACTCCTTCCGTATTTCTTTCGATTTTTCTCCACTGCGACCCGTCGGTGGGTACTCTCAACTTTCCGTCTTTCTTACGGTCTTCTCTGTGCCATCTCATCGCCTTGGCATGCTCTTTGTTTTGGAACAAACGTTTCAACCGTGGTATTATAGGAGAATACCACATCACCTTGGCAGGAATCTTCTTCCTGGGGCTCGCCGACATCACCAGGCTCATCGCGGCTGATCTTATAGCGCAATGCACCACATACCGGGCAAGCGTTCAAATCCTCGTACTCACCGCGGTACAGGATGCAATCATTAGGGCATGCATGTATCTTTTGCACCTCTAACCCTAGAGGGCAGACAGCCTTCTTTGCTTCGTACGTACTCTCGGGCAATTCGTTGTCCTTTGGAAGCATATCCTTTATCATTACCAGCAACTTTCCAAATCCCTTGTCAGATACACCATTCTCTGCCTTCCATTGCAGCAATTCCAGTGTGGTGCCCAGCTTTTTCTTGTCACCTACGCAATTCGGGTACAACAATTTTTTGTGATCCTCTAACATGCGCTGCAACTTCTTCTTCTCCAAATCACTTGCGCAGTTTCTCTTTGCATCGGCAATGGCCCGACCTAGATCATCAACGGGCTCATCTGATGCCTCTTCTTCAGCTTCTTCCCGCATTGCCGGCTCAGCTTCTTCCCGCATTACCGGCTCAGCTTCTTCCCCCATTGTTGTATCATCGTATTCAGGTAACCCATGGCCAGGATAGTTGTCGTCGTCCTCCTCTTCTTCATTGTCTTCCATCATAACCCCTCTTTCTCCGTGCTTGGTCCAAACATTATAGTGGGGCATGAAACCGGACTTAAACAGGAGGACGTGAATGGTTCTTGACGTAGAGTAATTGTGACCATTCTTACATACACCACATGGACAAGGCATAAAACCATCCGCCCGCTTGTTTGCCTCAGCCGCAAGCAGAAAAGTATGCACCCTCAACGAATCGGGAGAGCATCGGTCATCGTACATCCATTGCCGCTCATCTTCATTACACAACACCGAATAGACCAAATTAATACAAGTTCATACATAAAGTTCATACAACACTTAAATGCAACAAACAAATAACTCTCTAGCTAAAGCATTTAAATGCAACAACAAATGCGATCAAGATCGCAACTAAGGTAACAATTGATCCAACAGCATAATGATACCAAGCCTCACTATCGATGGCATATTTTCTAATCTTTCTATTCTTCAAGCGCATTTTCTCCATCTTGATCTTGTGATCATCGATTTACATCGACAACATGCAACTCCAATTCCATCTTCTCCCCCTCAATTCTTTTCAATTTTTCTTTCAAGTACTCGTTTTCTCTTTCAACTAAATTTAACCTCTCGACAATAGGGTCGGTTGGAATTTTCGGTTCACATACCTCCTAGATAAAAATATCTATGTCAACTTGATGGGCATAATTTGTCATAAACACGAAATGCAACTAATAGTTTTAAAAGAGAATATACCACATCCGAATCATAACAAGGACGAGGGCCGACGGGGACGGATATCAAAACCATGGCACTATGTATAACAAACAACGTACGGGTAAGATAATTATTACATGATTAACTATATATCCAAATCACACAAACATCAACTTTTATATAAAATTACATGAACAAGAGGCTCACTACAAGGTGGTGCCGTGACAGAGACATTGCAAGCGATCGACGGTGGTTATGACGGAGATTTAGAAGGCACTAAGTAAACCACACCTACATATGCAAACTAAGTGTTATTTTTGACCTCAAATTGCATATAAATCAAATACTAGAACATATATATATTTCCTCCCAAATTACTAAACTCACAAATTAGTAACTATATAAAGCATTGCAAGAGCTAATCTAGCAATGAGAGATGAAAGGACAAAGTTGCTAACCTTTGTGATCATTTGAATGGATGGGGGCCTTCAAATCTTGACAAATTTTGGGCAAAATTTGTGGTGAGCTCGAGGGGAAGAGGAAGAACAGAGAGGAGAGGAGAGGGGAAAGGGGGAAGAATAGAGCAAGCTGGACGAAGGGTTTATATGCAGGAGGACCTATAGTACCGGTTCGTGGCACGAACCAAGACTAAAGGTGCCGGAGGGGCCCAGATCGACAACATCCTCGCCACCACCCTCATTAGTACCGGTTCGTGGCACGAACTGGTGCTAAAGGTTAGCCACGAACCGGTACTAATGAGAGCGGCCCGGCTAGCCGTTGGAACCGGCACTAATGTATACATTAGTGCCGGCTCTAATACAAACCGGCACTAATGTGCTGCACGTTTGACCCTTTTTCTACTAGTGGATGTTTTCGGGGTACGTAGGCATATATAGGAGGAAGAAGTACGTCGGTGGCCGCCCGAGGGGCCCACAAGAAAGGGGGCGCGCCCTACAGGGGGGGGCTCCTATCTTGTGGGGCCCTCGGAGGCTTCTTGACTTGCACTCCAAGCTCTTCGGATCAGATTTGTTCCAAAAATAACGCTCCCAATGGTTTCATTCCGTTTGGGCTCCGTTTGATATTCCTTTTCTTCAAAATACTGAAATAGGCAAAAAAACAGCAATATGGGCTGGGCCTCCGGTTAGTAGGTTAGTCCCAAAAATGATATAAATGTGTAAAATAAAGCCCATAAACATCCAAAAGGGGTAATATAATAGCATGGAACAATCAAATATTATAGATACGTTGGAGACGTATCAAGCATCCCCAAGCTTAATTCCTGCTTGTCCTCGAGTAGGTAAATGATAAAAAAGAAATTTTTGATGTGGAATGCTACCTAGCATAATTCATAATGTAATTTTCTTTATTGTGGCATGAATGTTCAGATCCAAATGAATACAAAATAAAAGTTCATATTGACATAAGAAATAGTAATACTTCAAGCATACTAATCAAAGTAATCATGTCTTCTCAAAATAGCATGGCTAAAGAAAGTTATCCCTACAAAATCATATAGTCTGGATATGCTCTATCTTCATCACACAAAGTATTTAATAATGCACAACCCCGATGACAAGCCAAGCAATTGTTTCATACTTTAATAATCTCAAACTTCTTCAACTTTCACGCAATACATGAGCGTGAGACATGGACATAGCACTATATGTGGAATAGAAGGGTGGTTGTGGAGAAGACAAAAAGGAGAAGATAGTCTCACATCAACTAGGCGTATCAACAGGCTATGGAGATGCCCACTAAGAGATATCAATGTGAGTGAGCAGGGATTGCCATGCAACAGATGCACTAGAGCTATAAATATATGAAATCTCAACAAAAGAGACTAAGTGGGGTGCATCCAACTTGCTTGCTCACAAGACCTAAGGCACTTTTGAGGAAGCCCATCATTGGAATATACAAGCCAAGTTCTATAATGAAAAATTCCCACTAGTATATGAAGGTGACAACATATGAGACTCTCTATCATGAAGATCATGGTGCTATTTTGAAGCACAAGTGTGGAAAAAGAGATAGTAGCATTGTCCCTTCTCTCTTTTTCTCTCATTTTATTTTTTTTTATTTTTTTTCTTTTTTTTCTTTGGCCTTTCTTTTTTTGGCCTTTCTCTTTATTTATTTTCTTTTCTTTTGTAAAGTCCGAAGTCTCATCCTGACTTGTGGGGGAATCATAGTCTTCATCATCCTTTCCTCACTAGGACAATGCTCTAATAATGAAGATCATCACACTTTTATGGATTTACAACTCAAAGCTAGAACAAGATATGACTCTATATGAATGCCTCCAGTGGTGTACCGGGATATGCAATGAATCAAGAGCGACATGTATGAAAATTATGAAGGTGGCCTTGCCACAAATTCGATGTCAACTACATGATCATGCAAAAAGCAATATGACAAAAGTAATGTGTGTCATATGAATGGAACGATGGAAAGTTGCATGGCAGTATATCTTGGAATGGCTATGGAAATGCCATAATAGGTAGGTATGGTGGTTGTTTTGAGGAAGGTAAATGGTGGGTGTATGGTACCGGCGAAAATTGCACGGTACAAGAGAGGCTAGCAATGGTGGAAGGGTGAAAGAGTACGTATAATCCATGGACTCAATATTAATCAAAAGAACTCATATACTTGTTGCAAAAAATTTAGAAGTCATCAAAAACCAAAGTACTACGCGCATGCTCCTAGGGGGATAGATTGGTAGGGAAAGACCATCGCTCGTCCCCGACCGCCACTCATGAGGAAGACAATCAATAAATAAAATTGTGCTCCAACTTCATCACAAAGCAGTTCACCATACGTGCATGCTACGGGAATCACAAGCTTCAACACAAGCATTCTTTAAATTCATAATCACCCAACTAGCATGACTTTAATATCACTACCTCCATATCTCAAAACAATTATCAAGCATCAAGTTGATCATAGCATCCAATTCACTTTCTATGATAGTTTTTATTATACCCAACTTGGATGCTCATCATTCTAGGACCAACTTTATGATAATAGCAAATACCATGTTGTTCTTAAAAGACTTTCAAAATAATATAAGTGAAGCATGAGAGACTAGCAATTTCTAATCAAATAGGCTTCTCCCAAAAGGTGTGTACAGCAAGGATGATTGTGGTAAACTAAAAAGCAAAGACTAATATAATACACGACGCTCCAAGCAAAACACATATCATGTAGCGAATAAAAATATAGCTCCAAGTAAAGTTACCAATGAACGAAGATGAAAGAGGGGATGCCTTCCCGGGGCATCCCCAAGCTTAGGCTTTTGGCTATCCTTGAATATCTTGGGGTGCCATGGCATCCCCAAGCTTAGGATCTTGCCACTCCTTATTCCATAGTCTATAAAAGCTTTACCCAAAACTTGAAAACTTCACAACACAAAACTCAACAGGAAATCTTATAAGCTCCATTAGTGAAAGAAAACAAAACCACCACATAAGGTACTGCAATGAACACATTTTTTTAATTATTTTGGTGTTAAACCTACTGTATTCCAACTTCTTTATGGTTCATAGACTGAATTTACTAGCCATAGATGCATTGAAATAAGCAAACAACACATGAAAAACAGAATCTGTCAGAAACAGAACAGTCTGTAGCAATCTGTAACTAACGCAAACTTCTGGAACTCTAAAAATCCTACAAAAATAGGAAGTCCTGGAAACTTTATCTATTGAACAGAAGCAAAAAGAATCAAAGCAAAATCACGTTCCTGTGAATTAACAAAATTATATTCGTGGGCGCAAAGTTTCTGTTTTTCAGCAGAATCAAATCAACTATCATCGTAGGTTATCCTATAGGTTCTACTTGGCACAAACACTAATTAAAAGATAAAAACACATCTAACCAGAAGGTAGATGCAAGATTTATTACTAACAGGAGCATAAACTGAAAACATAAAGAAAATTGGGTTGCTTCCCAACTAGCGCTATTGTTTAACGCCCCTAGCTAGGCATAAAAAGCAAAGATAGATCTAACGAGTGCCATCTTTGGCACTAAATTCATAAGTAGCACGCATGATAGATTCATAAGGTAATTTGACTTTCTTTCTTGGAAAGTGCTCCATGCCTTTCTTTAATGGAAATTGGAATCTAATATTCACTTCCTTCATATCAATAATCGCACCAATCGTTCTAAGGAAAGGTCTACCAAGAATAATAGGGCAAGAAAGATTGCAATTTATATCAAGAACGATAAAATCTACGGGCACCAAATTTCTATCTGCAACAATAAGGACATCATTGATCCTTCCCTTAGGCTTTTTAATGGTGGAATCCGCAAGGTGCAAATTTAAAGAGCAATCATCAAGATCATGGAAACCTAGAATATCACATAAAGTTTTCGGAATCGTGGAAACACTAGCACCCAAATCACACAAAGCAAACCACTCATAATCTTTAATTTTAATATTTATAGTAGGTTCCCACTCATCATTAAGTTTTCTAGGTATAGAAACTTCCAAATTAAGTTTTTCATCATAAGATTGCATCAAGGCATCAACAATATGTTTGGTAAAAGCTTTGTTTTGACTATAAGCATGAGGAGAATTAACAACGGATTGCAACAAGGAAATACACCCTTTTAAAGAACAATTATCATAATTAAATTCCTTGAAATCCGAGATAGTAAGTTCAACATTATTAGAAGTTGAGGATTTCTCCAATCTCACTTTTACCAAATTTAACATCAAGATCTAAAGACTACGAATTTTTGGGACGCCTTCTATGCAAAGTGGATTCATCATCACTCCCATAATCATCAAAATTCATATTGCAAAACATAGATCTAATCGGAGACGCATCAATAACTTTAAGATCCTCATCATTATTTTCATGAAGACTAGAAGAACACGCTTCTATAAAGCTTTCTTTTTTAGCACGCAATCTAGCGGTTCTTTCCTTGCACTCGTCAATGGAAATTCTCATTACTTTGAGAGACTCATCGATGTCATGCTTAGGAGAAGAAGATCCAAGTTTAAGAGAATTAACATCAAGCGAAAGTCTATCAACGTTCCTAGCCAAATCATTAACTTTGAGCAATTTGTCTTCAAGCAAGGCATTAAAATTCTTTTGAGAAATCATAAATTCTTTCACACTATTCTCAAAATCAGAGGGCATCTTATTAAAATTACCATAAGAATTACTATAGGAATTTCCATAATTATTAGAGGGATTACTAGGGAACGGTCTAGCATTAAAATTTCCTCTATAAGCATTGTTTCCAATATTCCTACCAACAAAATTCACATCCATAGATTTATTATTATTCTCAATCAAGGAAGACAAAGGCATATCATTGGGATCAAGAGGAGTATTTTTAGTAGCAAACAGTTCATAAGTTCATCCATCTTTCCACTCAAAACATTGATTTCTTCTATAGCATGCTCTTTTTTACTAGAAGATCTTTCGGTGGGCCATTGAGAATAATTAGCCATAATATTATCAAGCAATTTTGTAGCATCTCCTAACGTGATTTCCATAAAGGTGCCTCCCGCGGCCGAGTCTAAGAGATTCCTAGAAGCAAAGTTCAAACCGGCATAAAAAATTTGTATGATCATCCATAAATTCAAACCATGAGTAGGGCAATTGCGAAGCATCAATTTCATTCTTTCCCAAGATTGGGCAACATGCTCATGATCAAGTTGTTTAAAATTCATAATATCGTTCCTAAGAGTGATGATCTTAGCGGGAGGAAAATACTTAGAGATAAAAGCATCTTTGCACTTGTTCCAAGAATCAATACTAATTTTAGGCAAAGACGAAAACCAAACTTTAGCACGATCTCTAAGTGAAAACGGAAATAACTTCAATTTAACAATACTAGTCAACAACCCGTGCACCTGCACGGGCTAGGGTTTTGTGATAATGGCGCTATCCCAATATATATTGTAGAAATGAACTTTTAAATTAAACGTAGTACATGAAAGGGACATATATATCACTCATTAATATCACGTGATTGTGTTGAAGAAAATAAAGGACTGAAGTGTTTATGATAATAAAGTCATAAATTAAAGTCATATATTCATTTATCAATACTGAATTGCAAACACTAAAGTCATATAGAGATTTAAATTCTTTTCCATTATATGAATTCTTTATTCCCAATTAACTCCCAAGGTTTATGTGTTCAGTTTTGCATTCTAGTTCATACATGAGCAACATATATGATCATATTGATCACAAATAAATGCAAGAAAAAAAATGAAGTGAAACATTGATTACCAATAGGATCAACATAAAGTGTTTCCCATGCAAGTCCAAGAAATGAAATGAAGGCAATTACAATAATATGCATGTGTGAGATCACGTAGAGGATGGAGACTATTTTCCAACATTGACCATTCATGTGCAAATATGATAAAATAGATCAATTCAAATGTACACATATCAAATAGCAGTTTGCATTGAAGCTAGTGGCAATGTGTAAGAAATGGGCAGCACATAATGTCTGTCCAGCAAAAAAATCATAAATTGGACCAAACCTTGTAATATATTAGTAGGGATATTCACGCAAACCACACTATGTTGCTAAGTAATTAAATTTCTTGGAGCCATTAAAGGTATGTACGTGAACCATCATCATATGGTTGTATCAAAGATCACATGCGTTAAGCTCCTAACTAATATGGTCTAAAAAGTGACACGCCTCTGCATATATTCAAAAGCCATGGATAAACTAACCTCGATGGATCAAATTAGGATTACCACCGAGTAGCAACTGGTAATCACGCACATGCCATTAGAAGCCAATAGTTGAGCATGAAAAAGAATATCTAAATTAGACTTCCTGTTCATTTACAAAAGTGTTGTTACCTTCTTCATACAAAAGAAGAGAGGATATGTTACCTTCATGAACAAAAAGGTATATGAAGAATCCGATTTTCTTTATCCGAAGTTTCACTATGTAGAACTAAAAAGCTCGCCGATCGAATATGAGGCTGAACTTGTAATCTACTACACGGTTTGATTAGTAATAGTATAGCTCTATGCTGGCTTGCATGAAAAATACCTAATCTAAATAATAACCTCAAATAGACATCCATATTCTTTGAGATCGAATGAAACTAAACAATCAGAATGTTGCGAATACAACAACAAACGTACGTTTCCTCGATATGTACTACCTAATCTAAAGAATAACCTCAAATAGACATCCATATTCTTTGAGATGGAATGAAACTAAACAATCAGAATGTGGTGAATACAACAACAAACGTACGTTTTCCTATATATGAACTAGTATATATTAAGTTGTTATTTAGTTTTGTGATGTAAAGAGCTTCATAGATCGATAAACAGGTTGGTTATAATCATACAAAGCCACGTTCAATGGCAGGTCAACACAGCCAAAACATTCTTTCTCCCAACTGGGCTAAACCATGAGGTAACTTGGTATTAATTGTTATAGTTATGGAAACTGTCAACCATGATTAATGTCAGATGTCCAACGCTACCGGGATACTGATGAAAAATTTATTGAATATAAGAAATTGGGAATAGTTAATATTGTGATGCCAGTTATTCTTAAACATATGCTTTCGTACATGCATCACACATATTAAATAACTGAGGCCTCATCTTAGCAGGACTACAGGTGGAATTTTTCAGAACAACCTACATGCTACCATGATGAGATGACCTATTCTACAAGCAGTGGACTGTAAAGCAAGCCCCAAGAATTTATCTACAAAGGTTAGAAGTAGTCGCAATATTTTTAGAGGAATACTTGTACCATAGCACTCATCATTTGATAGTATGTTGAATGGTGATGGGTCATCAATAAGACATCTACATAAACTATGCTAGCAATGAAACATACCAGATAGAAAAAGTTGATTTTGCGTCCAAACAATATGCTAGAAGGTCCATATAATATTTCTGCATGAACAATGCTCTTACAGCTCAATTCTATTGGCCCTAAAAGAAAGCGTGATCTCAGTTTTTTCTAACCCAATCAGCCCATGGAACAGAGAAGAAATGGAATATCGCGTCGCTTACATTAGATCAGTGAAACTTATTGTGCTGTAGAGTACAGGGTTCCGACCAACATCACGGCTACGCAAATTTGACCTGGATGGTGGAAACTTCGGCGATTGTTAATGCTTGCTATGGTGCCCTGGAGCCGTAAAATCTGTATGATGCATCAGATAGGTCTTGGGCGAGGCAGTGGCGGCTCTGACATCTGGGTGATTCAATCAGATGCAACTTGCTATTTATATCAGAGGAGACGGCGTCTGGATTTTGTATTGGAGTGAAATAGAGAGAGGACCCCTCTTGCATACATCAATCTTGGAGGAGATGGTGCTCAGGTTTTTATTCCAGAGAAACAAAGAGAGATGAAGGGAGGAGGAATCCACATGTGTACGTCAAATCTAGGTGCTGAGGATTTTTTTAGGAAAACAAAGAGAAACAAAGGGGAGGAGGACTCTCGTACGTGACAGTTTTTTAGGGAAAAGGAAAGAAACACATGGGAGGACTCTCGTACGTGGGATAGATCTCCTCTTATGTACGTCAAAGGTAGGCGCTCACTTTTTTGGGGGGAACAAAGAGAAACCAAGGAGAGGAGGAGTCGTGGGAGAGGACATCTGGTCTCATAATTTCATCTAACGTCTATAGATGAATCATATATTAATCCGATGGTCAAAATTCTTTAATTATGAGGATTAACGTGGTGTTTCGTATGGTGCCTCCAATTAGTAAATATAATATTGTTATCCGTATCTTTCTTCTTTTGCATATCACACAAATCAACAAAAAATTTTAGATGAGTAGCGGCATCTTCACTAGGAAGGCCGGCGAATTGATCTTTCATAACAAGATTCAACAAAGCGGTATTGATTTCACAAGACTCAACATCATTAAGAGGAGCAATCGGAGTACTAAGGAAATCATTATTATTGGTATTCGAGAAGTCACACAACTTGGTATTATCTTGTGCCATGGCAACAAGTAATCCAACACACAAGCAAACAGAAAAACGGCAAGAGAAAAGAGAGGAGGAGATTGGGAAAGAGAGGGCGAATAAAATGGCAAGGGTGAAGTGGGGGAGAGGAAAAGAGAAGCAAATGGCAAATAATGTAAATGCGAGGGAGATGGGTTTGTGATGGGTACTTGGTATGTCTTGACTTGAGCGAAGACCTCCCCGGCAACGGCGCCAGAAATCCTTCTTGCTACGTCTTGAGCTTGCGCTGGTTTTCCTCGAAGAGGAGAGGGTGATGCAGCAAAGTGTAGCGTAAGTATTTCCCTCAGTTTTGAGAACCAAGGTATCAATCCAGTAGGAGGCTCCTCAATAGTCCCACGCACCTACACAAACAAACTGAGAACTTGCAACCAACGCAATAAAGGGGTTGTAAATCCCTTCACGGCCACTTGCGAAAGTGAGATCTAATAAAGATAGTATGATAAGATAAATATTTTTTTTGGTATTTTATAATATAGAAGCAAAAAGTAAAGATGCAAATAAAGTAGATTGAAAGCAAATATGATAAGAGATAGACCCGGGGGCCATAGGTTTCACTAGAGGCTTCTCTCGAGATAGCATAAGTATTACGGTGGGTGAACAAATTACTGTCAAGCAATTGATAGAAAAGCACATAGTTATGAGATTATCTAGGCATGATCATGTATATAGGCATCACGTCCATAACAAGTAGATCGACTCCTGCCTGCATCTACTACTATTACTCCACACATCGACCGACTCCTGCCTGCATCTAGAGTATTAAGTTCATAAGAACAGAGTAACGCATTAAGCAAGATGACATGATGTAGAGGGATAAACACATGCAATATGATATAAACCCCATCTTGTTATCCTCGATGGCAACAATACAATACGTGTCTTGCAACCCTTTCTGTCACTGGGTAAGAAAACCGCAAGATTGAACCCAAAGCAAAGCATTCTCCCATGGCAAGAAAGATCAATCTAGTAGGCCAAACCAAACTGATAATTCGAAGAAACTTGCAAAGATAACTCAATTACATAAAACAATTCAGAGAATATTCAAATATTATTCATAGATAAACTTGATCATAAACCCACAATTCATCAAATCTCGACAAACACACCGCAAAAAGAGATTACATCGAAGAGATCTCCACAAGAGAGGGGGAGAACATTGTATTGAGATCCAAAAAGAGAGAAGAAGCCATCTAGCTAATAACTATGGACCCGTAGGTCTGTGGTAAACTACTCACAACTCATCGGAGGGGCAAGGATGTTGATGTAGAGGCCCTCCATGGTTTCTTCCCCCTCCGGCAGAGTGCCAGCAAGGGCTCCAAGATGGGATCTCACGAATACAGAAGGTTACGGCGGTGGGAATTGTGTTTTGTGGTGCTCCTGGATGTTTTCGGGGTACGTAGGCATATATAGGAGGAAGAAGTACGTCGGTGGCCGCCCGAGGGGCCCACGAGACAGGGGGCGCGCCCTACGGGGGGGCCTCCTATCTCATGGGGTCCTCGGAGGCTTCTTGACTTGCACTCCAAGCTCTCCGGATCAGATTTGTTCCAAAAATAACGCTCCCGAAGGTTTCATTCCGTTTGGACTCCGTTTGACATTCCTTTTCTTCGAAATACTGAAATAGGCAAAAAACAGGAATATGGGCTGGGCCTCCGGTTAGTAGGTTAGTCCCAAAAATGATATAAATGTGTAAAATAAAGCTCATAAACATCCAAAAGGGGTAATATAATAGCATGGAACAATCAAAAATTATAGATACGTTGGAGACGTATCATACATCAAACTAATGCTCTTTTGTATCCCTCGTCAATCACTTATGATGAGACAGTCACCCGGGTGGGTTACTGTGAGACGCCCTACTCGTTTAAAGAGTGCAGTGTCATCCTCCCCACATGATTCTCAAGAAACATCAAAGCTAAATGAAGATAGTCAACATAGCTCTCTAGTTCATCACCGCAATTCCCCCACACCACCATCGCAGGTGCTTGCTCTTACTTGGCAGTGTGATATGTGGTTGCATGTTGCATATGGTGTCTACCTTGTGATGCTTCTAATTAGGGTAAATTGCATCTGCTTAGTTAACACATTATTCCTGTGAATATGACATGCCTTCCTGTTTTTGGTACATACTACGTCTTTCTATTAACCATGTTCTTACATCAAACTACTTCTCTTGTGTATCCCTCATCAATGCTCCTAATTTGTTAAATTGCATCTCCTTAGCTTACACATTATACATGTGAATATGACATGCCTTCATGTTTTTGGTACATACTACATCTGCCTATCACACCATGTTCTTACATCAAACTACTGTTCTTGTGTATCCTGCGTCTATCGCTTATGATGAGACAGTCACGCGCGTGGGTTAATATGAGACGCAATACTCTTATAAAGAATGCAATTTCATCCTCTCCACATGATTCTCAAGAAACAGCAAGCCTAAATGAAGATATTGAACGTTGCTCTGTACCTGAAGACAGCACTTCCCCTACACCACCATCACAGGTGCTTGCTCCAACTTCGCAGTGTGATATGTGGTTGCATGTTGCATACGGTGTCTAGCTTGTAATGCTTCTAATTAGGGTAAATTGCATCTGCTTAGTTTACACAGTATACCTATGAATATGACATGCCTTCCTATTTTTGGTACACGCTACATCTATGTGTTAACCTTGTTCTTACATGAAACTACCTCTCTTCTGTATCCTGCATCAATCACTTACGATGAGTCACCTTTATTTGTTGCATATTGCATATTATTTCTAGCCTGTTGCAATGTATTGCTTCTAATTTGGTCAAATACATTTGTTAGGGCACCCTTTTAATTTGGCAGAGTGATATTGGTTTCATCTTTCATATGGTTTCTATCTTGCATCCATCTAACAAGTTCAAGCACCTTGTGCTTAGTTTACACTTTATACATCATACATGTCAATATGTCATGCCGTCCTGTTTTTCATACATATTCCATCCTCCTATCATGCGGCTGCCTTACATGAAAGTAGTGTTCGTCAGTATCATGCATCAATAAGTTCTGAAGAGCAAATTTTGTTCCTTTTTATTGTGGGTTTGACTTGACAAGGCAAAATCAAGAAAAAGGAAGGAAAAGAGTAAGGAAGGCGGTGATGGTAGTCCTCTGCAGCAACGTAAAAGGAGCATCTGTACCGATTCTCCTTGTACTGATAGTGCATTTCATGGTCCAAGTCTCCGCTCCCCTACTCCACCATCCAAGGTGCTTGCTCTAACTTGGCAGTGTGATATCTGGTTGCATGTTGCATATGGTGTCTAGCTCGTATTGCTCCTAATTAGTGTAAACTGCATCTGCTTAGCTTACACATGATACATGTGAATATGACACGCTTTCTTTTTGGTACATCTCAGATCATCTACCACACCATGTTCTTACATGAAACTACTCTTCTTGTGTATCCTGCATCAGTCACTTATGATGGGACACCTTTAAGTTGGCAGTGTGATATTGGTTTGCGTCTTAAATATGATTTCTAGCATGTATTGCTTCTAGTTTGATGAACGCCACCTATGACGAGACAGTTTTAACTTGGCAGAGTGGTATTGATTGCACCTTCCATATGGTGTCTTGCAGTGTTTCTAACTTGTTGAAGTGCCTTCTGCTTAGTTACCACATCATAGGTGTGAATATGTCAAGCCGTCCATTTTTTCGTACATATTCCATCCTCGTATCATGACTTTGCCTTTCATCAGAGTAGTGTTCATCAGTATCATGCATGAATGAGTTCTGAAGAGCGAATGATATTCCTTTTTCTTGTCGGTATGACCTCACAATGCAAAATCAATAAAGTTGAAGGAAATTGGCAAGGCATTGGATGATGGTGGTCCTTCCGAGCAACTGAAATGGAGGTTCTCTACAGATTCTACTCCGCCATCCTCCCAACAAGATTCGCAAGACAACGCAAGGCTAGACAGTCAACGTAACTATGTAGATGATGAGCACATCTCCCCTACTCCACCATCACAGGTGCTTGCTCTAACTTGTCACTATTATATGTGGTTGCATGTTGCGTATGATGTATAACTTGTATTGCTTCTAACTTTGTTGAATTGCATCTGCTTACTTTACACATAATGCCTGTGAATATGACATGTGTTCCTGTTTCTACATCATACTACTATTCTTGCATATCCCGCATCAGTCACTTATGATAAGGCACCTTTAAGTCGCCACTGTGATATTGGTTGTGTCTTGCATATGATTTCTAGCATATGCTGCTTCTAATTTGTTGAAACGCCATACAGTTTGAACTTGGCAGAGTGATATTGGTTGCATCTTTCATATGGTGTCTAGCTTGCAGTGCTTCTAATTTGTTGAAATGCCTTCTGCTTAGTTACCACATCATAGGTGTGAATATGTCACACCATCCCGTTTTTCATACATATTCCATCGTTGCATCATGTGTTTGCCTTTCATCTGAGTAATGTTCGTCAGTATCATGCATGAATGAGTTCTGAAGAGCAAATTTTATTCCTTTTTCTTATCGGTTTGACTTCACAATGCAAAATCATTACAGCTGAAGGAAATTAGTCCGGCAGTGGATGATGGTGGTCCTTCGGAGCAACTCAAACAGGGGGTATCTACAGATTCTACTCCGCCATCCTCCCAACAAGATTCGCAAGACAACACAAGGCTGGATGGTCAATGTAGTTGTGTAGATGATGAGCACATCTCCCCTACTCCACCATCATAGGTGCTTGCTCTAACTTGACACTATTATATGTGGTTGCATGTTGCGTATGATGTCTAGCTTGTATTGCTTCTAACTTGAATTGCATCTGCTTACTTTACACATAATGCCTGTGAATATGAACGTGCTCCTGTTTCTAGAACATGCGTGTACATGATGAGCACATCTCCCCTACTCCACCATCACAGGTGCTTGCTCTTACTTGGAACTGTTATACGTGGTTGCGTTTTCTGTATGATGTCTAGTTTGTATTGCTTCTGATTATGTAGAATTGCATCTGCGTAGCTTACAACTTATACCTGCAACGATCACTTACCCATATGACACATTTAACTTGGGACTGTGATGTAGGTTGCATCTTGCATTGTCTTCTAGCTTGTATTGCTTCTAATTTCTTGAAATGGCACTTACGACGAGACACTTTTTACCTGACTCTCTAAGGTAAAATAGCATAAAACAAGATAGTCCCTGACTCTCCATTATGGAGAATGGAGATTATCTTGTCTCCAGTTCTTGCCCTTCACATAATGTTGCTTCCAAGTAGCTCCCTATGATTGACCATACATTCTATTTCCAATCTTTGATTATCATGTCTTCATCCCTTTTAAGGTAAAATAGCATAAAACAAGATAGGCCCTGACACTCCATTATGAAGAATGGAGATTATCTTGTCTCCAATTCTCGCCCTTCGCATAATGTTGCTTCCAAGTAGCTCCATACGATTGACCATACATTTTTTTTCCAATCTTTGATTGTCATGTCTTCATCCCTTTTAGAAATCTGGTATGGACAAGAGTGATTCGTAGGATGACCTGGACGTACGTTCAAAACATCAAGGCAACCTTTCCGAAACATCAGATGAGGCACACAATCCTTCGGGATTTTCTGTTGGAAACATAGTAATGACTTCGTAGTTAGCAATGTAGTTGAGTTTTAGAAGAATTTATGCAAAAGATGCACGGATGTGTAATAGTAAAAAATCTTACCATGACATCTCCATGGATGTTACCGTAGTTCAACAAGTGCACTAGTGGCACGTATTGACCATAATGTGGATGAGTTTGATAATAGATATTGTAATTCTCAAGATCAGTAATAAATGAGATCAGATGATTTTTCTCCTGAAGTTAATTCTGAGCCATCGGTGTAGTAGGTTCTGTCTATCATCTTCCGCACATTCTTTGAAGAATGAAAATAAGCTATCAATGGAAATAAGTTATCAACTATTTTGAAATAAACAATATAAATTACTTAATAACTATGTTTGAGAAACTCACATAGCGGTAGAATTGGAAGCGTATCAACAAGGACCCAAATGTCCAAATTGTGTTGGGCGATGTCAGGATCACCAAGATCCATGGTGACAAGCATACCCTCATGAAAATCATACATCTTGCAAAGTGCTTCCCAATTCAGGCAACCAGAATTGTATAGTTTTACATTAAAATCCATACCATGATGGGTCCTTAGGCAAATTTCCTTTGTTTTCATACTTTCATGATCTTCAAAATCCATCCTCTCCAAGACATAGCGTCTTGCATCGCATGGGATAAGCTAGTCGAATTGTAAAAGACAAAAATTACATGTTGAAGTAGTAGAAGTCGTGCTTAATTACGAAAAAAACTTGTCGTCGTTGCATACCGTTTCAAAATCGAAGGTCTCCTGGAGCTTAATGTTGAAGCGCCAACCTTCGTCCAGGTGAGGCCTGTCGCACAGACCCCTGTTGTCGTTGCATCAGTCGCACTCCCCCGGAGACTTTCGTCGTTCGATGACGACATTTCCTAGGTTCATATAATTCAAAGATTAAACTTGTACAATTAAATATATGTACTACTAAAACTAAATTACATCATTATTATTCATCACGGGTTGACTATCAGTCTATCGAGAATATGTGGTGGAGACTCTCACTCATTGATTCCTCTCTGACATTTGCGATCATCAGTGATGGTCGTTACTCCTCCTTCCCCTAGTGCATAACAAAGGTCTAGCACAAAGAGAAATGACCCCCACGACAACAGTCGGGATTCTTCGTCCTCTCTCATATATGGTGGATACACTCCCTCACTGATTTTTTGACCGTCTGTGATGGTCGTTATTCCTCCTTCCCCTAGTACATAATAAAGGTCTAGCACAAGGAGAGGAAGGAAAAACGACCCCCATGACAACAGTCGGGATTTTTCTTCTCTTATATATGATGTAGACTTTCTCCCCCACTCATTTGTTGACTGTCATGTATGCAGCCTCGACAGACTTAAAGTCAACCCCAAATTTCATTTAATTATTTTTCTAGAAAATCCAGGTCACTCGATATTTCCTACATATTCTAGCACAAGTCATGCCAGAATTCATGGAAAAATCCGGCATGACCTTTGCTAAAAAGGACATATCGAGCGCCTAAAATTTGCCGGAACGGAAATTAATCAACACTCCGGCAAAACATAGCCCACTTGGAGGTGTAACCTGCAAACATGGCCGGCCACTTGGGCAAGCACATATCCTATTTGAGCAACACAAGATATACATGTTTATATCTACATCATATGAGCATTCAAACTTGATGGTCATTGCTTTTAAATGGTTGAAAATATGAAGAAAAAAAACATTTCAAGGTCTCACCTCGAGGTCGGAGGGGGTCGGTGACGGGGACGACGGCGGTGATGATGGAGGGGCTCCTTGATTTCTTTAAAAACAAAACCCTATAAGCTATCAACTAATCAAATGCATATGCCTTGCATAGTGCTCTCCAATTTGAGCATTCAAAATAGGAGTAGTTCTCCAATTTGAGCATTCAATAAGCAAAACCAAATCGTAAAATAAATTAGTATTCAAATTAGCATGCATTCAATAAGCAAAACTAAATCATCTCTTTTGTTCGTACATTGTCGAATATTATCACTAATACATTTAGAATAGTATCATACATATAACATCACTAATACAGCTAAAACCCTAGCGAACGACGGGTATCGGCGCGGGCGGTGAACACCCAAAGAGAAGGAACCATCACAGGATCATAGCTCAGTGAGATCCCTGAAGAACCTGCTAGGTATTGGAGAACCTTCCCTCCAATGCAACCATGTAGCGACGGACGTGCTCGTCCTCCTCGCTGACACGGTGACGTACCACCTCCGCAGGTCCTCAAGCCTCCGCACCGTCACTGGCCCACGCGACCGCCACCAAAGAAGGTTCGGGTCAACGACGGGCTGGCTCCTCACCAAGCTGCGCCTCCCGGAAGGTAGCACCTCCCAGTACCAGCCCGGTCCCGGACATGGCCCCTCTGATCAAGCAGGCCTCCCCCGCCGAGTCGACGACGAGGATGCGGGATAGGCATCGTCAATGTCGATGCGGGAATAATTGCTTTAACTAAAAAAATAAACTAGTTCTATTAATTTTCTTACTAAAAATGAATTAGTTCCATAGTAAAATTTTAAATAGATCATCAAATCTCATATACCTAAATTTTCTTACTAAAAATAAACTAGTTAATTCAACTAGTTCGACTAAAATAAACTAGTACTTACTAAAAATAAACTAGTTCAACTAGTTCTATTAATTTTCTTATAAAAATAGTAAAAAAACTATATTAATTTTTCTCTCTAAACTAAACACCCATGCCTTAAATTAACATCTACTTAGTTACCTAACCTAATTAACATCTACTTAGTTACCTAACCTACTCCCCTAACTAAAAAACATCTAATTAACAGTACCACTACTGCCCTACCTAATTAAATCTACTTAATTAACATCTAAAAACATCATATTAACCTAGTTAGTAAACCAAATTAACCTAGCTAGTTCACTTAGTTCACTTAGTTAACCTAATTAACCTAGAGGGAGGAGGGAGGAGGAGTACCTCTCGGTGGAGGACGGCCGGCAAGGGGGAGGGGGGCGTCTGACGGGGGAGGAGAGCCGGCGCGAGAGGTCGGCCGACGGGGAGGAGGCAGCGTGGGGAGGTGGCAGGGGGGAGGAAAGTCGGCGCGGGCGAGGGCGGTTGGCGGGAGAAGACCGGCGCGGGGGACGGCGGCAGCGACGGCGCGCGGCGGAGGCGCGCGAGTGAGAGTGTGTGAGGGGGAATGAGGTCGAGTGCGGGCCGTGGGTGTGCATAAGGAGCCCGTAGTAGTAGCGCTTGTATGTAGAAAGCGCTACTGCTACGTTCAATAGTAGTAGCGCTTTTTCTACATAAAAGCGCTACTACTATGCCTGGCCTGCCGACAACGGTATGGCAGTTGTAGTAGTAATGTGTTTTATGAACGCAGCACTACTGGTAAGTCCATAGTAGCAGTGCTTACCATGCGCAAGCGCTACTGATAAGTAGTAGTAGCGTTTTCTCATAAACATCGCTACTATTAAGCTCCTGTGTATAGGCATTTCCCTAGTAGTGTATGTGTGTGGTGATCGTGAGTGTGGTGCGCGTATGATGTTGGCACCGCAATATGTTGTAACTTGCTACCCGTGAAATGCTACTGTATATTGCATTGCGAGTGTTTGACGAAATGCCAGTTAGAGCATTTCTAGCCGAACCCCTCAAATTTAGCCCCTCAAATGCTCCTTCAAGACTTAACTTCTCAATTTGAAGAAAAATAAAAACGGTTCCTAGCGAAACTCCTAAAACTTAACTCTCCAATTTTTTAACACAAATTCATTCATTTATGCCATCGAGTTAAAGCTTCACTACTTAAACTACTTCATAAAATGGTATTTTGGGTACATAGTTCACCAGTTTATCACCAGGAGAACTGATCAAAACAAAATGACAAGAACAATTACACACTTCAACAAAAACACACCTTTCTTGAGTCTTGACTGCTACAACGAGTGCAATCACACTTTCTCCATCTCCCTATGTTCATTGCTAACACATTTTCCGTTCTATGTTGACTTATCTAGCTTGTCCACTTGTTTTTTCTCTGCCGCCTCATGAAGAAACTTGCACATTGCATCCTCTGGAATATCATCTCTAGAGCTAGTGTATCAATATTCAGTAGACCTCTCTGAACCAATAGATTGTTGTATTCTTCTTCTCAATACCAAAAGTTGTAACCTTTCTGCACAATATTAAGTCAATACTCGGCTCTAACGAGTGGATTTTTGCATCACTTTCAAGATTCTATTCTAATACTGAAATCCTTCATATAATATCCATTTAGTAATTTTCCATTTCCACAATACATAGTTTTCTATTTTTACCCGTTTTACCAAGTTCATTGCACAACATTTAGTTTTTATTATTTTCCCTTTGTTTTCTTGCCTTTCTACATGTATTGGTATTTCGATGTACATGGCACATAGAAAAGGAACAAGTGGAGCCAAATCGAAGGAGTTTGAGTCATCAGATTAATGCCCTTTGGAGAGTTGGAGATTTTGACATTTTCCAATGTGTCCAATGTGAACATCTAATGCCATGGGTGTGTTGGGCCTCCCGATATGAATCCAACAAGCCCAAGAATGCCCATATCAGATAAGTATGAAGAAAGGCTACCAAAATACGAAATTCCACGCACAAATTCCAAAAGGAAAGACGACGCCTGGTACGACTATGATAGGTCAGTGAAATCAGACATAACTTCCGCGATCACTATTAGGGAAAAGCTTAGTAGTAGCGCGGGGGTCCGCGCTACTGCTACGACGCTACAGCTAAACTGTAGTAGTAGCGCTCGCTTTCCCGCGCTACTGCTATACCTACTTAGCAGTAGCGCTGTTTCTAGAATGCGCTACTGGTAGTTACTAGCAGCGCCTCCCTACCCGCGCTACTACTATTATTATATATTCTATTTCTTTTTTACTTTATGTCATATTCATACACCATTATACAAGTTTTCATACAGTAGCAATTTAGAGATTGTTATTACATCATGATGAGTTATTATATCATTGGATGAAAGAACGTAATATCATTGGATGAAAGAACCGCGGATTAGATTCAAGTGGATGGATCCGTTCTTTCATCCAATGATATAATAACTCATCATCGTAATATCATTAACAACTTATCATCATAATACATCATTGTCATATAACAACTCCTCATCATCATCATTTTCATCCATGAGACATCATATAACAACTTGGTCACTAGTCATAATAACAACTCATCATCATCATCATCATAGTCATAATCAACACTAACTAATTGTTCTTAATACCTAGGACCTACTCCTCTCTCCTAGGTAAATACCATACAACAGATAAACCGGTCCATCTCCATAATGGAGAATGGAGATAAACCTATCTCCAACTTGTGGCTTACGCACATTCATATTGTCTCCAATTAGTTGCGTGTGCGCATTCAGCACTTTGCTCCATTATTTGATTTTGAGCCTTCCATCATTTGAAGAAATCGAGTATGCAGTGTGGTAAGCCTTCGAAGGAGTTGGTCGTAAGCTAACCATATGCATATCACCTTCGTTAAAACAGCATGTTAGGAACAACCTCCTTTGGGTAGCCTCTGTTGAAAAACGTAATATTACATATATATAGTTAGCAATGTAGTTTACTTAAGAAGAATGTATGCAATGAAGTTACCATCATTAATAAAATCTTACCAAGTTTTTGGCAATGAAATTACCATCATGCAATTTATGGACTAGTGGCACGTATTCAGTAAAATTTGGGAGGATAGAGTGATTGGTTCTAAAGTCCTCAACATCATCTATGAATGAGACAAGATAACCTTTCTCCTCACAGTTAAGCTCGGAGTCATAGTTGTAGTATGTCCTCCCTTCGTTCCCGAATGCATTACACCAAATTGTGTAGCACACGGAACGAAGGAGGAGCGACCCCCACGACAACAGTCGGCATTCTTCTTCTCTCATATATGGTGGACACTGCCTCATTGTTTTTTGACTGTCATATATGGAGCCCAACAGACTTAAAGTCAACCCAAAATGACGTTTACTGCTCTTTCGGGCGAATTCAAGGCACTCGATATTTCCTACATTCTAGCACAAGCCGTGCTAAAATTCACGGAAAAATCCAGCATGAACTTTGCTAAAAAGGACATACCGAGCGCCTGAAATTTGCCGGAACGGAAATTAATCAACACTCCGGCAAAATATAGGTCACTCGAGGTGTTCCCTGCAAACATAGGCCACTTGGGCAAGCACATATCCTATTTCATTAGGTCTCTCTCTCTCTATCGCTCTCTCTCTCTCTCTCTCTCTCTCTCTCTCTCTCTCTCTCTCTCTCAAAGTTCACTAGGCATCAACTACATCCAAACATATGAACAAAATTAGTAAACTTTTGAAACTTTATATACCTATTTTTTTATAACGAAAGTACTAACATTTCTATAACAACTACTAAGATATCGTCGGTCATGTACACACTGCCACATTTCTATTCTATTCAAAATACATACATTTACAACAAAAAAATCTACTCTATTCCGTGCAAATAATCTACATTCTATTGTATTGAAAAACAGTAAAAAAAACTACATTATACAAGAACAGATTAGTGAGGAGAGGTGGAGGGAGGTAGGAGGGGAGTGGGAGGAGGGAGGAGGAGGAGGGAGGAGAGAGGAGGAGGGGGAAGGGCGGTGGGAGGAGGGAGGAGGAGGAGGAAGGAGAGAGGAGGAGGGGCGGAGGGAGGAGGAGGAGGAGGGAGGAGAGAGGAGGAGGGAGGAGAGAGGAGGAGGGGGAGGAGTGCTGCCGGAGAGGGAGGAGGGTCGTGACTGGAGGAGAAGGGGGGAGGGCGCGACCGGAGAAGGGAGGAGAGCGCGACCAGAGGAGGAGGGAGGAGGGTCGCCGCATACCGAGGAAGGAGGAGGGAGGACGGCGGCGGCAGCGGCGGACGCAACGAGGAGTGAGGGAACGGAGTGAGGGGGGAGCGACGGGAGGAAGAAGTAGGTCAGGCGCGGGGAGAAAATTCGATAAGGCACCCATAGCAGTAGCACGAGGGTGTAAAACGCGCTGCTGCTAAATATATAGCAGTAGCGCCGTTATTGGAAGGGCGCTACTACTAAACCTAGTCTGGCGGCAACGATGAGGCAATTTTAGTAGTAGCGTGTAGTATTCTTGTCGCACTACTGCTATATATAGCAGCAGCGCCGGTTCTGGCCACGCGCTGCTGCTAAGTAGCAGTAGCGCCTCCTTTTAGCCAACGCTGCTGCTAGGCTTCTGTGTATAAGGTTTTTCCTAGTAGTGGATTCTTCACCAATCTCGTCCCGTCTCGGCTTGTTCCTATGTGATCCTCGGTGACCAAGGGAGGTATTGGGAGAGGATTAGGCTTGCCTTGAGCTCTTGGATGAAGGATTAGGTGGAGGATCAATGGAGAAGACCCGTGGAGGCCACCTATACATTGACCTCCAACCCTGGTCGCTGACATTCATCATCAACAAGTCCCATATGCTCCACCACGTGTCGTCACACCTCCATTGCAGCAGCAAGAGCATCTCCACTATAAAGGAAGGGCCAAGAAATGGAAGAAGGAAGAGGGAGACTCCACAAACGCCCCAACCGACGACCATGTTCTCCTCCTTCCCCGGCTTCATGTTGACTTGTAACTTGTCTCTCCCATCTATATTATCCGTATACATGTTTGAGTAATTGCACTAGTTCTTGGGGATTGTGGATGAACTCTAGCATTTATTAGAATTGAATGCCGGTGCAATACAAAGCTCTCTTGTTGCATGTTTATGTCAAATTCTTTGTGATGTTAGATGAAGTGCACCATTCAACATTTGCGTATTTGGATACGAAGGATATTACTATTGTTGCAATGGTAAGATGTGGATGTAAAGAGGTCAGAGTAATATCCTCCCTTTCCTTCTCGGAGCAATTGATAAGGAAATAATGGAGAACCGACAATTGGCCGCGTCCACGGGGTGACCCTTAATCATCATTGCCATAAATTACTGTGGGTAGGAACGATTGTGGCGCGCGTGATGCGAAGCTACTTGTAGCACGTATGCTGTACCAGGCTCCGCCAACTCATAAAAATAATGCAAAATGAATTAGTTATCCGAACCTAGAATTATGCTTTTGCATATGTTACACACACATACTCCGAACCACCCGAGAACGCACATATTACTCAATCACAACCCATTTATTTTAGTCACTTTTTTTTTAGTATTTTTACCTTTTTTGTTATAGTTTAGATAAGCCAGCCTTATTATCGTTCCATAGCAACTGATAGAATATATTATTTCCCGAGTATGGTCTGGGTACGAGTGTAGCTACGTTCCGCTTTGGGATAATTTATCAGAAGTGCTACGACTAGCTGCTGCAGGACATCAAGCTCACGTTACTTGAAAATGAAGAACACCCGCACAACACATTATTGCACATACTTTGTCCTTTTCACACTTGTAGAAGACCCATTCTAGATGTTTCTCCATCGTCGAGACCCGTCGCAACACCAACATCAACAGTCGTTGCGCCGACGAGTTGTTGGGCGAAGGCTGAGCTCAGCAGAGTAGTTGACAAGGATATCACCCGCACAACACATTATTGCACATACTTTGTCCTTTTCACACTTGTAGAAGACCCATTCTAGATGTTTCTCCATCGTCGAGACCCGTCGCAACACCAACATCAACAGTCGTTGCGCCGACGAGTTGTTGGGCGAAGGCTGAGCTCAGCAGAGTAGTTGACAAGGATATGCATATACTTGGTTAAGGAAGGGAATGCAACACATCTGCAGATACTTGTGAAATGGACAAGAGTGTCGGCTTCAACAACCATTTGGGAAGATTATCAGGCGCACAAGACGCGTCATCTAGATGCACCAGCTTAGGGACCAGTTGGTTGTCCATGGGAGGGTGCTGTTAGTACCGAGGTGCTGACAATGGGCGTCACCCGACCAAGAAGGCTGGGGTTAGGAAGAGACTAGACTTCTATCGATCGCGCTTCTTTTGGCAGGGTGATGAGCTTAAAAGAAAATATCGGCTTGCTAAATGGGATATCATTTGTAGACCGAAAGACAAGGGGGTCTCGGGATTGAGAATCTCGAAGTTAAGAATAAATGTCTTCTTAGCAAGTGGCTGTGGAAGCTCTCTTCGGAGAATGATGCTATGTGGGCTCAAATCCTTCGCAGCAAGTACCCCCAGACAAAAACTTTGTCCCAGGTTACAGTCCGGCCAACCGACTCGCCCTTCTGGAAAGGCCTTATGAAAGTCAAACAGGCATTGTTTAATAGGACGAAGTTTGTTACTGGAAACGGCACGAGTACAAGTTTCTGGGAGGATACTTGGCTCGGTGAGACACCCTTGGCCATCCAATACCCGTCTTTGTACCGCATTGTTCAACGACGTGAGGTATTCGTTGCATTGGTCTTTCAATCTACCCCCCTTAATATTCAGTTCTGACGAACGCTAGCGGGCAATCGTTGGGAAGAATGGCTCCGTCTAGTTAGGAGACTGATGGAAGTCCAGCTTTCTCAACAACCCGATGAATTACGCTGGAAGTTGACTAAGTCTGGAGCATTTACCGTTAAATCAATGTATATTGATGTTATTAATTCGAACTCCATTCCTACGTCCAAGCATGTTTTGGATGTCAAAGTTCCTTTGAAAATAAATGTGTTTATGTGGTTTGTCCATAAACAAGTTATTTTAACTAAGGACAACTTGATAAAGCGTAATTGGACAGGACCTACTAGGTGTAGTTTCTGCGATCGGGATGAGGCTATCAAACACCTCTTTTTTGATTGCCCGCTGGCCAAGGTACTTTGGCAGACGGTCCACATTGCTTTTAATATCAACCCACCGAATTCTGTTAATGCGTTATTTGGGACATGGCTTAATGGGATTGAGCCTGACTTAGCGAGACATATTCGGGTTGGAGTTTGTGCTTCGCTGTGGACTATCTGGAATTGCGGAAATGATTTGGTCTTTAACAGAATATCATGTATACATTTTTTGCAGGTCTTGTTCTGAACTACGGCACTGATCCGTTCGTGGTTGCTACTCACCCGACGGAGGACAGGGAGCATTTGGTTACTGGGTCTTTCCGCTGGGAGATGGTAGCTCGGGATATCTTCAACCGGTTTGGATGGCGGTCATGTAATAGGATAGGCATTTAGTATCCCTATCTAGTTTTAGCCAGCCGGTGGTGGCGTCTTTTCTTGGCTAGTTGATGTTTCTAGCCCTCTTTGGCTCTGTGTGAAATTTATGTGCTTTTTTATTACTTTATGAGACCTTTGGAACCATGTTGGCACTACTTTATTTGGTTAATAAGATGGTCGTATGCATCTATCTGATGCAGAGGCCGGGGAATCCCCCCTTTTCGAAAAAAAAGAAAAAAAAACCCGACCAAGAAGGCCTAATCGGATGACCAAGAAGGCGGCAAGCCTGAATCCTATTAGGAACTCAAGGCATTAAACTTTATTATTAGTACGCGGCGCCTAGATGCATGTTGCAATGGGCTAGCCCATTTAAGCATATTCGAGCCTGACGTGTGGCCCGGTTTGGAAAGCTTCCAGGGCCGGTTTTGAGAATCTTCCAGCCCGATTTATTCAGCTAGTTCTTCTTTATATTCGTCCTCTTTTTCTTGGACTAGTGTATGTTTGGTTTTTTCTGTTTTTTTTATATTTTTGTTTTTTCAATCTCTTTTCTTCTTTACTTTTATTTATTTCTCCTTTTCCCTTTTTCGAAATAAGTGAACAGTTTTTTAAAAAAAAATGTCTGATTTGTTTTCATTTTCCGTGATTTGTTAGCTATTCACGAATTTTTTTCGAATTTTATGAACTTTTTTTCAAATTTGTGAAGAATTTTCATTTTTGTGAACCTTTTCAAATTTAGAACTTTTTAAGTCTTGAACATTTTCAAATTCATGATTTTTTTTAAATTTCATGTAAAATTTCAATTTTGTGAAGTGTTTTTTGAAATTTTAAAACTAGTGATTTTGGCCCCAAATTTCGTGATTTGTTTTCAAGTTCATGAATATTTTTTGAAGTTGTGCACTTTTTTGAAACTTCAATTTTTTTTCAATTTCATTTTTAACTATTTTTGAACTTTTTCAGAGAGTCAACTTGTTGATAGTCAACCGAACGATCGGTTAAACCAGGCGAGCGAGCTGGGGTAGTTGGGCCGGTTCATAGTGCATGCATGTGAGCGCCAGTTGGGGTTGTTGGCGCCACAAGCTTCATATGGACTGTGCTTTCGTGACTTAACTGCATCTGCCTTTGGGTGTATGACATGTGGGACAACCATCTGTTGGGCCCATCTGTCATAGACTCGAAGGCAGATGCATTAAGTCACTGAAGCTGTGTACATGCCGTATAGGAGGTCTTGGCGGCAAGTGTTGGCGCGCACTTCAGTAGAGGCACTGGGCTAAATGGCGTTGCATGATGGTCTAATTGGGCCGTATGTCGTGTAAGTGGACCCTGCGAACATATAAGCAACAATCAAGTGATGTAAGTGGGGAGCCCCTATGTGCCGCATTTTGCGGCAAATAGTGCGCCGGACGCATAGGAGGCGTGCGACTGAGCCGGCCCACTGAAAGGCTCCGCGCGAGTTGTTATATATCAGAAAAAAACCGCAAAATAAATAGACACCACGAGGGATCAAACGCGCCACATTCTTGTCCTCCACGAGCACTGGTAGCCACCTGAGCTAACAGCTAATAGCGAAACAAAACACATCGCAAATGTATTTAACACCTTAATGTTGCGGTATATTCCCTTGTAGCATGCTATTTTTCTGTACATGTACTGTAGCGTATATGTTTTTGAAAACACATTTTAGAAAACATGAACTAACTGATGTGAAGAAAATCTGAAAATCCAAAAGAGTTTATTAGAAACACTATTTTTGAATTTCAAAGAAAAGTTGAAAATAAATGTGGACGTGAATTTATCAAAATTTTGAACATTTTTTCAAGAAATTTGAACATTATTTGTATATTTCTGAAGAAGGGGTATATTTTGAAATCCCAAATAACTTAAAAAGCATATAAAAAAGGAAATTCCAAATGTTTTCAGTCATTTTCGAACAAATTTTGATACTTTGAAGATTTTCCGAAACATAAACTTCAAATTTGTGAAAACGCGAGCATTTCTTGGGCATCTCAAACATATTTTGAAATTTGCAAATAATTTTGGAAACGGGAACATTTATTGAAACTCCCAAAAAAATTTGGTGACATGATTTTTTTTCTGAAATGTTGTAAAAATTGTGAAAAAAAACATTATGTACAATATTTGGAACATGTGAACATTTTTTGAAATTTGTGAACAATCCTTGAAACAGGAATGTTTTTTGAAACTCCTAACAAAAATGGAAACAAGAAAAAAAATGCGAACAAATTTTGAATTCTGGGTTTTTTTTTGTTGAAATGCTGAACAATCTTCTTAAAAATACTGTAACTCCTGAACCAAAATATTCCAAACAATTTTTGTATAACTCGAACATTTTTTGAAAAGAAAACATTTCCTGAAATTTTGAATGACATTCAAAATCATGAACATTTTTTGAAATGTCTGAACATTATTCGAAAAGATGAACATTTTTTGAAAAAATAAACTTGAAAGAAACAAAAAAGGGAAACAGAAAACAAAAAAAGAAAAGAAGAAAAAGGAAAAAGGAAAAAGGAAAAAGAACGAAAAAAGTAAAGAGGAAAACCGGAAAAAGAAAAAACACGGTTCACGGAAAGAAAAAACAAAGGTTCCCAAAACCGGATTATGTTGTACGTGTGCTGTGTACACAAAATGGGCCGGCACATCGTCGCTTCGCCTGTGTGAAGCGCCGGCAGTTTGACGCAACGCGCGTAAAATAAGAAATCCCATGTAAGAGGGTATCAGTGAAAAATGAAACTAGTCTGAACCTCCCATTCTCTGTTAACCTCTCTGTCTGGTCTTCTAGCTCCCATCCCCGACCCTCTCTTCTCCCAAATGCAGATGATCGCTGGAGTTGAGATCCCCAGCTCGCCGGCCAACCTTACCACGGCGAGGACGTGACATAATCCACCTCAACCTGCATTGTCCTGTACAACCTAGACAACTAATGTAAAGCACTTATACCAGGACATGAAGCTGGCAATATATCCTGCAGTTTTTACCGGGGCAAGTCAATTGTATTACTACTTGCACGTATTGTGCATACCAAAATTCATTTTATGTGTATAAGCTGCTGAAGCTCTCTTCCGCCATGAAATAAATTTGCTAGTTTACTAGTAGCCCCATGATCTTCGTTAACATACTGATCCTTTACTTACCTCATTTGGCAAATGCACCGATCGTTGTCAGATCAAAGGCACAAAGATAAACTCCGCTTATATACCAAAGAAACTGAAATGAAGAAGTCATACTTGTTACTCCCTCCGTCCGGAAATACTTGTCATTGAAATGGATGTATCTAGATGTATTTTAGTTCTAGATACATCCGTTTTCATTCATTTTGATGACAAGTAATTCCGGACGGAGGGAGTATTTGCAAAGTGGATTGAAATACATAGCCAGACAAAGGTTCTAAACATGAAGACGTCGGTCCTAAGAAAAATTAAGACATGGTAGACTTTATCGTCTCATCTCTGGAGGCTAACTTTTTTTTTCTCTTCAGTGACATCAAAAAAATCTGAAATGTCTGTAAACCATAGAGTAGATCAGCGTTGCAAGTCGGAGTTTTAATAGATTCCGGCTTGCTCTCCATAATTCTGAATTCCTGTCAAACTTCATTCCGCAAAGTTGAATTGTAACAGCGACAGGTACAAGGATGGACAGATCGCACTAGCTTTAACTTCTTACAGGGTCCTAGCTAGTTAACCTAATGATTCCGAAGAATTATACATCGTTAATGCTCTCTCTACCTTATATGACAAACAAACGCAACAATCATTGCCGAGTTTTGAGGTTTCCCCCTTCAGGATGACCATACTACACAGACCAAAACAGAGGCAACTTAGTGGTAAAGCGTTGATTTGCTTGGCAACCTCAGCAACATCTGTAATCATCATCAACACATCAGCCAGGCCTCCAGCATTTGCATCAACACTATTCTGACCAAGCTGAATATGCGCTTCAGCATGCAGCGCAGCCTTTGCTTGTTCCAGCATCTACTCATTCTCGTTCTCAACACCTGCCCAATATTTCAAAATCAGGAGTATTCGACATTTGAAAGCTTGTGAGCAAAGAGGAACAAAACGACAGGTGTGTGTCCTCTGTTATCCTACGAAAATTGTATTGCTTGAATTTGGCATGTGCCTTGATTCAAGGGCTGAGATTGAGGCACGTGCTTTCTAAACAAACATTGGTGCCCAGTTGATTTAAGAATTAAGATCAAACCTGTATCTGAGCACAAGCTGACATGCCATCATTGCTACTTTGAATGGCAAGTCCACAGAGGAAAAACCTATTCAAACACCACAGTTTTGGTCATGTCATATAGTACATGAGATGCATTAGTGGTAGCAACGACTGAGGCTCTTATTTGCAACCATACTACTCCTTCTGTTTCGAAATAAGGGTAACTAAAACCAGTGCCCTTATTTTCGAACGGAGGGAGTAGTTATACAGATTTATGTCAAATCAACATCATGAGAAAACTTTATACGTATAAAGGTTTTTAAAAAAAGTGCCTCTCTGCATCCTTATATCTACCCATATAAAAGCAGACAAGATAAGGCATACTTGACTGGAATAAATGTGTTTCCTAGGTGAAACAATCCAAAGGTGAACTGGAATGCGGACTTGTATTAGTTCTCCATTATCTCGAATTCTTGATCGTGCAAACCATTTGTCCAAGATAACTGCCGCCATTTAGCGTGTTTTACAGTTCCATGAGGCCACCAGAATGCTACTTACAGTGTGCAAGATCTTTTCATTTAATTATCTAGTAACCTTAAAATGGCAAATAGATTAAACAATATGCTCCCGAGTTTGATTAACGTACCCACAAGCACAGAATAAGTAACACGCTTAAATCGTGTGACAAAGAATTGACGATCACAGGAATAAAGTATCAAGCATCAGACAAGCTGTGTGATAAAAAAGAGATAACTAGGATGAGGTAGAAAGTTTACCACTTGATATTGTCGGTAATGAAAACAATGATGGTGGGAAGTTGATATATGCGTACAACTTAAGGAAGTCACACTTTCTAACATGGCACACCTTCTCAAGCTGGAATGTTTGCATATCCAGCGTGTAACAACCTGGTTCAGACGATGAGCTTTCGTTCTGATACAGGAGCAAGTACCTCTTCATTGAACCTATGAAGAAGCAGTAAGAAGAACCTAGTGAGATTTTCTTCTCGCACTGCCACTGGCTGAAACTCCCACCATTGTTTCGCCTACTGCTATAATAACTGAGGTCGTAATCATATCTATGAGCCCGTGCAAGCACAAACATCCCAGACCTGCCTTCCCCTGCCTCCACCATGGTTATATCTTGAGCATATCTTGCTTCTGGTGGGGGTTTAACAATGCAGAACTCCATCCTTCGGGTGTCAAGCACCAACATTTTTATTTCTTCATTCAGTCTTTTCATCCAGTAAATGCATCCATACGCGTAATGGCGTGAGTCCAAAACTTGCTCCGGCCCTAACAAGTCAGGAAACAAATCACTCAAACTTTGTGGTGGAACAGCTCGCCATTGCCCGGTGCTGGAAGAGAAGACAAAGGTGAACAACTTAAATTTGCACTGCGCTATGAAGATCACTCTGAATGACATCTCTTTCCTAGCTGCTGTCTCCTCGTCCTCGTCGCTGGGAGGGACAAGGAAGTTATCGCACCATCGCCCCATTGCTAATGGGCGCGGATCCTCCACCGAAGCTCTTAGCTTGTCGGGAATTTTGGGGAGTAGGAGGTATCGCCGGTGCAAGGGGTCGCAGACCACCATGTCCTTGAAGACGGTGTGTTCTCGGAGGATGTTACTGTCGAGAAGGATGCGGCCGTCGCGGACGTCCCGGACGATCCAGCAGTTAGCCGGGACGGGGAGGAAGGAGAAGTCGAAGGCGCTGGCGTCTAACGTTGAGCGTACAACGGGACGGAAGACCTTGCATCTGTCGAGGAAGCCTAGGAGAGGCGGGGGGTGGAGCTTGCGGAAGCGCCGGACGACAGAGCGGTCGGCAATGACGCGTCGGAAGGAGACGCAGGTGGCGGAGGCACAGACGAGATCGGCTGGCGTAGGCAGCCGGAGGAAAATATGCTCCAGGAGTTCGTCCGGGATTGGCAGCGAGGGCGAGGCCACCTCCTGACTATGACAGGACTCAAGGATTGGCTGATCAGGGCGAGGACCCGTGCTGCTCTGGCTATCCGTCACGCCACCGCCCATCGGGCCGCCGGAAGGTAGCTCGGAAACCCTAGCTTGGTCCAGCACGGAGGGGGAGGACGATCCGGAGGACCGAACGAGGGGACTCTCGTTGCAATTTGTAACTTCTGGGGACTTCATGCAAATAAACCAACGGGTAGCCGAAATCTATCTGGTGAGATTGAATATATTTATCCCATAATAATGAGCTCTCAACCAACTGACACCGAGACCCCGTCTCATCCCCGTGTCGCCGCCCCCCCCGCGGGCGACCCGGGCGCTCCTACCCATCGTCGGCCAGCGACTCCCCCTCCTCTCTCCCTCTCCGCCGCCGCCGTGCCGGTGGCGGAGGGATCTCCTTCGCCGGTTCCTGCTGCAGGGGGCCGCGGGGGCTTCTCCTTCTCCTCGACTTGACGGCGAGCTCGGTGGCCGGCGCGCCATGATTCGGCGAGGCGCGCAGGCAGGCGGCGGAGCGGGGCGGCGGAGCCCACTGGTTGGCCTCGGCGCGCTGCGGTGGTGGGTGCAGGCAGCCAGTGCGGTGATTCTCGTCGCGGTGAAGTTCGGGCCGGGCCAGATCCAATCTGGCCGGATGTGAGGGCGTCGACTGGAGCTCGGCTGGAGGCATGGTGGAGCGGCAGGTCTGGCGGGGATAGGCAGCAGTGCGGTGGCGCGGCTATGGTGGAGCCGGTGATGTCCAGAGGCGGCGGCGTGAGCTCATGGTCAGGCAGAGGTGATGCGTTGGGTCCAGAGGTGACGGCGCTGAGATGGCTCGGCCAGAATGGAGTTCTGGCGAGCAGCGAGCTGCCGGTCACCCCTGTGCAGTGCGGCGAACGGCGGTGCGCTCCGGGTAGTGCCGGCACAGGAGTTCGTGGTGAGGCAAATCTGGGTTGTCGCAAGGCCGTCCCTTCGAGTGGGCGACGGCTGTCGTGGGCGGTCCTGGACTCTGCCAGAGGAGTGGGGTGGCTGCGCTTCTTTGTCCAGGCTGGGTGTTGGTGGTGTGGCCGTGTTTTCCCCTTGCCGTGCGTGCGGCCGGTCGTCGACCCTCGGCTTTACGACTACGTCGACTAGGTGCTGAGGTGGCGGCGGTGTGAGGCTACTTGGACGGTGCCGCCATTCCCTGGAGGTGTGGTGAAGTGCGATGCCCGGATGAATATCTTGCACGGCTTTTGCCGGGCCGGCGATGGTGGCACTTGTGGTTGTCATTTCCCTCGGAGGCGTCGTCGAAGCGTGTTCGTCATTTCTCTCGCTCTTCTGGAATTGGTGGTTGTCTCCGGGCGAAAGCCTCGATTCAGTGGTGGATCTGCATGGTGGCGGCGTCCTCGACGTCGTTCCTCCGCTGGGAGCATGGTGTTTAAAGACATGGCTGCTTCCTCGTTGTTCTCTTCTGGTGCTCGTCGATGTCCTTCCTTGATCCTCGACGGCGCTATGTACGCCCGTCGCCGGTGTGTCCAAGACGGCGTCTTCTTCGTATTGGATCGAGTCCTGCCATTCACTTGCCACTTCCTCTTAGGCGCTCAGAGTGGATGGTGCGTTGACAAGAGAAGCTCTGCGGTAGTTGTGGTCTTTGGAGGTCACCGGCGTCGGTCGTGATGCGGTGTTGTGTTTCATCTTAGGATAGGCTCTCTGGTGTTGTAGTTTGCTTTGCTGTGGTGCCCGTCTTTGGTCTTTCCCGGGTGTGGTGTGAGCTACACTCGTTATTCGCAGCGAGTGTTAGTTTTCTTGTAATTGACTTTCTATCTTCTATAAAGCTATGGTACGCCTAGACGTACACTTGAAAAAAAAGATTGAATATATTTTTAGGGCAAGCATCACGCTTTATTAGGAAACAGTCTGGGCTAAATCGCTCAAAAAAAACTCAGCTACACAAGCAGAAACATTATCGTCTAAATAAAACAAGAACTACTCATCTAGGGAGAGATAAACCTTTTTTTGATAAACATCATCCTCCTTTACTCAACTAGTTAGCATGCACGTGCAATGCACGTATTCCTTACAAAGAGAAAACATGTTCATCCTAGTTAATACGCAAACATTCAACAAAAATAAATAATAAGAGTTTAGCGATGTACTAATTAATATAAAAAATAATAGATCATAATAATGAAGTAATGATTTGTTTTTGGCACATGAATAATGATTTACTTTGTTGTATTGAGCGGAGGAGATTTCCTATATGGAGAAGAGTCACTAACATATGCAAACTTCTGATGCAAAAGGTGTATATTGAAACTTTTGAGAGATGTTGTTGCATTCTATCGCTCTAGTATTCTCCCACAAATGGTTGAGTCGGGGTGGCATGCGATGGGAGAGAGTCGGGCATGCGCAGGTTCGGCCATAGCGGCGCGAGCACGAGGACACAGTGTGAAAGGTTTTCGAAAATGCTAACGTCCACACGTGTGGGCGTTTGCATCTCGCCCACACGTGTGGATCCACGTCCGTTTGTGGTTGCACGAATCTTGGCATGTTTGTGGTACCACGTAGGACTAGGCTGGTGTGTGGGCATTCATCCGGTCGCCCACACATCCATTTTCACCACACGGAGGGACCGGTGTGTGGGCGCTTAGCAGTTCGCCCACACGTCAGTTTTCACTCACACACAGGGGCTGGTGTGTGGGCATTTATCGGTTCGCCCACACGCCAATCTCCTCTCCCACACCCAAAGCTGCCAGTTGCCATGTGTTTTGCAGGGTACATGGCAACTGCCCTAGTGTGCTTGTAAGCAGATGGCAACTCTCTCTTTACCTTATTTTGCCATGTCTCTTTGTAGCGCTACATGGCAACTGCCTAGTGTTAGTAGGTGGCAACTCCTGAAGTTCTCAAATCATGTCAATTGTAGTAAACCAGACCATACATGGCAACTGCCTAGTGTTAGTAGGTGGCAACCCCTAAAGTTTTTAAATCATGGCAATTATAGTAAACCAGACCATACATGGCAACAGTTGCAGTTGTCCAAAAATGGCATCTGACACTTGACCTGAGATGACAACTGCAGTTGAGCAACCATGACAACTGTAGTTATCCGACATGGCAACTGTAGTTCAGCGACATGACAACTGGAGTTAAACGAACATGGAAGAGAGTCCAGACCATGGCAACTGCGGGGCGCGTGGTGACTGTCACGCGGGGCGGGCGGGACCATGAGGTAGGAGGCCCGACGTACGGGTGTGTGGGCGTTATCTATTTTGCCCACACGTAGGCGTGTGAGAGGGACCGCGAGGAAAAAAAGAAGACGTGTGGGCATTACTTGTTTTGCCCACACGTAGGCGTGTGGGCTGATCCTCTTAGACACCACACAAAATGTGTGGACAGACCCCTTAACGCCCACACATGTGGGCATTATCGGCATCCAAGGTTTTCTAGCTGAGCGTGGACAGTTTTGGAGGAGGTACGTTGTGGAAGGAGTGGAAGGTGTGCAGCAGCGTTATATTTGGCTCATGTGTTTTCCCAGTTACATGATATATGGTGTCATGATTTATTTCCTAATGAAGGTGTAATTAAGATGAAATGATTCCTATTTTAGTGTTCTGACTATGTGATGTGATGATTTGTTTCGTCATGAAGGTATAATTAAGGTGTAATAATTCCTAATTAAGATATTATGGAGATGGTTAAAATTAATTAGTAAATATGTGAATTTGATGTGATACAACATTGGGACAATCTGGTCCATTGATGAATGATGGATATGTGGTTGAGATCTAATGTTTCTGCCTCAACTCGTTTGTTTAATAATAGTGGAGATTGTCACTAGGGTTGTGTCGTTTACAATCAAAGGTATCATATTAACAGGAGGCGATTCCAACCAAACACTAGGAGGAGAGAATATAGGTATTCTAGCCAACTCATGAGCCACCATATTGTTCTCTCTATTACAATGATCATAGATGACATGCTTAAAATCTAAAGGCATAAAGTAGCAATCGTCGGAAATAGCACTTGCCACTTAAGAAGAGTAGCCCTCCTTCAACGCTTACGGTAGGCAAATTCACACGAGGTAAACCAAAGCCTCGCCTGGACCTTGACGTCTTCAATCACCTAGGCTTCACTTGAGAAATCAGGGGTCGACCTATTGAGGGCTTGCTCGACCAGCAAGGCATCAGTTTCAATCACCGGTCAAACCACAACAAGCTCAGCCGCCACGTCGATGGCCTTCTCCACTGCTCTCAGTTATGTACCAAAGGCATGAATGGCATGCTCAACACACCCCACTCTGGCAGCAATCACCTCGCCCTCGCTGTTCCTGGCAATCACTCCCATATGAGTTCCGTCCACATTGAATTTTAAAACATCTACAGAGAGATGCAGCGTATTCAATTATTCATTTATAGAAGCAAGCTCGAACTGGCTTTGCAGTCGGTGGCACACCTGCACATAGAAGATACTACTATGGGCATGGAGGCCAGAGTTGTGGATGTGGAACTAATTGTCGCCATGGCGTGGCGCAACTGGTCGAGGAGCCGTTACAACAATATTGAAAAGACCAGTATGGGTGTCACATCCCTAGTTCTGGTATGACCTAGACTAGCTAGTCATTGTGCATCATGTTTAAATTCCATTTAAAGTTGAAATGAGGATTTGAGAAACCCTCAGAATCATTTTTGAAATGACCCAAATAAAAATTGCTCCAAAAAGGTCCAAGAAAATGTTCATGTCTTTCTCTGAAAATATTGGACAGAGATAAAAATCAACCAATATTTTTAGGAGCTCATAAATATTTATTTTGGGCATTTGGAATTAATGCAATAGTTATTTACTTTGGATATATATTATTATATATATATAATGTTGTCCAAAAATTATGCCACTTGCTGAGGAGCTCTGGAATAATATAGTTAGCTCTTGCAAAAATTGGCATAAGTAAATAAAATGATTTAGTATTTTAACTAAATCAAAACAAATGTCAGAAATAGAAAACAGAAAACAAAAGAAAGGAAAAAGCTTACAGGCCTCCTCCTGTCTTTGGCCCAAGACTGTCGGTCTGGCCGCCCAGCCCACCCTCCTCTGTCGTCTTCGTCTTGACAGGAGAGAGGCGCGTGCCCGACGCAGCAGCCTCCGCCAGCCACCACGCCACCTCTCTGCTTTCGCCGCCTGTCCTCCCTCGTCCGCTCTGGGCGGCCCGAACGACGCCACGCACGCCTGCCCTCTCCCACTCTCTCTCTCTCCCTCCTCCTGGACCTCTCCCTCTCCCGCGCCCGCCGCCTGCCGCCACCACTCGCCGTCGTCGCGCCATCGCCTCCCCTCGTCCCTCCGTCGTGTCCACGCGCTCCGCCGCTGTGGCTACGCCTCGCCGAGACGCACGGCGCCGGGCGCCTGAGCGCCGCCATCGTCGTCTTCTTCATCGCCGCCGCCGTGGATCCCCATCGCCGCCTCGTCGTCTCCAGTGCATCCCGAGGCCGCTTGACGCCGCTGCAACAGCGGTGAGCTCCGCCACCGCTTCCCCTCTCCGCTTGGTCACCCGCATGCCGTAGTCCCTTGTCCAACATGGCGAACCTCCGCCGCCGAGCTCGCCGTCGACGCAGCTCCGGTGACCATTTGGTCACCCCGGCGAGTCCAACACACCCGTAAGGCCCCGAAGAGCATCCCTAGCTCTTTGCTTCGTTCGTCTTCGAGCTCCAGACGCGTTTCCGAGCACGACCGAACTCCGGCGGCCGCAGCCGAGCTCGCCGCCGTCGATTCCGCCACCCAGCCCAGCCACGGCCACCGCCTCGACGCGCCATCGAGCTAGCTCTCCAACGCGCCTAGCCGCGTGCCATTTGGAGCACCACAGAGAAAACCCGGGCACAAATGCGCCATGGACCTCGCCGGCGACTAACCGCCGGCGGGTTTGACCGCGCTGACCGGGGGTTTGACCCCACCAGGGTCACTGACGCGTGGGCCAGCCCTGCTAATTTTAGTTTAGGATTAGTTTAGTAACTAATTAATCCTGTTAACTAACTGTGTCACTGACGTGTGGCCCCACACGTCAGGTTTGACCCAGGTTGACCGCTGACGCAGTGCTGACGTCATGCTGACGCAATTAACCATTTTCAGGAATTAAAATAAATCAGGAAATTCCAGAAAATGATTTAAACTTCAAAAACTCATAGAAATTCAACCGTAGCTCAGATTGAAATAATTTATATATGAAAAATTATCAGAAAAATGCAATCTATCCATCTGTACTAGTTTCATGCATGAAAAACCAACTTATACCTACTGTATAAGTGAAACACTAAAAATGGCATTTATAAAGAGCTTACTTGGAGTTGCATTTGAATCCTTGATTCAAATGGACTTCATCTAGATAGAATACCAGTTGCATCAGCTCAAACAACATCACATATACATGCCATGTTCATGCATCATATTGTTGCATATGTTTGTGTATTGATTGCCGACACTGTTCCTTCTCGATAGGTCCTGCTCCGGAGATCGTTCCAGTACACATGCGTGAAGCGATGCCTTCCTTGTTGATATACCAGGCAAGCAAACCCCCTTGTTCATTCCGATAAAACCCTACTCTCTCGCTCCTGCTCTCAATTAATGCATTAGGACAACAACGATTCATCTGCTACTTTGTGCTGCGGTAGTTGAACCCATTCCTCTGCATGACCTGTCATTGCCACAGTAAATAGTTAAAACCCACTAGCATGTGTAGGAGTTGATTGAGCCCATGTTGTGTCCCTACCATGCTATGCCTGCTATTGCTTAGAGTTGTGTCAGGTCTGGTTCATTGGGAATGAATTGGAGTGTTACGATATGTTCTGATGCTGAGAGTGAACGTGTGAACACGATTTGGTAAAGGTAGCGGTGAGAGGCCATGTAGGAGTACATGGTGGGTTGTCTCACTGGAACCGTCCTTAAGCACTGAGTTCTATGTATGTTGTCCAATGACTCGATACTACCACACATTGGGCTCCGGGCGCTCCAAGCCCTCTCGACTTATTAACCGACTTGATCTCTGTCCAGGAGTCGCAACTAGTTTCTGGTGTTTGTAGGTAGTGCTATTTTTCTACCAAGTGGCACCCGGCAGGGTGGGCTTGGGACAGACTAGGCACAGGTGGCACGGTGTACCAAGTGGCACCCGGATGGTGGGCTTGGGAACCCTGCTCACATCGTTTGGGGCCGTGAGCGACACCCCGGCCGGATCTCCTTACGGATGGAACCCGAATAGGCGATAAACCTGGGCTAGAGTCTTGTGGGGTTAGTCAGGTCGTGGCCGACTCCCTCGCCAGGCTTCCGCTTGAAGGTTGCCGAGATACACGACGTGTACATGGTGGTAAGTGGCGAGAGCGTGTGTGAAGAAGTACACCCCTGCAGGGTTAACATGATCTATTCGAATAGCCGGGTCCGCGGATATGGACTTCTTGGATGCTTACATAGTACATAGACAACTTGAAGTGGATACTCTAAAATGCTCAAGGAAAGTGTGAGTACTATGGATGGCCTTCTCGTAGGGAGACGGGGATGAATCCATAGTAGTGTATTGTGTGGTGATATGGCGCACTCACATCCCTAGTTCTGGTATGACCTAGACTAGCTAGTCATTGTGCATCATGTTTAAATTCCATTTAAAGTTGAAATGAGGATTTGAGAAACCCTCAGAATCATTTTTGAAATGACCCAAATAAAAATTGCTCCAAAAAGGTCCAAGAAAATGTTCATGTCTTTCTCTGAAAATATTGGACAGAGATAAAAATCAACCAATATTTTTAGGAGCTCATAAATATTTATTTTGGGCATTTGGAATTAATGCAATAGTTATTTACTTTGGATATATATTATTATATATATATAATGTTGTCCAAAAATTATGCCACTTGCTTTGAGGAGCTCGAATAATATAGTTAGCTCTTGCAAAATTGGCATAAGTAAATAAAATGATTTAGTATTTTAACTAAATCAAAACAAATGTCGAAATAGAAAACAGAAAACAAAAGAAAGGAAAAAGCTTACAGGCCTCCTCCTGTGGCTGGCCCAAGACTGCGTCGGTCTCGCCGCCCAGCCCACCCTCCTCTGTCGTCTTCGTCTTGACAGGGAGAGAGGCGCGTGCCCGACAGCTGCAGCCCGCCGCCCACGCCACCTCTCTTTCTTTGCTGTCCTCCCTCGTCGCTCTGGGCGGCCCGAACGACGCCACGCACGCCCGTTCCTCTCCCACTCTCTCTCTCTCTCCCTCCTCCCTGGACCTCTCCTCTCCCGCCCGACCTTGCTGCCGCCGCCACCACTCGCCGTCGTCGCGCCATCGCCTCCCCTCGTCCCTCCGTCGTGTCCACGCTCCGCCGCCGTGGGCTACGCCTCGCCGAGACGCACGGCGCCGGACGCCCTGGAGCGTCGCCATCGTCGTCTTCTTCATCGCCGGCCGCCGTGGATCCCCATCGCCGCCTCGTCGTCTCCAGTGCATCCCCGAGGCCGCTTCGACGCCCGCTGCAACATGGTGAGCTCCGCCACCGCTTCCCCTCTCGCTTGGTCACCCGCATGCCGTAGTCCCTTGTCCAACATGGCGAACCTCCGCCGCCGCCGAGCTCGCCGTCGACGCAGCTCCGGTGACCATTTGGTCACCCCGCGAGTCCAACACACCGTAAGGCCCGAAGAGCATCCCTAGCTCTTTGCTTCGTTCGCTTCGAGCTCGAGACGCGTTTCGAAACACGACCGAACTCCGGCGGCCGCAGCCGAGCTCGCCGCCGTCGATTCCGCCACCCAGGCCCAGCCACGCCACCGCCCGACGCGCCATCGAGCTAGCTCTCCAACGCGCTTAGCCGCGTGCCATTTGGAGCACCACAGAGGAAACCCGGGGCACAAGTACGCCGCGGACCTCGCCGGCGACTAACCGCCGGCGGGTTTGACCGCGCTGACCGGGGGTTTGACCCCCCCAGGGTCACTGACGCGTGGGCCAGGCCCCTGCTAATTTTAGTTTAGGATTAGTTTAGTAACTAATTAATCCTGTTAACTAACTGTGTCACTGACGTGTGGCCCCACACGTCAGGTTTGACCCAGGTTGACCGCTGACGCAGTGCTGACGTCATGCTGACGCAATTAACCATTTTCAGGAATTAAAATAAATCAGGAAATTCCAGAAAATGATTTAAACTTCAAAAACTCATAGAAATTCAACCGTAGCTCAGATTGAAATAATTTATATATGAAAAATTATCAGAAAAATGCAATCTATCCATCTGTACTAGTTTCATGCATGAAAAACCAACTTATACCTACTGTATAAGTGAAACACTAAAAATGGCATTTATAAAGAGCTTACTTGGAGTTGCATTTGAATCCTTGATTCAAATGGACTTCATCTAGATAGAATACCAGTTGCATCAGCTCAAACAACATCACATATACATGCCATGTTCATGCATCATATTGTTGCATATGTTTGTGTATTGATTGCCGACACTGTTCCTTCTCGATAGGTCCTGCTCCGGAGATCGTTCCAGAGTACCTGTCTGTGAAGCAGTGCCTTCCTTGTTGATATACCAGGCAAGCAAACCCCCTTGTTCATTCCGATAAAACCCTACTCTCTCGCTCCTGCTCTCAATTAATGCATTAGGACAACAACGATTCATCTGCTACTTTGTGCTGCGGTAGTTGAACCCATTCCTCTGCATGACCTGTCATTGCCACAGTAAATAGTTAAAACCCACTAGCATGTGTAGGAGTTGATTGAGCCCATGTTGTGTCCCTACCATGCTATGCCTGCTATTGCTTAGAGTTGTGTCAGGTCTGGTTCATTGGGAATGAATTGGAGTGTTACGATATGTTCTGATGCTGAGAGTGAACGTGTGAACACGATTTGGTAAAGGTAGCGGTGAGAGGCCATGTAGGAGTACATGGTGGGTTGTCTCACCGGAACCGCCCTAAGCACTTGAGTTCTATGTATGTTGTCCAATGACTCGATACTACCACACATTGGGCTCCGGCGCCCAAGCCCTCTCGACTTATTAACCGACTTGATCTCTGTCCGTGAGTCGCAACTAGTTTCGGTGTTTGTAGGTAGTGCTATTTTTCTACCAAGTGGCACCCGGCAGGTGGGCTTGGGACAGACTAGGCACAGTGGCACGGTGTACCAAGTGGCACCGGATGGTGGGCTTGGGAACCCTGCTCACATCGTTTGGGGCCGTGGCGACACCCGGCCGGATCTCCTTACGGATGGAACCCGAATAGGCGATAAACCAGGCTAGAGTCTTGTGGGGTTAGTCGGTCGTGGCCGACTCCTCGCCAAAGCTTCGCTTGAAGGTTGCCGAGATACACGACGTACATGGTGGTAAGTGGCGAGAGCGTGTGTGAAGAAGTACACCCTGCATGGGGCAGGCAATTAACAACTAAAGTCAGAAGAAAGTTTGTTTTTTGAATCTAATGATATGTTCATTTTTCTTGTAGGGTAAGGAATTTGTGACTACTTTTCACTAGCAATTCATAACTTGACAGGCAAAGCATTAATGACCCTTTCTGAGAACAGGAAAATAACTTCATATATTCATTATTCACCTTCAGGATCAGCAAAGTTTCGAGATGTTTTCTCAAACAATCTCAACAAAATTTCATAACTCTTTCTTTGTCACCATTTGTAAAACTGTTCAGAAACTATTCCTACCCACGAACAAAGTACGCCTAGCAAGCCAGGAGCGAAAAATATTTATCATGCGGACAAATGAAATTCAGAGAACGTCAAAGAATCCAGCTTAGAGTACAGCAGCAAAGACTTGTGTCAAATGCCTCCAACACGAGGCGAACATTCTGTATAACTCAGAAATTTACCTTTGTGGTCCAAATAAAATCTGCAATTCCTTTCTTTCCAAATCTACCAGACTGCATAAGAGGCAAGATCAATCTTCTTATATACAATCATCTCGATCTAATAAGTTCTTGCTTAAGACATTTAAATCTTCTAAACAAAGCACGCGTCATCAGTATAATTCTCCAGGAGCTGATAAAAGGATAAGCATACTCATAGAAAATAATTTATCTATTTGTGTGGAGCACTACAAGATACTACACACACATGGTGGTATAATTATTCAGGAACTGATAGCAGGAGAAGCATACTTGGAGAAATTAATTTATCTATTTGTGTGGATACTGGCTTCTTTCACTGGCCAGAGTAATTATTTTGGGACTGGTACTGCTTAATTTGGATGTACTAGCTGATGCAGATATGTTGGCAATGAGACAAATCTGCAGTTCAGAACAGAGAGGTAAATTTCTGAAGTTCAGTGCCCTGTTCTGAACAGAAAGACAAATCAAATCTGCTTAATTTGGATGTTCATCCTTTCCAAATCTGCAATTCCCTTCTTTTCAAAACTACCAGACTGCTTAATTAATTTACAAAGAAAATTCCGACTTGATTGATGGGGAGAATGCACCGGCAGGTTGTTGGCAATGTAATTGATGTGCTTGTGCCGCTGCGAAGAAAGGATGCGGGGAATCAAAACCCTAGAAAACATGTTGCTCGTGCCGCTTGTCGTGGAAGGGAAGGGAGGCTCAAGATGCGGCCTGTGCCGCTGCCGTGGAAGAGGAACGGAGCACCCTGAGCGAGCTTTCGAGGGGGAAAGGGACCTGCGCCATTTGTGGCTGTGGAAGAGGAGCGACGAGTTACATGCGCATGCAGCCAGCCAAAGGATCGCTGATGCGCCCCTTCTCGCTGGAATCCGAAATTCCCCGCCGGCAGATTGGATTGAGGAAGAGTAAGAAGCTGAGAGGGGAGGCGGGAGCAGCGGCGTTCGGGGCTGTTTGGTTGCTGCCCTGAGTTGTATGCCTGAGAAAAGAGGTAATAGCACCCCAGATCCACAAACTTGCACAGAATGTGATGTTTTAGTTCAAAACTTGCAAAATGTTACTGAGGGCTCCCAGAACTTGACACTCTATGTGATGATTTGGTCCAGAGCGAATCACAGCGCGGCAAGTGGCAGTCCAGAACTTGGACCGGTGAGCACTGGCATTTTTAGAATAAACCCCCTGCCGTTCCGTCGAATTACATCTCAAATGGCTCTAGTCTATGATCGGTCAGCCGCGCGCCCCCCATTAGAGCTAAGTCCGAGAATTTTTTGCCGCCTGCTGTTGTTGCGTAGGACGATGGTGACGGTTTGGTTCGGTTGACAGAGAGATCCCCCGTTTTGGCTTGGAATTTAAGTTATAGAATTGGGTTTCCTGCGTTTGTTACTTCTCTTGTTGATATTTCAGTTGTGTTATTCAAATTTGAACCCGCACATGAAATGGCAGATTAGTTTGGTTGTTTCGACGGCATTGGGTGTCTGATTCTAACCTTCATTGTTTGCCTTTTTTCTTCTTCTGGGTGAACTAGAGGGAGATAGAGAGAGGGAGAGGTAGGTGCGTGCTTTGAAGACTGAACTGACGATGAAGACATGGCAAAAAATTGTGCAGCGTCAGCCTGTCAGGAGTGGTTGGGTGCAGGACTAACAAACCTTGCGCTGCACGCACGTACAGGATAATCGCAATGTCCACACGATATTTTGAAAATAAAAGACTGTTTCTCCCGAGGAACTAAACATTCTTCAGTTCAGGTAGAATGCCCTCCTCTAGCCTGTGCGGAATGACATCTTATATTCTGATTATTACTCCTGATGCGAACAAGGGGAAGATTTTAGATACAATGGCCGTAGGTCACCGGTCCGAAAATGCAGTACAATGCGGCCGCTGGCATGTGGCCCCATGATCCACATTTCATCTTCCTGCTGGATGTTTGTATTTGAGATAGTATACCGAGCTAACTTACTTCAGTGTCATTTGCACCGATTAAAAGCTTGGTGCTGGAATTATTTGGAAGAAAACAACTTACAGTAAAGAGTTATTTACTGCCCATTTCGCATATCTAATTTTTCATCGCATCTGAGTGCTCAACTCAAGTATTGCTCAATTCCAGGATAGTAGTAACTACTCTAGCCAGCAGCAAAAAGGAGCTTGAGTTTACACACTCAAGTGACTGCTATCTCAAATGATTATTCTGACGTGCACAATCAGCCCATACCAGAATGCTGCTTGGAGTACTCTACCTGCAGTAGATAATCAAACTGTAAGATAGCCATGCAAAATATGTATAAACAATAATTCTATGTTTTTAATCTTCTTACTACATGTGACTGCAAATACTAGTAAATTGTCCATACTTATGATGCAAGTAAGCAACAGAGTAAATGATCTGCAAGTTATTTGGGAAGTTGCAAGCAAGCAAACCATTCGCCTGACAACTTTCACTTCACAAACTAGATTATGAAGTTGAATGTCTGTCAAAACGCATCGAGTCAAGCAAGTGAAGAAACAGGAGAAAAGACACTGTAATGACACAATTAAGACATTAATCAAAAGAAAACCTGAATTCTGAAGCAAAGGTACTTTAACTGTTGAGCACCACGTACTGATGTCTTTCAAGGAAAAACATCAGACAGGTACAGAGGAGACTAGAACTATGTATAAGAATTAAGAAGCAAATTATTTGGTATATGTGGTTTTGCAAAAGTGATAGAAATCTAGTATGGTTTTCTTGGATCATGGGTACACCTTCCTTCTTCTGAGAGTTTTTTTTTGTGTGTGGGATTTTTCTGATGTTACCATCATGTATTTCAGTGCATAAGCAACACCCAACTTTGTAAAATGTAGTCTGCCAAATTTTTGTTTGTAAATCCATTGGTCCAATAAGTTAAATCCACTTTGCACAAAAGGTTAAATTCCACTACTTCACAAAAATAAGCTAAATAGTGGGATTGATCATCCAACAGACAGGCAATTGATTGGTGAACAAAAACTTAAGAAAGGACTAAACGGAAGATACTTTACAGACTAAACATAATGAACTAAATATGCAGAGCATCATCGCAACTTTCAGACCAATTCTAAATATACTAAACCTGGCCAGGTTTAATTTATCAGATTTTTTTGACTTTTTTCTATCAGTAAAAATGGGACAAATGAGGAGTTGACACGCAAATTTAGTGGGGGATGTGGCCGTGTACGATTCGGGTGAGCTTATCAATTCCGTATGAGATTTGAGGCAAGCTGTTCGTATTGTTGTCCTTTTGTGCATGCGTTGTCTGTTTCAATTTGACTACGTCCTCTGCTGTGAATTTGCATGTTGTAGCCCCGGTCGTGTTTTGCGTCGTGCATATTCTGGAATGTCTCATCTAATTTTTAATTTAGACGATTTGGGTGGATGTTTCATGATAACTCTCACTCGAAGATTCCGGTCGTCCACCGCTTAATTCCGCCGCCCGTCGCACTGTCGTCCTGAAACACGCCACCGCTCCACCGCCACACCGTTCTAAGTCCCTATAAAATGACTCCCCACCCATCCTTTTCGAACTCCCCGTCGGCCAGAGCCTCGCCGGAAGGCCGCCTCCGAGTCCCCATCTCCCCACCTTGCCGAGGCTGCAGCTGGTGCTCATCAGCGCCGCCGTCGCCATCCCACCGATCAAGGGTTCCTCCGGTCTCCATCTGCGACGGTGGCACCAGCACAGCCGTGTGGCAGTGCGCGCTGCCGTATCGTCGGGGAAAGACCGCGTCGAGAAGCAGACACTGCGCCGTGCACGGGAGTGAGATGGGCCTCTTAGGCGAGAGCTATACCGACCTGGGCGTCGATGGCATGCCGCCGGGTTGCAGGTGTTGGTTCCCGCCTCGCCGGCGACAATTGTGTAGATCGACAATGTCCGGGCGAGCATCCGCTGATCCGGTCACCAGCGCGCTCCTCTCTCTTTCTCCCGGTCTCCGCCCGCTGTAGACGAAGGGGAGGTGACCCGAAGACAGAATACCATGCGGGGGTGCTGAAGCACCGGCGGGAGTAGGAGGGATGGCGTGACAAGTGTGCTATATGTGTGCGCTGTCGTCCGCCGCTCGAAGCCTCCTCCGTCCGTTGACTGCGCCATGGATGGACGCCCGGAGCCCCCGGCCAGCGCCAGCATCGGGTCGATGTATGCGCCTTGCAGGTTCTCAAGCAGGCGCACTGGGGACAGCACCACGGCCGCGCGCGGCCTGGCCACGCCGGCTAACCACCACATGCGACGCCGTCGCCGAGCACTGACAAGCGTTATGAGCGCCTACACCCATCCCGGCTACCGAGGTGGCGCGGAGTCAAGCCGTAGCTACCGACGTACCGTGCTGGTAGTTCCTCGATCGGCATCCAGATCCAGTACACCTGTATGTTCCGGTGCGGCCGGGATGCGAGAGTAAGAGGCTGACCATGCTATTGGAGTAGGCAACGCCGGCGCATTTGCCGTCCGACCTCTGGGTGCGCTTTGTGCAGGCGCTCACATACTGCTGGTTAATGGGAAGAAGTTCTTTTGCTGTCTTTACTCTTCAGATAAAAAATTATTTAATTTTGCTTCTCCTCATGATTATGCAGTCACTATAACTACAGTTGTATCGATCCATCCACCTCGCAAAGGTTTGAGTACTTCAGTTGAGTACAGCACGTGGGTATATCTGAAAATCTGACATTTACTAATAGTTCTTGAACTTCATACAGTTGGGTGTACCAAATTCTTAGCGGATTACTTGTACCAAATAGTTCCTAGATTTTGTTCTCTCCTCTGCTTAAGTTCATTCAATATATGTTGTGTTTTTTTCACTAAAAATATGTTGTGTTTAATAGAAATAATGCAACATCGTAGCTGCTTATTGATTGAATAGCCATCATTCCACATTAGTCTTATGTATGTATGTCATGTCACTAGCAAGCAACGACCTTACTTGAACAAGATCTGTTCTATAGGCTCGAACCGCTGCACTAGCAAGCAGTTTTTCCCGCAAAAAAGTAAATAAAATATAAATCATTTTTTTTACATTTGGCTATTTCCTGATGTCTTCCCATGCATCTATGCAGTAGAGTGTGCTAGAGGTCTACGCGCAGGTTTAAGATCCACCACAACAGTTGATAAGCTCAGTTAATTTTTCTTGCCGGCGGCAACGTTGGACTTGCCGTGGATGGCGTCTTCCTTCGTTGGTCTGTTGATTTGTTCATCGACGACATGAAGAGCTAATCACCGACCTATGCGGGGCGGCATCCGGTGTCGCGGCGTGAGTCCCGAAGCATTTAGATTTCATCCTTGTTTTAGATATTTCCTTTTCTTCTGTGATTTTTTATTTGCCTCTCATTTGTAATTCTGAGTATGTTATGAGGTACACTACTCGTGTGGACATAGCAATTTGCTTTGCGGTTTGTTCTGTTGGGCCAAATGCTGCGTGTCAGCTGGTTTGGGATTGGTTTTCTCATTTTTTTTAGAGGTAAATACACCGGTGGTGCCTGAACTTGTCATCAATGCTCACTTTAGTGCCTGAACTTAAAAAATACGCCGAACTGGTTCTAAAACTTGACACGAACGTACAAATACAGTGCTAATCTTGTCCGTGGACATAAAGTGCGTCGACGTGGCATCGTGTATGGCTGACGTGGCACTGACATGGCATGGGGCCCACTTGTAGCTACAAAACAGAATTACTTGAGTACAATATGACCCTATGACTATTGGGCCCGCCTGTCAGTAATTAAGTAAGAAAATTAACATAAAAATGTACTACACTGGCGGCTGCAACAACGACCCGCGGCGACTCCAGCGCAGACCCGCGGCGAGCGGCTCCAGCAGCGACCCGCGGCTGCCGCGGCGAGCGACTCCAGCGGTGAAGGGCGGCGGCGGCAGGTGCGAGGAGCCCGGGCGGCCGGAGGCGGGGGCGCAGCCGCGGGCGTAGCAGGTGTGTGCGGGCAGGTGTGGGCGAGCGAGCGTGGTACGGGGACGGCGACCACGGTGCGCATGGCGAGGGGCGGCCACGAGCGCTGCGGGCGCGCGTGTGCGGGTGCGGCTCGGAGCACGAGCTCCGGCGCGCGGCCACAGAGTAGAGGGGAAGCAGCGGGCGCTGACGATGGTGACGGGGAGCTGCACGAGGTGGTCGGGGACGCGGCGAAGTGCGGGCGAGAGGGTCACCGGAGTGCACGCGAGGTGTTTGAGGAAATGCCAGAGAGGAGGAGGAGGAGGAAGAAGAAGATTGATGCTGACAGGTGGGCCCATACTGTCAGAATGGCGTTTAGAAGAGGCGAATCGAGCATTTTCCCGACATGGTAGTTTTTAGTCACATATTAGCAAGAAAGTGGTAGTTTTCGGGACAAAATCGTAAAGTGGTAGTTTGTAGACACGGTTCCGCGAAATGTGGTAGTTTTTTGTTAAATACTCCACAACAGATGACACAATTACATGTGTTACATCCAAGAGACAACACCGAATACTGGCTTCTTTCACTGGCCAGAGTAATTATTTTGGGACTGGTACTGCTTAATTTGGATGTAGCTTATGCAGATATGTTGGCAATGAGACAAATCTGCAGTTCAGAACAGAAAGGTAAATTTCTGAAGTTCAGCACCCTGTTCAGAACAGAAAGACAAAATCAAAATCTGCTTAATTTGGATGTTAATCCTTTCCAGATATGCAATTACTTTCTTTCCAAATCTACCAGACTGCTTAATTGATTTACAAAAAAACAAAGAAAATAAAACCCTAGAAAACATGTTGCTCGTGCCGCTTGTCGTGGAAGGGAAGGGAGGCTCAAGATGCGGCCTGTGCCGCTGCCGTGGAAGAGACGGGGGCTCACCGGCTGAGGAACGGCTCACCGGCTGAGCGAGCTTTCGAGGGGGAAAGGGACCTGCGCCATTTGTGGTTGTGGAAGAGGAGCGACGAGCTCTGTCGCAGCCGCGCGCCAAAGGATCACCGATGCGCCCCTTCTCGCTGGAATCCGAAATTCCCCGCCGGCAGATTGGATTGAGGAAGAGTAAGAAGCTGAGAGGCGAGGCGGGAGCAGCGGCGTTCGGGGCTGTTTGGTTGCTGCCCTGAGTTGTATGCCTGAGAAAATGTGGAGCCTGAAGGTAGCCTCAAAATCAGAGTGAAGGTAGCCTGACCAGGCAGCCGGAGAGATGTGCTGTTTGGTTTGCGCCTGAGCATGCCACCATGTTCCAATACAGTTAGTGAATAAATAACTTCACACCCATTCGGTCTATCTCAAAGTAATACTATTTTAATGTCAGGCATTGGGGCAGGCAGAGTCAGGCGTAAGAAATAGGAGGCCTGACTCAGGTTAACTACGTTGCCGGTGGCCAGGTCTAGCTAATTGCTTCAGTCAGCTTTTACAGGCCAGGCTACAACTTGGTGGCTCAGGACACCAACCAAACAGGGTTCAGGCGCGTCCCAGAAAACCTTCAGGTCAGGCAAATTTGACTCAGGGCAGCAACCAAACAGCTCCTTCATCTCTGCTCGCTCGCCGGCCGCCAGAGGAGTTGCGCCGCGGCGGGGAGAGAAGCGTGGATTCGATTTGGGGTCGGTTTCGTTGAGCGTTTTGGCCTGTGGGGTGACTCCATGGGCCGTCGGTGACTCTTGGGCCATCGTTTCTCTGGTCCTGGTCTAGGAGAAAAACGGACACCACTCAAAAAAAAGGAAAATTTTGTATTTTCTTAAGAAAAAGGAAAAAATGGAACATAATTGGCTTAAAAATTCAGTTGAATTCCTCACCAAAAAATGCTGCCTGACCTTACGTGGACAAGGACCCTCTTGTTTTAGGGTTTACTACTCCGCCGGCAATCCCGATCTCCACTGAGAGTTTATCACCACTTCTTTTTCTCGCACTAGTTGATCCAGGGAGCGGCTATCGCCTCCTCTCATGGAAGGGGCGTCGGGTTCTTCAAGGGCGGTGGGGAAGAAGGAGGTGGAGGGGAACTTGGACGAGCTGACGAAGCACTTGGAGTGTAGGATGATGAGCTAGATGACGTGGTGGTGGGAATAGAGGATGTCAAGAATTTTGAGAAGGAGGCTACATGGTTGGTGATCGACTGCTTGAACACAGACCGCCCGTTCAGTCATACTACGATGTTCGAGAGTCTCAAATACTTCATTTGGTCCTTTTTAGTCTGCATATAAGTTTTGTCTGAACTCAGGGTATCTCTAATTTGACCAAACTTACAGAAAAAAGTGTCAGCATTCACCATACTAAATCAATATCACCAGGTTCATTATGGAGTGTAGTTTCATATTATATATATTTGGTATTGTAGATGATGATATTTTTTAATATAAATTTGGTCAAACTTTGCAAAGTTTGACTTGACACAAATTTTATATACAGAGTAAAAAGGACCAGAGGGAGTACGTTTGGGGATTAGCAGAAACCCTAAGTATCGCAAAGCAGGCTCCCCGGGATTGGAAGAAAGTGGTACATGGTGGTCCTTTGCTCTTTCCAGGGATACAACCTAATTGTGGAAAGACTGTGATGGGCGCACTGATCCGGCCATGACCGACCTCGATGGAATATATGTGTGCGCATAAATTCACTAGATTTCAGATCTTTACCATCAAGAAAGTGTCGTGGATCAACTAGCGAGGAGATTTGGGAAGGTTCGTGATGGCTCTATATTTTACGTATTTTTAGAGCTCATTTGTTACATGTTCTCTTCATATATCGTGTACTATTGAACCAAACAGTTGTTGCTACCTCTTGAGCACTGCGTTGGATTTCCCCGAAGAGGAGAGGATGATGCAGCAAAGTAGCGTAAGTATTTCCCTCAGTTTTTGAGAACTAAGGTATCAATCCAGTAGGAGACCACGCACAAGTCCCTCGTACCTACACAAAACGATAGCAACTCGCAACCAACGCTTAGGGGTTGTCAATCCCTTCACGGTCACTTATGAGAGTGAGATCTGATAGAGATAATATTTTTGGTATTTTTGATAGATAGATGCAAAGTAAAACGTAAAAGGCAAAGTAAAATAAAGCAAGTAAATAAAGTGATAGAGATTGATATGATGAGAATAGACCCGGGGCCATAGGTTTCACTAGTGGCTTCTCTCAAAAGCATAAATATTCTACAGTGGGTGAACAAATTACTGTTGAGCAATTGACATAATTGAGCATAGTTATGAGTATATCTAGGCAATGATCATGTATATAAGCATCACGTCCAAAACAAGTAGATCGAAACGATTCTGCATCTACTACTATTACTCCACTCATCGAACGCTATCCAGCATGCATCTAGAGTATTAAGTTAAAAACAGAGTAACGCCGTAAGCAAGATGACATGATGTAGAGGGATAAATTCATGCAATATGATTAAAAAACCATCTTGTTATCCTCGATGGCAACAATACAATACGTGCCTTGCAACTCCTTCTGTCACTGAGTAAGGACACCGCAAGATTGAACCCAAAGCTAAGCACTTCTCCCATTGCAAGAACTACCAATCTAGTTGGCCAAACCAAAAAGGATAATTCGAAGAGACTTGCAAAGGTAACTCAATCATACATAAAAGAATTCAGAGAAGAATCAAATATTTTCCATAGATAATACTGGATCATAACCCACAATTCATCGGTCTCAACAAACACACCGCAAAAAGAAGATTACATCGAATAGATCTCCACGAGAGAGGGGGAGAACTTTGTATTGAGATTCAAAAAGAGAGAAGAAGCCATCTAGCTACTAGCTATGGACCCGAAGGTCTGAAGTAAACTACTCACACTTCATCGGAGGGGCTATGGTGATGATGTAGAAGCCCTCCGTGGTGGATGCCCCCTCCGGCGGAGCTCCGGAACAGGCCCCAAGATGGGATCTTGTGGATATAGAAGGTTGCGGCGGTGTAATTAGGTTTTTGGCTCCTGTTCTGATCGTTCGGGGATACGTAGGTATATATAGGAGGAAGGAGTACGTCGGTGGAGCGTCAGGGGGCCCACGAGGTAGGGGGGCGCGCCCTCCACCCTCGTGACCGCCTCTGGCACTGCTTGGAGTAGGGTCCAAGTCTCCTGGATCACGTTCGGTTGGAAAATCACGATCCCGAAGGTTTCATTCCGTTTGGACTCCGTTTGATATTCCGTTTCTTCGAAACACTGAAATAGGCAAAAAACAGCAATTCTGGGTTGGGCCTCTGGTTAATAGGTTAGTCCCAAAAGTAATATAAAAGTGGAAAATAAAGCCCAATATAGTCCAAAACAGTAAATAAAGTAGCATGGAGCAATCAAAAATTATAGATACGTTGGAGACGTATCAGGCATCCCCAAGCTTAATTCCTGCTCGTCCTCGAGTAGGTAAATGATAAAAAAGAATTTTTGATGCGAAGTGATACTTTGGCATAATTTCAATGTAAATCTTCTTAATTGTGACATGAATATTCAGATCCGAAAGATTCAAGACAAGAGTTCATATTGACACAAAAAATAATAATACTTCAAGCATGCTAATCAAAGCAATCATGTCTTCTCAAAATAACATGGCAAAAGAAAGTTCATCCCTACAAAATCATATAGTTAGGCTATGCTTCATTTTCGTCACACAAAGATGTTCCCAACTTCTATTCCCCCGATGACAAGCCAAGCAATTGTTTCATACTTAAATAATCTCAAACTTTTTCAACCTTCACGCAATACATGAGCGTGAACCATGGATATAGCACTATGGGTGGAATAGAATATGATGATGGGGATTGTGTGAAGAAGACAAAAAAGGAGAAAGTCTCACATTGACGAGGATAATCAACGGGATATGGAGATGCCCATCAATTGATGTCAACATGAGGAGTAGGGATTGCCATGCAACAGATGCACTAGAGCTATGAATGCTCAACAAAAAAAACTAGTGGGTGTGCATCCAACTCGTTTGCTCACGAAGACCTAGGGCATTTGAGGAAGCCTATCGTAGGAATATACAAGCCAAGTTCTATAATGAAAAATTCCCACTAGTATAAAAAGGACAACTTTATGAGACTCACTACATGAGGAACAAGGTGCTACTTTGAAGCACAATATATGAGACTTACTACATGAAGAACAAGGTGCTACTTTGAAGCACAAGTGTGAAAAAAGAGATAGTAGCATTGCCCTTTTTATATATATTTTTTGGGCCTTTCTTTTTTTCTTTTGGCCTTTCTCTTTTTTTGCAATGCTCTAATAATGATGATCATCACACTTCTATTGATTACAACATAAGGATTACAACTCAAAACTTAGAACAAGATATGACTCTATATGAATGCCTCCGGCGGTGTACCGGGATGGTGCAATGAATCAAGAGTGACATGTATGGAAAATAATGCATGGTGGCTTTGCCACAAATACGATGTCAACTACATGATCATGCAATGGCAATATGACAAAAGTAATGTATGTCATGATGATGATGGTGGAAGTTGCATGGCAATATATCTTGGAATGGCTATGGAAATGCCATGATAGGTAGGTATGGTGTCTGTTTTGAGGAAGATATAAGGAGGTTTATGAGTGATAGAGCGTATCGTATCACGGGGTTTGGATGCACCGGCGAAGTTTGCACCAACTCTCAAGGTGAGAAAGGGCAATGCACGGTATCGAAGAGGCTAGCAAAGGTGGAAAGGTGAGAGTGCGTATAATCCATGGACTCAACATTAGTCAAAAGAACTCATATACTTATTGCAAAAATTTAGAAGTCATCAAAAATCAAGTACTACGCGCATGCTCCTAGGGGGATAGATTGGTAGAAAAAGACCATCGCTCGTCCCCGACCGCCACTCATAAGGATGCACAAGCCAGGTACACTTCATGTTTCAAATTTGTTACACAACTTTAACCATACGTGCATGCTACGGGACTTGCAAACTTCAACACAAGTATTTATCAAATTCATAATCACCCAACTAGCACGACTTTGATATTATCACCTCCATATCTCAAAACAATTATCAAGCATCAAACTTATCTTAGTATTCAACGCACTCAAAAGAAAGTTTTACGTATCTTGAACACCAAGTATGTTAACATTAAGCAAATTACCATGCTATTAATGACTCTCAAAATAATCTAAGTGAAGCATGAGAGATCAATAGTTTCTTTAAAACAAATCCACCACCGTGCTCTAAAAGATCTAAGTGAAGCACTAGAGCAAAAATTATCACGCTCAAAAGATATAAGTGAAGTGCTATGAGCAAAACTATCAAGCTCAAAAGATATAAGTGAAGCACATAGAGTATTCTAACAAATTCCAATTCATATATGGCTCTCTCAAAAGGTGTGTACAGCAAGGATGATTGTGTTAAACTAACAAGCAAAGACACAAATAATATAAGACGCTCCAAGAAAAACACATATCATGTGGTGAATAAAAATATAGCTCCAAGTAAATTACCGATGGAAGTGGACGAAAAGAGGGGATGCCTTCCGGGGCATCCCCAAGCTTTGACTTTTTGGTGTCCTTGGATTATCTTGGGGGTGCCATGGGCATCCCCAAGTTTAGTCTCTTGACACTCCTTGTTCCATAATCCATCAAAAGAATTCACCCAAAACTTGAAAACTTCACAACACAAAACTCAACAGAAATCTCGTGAGCTCCGTTAGAGAAAGAAAACAAAAGACTACTTCAAGGTACTGTAATGAACTCATTCTTTATTTATATTGGTGTTAAACCTTCTGTATTCCAATTTCTCTATGGATTATAAACTATTTTACTAGCCATAGATTCATCAAAATAAGCAAACAAATCACGTAAAACAGAATCTGTCAAAAACAGATCAGTGTGTAGCAATCTGTAACTAACGCAAACTTCTGGAACTATAAAACTTCTACCAAAATAGGAAGTCCTGTACAATTTGTTTATTGAACAGCAGCAAAAAGCATCAACGCAAAAGCACGTTTCTGTTATTTATCATAACTAAATTCGTGCGTGCAAAGTTTCTATTTTTCAGCAGAATCAAGTCAACTATCATCGTAGGTTATCCTATAGGTTCTACTTGGCACAAACACTAATTAAAACATAAAACCACATCCAAACATAAGGTAGATGTATTATTTATTCCTAAACAGAAGCAAAAACAAAAAATACAAAATAAAATTGGGTTGCCTCCCAACAAGCGCTATCGTTTAACGCCCCTAGCTAGGCATAAAAGCAAGGATAGATCTAGGTATTGTCATCTTTGGTAGGCAATCCATAAGTGGCTCTCATGATAGATTCATATGGTAATTTTATTTTCTTTCTAGGGAAGTGTTTCATACCCTTCTTTAAGGGAAATTGGAATCTAATATTTCCTTCCTTCATATCAATAATTGCACCAATCGTTCTAAGGAAAGGTCTACCAAGAATAATAGGACATGAAGGGTTGCAATCTATATCAAGAACGATAAAAATCTACGGGCACATAATTCCTATTTGCAACAATAAGATCATCGTTAATTCTTCCCATAGGTTTTTTAATAGTGGAATCCGCAAGATGCAAGTTTAGAGAGCAATCATCAAAATCACAGAAATCTAGCAAATCACATAAAGTTTTGGGAATAGTAGAGACACTAGCACCCAAATCACATAAAGCATGAAACTCAAAATCTTTAATTTTAATTTTAATAGTAGGTTCCCACTCATCATAGAGTTTTCTAGGGATAGAAACTTTCAACTCAAGTTTTTCTTCATAAGATTGCATCAAAGCATCAACAATGTGTTCGGTAAAGGCCTTATTTTGACTATAAGCATGAGGAGAATCTAGCACGGATTGCAACAAGGAAATACAACCAATCAAAGAGCAATTTTCATAATTAAATTCCTTGAGATCCAAAATAGTGGGTTTAGCAACATCACGATTTTTATTTATTTCAATTCCACTTTCATCAATTTCATCATCAAGATCTAGAAACTCTGAATTCTTAGAACACCTTCTAGGTAAAGGAAGATCATATTCAGATTCATCAAGATTCATATTGCAAAACAAAGATTTAATGGGGGACACATCAATAACTTTTATTTCTTCATCTTGATTTTCATAGGAATTGGAAGAACACGCTTTAATAAAGGCATCTTTGGAAGCACGCATCCTAGCGGTTCTTTCCTTGCACTCATCAATGGAAATTCTCATGGCTTTGAGAGACTCATTGATATCATGCTTAGGAGGAATAGGTCTAAGCTTTAAAGAATCAATTTCAAGAGAAATTCTATGAACGTTCCTAGCCAAATCATCAACTTTAAGCAATTTCTCTTCAAGCAAAGCATTAAAATTCTTTTGTGAATTCATAAACTCTTTAACACTACTCTCAAATTCAGAGGGGCATCTTATTAAAATTTCCATAAGAGTTGTTGTAGGAATTTCCATAATTATTAGAAGGATTACTAGGATAAGGCCTAGGATTAAAATTCCCTCTATAAGCGTTGTTTCCAAAACTATTCCTACCAACAAAATTCTCATCCATAGATTCATTGTTATTCTCAAGCAAAGTAGATAAAGGCATATCATTGGGATCAAGAGGAGTATTTTTAGGTGCAAACATCTTCATAAGCTCATCCATCTTTTCACTCAAAACATTAATTTCTTCTATAGCATGCACTTTTTTACTAGAAGATCTTTCGGTGTGCCATTGAGAATAATTAGCCATAATATTGTCAAGCAATTTGGTAGCATCCCCTAACGTAATTTCCATAAACGTGCCTCCCGCGGCCGAATCTAAAAGATTTCTAGAAGCAAAATTCAATCCGTCATAAAAATTTTGTATGATCATCCATAAATTCAAACCATGAGTAGGGCAATTGCGAAGCATTAATTTCATTCTTTCCCAAGATTGGGCAACATGCTCATGATCAAGTTGTTTAAAATTCATGATGTCGTTCCTAAGAGTGATAATCTTAGCGGGAGGAAAATACTTAGAGATAAAAGCATCTTTGCACTTGTTCCAAGAATCAATACTATTTTTAGGCAAAGACGAAAACCAAACTTTAGCACGATCCCTAAGTGAAAACGGAAATAACTTCAATTTGACAATATTGTTATCCGTATCTTTCTTCTTTTGCATATCACACAAATCAACAAAATTGTTTAGATGAGTAGCGGCATCTTCACTAGGAAGGCCGGCGAATTGATCTTTCATAACAAGGTTCAGCAAAGCGGTATTGATTTCACAAGACTCAACATTATTAAGAGGAGCAATCAGAGTACTAAGGAAATCATTATTATTGGTATTCGAGAAATCACACAATTTGGTATTATCTTGCGCCATGGCAACAAGTAATCCAACACACAAGCAAACAGAAAGGCAACGAGAAAAAGGCAAACGGAAAAGAGAGGAGGAGATTGGGAAAGAGAGGGCAAATAAAACGGCAAGGGTGAAGTGGGGGAGAGGAAAACGAGAGGCAAATGGCAAATAATGTAATGCGAGAGATAGGGATTGCGATGGGTACTTGGTATTGTTGACTTGCTTGCGTGAGCCTCCCTGGCAACGGCGCCAGAAATTCTTCTTGCTACCTCTCGAGCACTGCGTTGGATTTCCCGAAGTGGAGAGGATGATGCAGCAAAGTAGCGTAAGTATTTCCCTCAGTTTTTGAGAACCAAGGTATCAATCCAGTAGGAGACCACGCACAAGTCCCTCGTACCTACACAAAACAATAGCAACTCGCAACCAACGCTTAGGGGTTGTCAATCCCTTCACGGTCACTTACGAGAGTGAGATCTGATAGAGATAATATTTTTGGTATTTTTGATAGATAGATGCAAAGTAAAAAGTAAAAGGCAAAGTAAAACAAAGCAAGTAAATAAAGTGATAGAGATTGATATGATGAGAATAGACCCGGGGGCCATAGGTTTCACTAGTGGCTTCTCTCAAAAGCATAAGTATTCTACGGTGGGTGAACAAATTACTGTTGAGCAATTGACAGAATTGAGCATAGTTATGAGTATATCTAGGCAATGATCATGTATATAGGCATCACATCCAAAACAAGTAGATCGAAATGATTCTGCATCTACTACTATTACTCCACTCATCGAACGCTATCCAGCATGCATCTAGAGTATTAAGTTAAAAACAGAGTAACGCCTTAAGCAAGATGACATGATGTAGAGGGATAAATTCATGCAATATGATAAAACCCCCATCTTGTTATCCTCGATGGCAACAATACAATACGTGCCTTGCAACTCATACATCCTTGAGTAAGGACACCGCAAGATTGAACCCAAAGCTAAGCACTTCTCCCATTGCAAGAACTACCAATCTAGTTGGCCAAACCAAAAAGGATAATTCGAAGAGACTTGCAAAGATAACTCAATCATACATAAAAGAATTCAGAGAAGAATCAAATATTTTCCATAGATAATACTGGATCATAAACCCACAATTCATCGGTCTCAACAAACACACCGCAAAAAGAAGATTACATCGAATAGATCTCCACGAGAGAGGGGGAGAACTTTGTATTGAGATCTAAAAAGAGAGAAGAAGCCATCTAGCTACTAGCTATGGACCCGAAGGTCTGAAGTAAACTACTCACACTTCATCGGAGGGGCTATGGTAATGATGTAGAAGCCCTCCGTGGTGGATGCCCCCTCCGGCGGAGCTCCGAAACAGGCCCCAAGATGGGATCTTGTGGATATAGAAGGTTGCGGCGGTGGAATTAGGTTTTTGGCTCTTGTTCCGATCGTTCGGGGATACGTAGGTATATATAGGAGGAAGAAGTACGTCGGTGGAGCGTCAGGGGGTCCACGAGGTAGGGGGCGCGCCCAGGGGGGGCGTTCATGAACCCAAATATTGTACATGAATGATTGGTAAAAAATAGAGTTACAGATACTGAGGAAAGCTTGCTAATGCGTTTCTTAAACATCAAAACAAAAGGTAAATACCCTTTCCTTACAACTTTAGGTGAGTGTTAATGTCTTGTGCATATTCGGTTTTGCTTACTCGAGGTTACTTAAGTACTTTAATTGATGAGTTATGTGTGCGCAACTTTCACTTCATTCTGCTATCCATTAAGCATGGAGGCAGTAGTAACTGTTTTAGACTCGAGCAGTTTAGATTCCGAGGATAATCCGGACATGACTGCAATGCTCCAGAGGTAAGTTCAACCATTATCGCACCATATCTGCAACTTTCGTTCATTTACTGATATCAATTACTCATTTTCTTTGCATGGCGTAGGGTTTGGAAACAGTTGTTTGAATGGTTCCGGGTCTGAAGGAGCTGCGATTTACGCATCCCAAAGTAAGTAGTGCCAACTAGTCCCGTGCTAATTCTAGTTTCATCAATACCATTAACATGTTTGATTATCATTTTGATTGAACTCTATTCTCGTAAAGTGCTTGTGGCAGGCACTCGGAATGATTTATGTGGATACTACGTTTGCGAGTTCATTCGCCACTCGACCTCTGAGCGGGGCTTCTCTGACAAACTATTTGAAGTACGTAAACAATATTCACAATTTTATTTTATTACCATCAATTGTGTTGAGTTTCATTCATATATATGTATATTGACCCCTTCCTTAAATTAGATGTGGGAGAAGCGGGATGAACTCCTACCCAATGATCGCATACGAGCAATTCAAGAGGAATTGCCGGGATTCTTTGTTGACCACGTCATACCTGAACACGGAGAATACCATGTGGAAATTGAAGCTGACTTTCGGTAGATGATGTCAGGGATCATAAGAGATGCACGTTATATTGTATATATGTAGTAGCGTCGGATAGAAATACGAAAACTTTTTGTTCGACCAATCTCGAAGAAACAGAGGTCACTTCTCTCTGTATATGTTCATGACGATCTTGTGTAATTAATGGTTCCTTCATTTGTTTACTCGCGTCAAGTTGTCTCTATATGTAGTAGCTAGCGTCGACTAAGCACAGAGAAAGAGAGGTCACTTATCTCTATTAGCTAGCTAACACAATATGAAACCCCTAAATTAACCCTCCAAAATCCCTAACCCCTCTTTCTAAAAAAACAAAAACCCCACCACTGACGCGTGGCCGCGTTTTGGTCCCGGTTGGTGTTACCAACCGGAACTAAAGGTCCTCCTGCCTGGGCGCCCCGCAACGGTCACGTGGAGCCCCTTCGGTCCCGGTTCGTAAGCAAACCGGGACTAAAGGTTTTGAGCTTTAGTTCCGTTTGATTTGCCCGGTTCCAGAATCGGGAATAAAGGCCCTCTTAAACAGGGACTAATGGGCCGTTTCCTACAAGTGATACTACCCCGAGGGTGCTGAAATGCACATTTGAAATTCATTTGTTCTGCCGAAAATGCTTCCTAAATCCTTAACCAAGTACGCCAAACGCCAAACTTCTCTGCAAAATACGTTGAACCTCAAATGAATTGGCTGGATAAAAATGAACTTAAAGAGAGGAAATTTGAACAAATTAACACACAATAAATCTAGACAGTGGATGGTAGAACCTCCCAAGTGCAATACTGTGATGAAATTTCCAATCTGTGCAGGCTCGCACACATACAAATTCAACGAGAGAGAGAGAGAGAGAGAGAGAGAGAGAGAGAGAGAGAGAGGGCTGCTAGGAATGCGTATGTGCAATACTTCCAATCTGCGTAGACTCCCACACATACAAATTCTACTTGAGAGAGGCAGGTTTGCTAGGAATGGAGGATTGTGTTGGGCGAGTGGAGCACATATGATAAAGACCAAGGGGAAGGAAATCCATCAAAAGCTTTGTGGAGGGCCATCACAGCGCCACAAGGCGTGTCTCAATTGGCAGGAAACATAAATCTCGTCCGTGGAATCAGAGGCCCTATTTTTCTCTCTCCAAACTGCTGTGATAAATTCCAGTAATTAGTGCCTGATCAATTGGTGCCTCCGCATGCCTTGATCATGGTGCGTTCGTGACATGTGTTTATTCGATCCGGTAACTCAGTAGAAGAATAACCTCTTTCTGCACAGTGATGTTTCAGTTTCTACTAAGGTTTCAGAATTGAATGCACCAGGAGGGGCTAAATGATTCTTATACAGGACTGAGAACAAATTATGCTTTCGGAGTTTCAGGCTACTGAAAGTAGCGGAGGCTTCACTATGTAAGAATGGTTGCATGTGTTAAATAGTGGTGCACATCCTTTGGGTCCGTCCAAAATTCCAATATAAAATGCTTATATGAAATTGATAGGTACCAAACTTCTTCCGCTTCAAACTGAATAGTGGAACAAATCATATGCTTATTGGTCATATGTTACCGCTTAGGTCTTGATCTTGCCGGGCCCGGGAGCTTGTCGGGCTTGTAGTCTTGTCGCTCCCCGGGCCCTCGCCGGGACGCGTATAGCGTCGAGGCGTGTCTTCTATGATGTAGTCTTCTAATCTCCCCAGCGAGCTCCTCTCACCAGGGGCTTGCATGAGCGATGTAGTCTTGAGCCTGGAACGGCCTTCCCGACAAGCTCCTCTTGCCGGGGTCTTATCCTTCTGTCTTGTACACTTTGTTCTTGAATGGTTTGGTATGGAGCAGGGATGATCTCCGGCAAGCATGTGGTGGATCTAGCCGCGGGGAGCTGCGGCTGCCCGTGCACAAGTTGGGGTACTGAGGTACCCCCTACCTTAGTACACCGACAGGAGCCCCCGGGCCTGGGCCATACACGGTGCCGAGCGCTGTTGGGCCAGGCCCAAGACAAAGGCACGGCACGCTGAAGCCTGTAGCGCGTTGAATCCGCTCGCATCCGCCGCCTCCCCCCGTAACAAAGACGCTGTCGGTTGCGGCGTCGTGGGAGACGTGGGCGGCGATGCAGCCTTTAAGGCATCCACCCGTGATCGTGGTGCAGCGGGTCGCCCCACCCGCCGCTCCGGCTCCGCTTTTTCGCCACGCGGCCCTCATGCACGGGGGTCGTGGGCGGCGAAGGTGGGAGACCGAGCCGTCACGGGCGGAGAAGGCGAGTTGGCCCCGCTCCTCTGGCCTTCTTGCTTCCTGATTGGTTGAGCGGGGCGGTTGAGCCCCCACCTCGCCCCCTTTAAAAGGGGCGGAAGGGGTGCACAATGGCCACACTCATCCTCTTCTCCCTTCGTCTTCATCTTCTGTTCTTCTTGCCGCCATGGAAGGAGGGAATCCCGGCTCTTCGACGGTGGCGGCGAGGGTCGCCTCTAGGCAACGCTCCACTCCCCATCCCGCTCCCGTGGCAGTGGAGCCGGCCACGAGAGGGAGAGGGAGGGGGCGCGGCCGCGGACGAGGCCGAGGACGTGGCCGAGGCGGCCGGGGGAGAAGCGGTCGTGGTGATGCGCCTCCCCCATCTCCTCCGGCGTCTCCTGACCACGGCGCGGTCCACACTGGAGATGACCCCTGGGAGTTCTTCATCAAGCTTCGCCGGGCGCCTCGTCGCCGCCTACGGCTGCCGGCCCCGTTCGCGGACGCAATGGGGCCGGATCCACCCGACGTGATGGAGTTGCGCATGAGGGGCTGCGGATCGCGGCACTTTCGGGTGAGTGTCGTGTCCCCAGCCCCGCGCGATGTTCTTCGACCGAGGGTGGAAGACGTTCGCCCGGATCCATAGCTTGACGGCGGGGTTCACCCTCCATTTCAAGTTACTGGATGGTGAGCTCCTCGCCGTCAAGGTCTTCGGCGACTACGGGACCCGGCTACGCTGCTGTGTGGACAGCTCCTCGGATAGCGAAGGCTCCTCCCCGAGCGAGAGTGACGAGGAGGAGAGCGACAGCGGCGACGAGGGGGATGGCGGGCCCGACTAGGCGTCGGACACCGCTGCCTCAAGGCCACCGGCGACCCTGCCTCTGGTCGCCGCCTTCAAGTGGCCGGCTCGTGGTGGCACGATACAGCCATCACACGTGCATATCTGATAAGTCCCCAGCCCACCCAACCGACAACAGCCTCTCTCTCTCTTCACGGCACCACCCACGACTCTCTTGTTCTCTCACTAGACCCGCGTCTCTCTCTCTCTACATGGATCTGGATTAGAGAGGCCTCTTCCCTTAACGCCGGCCACCCACTAACCGGCCACCGCACTCCACCGGCGGATCGGAGGAAGGGCGGACCACCCCGCGTGGCTCTGCCCCGAGGTCCTCGTCGCAGCACCACCACGACGGTTGGCTTGGCCACACGACCACCAGCCCACTCCACCACTGCATCCTTCCCAACCGTCCGGCTGCTCCCTACCCAACCAGATGCAGACCCATAGTCATTGTTCCCACGTCATCGACGGGACGCGTCGTCTCCTTCCTCAGCCCGAGGTCGGCTAAGATCCTTCCCCTCCGGCTCCGACTAAGCACACTTGTGGAGGATCCTCTGGCCGCGGTAGTGTGTGATGTCGGTGTCACGGGATGGCGGAGATGGCGTCACCATATTTTTGGAGTTGCAAATTGACTACAAGTTAGTTGCCCGAATGGGGCATTTTTATCGAGGAGGACTGATAATCATGGTTACCACTGTTACCACGAAATTTCTTGGTAACCATGGTAACCATCTATTTTTGCCGGTTACCACGGAATTTCTTGGTTACCAGGGCTACCCATGAAATTTCTTGGTAATCGTGGTAACCAAAACGTGCAAGTAGCCATAGTTGCTGTAGTTGCAGATATAGTGGTTTCCTTGGTAACCATCTATTTTTGCTAGTCACAATTTCTTATTGGCTTTCACAGTAGCTGTAGTTGCACATATAGTAGATTTCAGTTGGATATGACCATTGGCAAACTTGTATGACAAGGCAATACTAAATTGAATAGATGATTACTCGCACTCGCTTTGCTAGCTCTAGTGTAGCTAGCCTGCGCGACAATTGTGAGCTTGGCCAACTACTGTTGTAAGCTGGAAGCTTGTCGTCCTACAAGTAGGCTGCATCGACCGCCTTTTTTGCACGAGTGCAGCTCTCGCAGGGGCGGGCCCAGGAAGTGAAGGTTGTGTATTCAAATTTTGAAAACCTTTTTAAGCCTATATCCTTCGTTTTGGGACGTATAACTAATTATAGCAGCATATTGTAATAATTCTAAACTATATAAAAGTAAAAGATGATCAACATATAGAAGTAAAAATTGTTTAATTTTTTTTCCAAACTGTATAGACATATATCTTCTAAACTATATAATATATTCATAGAAATTGATCACAACTTGGTATTGTTCAATATATAGAAGTAAAGATTGTTTAACATATCGTGGCAAAATCTAAAATGTATAGAGGATAGAAAATAGCAAATGGTAAGTAGCCTTGCAAATTACAGGATAACTTTGTAATCCTTGATGCTTTAAAAATGAGTGATGATGTCCTCATCATTAACTTGCAAGAAGAATTCCATTTCAGTGAATGTCACCAAGCAATCATTCCAGTATCTTTGCCCCATCCTGCTTCTTACCTTGTTTTTTGTATAGTTCACTCATGAAAAGACCTTCTCAACACCGCCTATGAATTCAGTCTAAAAATCTTGTACCGAAATAAGAAGCCAATTAGCGAGATTAACACCATTGTAAATCTGTACTGTTTAGAAGGAAAATTGAAGAGTTTTGTTGCTAAATAGTGGAACTGAGGAAGAAGTACTGATGTCTGAATGTCTGAAGAACGACAGAACATGATGTTCAGTTGGACAATTGCACGCAGCACGCCGTGACGCCGGGCACCTGGACTGCCCCGCCGTACGTCGTCCACCGTCCGCCCTTGCCTGCTGCAGCCGTCACCCGCTGTCTATGAATTGAGTTACATATTGTATATATTCTACTATTGGTTATACGCCATCTATGCACGCCATCAATGATGTGCTCGTGGTTAACTAGAGAGTTTAGTGCCTCACCCTACCTAGGTTTAGAAGCTTTGTGCCGCCGTGCATGTAGAAGATAACATTTCACCTTAAAGTAGAGAACAGATATTGTACATTGAATACCAAACACGGATTGAATTTGTATAGAGTGTAAGCCATTTTATCTATAAAGCACTTAGTATCCTAGTAGTCAGGCTACTTAGACTTGCCCTCAACATAATTGGTGCAATCTGGGGCTTTTAACTTTTCTAAATTTTTTAAACAGCATGTCATCACTCTTGCGAAAAAAAACATGATATATATTAACCAGTTTGCAAGGTGTCCTAGATAAGGATGGCAATTTTGCCCATGGGTACGGGTACCCGCGGGTACCATACCCGTATGGGCAGTGTATGGGTATAATTTTCTACCCATGGATAGTACCCGTACTCTATTAAGTCGTGGGTAGGGCACTGGTATAGCCTTGTACACGTGGATATACCCATGCCCTATCCGTTTATATTAACATGCGGACCTTACCGGTGGAGCTCCAACATATGCTAATTTGTGCTAGCTGCCGGTTGTGTGTGGCTGATGGGTGCTCCGAATGTTTTTTATTTGTTACCCGTCGCATGTTATTTGATGAGCGTGTCGTGAGCATGTGACACAATCTTAATGTTGTCAACAAGTGTTAGCTTGAATTGAGATAATTTTCACGTACTCATTCATTGTTTATTCAGTTGAGATATTTTTTGTCAAATGTGCTATCAATCAATGTGAAATTGTAAATAACTTTTGAACTGTTTGATCACCCGTTGGGTACCCAATGGGTACGCGTACCCGTCGGGTATGGGTAAGGTAATGTTTCGTACCAGTGAGTATGGGTAGAATTTTATACCAATTGATTACACATGTATGGGTATGGTATTGCTCTACCTGCTCCATACCCTACCCATTGCCATCGTTAGTCCTAGATGCATCAACAATGCAACTACATGTGCGGTTTTTCTTTCTCAAATCGGTTTTGGCCTTAATTGATCAAATAAATGGGTCTATGGTATAAATTGGTCACTTTTCACTAGTAGAAAAAGGGTCAAATGTGAAGCACATTAGTGCCGGTTTGTATTAGAGCCGGCACTAATGTATACATTAGTGCCGGTTCCAACGGCTAGCCGGGCCGCTCTCATTAGTACCAGTTCGTGGCTAACCTTTAGCACCGGTTTGTGCCACGAACCGGTACTAATGAGAGTGGTGGCAGGATGTTGTCAGTCTGGGCCCCCTCCAGCACCTTTAGTACCGGTTCGTGCCACGAACCGGTACTATAGGTCGTCCTACATAAACCCTTCGTCCACCCGAGCTCGCTCTGTTCTTCCCCTTTCCCCTCTCCTCTCTGTTCTTCCCCTCTTCCTCTCGAGCTCATCACACATTTTGCCCAAAATTTGCCAAGATTTGAAGGCCCCCATCCATTCAAATGATCACAAAGTTTAGCAACTTTGTCCTTTCATCTCTCATTGCTAGATTAGCTCTTGCAATGCTTTATATAGTTACTAATTTGTGAGTTTAGTAATTTGGGAGGAAATATATATATGTGCTAGTATTTGATTTATATGCAATTTGAGGTCAAAAATAACACTTACTTTGCATATGTAGGTGTGGTTTACTTAGTGCCTTCTAAATATCCGTCGTAACCACCGTCGATCGCCCGCACCATCCCGTCACCGGCACCACCTTGTGGTGATCCTCTTGTTCATGTAATTTTATATAAAAAATTGATGTTTGTGTGATTTGGATATATAGTTAATCATGTAATAATTATCTTACCCGTACGTTGTTTGTTATACATAGTGCCATGGTTTTGATATCCGTCCCCGTCGGCCCTCGTCCTTGTTATGATTCGGATGTGGTATATTCTCTTTTAAAACTATTAGTTGCATTTCATGTTTATAACAAATTATGCCCATCAAGTTGACATAGATATTTTTATCTAGGAGGTATGTGAACCGGAAATTCCAACCGACCCTATTGTCGAGAGGTTAAATTTAGTTGAAAGAGAAAACGAGTACTTGAAAGAAAAATTGAAAAGAATTCAGGGGGAGAAGATGGAATTGGAGTTGCATGTTGCCGATGTCGTCGATGATAACAAGATCAAGATGGAGAAAATGCGCTTGAAGAATAGAAAGATTAGAAAATATGCCATCGATAGTGAGGCTTGGTATCATTATGTTGTTGGATCAATTGTTACCTTAGTTGCGATCTTGATCGCATTTGTTATTGCATTTAAATGCGTTCGCTAGAGAGTTATTTGTTTGTTGCATTTAAGTGTTGTATGAACTTTATGTATGAACTTGTATTAATTTGGTCTATTCGGTGTTGTGTAATGAAGATGAGCCGGCAATGGATGTACGATGACCGATGCTCACCCCAGTTCGTTGAGGGCGCGCATACTTTTCTGCTTGCGGCTGAGGTAAACAAGCGGGCGGATGGTTTTATGCCTTGTCCATTATGCTGTTGGATCAATTGTTACCTTAGTTGCGATCTTGATCGCATTTGTTGTTGCATTTAAATGCTTTCGCTAGAGAGTTATTTGTTTGTTGCATTTAAGTGTTGTATGAACTTTATGTATGAACTTGTATTAATTTGGTCTATTCGGTGTTGTGTAATGAAGATGAGCCGGCAATGGATGTACGATGACCGATGCTCACCCCAGTTCGTTGAGGGCGTGCATACTTTTCTGCTTGCGGCTGAGGTAAACAAGCGGGCGGATGGTTTTATGCCTTGTCCATGTGGTGTCTGTAAGAATGGTCACAATTACTCTACGTCAAGAACCATCCACGTCCACCTGTTTAAGTCCGGTTTCATGCCCCACTATAATGTTTGGACCAAGCACGGAGAAAGAGGGGTTATGATGGAAGACAATGAAGAAGAAGAGGACGACGATAGCTATCCTGGCCATGGGTTCCCTGAATACGATGATACAACAATGGGGAAGAAGCTGAGCGGTAATGCGGAAGAAGGTGAGCCGCAATGCGGGAAGAAGCTGAAGAAGAGGCATCGATGAGCCCGTTGATGATCTAGGTCGGGCCATTGCCGATGCAAAGAGAAACTGCAAAGTGATTTGGAGAAGAAGAAGTTGCGATGCATGTTAGAGGATTACAAAAATTGTTGTACCGAATTGCGTGGGTGACAAGAAAAGCTGGGCACCACACCGAATTGCTGCAATGGAAGGCGAGAATGGTGTATCCGACAAGGGATTTGGAAAGTTGCTGGTAATGATAAAGGATATGCTTCCAAAGGACAACGAATTGCCCGAGAGTACGTCTGAAGCAAAGAAGGCTGTCGCCCTCTAGGGTTAGAGGTGCAAAAGATACATGCATGCCCTAATGATTGCATCCTGCATGGTGAGTACGAGGATTTGAACGCTTGTCCGGTATGTGGTGCATTGCGCTATAAGATCAGCCGCGATGAGCTCGGTGATGTCGAGGGCGGCGCCCAGAAGAAGATTCCTGCCAAGGTGATGTGGTATTCTCCTATAATACCACGGTTGAAACGTTTGTTCCAAAACAAAGAGCATGCCAAGGCGATGAGATGGCACAGAAGACCGTAAGAAAGACGGAAAGTTGAGAGTACCCGCTGACGGGTCGCAGTGGAGAAAAATCGAAAGAAAGTACGGAAGGAGTTTGCAGATGACGCAAGGAGCGTATGGTTTGGTCTAAGCGCAGATGGCATTAATCCTTTTGGGGAGCAGAGCAGCAACTATAGCACCTGGCCTGTGACTCTATGTTTGTATAACCTTCCTCCTTGGTTGTGCATGAAGCGGAAGTTCATTATGATGCGGTGCTCATCCAAGGCCCTAAGCAACCCGCAACGACATTGATGTGTACCTAAGGCCATTAGTTGAAGAACTCTTACAGCTGTGGAATGGAACAGGTGTGCGTGCGTGGGATGAGCACATGGGGAAGAATTTGACCTCAAAGGCGTTGCTGTTCGTGACCATCAATGATTGGCCTGCTCTCGGTAACCTTCGTGACAGACAAACAAGGGATACCGCGGATGCACGCACTGTTTGGATGATACCGACAGATATATTTGAATAGTTGTAAGAAGAATGTGTACAGGACATCGCCGATTTCTTCCGAGCAGGCATCCGTAAGAAAGAAAGGCAAGCATTTCAAAGGTGAGGCGGATCACCGGACGAAGCCTCGCCATCGTCTTCGGTGCTGATGTACATGATATGGTCAAGGATTTGAAGGTGATATTTGGAAAGGGTCCCGCGGACAACCTGTTCGAAGGACGCGGACGGACGCGCACCCATGTGGAAGAAGAAATCTATATTTTGGGACCTGCCATATTGGAAAGACCTAGAGGTCCGCTCCGCAATCGACGTGATGCACGCCACGAAGAATCTTTGCGTGACCCTGCTTGGCTTCTTGGGCGTGTATGGGAAGACAAAAGATACACCGAGGCACGGAGGACCAGCAACGTATGCACGGAGAAGATGGCATACATCGGGTCATGCAAGCTACGCTCTTACCAAAGAAGAGAAGGAAATCTTCTTTGAATGCCCGCTCGATATAAGGTACCGTCGGCTTCGTCGTCAATATAAAGGGAATAATAAACATGGCAGAGAAAAGTTCCGAACCTAAAGTCTCATGACTGCCACGTGATTATGACGCAATCGCTTCCGGTTGCATTGAGGGGCTTCTACCGAAAACGCTCGATTAGCCATTGTGAAGCTATGTGCATTTCTCAATGCAATCTCTCGAAGGTAATCAATCCAGAAATCATACCAAGGTTCTGAGAATGATTTGGTGCAATGTCTTGTCGGTTTCGAGTTGGTGTTCCCACCATCCTTCTTCAACATCATGACGCACGTCCTAGTTCACCTATCTTGAAGAGATTAACGTTTTGGGTCCTGATTTCTACACAATATGTTCCCCTTTGAAAGGTTCATGGGAGTCTTAAAGAAATATGTTCATAACCGTGCTAGGCCAGAAGGAAGCATCTCCAAGGGCCATCAAAATGAGGAGGTCATTGAGTTTTGTATTGACTTTATTCCTGACCTTAAGCCGATTGGTGTTCTGAATCGCGCATAAGGGCGATCGATGGAAAAGGCACGCTAGGAGGGGAACAAATAATATGTATGGACGGACATTCTCTCACTGAAGCACACTACACAGTTCTACAGAATTCCACCTTGGTGGCTCCGTATATGGATGAACACAAGAATTTGCTACGCTCCAAACACCCGGAGCGGTCTGATGAGTGGATTACACGTGAACAAACCAGGAGTTTCGCCAACTGGTTGCGAACACGCACCATGCATGCCACCTCTATTGAAGATGACCTGTACTTGCTGTCCCGCTACCATCTTCAATATAATGACTTTCAAAGGGCGAGATAAATGGTAATACATTTTACACGATTGCCCAAGATAAGAAGAGCACCAACCAAAACAGTGGTGTCCGCTTTGATGCGAAACCAAGACGGAAAGGAAACATATTATGGTTATATACAGGACATATGGGAACTTGACTATCGACGTGGTTTAAAGGTCCCTTTGTTTCGTGCAAATGGGTCAATATGACACGAGGCGGGTAACGGAAAGCCCGCAATGACGGAATGACAACAAGGGATCTCAACAATCTTGCGTGCAGAGAGCGAACCATTCGTCCTAGCCAATGATGTGGCACAGGTTTTCTATGTGAAGGACATGTCTACCAAGCCAAGAAAAGAAAAGATAAGGAAGCGAATGCATCGTGCGATGAGCCAAAGCAGCACATAGTTCTTTACGGGAAGAGAAACATCGTGGGAGTGGATGACAAGACAGCAAGTCGAAGATTATGAAAAGTTTGATGAAATTGCTCCATTCACAGTGAATATTGACCCGAGCATCCCGTTAAATGATGAAGATTTTCCATGGTTACGACGCAAAGGGACACACGCGAAGAAAAAGTTTCACACCCAAAGATCTGGGATGTGATCGGCTTCACTATCATCACTTTCTTCCTTGTTTCACACCCCAGGAGGGAATGTCTGTAATAGTTAGGGTTGTTATGTGTTTTGGCATTTGAAACGCGAAGAAATTTTATGTGCAAACAAATTCTTTTCATGCATTTACTGATTTTTTTTCCAGCTAAATGACCCTGAAATTGAAAAGCAATTCAAATAAACTCAGAAAAGGTTGAAAGTTGGCATGGTATCATAATTTCATATAAATAGCATGTGCAAGAAAGTAGAGAGGGTTACGACAAAAACTGGATGCACTTCGTACAAAATGGACAATCTCTTTGAAGTATCGGGGTTTCCATTTAAAACTGAACTATTACAAAGGCATTTCATTTTTTAAATAACCTAAGCATTACTAAATTGAATATAATGATAAAACACACTAATATTGAACATAAGAAAAAAGAATCACTGGAAAAACTTTTTTCAAAGTTAAGTTATTCACAAACTAGTGATTCACACAAATTTCAAATAATTCAAAATTTAAACTATTCAATTTGAAATCTACCGGCACTAAGAGAAAGATTGTAATTTTTTGTACCTAAAGCAAAAATATTCACAAAGAAACTCTAAATACAACAAAAAACAACTCAAAAATAAATAAAACAAAAAAAATAAAGCACAAAAAATAAAGCAAAAAAAGCCCGCCTACTGGGCCAAAGCGGCCTGCATACGACCAGCGATACAACCTTTCATTAGGCCAGGATGCAGGCCCGCGAAGGTCCAGTAGGCCCACAAGGCGAGGGGGACAGGTAGGCCCAGTAGGCCTGAATAGGAGAGGAGCTCGAGAGAGCTACCGCACTGGGGCTTATAAACCAGTGCGGTAGCCCCTCGACTAGCGAGGTGGGACTAAACTTGCCGCACCGCACCGGCGCCAGCGCACACCCTTTAGTACCGGGTCGTGGCACAAACCGGTACTAAAGGGGGGCCTTTAGTACCGGTTTGTGCCACGACCGGTACTAAAGGGGTCGCTTCCCGCTTGGCCTGGCAAAACAGACCTTTAGTACGGTTGGTGGCACCAACCGTACTAAAGGTGCCTTCTATATAACTAAACACTTCAAAATTTCGCCGCTTCTCATCTCCTCTGCTTCTTCTCCTCTGCACCGCCGCCGCCCCGTCGCCGCCCGACCCCGTCGTCGCCGCCCCGCCGCCGCCCGTCCCGTCGTCGCCGCCACGTCCCGTCGTCGCCGCCCGTCCCGTCATCGCCGCCCGTCCCGTCGCCGCCACGCTCCCGCCGCCGCCCGCCGCCGCCCAGCCCGTCGTCCCGTCCCGTCGTCGCCGCCCGTCGTCGCCGCGCCCGTCACCGTCCCCGTCGCCGCGCGCCCCCCGTCGCCTCTCGCCTAGCCGGCCGGTGAGCCTTTTACACACACATACATTGTTAGAATTGTTAGAATTGTTAGAAATGTTTGAAATTGTTAGATTTGTTAGAAATGTTTGAAATTGTAGAAATTTTTCTGTTTTTAGAAATAGTTAGAAATGTTAGAATTGTTAGATTTGTTAGAAATGTTTGAAATTGTAGAAATTTTTCTGTTTTTAGTTATAGAAATATATAGTTATAAAAAGTTAGAATTGTTAGAAATTTTTCTGTTTTTAGTTATAGAAATAGTTATAAAAATGTTAGTTATATATATAGAAATGTTATAATTTTTTCTGTTTTTAGTTCTAAAATATTAGAAATGTTATAGAAATGTTAGTTATATATAGCATTGTTAGAAATGTTATAGAAATGTTAGTTATATATATAGAAATGTTATAAATTTTAGTTATCAAAATCCAATCATTAAAAAAATGTTACTTTTTGTGGGCATATAGCTAGTATTTGTTCTCGACGATGCCCGGCCCGCATCCTCGCCGTCGACCCGTCCGCGACGACGTCCAGCCGACCCATGTCCGGACTGGCTCCGCTGGCTGGCACTGGAGGTGCTGCTTGAGGGTGCGCCGCTTGACGAGGAACCCGACCGCGGGTCCAGTCGTCGACCCTGATCTCGTTTGGTGGCGTTCGCGTGGGCCAGTTTCGGTGCGGAGGGACCCGGCCCCGCCGGAGGTGGTACGTCGCCGTGTCAGGGAGGAGGACGAGCACGTCCATCGCTACATGGTTGTGTTAGAGGGCGGCAGGTTCTCCAATACGTGGCAGTATCTTCGGGGATCTCACTTCAGCTATGATCCTGTGAGGGTTCCTTCTCTTTGGGTGTCCACTGCCCGCGCCGGAGGAACCGCGAGTGTCCTAGATTCTTCTGTAGTATTCGATCTTTATTAGCTAATAGCCAGTGATGTACTTTTCTATATTATATATTATTCGAGACGATGTATTCGAGATTATATCTATTATTCTGGACGATGTATTCAAGATTATATCTATTATTCTGGACGATGTATTCGAGATTATATCTATTATTCTGGACGATGTATTCGAGATTATATCTATTATTCTGGACGATGTATTTGAGATTATATCTATTATTCGAGATTTGAATACTAAATTGTTTTATATTTCTTTTGGATTAGTTAACAAAAGCTATGGCAGACAATACCGACAGAGAGGGAGAACAGACCATGTTCGATATGATACGCAGGCGATGATAATCAAAATGAAGAAGATTATGATGGCTCCGAATTTCTAAACAACACCGGAGAGGGTGATATGATATTCGATCACGACGAAGTCATGAATGATTATGACGATGACGAAGAACATGATCCTGAAACAACAAACACCGACGAGGTATATATATATTTATATAAGCGGGCATCCGGTGATCATCACATGTTTTAAATGTCTTGAAGATATATTAACGAATCGATCTTTGTTCTTTCAGCCATCCGGATCGAGCAAATCTTCGAAAAAATGATTTAAACGAGGCCCGAACAAAAGTTGAAGCCGGGCGTAAAGTACAATATCGAGGCATGCGACCGTATTGGCAAACCAATAGCGCCTAAGAAGATTGCGAACAAGTTCGTTCGTCGGTCGGAGTTCTTGTGAAGGACCAACTCGATCAAACTTCAAGAATGGAGGGCGCCAAAGCCACGTCCAGATGTTACTTATGTCGACAAGAATCAAAAGATCTGCTTTGGGATACTCTCATGGAACATTTCACCCTACCAGATCATTTCACGTAGCGAGATGTGCGAGAAAGTCAAAGAGGCTGCTCTTAAGATGATGGCGAATGCATTCAAGAACTACAAGAATGGTGAATGGAACAAATACGTCGGCGGAGGAAGGAAGACTCCAGATTCAAGGGAACACCGGAGAACCAACGTGATCATTGGGCCGATTTCGTGAAATTCAAGGATTCGGAATTAGCTAAGGAACGATCGAGAATAAACAAGAAGAATGCCAAAAGAAGGATAAGTTCCATAAGTGGGGCGGTGGCTATCGCGGTGGCAATGCCTAAGTGGGATAAGTCTGAGAAAGAGATGGAGGATGCAGGTGTCACTCCGGTTACTAAGAGCTGGCCCGCCAGGGTCAGGACTTGGTTCTATGCGCATGGGGGGGAGTTGGACCGGGAGACAGGAAAAGTTTCGACGAGGGCAAGTCTGAATGGAGCCGACGATGCGATACTTGTTGCAATAGAAGAGGCACGAACGGGGGTGTTCCAGCCCAACAGAGAGAACGACGAGCTTACGCGTGCCCTGGGAAATCCTGAACACCCGGGAAGAACACGAGGCAAGGGCGCTATTCCGTGGTATGAGGGTTTTCGATGGAACACCGACTACGTAACCCGTGCGAGAAAGAAGATTGTGGAGGAGAAGAAGAGGAAGATGGAGGAGGAGCAGAGGAAGGGACTATGAACGCCTTCAAGGCCTAGAAGCAAGTCAAGCGGAATTGGCAGTCAAATTCCAGCGGCAGCAGGAGCAGATCGACTCACTTACCCATCAAAGGGGGTCTCAACAGCTGCAGCAGCTAGCGGATGATCCAGCATTGGATAGCACCGGCCCATCCATGCCGAGAAGCAGCGTGGGTTCCGTCCCGACGACCCAATGTTGGTAGATACCCGTGGATGACATCACGGAGAACACTAATCTGCGAGCTACACTACAAAATGAAGAACATATCGATGAAGGTGGCGGACGGCTCGCTTTCACAAATCCCCGAGGCAACCTTCCATGGCAACCCGATTACAGCGGGCTATGCTCGTGTCGTGGTTGATGATGTGCTGGACCCATATTCGGGCTACAGCTTGACATTGCTGGAGGTGACGGCGGCGCTTTCTCGGAGGCCAAACATCGATCATCCTATGGAAAAAGGATTGCATCATCTTTCCAAGGCCACCCACACCGGTCACCCGAGTCCTCGTCGAAGTCCGCCACCGAGTCAGCAGACTCCGCTCCTCCAAGTCCAGCAAAGTGTCGGGACAATCCTCCTCCTCCAAGTCCGCAAAGTGTCGGGACAATCCTCCAAGTCCGCCACAGCGTCGACGCCCACCTCCTCCAAGTCCGCACAACCTCAGCCACTCCTCCTCGTCCAACTCAGTCCGTCAGCCATCTCCGCCGCCTCGGCAATCGCAGACACCCCGCAGCTCAGTGCGTAACCGAAGTCGAGGTAGTACAGCTGGAAGTACAGGCGGCAAGCGGTATAAATATGGTCCAAGCTCAAGCCTCTTCCGCAGAGGTCTTATGACAAGTCCGAGGAGGAAATCACAGCCATATCGAAGGCCGAGGTGGAAGCCCATTTTGCACCGAAACCGCCACCGCCGCCAAGGGAGAAAGTGCACGAGGAAACGATTGACCACTTCATTCAGATGGCTCAACCACCAGCTTCCAAGCCTGTTGACACGACTATGAGCGCCACATCGGAAGTTAAATCGAGCACGCCTACAAAGGGAGGCGAGCACGCCTACATCGGGATCGAGCAAACAAGAAGCAGCTGCCAAAAATGCGGAAAACCATTCCCACTGGGAGAACAGTAGCGCAATCGATCCCTCGCTTGTTGTGCCAACAACAGGTGATAATCTGGCGCCCCAATATTATTGTGGGCAAACAGTGCATGTTCCCGAGGTGGGCAATGTGGTAATAACGGAGGAGCATATAATGCAGGCTGAAATTCTCAACATCACTGTTGGACTACTCCTCGAGATCGAGCCCATGCCTTTGCTTAGAGAGGATGAAGTAAAATGGCAATATGTCCAGGGCCAACCTTTGGTCGCGCCAGACAAGGTCAAGAACCTCCCAACGAGAATGTATGAATTGCATCAATGGTACATGAACATGACCAAGATTTCACATCGAGTGTCCCTCATTGTGAATGTCAAGGAGGACCATTACTACCATGAGAAAGCTGGGTCCGTTGAGTATGTAGAACTGTTTCAGTTATACAATAAGGAAGCACTCGACAAATCTATCGCCGCGATTGCTATTGTGCGTAAGTGATTTCTTTCTATAATTTAAGTCTCAAGCTAGCTGTAGTGATCCTTTTGAGATCAATCATTACCTGTAATTATCCTCACTATATTCTTTTCTGTGGTATTATGCAGGATGAAGATATATGAAATGAAAAAAGGTGGACGCTATGGCATTGGGTTCATTGACCCAAACACCGTTAATGAATTCACATGGAACATAAATGAACACCATGCAAAGGAAGTAGAAAGCAGCATGCTAGAGTTCTTGAAGCGCCTCAAATACAATGAAGATATACTACTTCCTTACCACTTTGGGTGAGTCACACTGTCTTGTACTACAAATTCTCTGTTTTTGCCTACTAGCTATAGCTACATGTTTTTGCTAACATATGCCCGCTTAATTAAGACATGTAAACGTGTCTGCATATGCAGATTTCACTGGGTCTTGTGTATCATTAAAGTTGACGCTGGAACAGTTGAAGTACTGGACTCACTAGTCTCAAAAAAAACTGACTTTAACATCTTGTATGGGATAGTCAACAGGTAATTTCAATCATTATTAACTATATATCTCGGCCTATTTAGTTCGTCATTTCATGATATGAACTATTTAATAACCCTTTATTCATTTTCTTTGTCGGCGGGTAGGGCTTGGGCAAGGTTCATCAAGATCATCACGCCGCGAATGGAAACAAAAGCTTGAATGGTTTCACCCAAGGTAAGTAATTAAGTAGTACTAGCTAGCTAGCTAGCTAGCTGCCATCTCTTTAATTATCATGCTTGATTAATTTTTATCTGATCAAATTCCATTCTCGAAAAGGCCTCAAGCGGTAGCGGTACTGATCTGTGTGCATTCTGCGTTTGCGAGAATATTCGCATGATGGCGTCCGAAAGGAGCAGATCTCAAAGACAGCAATGGGTACGCTTGTCGAACACTATTCACAATTTTACACCATTATCGATATCTAGCTAGTCACACAACTAATACACATGCATATTGATCTCCTTCTTAACAGTTCAAAGAGGTGCGGAGAAGCTCATAGAAACGAGCACGAGAAGCACATCAAGAGGAAATAGCGGGATTTTTGCTCGACGAGGTCATAAATCCGAATGGAGAATTCTATTACCGCTACCGCCCCAATGAAAACCACTTTCAATTGTCATCGTGTTCAAGGCACCAATTAGACTGGCTCAAGGCAACATTCATATGTAAGAGAAATTGTATATATCTGTACATGTGTGTATGTGTGAATTAATTAATATGGTGGTTTAATTTGTGAGACATTGATGTGATATATATATATGCATGATTGGTTCTACTAGAAATTATATATATATATATATATATATATATATATATATATATATATATATATATATATATATATATATATATATATATATATGCATAACGTGTACAATGTGTAGTATCGTAAAATACCAGCAAACGAAAAAGAATTAAAATGGAAGCACAAAATTAAATGAAAAAGAAATCATAAAACTAAAAACCCACCAAACCTTATAGTACCGGTTGGTGTTACCAACCGGTACTAAAGGCCTCCAGGCCGCCGGCGCTGGCTAGTGCCACGTGGTCGCTCTTTAGCACCGGTTCGTGCTGAACCGGTGCTAAAGGGGGGGGGCCTTTAGTGACCACTAATTAGTGCCGGTTATGTAACCGGCACTATAGGGCCTTACGAACCGGTGCTAATGCCCGGTTCTGCACTAGTGTTTCGAGTTTTTGCCCCAAAGTGTGCGACCAGTTTGTGTTAGTGGACTAATGAGAATTTCACTTAATTTCATACTATGCTAACCTAGCATCGTTAACATTAGTTAACATATGTCTTTGAACCTCGAACTAAATTAACAGTCTTGGGGTTCAATATAGTACTGTTTCACATTTCAGTAGCTCTCTGATCTCAATAACACTGTTATGTACTTTGATTTCAAATGATCCACATTTTTTATAACAAGGTATCTTAAACTAGCTAGCTTACCTGACCAATTAGCCCATCTGTACTTTCAGAGATCCTTAGAAAGCTGATTATATCAGCTATGGAAGGTCTATCTTCCGGTTCTGGTTTCTTGCAGCGTGCTGCTATTTCAATGCATCTGGTTACTTGTTCGGTCTGTTGAAAAGTGGGTCCCTTACCCCACCTGGGTATCCAACTTTGAAGTACCTACATTTAACAAATTTCAATTATTTGTGGTAATCTCATAATCTTATGGTACCATTTTCTAGTTCAAAGCCGGATGTTAGATCGGTAGTGTTTGTTTGCCTCAGCATCATACGCAAAGTAGCAAACAAATCCACCCACGTGTGAAATATATGAAAACCGATATTGTTTAAAGTAGATATATGCCATTTGGTACTCCCTCCATCCCATAATTCTTGTTGTGGTTTTAGTTCAAAGCCACGATAAGAATTATGGGACGGAGGGAGTACTATACGATGGAACAAACAAAACATATGCATGCGAAATATTGTTGTTGCTCCGACTAGTGAGAGATATCATCCTTACATTCTTCTTGCAAGGTACGCTCTTGCGTCCCGTTACTAATTCTGTGATTATGACACCAAGACTATATATGTCACACTCGAATGAACTTCTGTTATGTTCCTTGCATTCTGGAGCGACATATCCTCTGCAACAAAATAGCATAGTGTGTTGCATTATGACACAAATTAAGTGTAGGGGATGCAATGATAGGAAACTGTAAGTAGTGGTTCCATTGAACCATAACTTACGGTGTTCCAAAATGTTCACCCGTAGTACGCGAGATTCCATTTGATCTTGACAAACCAAAATCAGTAATTTTTGGAATCATATGATCATCTAGTAATATATTTTCTGGTTTAAGATCCATATGAACAATTTGTTTTTCCTTGTGAAGATAGCACAGACCCTTGCAAATTCCGGTGACTATTTGATAACGTCTTTCCCATTCAAGTCCACCAAATTCATCTGTACAAGGAAAAATATATATAAAGAAGTAAGGAGTTATGTTAAACTACATACGAGCGATGATACACCTTTTAATACACGTTTGTCACTAATTCTTGGCCGTTACATGAAAGCTGAGCACTAATCAAGGCAATAAAGTAAAGATGTAAAAGCAAGAGCGGCATAAAATGGAATAAGAAGATTGTACCTGTAATATGCTTATCTAGACTTCCACCACGGATGTACTCCAAACAGAGCAATCTTTCATTTATGTTGACCAAGGTGCCATTTATCGATTTCTTGTGTGTATTAGAGCAGAAGCCAAGAAACCGGACTATATTTGGATGACTAGTGTTCATCAGGCTCTTAATCTCACGATGAAATGACTTGTCATCCATTGTGTATACGTTCATATAGATCCTCTTCACAGCAACAATAATCTCATTTCCGAGTTGGCCCTGCTAGTAAGCATTTGAATGATGCTCAGCCCTACAATACCAAAACAAAATGGCCAAATTCTGCTTCTAGTTGTGATATTTGACTTGGCTCAAGATCTTTAGGTATTTGTTAAATGATAAACTGTACCTTGTAGACCTCTCCAAATCCACCTTGACCAATTTTGTTCTCGTCACAGAAATCCTTGGTGATGCGCTTTAACAGTGCTAATGGCAGATCATTGGGTGCCTCTTCTCGGTTAAGTATACGCCTCAGCATACTTTCATCCTCCATTTGAAACTAGAGAATGGAAATGAAAATTATTAACAATTTTCTCTAGCACCATACACACACACACTAATCATGACTGCTAGCTCGTTCCAATTTTCTCTAGAAATATAATGGAGGAGAGCGGAGAGCAAATCAAAATTACCTTAGGAGATCAGCGCACCTGTTAGGAATGAATCACGCTGGCCAGGAAAGAACACTTGGTGTGTGGGCTTCACGAAGCCTCTTATATCAATTCCTTACGGTCTGTGGGCTTAACGAAGTCCCTCTTATCAATTCCTTACAGACTGGGCTTCACGAAGTCAACACCTACCGCTGCCGAAGTCCACACCTACCGCTGCCGGCCAGTAAGCACATCAATAGATTATTTCGACAATAATTGAAGCTTCCAGGGCAGTGCCAAAATGAAAAACAACCGGAAGCAATATGATCACGGCTGATGCAACTTTGAAGGAAGACTTTGTAATCCAACAAAATTCTTCCATTAACAAAGTAGTTGCTATTTCCACATCAAAATCGTTTAAAACTAATCCCCTCTAGTCCCCACATGCATATGTCACACGTAAAAATATATACTACTTTTGTCCCGGAGTGGATATTATTTCAGTCCACAGCAGGAGACGTCGAGCTACAACTGGTGATAGGTGTGAATGACATGTTGAAAGTTGGGAAATACCAACATATCGTCCACGGGTGGACTCCTCTCGTCTAGCCACCGTTGAGAGTCGCACAAGAAAAGTGTCGCCCGGCTCCTTGGCCCTCCTCCTCCGGCGGTGCTGCCGTCGTGAGCGAGCATGGGGAAGGTAGCCAGGTCTCTCCTCCATCAAGTAGGTGTAAGATTAGGTTTAGGACTGAGTCTAGGTTTGCCTCTATGGCGTTTGATGTGATGTCGAGTTGGAGCTTCGTCCAGGCGTCCTCGAGCAGCGCCTGGCGGCTGGTTCTCTCCCGAGGTGAGCTTCCATGGTGGAAGTCGACAGCGGGTGGTAGATCTGGTGATAGCTCCCCTAATAAGCTCGAATATTTCCCTGATCTGGAGGATCTCCGTCGCCTTGTTCCATTTGTTCGTCGCTGTCGTGGAGATGGGGACAGAAAGTGGAAGAGGTGGAGGGCAAGTTTGTTTCGATTGGGTTTGTGCGTATTCTCATCGGTGCTTGGAGTGGAGCCACGGCGCCCACTGGAGCTGCCGGTCTCCGACACCTCCCCGGTGACCTTTCTGGCCGAAAGGCAGCCTGGTGAAGCCATGCTGGCTTCGTTTCTTCCTCCTGGCTTGATGCCATTTGAGAGGCAGATGTTCAACTTCAACATGGAGTCCTCGTCTTCCATCTTTGTCCGGAGATGGAGTAGTGGCGGTCCGGTGATCCCAAGTGGCCACGTCCCCGGTGATGGCCGGACTGGATCTACGCTGGAGTTGAGTATTGGACCCGATTGTAATCTTAATCATCAGGATGGGGTCCTCCTTGTTAGTTTCAGGGACTATGATGTAAATTCCTTTTCTTTTGAGTCCTGGTATGAGCTCTGTACTGCAGCCGCTCATAGTTAATGGATGCTCTGGGTCCTTCCGGACCCTTTCTCTGTTAAAAAAAAACATATCGTCCACGGGTGTCGATGCCATCTGTAGTGTAATCGGATGGTGGTCCAAATGGCGAACTTACTAAGACCATTTTTTTATCATGGGCCTCGATAGCGCGAGGACTATGTGGTCTAGGCCAAGGCGCCGTAGGAGAGTTTTTTTTTTGAAAAAGGAGGATGTACCCGGGCCTCTGCATCTGGATGATGCATGCAACTACATTATTAATTATTCCCAAATACCTTATAAGGTAATACATCAAAAAGCCTGAAGTCATCATCTTGACAATGCCTGTTGCTACTCCTATCCCTTAATGAAGGGTTGCCAAATGTCCGAGCCTAATACCGAATAGACATCGCACCAAACCCTAATAACTAAAGCCGGATGCCCCATCCAAGCCACTATCTAGACTGGGTCACACACCGGTCCGGCACACTCCCAGTAAGCACCGCACGCTGCAAGGGCCGTCACCTTCATCTTCTATCGATCCATCCTTAGAGCAGAACTGATGCATCGACCTTAGTAGGCCTCTCTGCCATCGATGCCACCACGACGCCAGACAACGTCGCCCTCATGTGCGAGTCCGTCAACCCGCATGGGACGCCGAGCCTCCACTGCGCCACGCTGCCGAGACCTGCTGTCGTCGATGCGGAAGATGAAACCCCACACCGACTCTTGGCCCTTCCAATCTGCACCTGCTCCAAAACGATGCCCTCAAGAGGGAGAATGACACCATAATTTTTGTCATCATCCGACCAGGGAGACGCAAATCTAGGGTTTCCCCCGAAGTAGATGCCTCTTGGAGGAAGAGGGGCACGCCAATTGCAGCTGCCCATGAACACGAGTCGTGCCCACGACCACTTAGCTCTCTCGACGGCGCCTTCAAGAAGGACACGACACCATGCGCGTCGTCGCCGCCCTAGGGTTTTCACCCGAGAAGCCGTGGAGTGGTAAAAGGTGGGGCGGACCCGAACGACGTCTCCAGGAAGATAAACGGCACCCTCGGGCATCGTCGCCGTCACTGTCGGTAGGATCCAACCAAGGAATTATCCCAATCTGAATCCCCTCCTCCCGCACCGCCCCATCCGGTGACCGGCAAGCAGCACAGCCATGTCCGTTATGACGGACTGCACGATGCAGGTATTGGAGGAAGAAGCACCTCGACACCGTTAGCAGCCGAGGCAACTAGCCGCGGCACCAACCCGCCCGTGGATCGCCGGCCATCCGACCAGATCCCCGGCAGCCTGCTCGCTCCGCCGCGCCACCGGACAGGGAGGCCCACCTCGTGGCTGCCGTCCCGGATCCAAGGCCCTCCACCCTAGATCAAGAGGAGCAGCGCGAGCACTGCCACCACACCGCCGAAGTCCAGATCTAGGCCGTCATGAAACAAATTGGCACCGCCTCAGCCCAGATCGGGATCACACCCTGGAGCCAGGGAGCCCCATGTCACCCTTTGACCCGTGAGAGGGAGGAGTGCCTCCGCCGCCGCCGGCGCACGCACAGGCTAATCCCGGCGCCTACCACCGGCGGCGACGGCGGGGAGGGAGAGGGGGGGCGGTGACCTGGCGGCTAGGGGTGGAGCCCCTAGGTCGCCCTTCCCTTTTGCATTTGTCTCTGTATGGACATGACAATTGTTGATCGCTGGAGGCCTTTTGTGTGGCTTGTGTGTTTTCCGTTTACATCCTTTCGCTGAACCATTTCTATTTGGTACCCTTAGCTTTCTGGGTTGCTCTTACAAATTTTACGGTAGTCCCGAAGTTTTGTCTTGAGTCAAACAATCCTATGTTTGATCAAGCTTATAATTAAGATATCAACATATACATTACAAATATGGGTCACAATGAATAGTCATGCCTCATCTCACACATAGATCTAGTGGAAGGTGGTTCGAACGTAGCCACATAGGAACAAAATCAGGCAGACCTACCATGGATAGAAATTGGAAACCAAATCATGAATAGAAAAAGATATTCATTTGAAACAAGTACTAGCGGCCAAGCCAACCAACCCAAGGCAAACATGACACCTGACTGACACCAGTTAATTAATTCCCTAATAATGCATCGACCGACTAGGGCATCATGTCCTGTCACTGACAGCGGGCGATTGGTTTCATATGTACTAACTTATAACTGCTAGTTTAAGCACCTTACTTAACTCTAACCTGCTTTAACATAAGCTACATGCCGACCCCCCCCCCCGCCACCTCACTGACACCAGTTAATTAATACCCTAATAATGCATCGACGGACTAGGCCATCATATCCTGTCACTGACAGCCGGTGATTGGTTTCATATCTACTAACTTATAACTGCTAGTTTAAGCACCTTACTTAACTCTAACCATCTCGCTTATCACAGACCGGAACAACGGTAGCTCCTCTTCCTCTTTCGTCCACACCCCAGCAGTTGCCACACGGTCACCATTGCCACCACATCCCTGCCGCTGGAACATCCCGATGCTGTCCCGTCGTACCTAAGCTTCTACCTACAGCCTTTCCGGGTGAGTACTGTCGCTGTAACCAGCAATTTCAATGTTATTATGTCATACGTCATGGATCCTGCTCAGAGTGTAGTACATTCAATATTTCAACTCTTCTGGTGTGCTTTTTCTTTGCCTCTAACGTGATTTTTACCTTTCTTCGTTTTTTCTGATAGTCGCAAACGAACCAAGCGCGACTAGCCACCGCGCCCGCGCGCAGTATAAGAAGATTGCATACAACTCTGGTAGGATATACAGTCCACAACAGCATGGATTTTCGACTCCATGTGCTTGAAACTGTTACAAACAGTTTTTCCGATGAGAAAAAAGTTGGCAGTGGTGGCTATGGAGCTGTTTACAAGGTACACACACTACTACACCTTGGGATTAAAGTTGTAAGCTGCTATTTGACGGTTGGAATTCCACACACGGATGGATCACATCAAAGCATAGACGAACGCATGAAAAACTATTGCCAAAGACACCTGTCGAGCCTTTAAATTTCCTCTTTTCTTTTCAACTTTGCACAGCATACAATGTTAACTATCTGGTCTATATCTATAGCCACCACCATCATACACAAGTCCTAGTTTGACTCAAACTCGCCTACGACTCAAAGGTGCTACACAAAATGGACTGATGTATTACACCTAACCTCATCACAAGGCCAGCTTGATTAATCCTTACTCTTAACATGTCCTACTAGGAAGTGAATTAGGAGCACTCGGGTGCTCCACCCCCCCTATATTCAAAAATAATTTAATAATTCAAAAAAAAGTCAAGAAAAATCTAGATCTATTCTTGAACCAAATATGACTAGGTATTGTACTCATATAAAAAAATTGGCCAAGGAATAATTATCGTTGACTTCAGGGCAAAAAACAAATTTATGACGACAGTATAGCATGAATAGTACTTGTATCTAGCATTTTTTGGAAAATCTTTGACCCCGGATACAATAAAAGTCATTTCCTATTTAATCTTTTTATACTAGTGCAATACTTGGTCATGTTTGATTCCATAAAAAGTTCCGGGAGTTTTTGACTTTTTTAGTTACTAAATTATTTTTGAATATAGGGGGGCGTAGCACCCGAGAGCTCCTATGAATTTTCTTTAATCTAGCACTGGCAGAGCGTGAACCAAAGAGGCTAGTCTGATCAGATGCGCCGGAGGATTATTAGAGCAATTAGCAAAATGATAAGCATACTTGACAAATTTCCTCTAGGAAGGGGGTAATAAAATTTTCATATAAAGTGCATTGAATACTATGAGAAGTTTGAATCCTTATGATTGTTTTGAGATATGAAGATGATGATATTAGAGTCATGCTAGTGAGTAATTGTGAATTTGAGAAATATTTGTGTTAAAATTTGTGAGTCCCGTAGCATGCACGTATGATGAGCCGTTATGTAACGAAGTTGGAGTATGAGATATTTTCTATTGTCTTCCTTATGAGTGGCGGCCGGGGACGAGCGGTGGTCTTTTCCTACCAATCTATCCCCCTAGGAGCATGCGCGTAGTACTTTATTTCAATGACTAATAGATTTTTGCAATAAGTATGTGAGTTCTTTATGACTAATGTTGAGTCCATGGATTATACGCACGCTCACCCTTCCACCATTCCAAGCTTCTCTAGTGCCGCGCAACTTTCCCCGGTACCATACACCCACAATATATACCTTCCTCAAAACAGCCACCATACCTACCTACTATGGCATTTCCATAGCCATTCCGAGATATATTGTCATGCAACTCTCCACCATTCTGTTTATTATGACATGCTCCATCATTGTCATATTGCTTTGCATGATCATGTAGTTGACATCGTAATTGTGGCAAAGCCACCGTTCCTAATTTTTCATACATGTCATTCTTGATTCATTGCATATCCCGGTACACCGCTGGAGGCATTCATATAGAGTCATATTTTGTTCTAGTATCGGGTTGTAATTCTTGAGTTGTAATTAAATAAAAGTGTGATGATCTTCATTATTAGAGCATTGTCCCATGTGAGGAAATAAAAAAAGGGAAAGGCCAAAGAAGCCAATGAAAAAAAGAGGCCAAAGAAGCCAAACAAAAAACGAGAGAAAAAGCGAGAAGGGGCAATGCTACTATCATTTTACCACACATGTGCTTCAAAGTAGCACCATGATCTTCACGATGGAGAGTCTCTATGTTGTCACTTTCATACACTAGTGGGATCTTTTCATTATAGAACTTGTCTTGTATATTCGAACGATGGGCTTCCTCAAATGCCCTAGGTCTTCATGAGAAAGCAAGTTGGATGCACACCCACTAGTTTTATTTTTGAGCTTTCATACACTTATAGCTCTAGTGCATCCGTTGCATGGCAATCCCTACTCATTCAAATCAATATCTGTTGATGGGAATCTTCATAGCCCGTTGATACACCTAGTTGATGTCAGACTATCTCCCTCTTTCTGTCTTCTTCACAACCACCATATTCCATTCCACCTATAGTGTTATGTCCATGGCTCGCGCTCATGTATTGCGTGAAAATTGAAAAGGTTTGAGAATATCAAAAGTATGAAACAATTGCTTGGCCTGTCATTTGGGTTGTGCATGATTTGAGTATTTTGTGTGATGAAGATGCAGCATAGCCAGACTATATGATTTTGTAGGGATAAGCTTTCTTTGGCCATGTTATTTTGAGAAGACATAATTGCATTGTTAGTATGCTTGAAGTATTATTATTTTTATGTCAATATTAAATTTTTGTTTTGAATCTTATGGATCTGAATATTCATGCCAAAATAAAGAAGATTACATCGATAATTACGTTGGGTAGCATTCCACATCAAAAAAAATCTGTTTTTATCATTTACCAACTCGACGACGAGCAGAAATTAAGCTTGGGGATGCTTGATACGTCTCCAACGTATCTATAATTTTTTGTTGTTCCATGCTATTATATTATCTGTTTTGGATCTTTAATGGGCTTTAATATGCTCTTTTATATTATTTTTGGGACTAACCTATTAACCGGAGGCCCAGTGCCAATTTCTGTTTTTTTTGCCTATTTTAGAGTTTTGCAGATAAGGAATACCAAACGGAGTCCAAACGGAATGAAACCTCCACGATGATCTTTCTTGGATCGAAAGCAAACCAGGAGACTTGGAGGTGAAGTCTGGAACGCCACGAGGCGTCCACGAGGCAGGAGGGCGCGCCTAGGGGGGTAGGCACGCCCCCCACCCTCGTGAGCCCCTCGTAGCTCCACCGACGTACTTCTTTCACCTATATATACTCTTATACCCTAGAAACATCAGCGGGAGCCACAAAACCACTTTTCCACCGCCGCAACCTTCTGTACCCGTGAGATCCCATCTTGGGGCCTTTTCCGGCGATCTGCCGGAGGGGGAATCGATCACGGAGGGCTTCTATATCAACACCATAGCCTCTCCGATGAAGCGTGAGTAGTTTACCACAGACCTTCGGGTCCATTGTTATTAGCTAGATGTCTTCTTCTCTCTCTTTGATTCTCAATACAAAGTTCTCCTCGATGCTCTTGGAGATCTTCGATATAATACTCTTTTGCGGTGTGTTTGCCGATATCCGATGAATTGTGGATTTATGAACAAGTTTATCTATGAATATTATTTGGTTCTTCTCTGAATTCTTATATGCATGATTTGATATCTTTGCAAGTCCCTTCGAATTATCGGTTTAGTTTGGCCAATTAGATTGATCTTTCTTGCAATGGGAGAAGTGCATAGCTTTGGGTCCAATCTTGCGGTGTCCTTTCCCAGTGACAGTAGGGGCAGCAAGGCACGTATTGTATTGTTGCCATCGAGGATAAAAATATGGGGTTTATATCATATTTCTTGAGTTTATCCCTCTACATCATGTCATCTTGCCTAATGCGTTACTCTGTTCTTATGAACTTAATACTCTAGATGCATGCTGGATAGCGGTCGATGTGTGGAGTAATAGTAGTAGATGCAGAATCATTTCGGTCTACTTGACACGGACGTGATGCCTATATTCATGATCATTGCCTTAGATATCTTCGTAACTATGTGCTTTTCTATCAATTGTTCGGCAGTAATTTGTTCACCCATCATAATACATGCTATCTTGAGAGAAGCCACTAGTGAAACCTATGGCCCCCGAATCTCTTCTTTATTATATTATACAACAAAAATACCAAAAATATTTACTTTACTATCTTTATTCGATCTCACTTTTGCGAGTGGCCACGAAGGGATTGACAACCCCTTTATCGCGTTGGTTGCAAGGTTCTTGATTGTTTGTGCAGGTACTAGGTGACTTGTGCATAGTCTCCTACTGGATTGATACCTTGGTTCTCAAAACTGAGGAAAATACTTACGCTACTTTGCTGCATCACCATTTCTTCAAGGGAAAACCAACGCATGCTCAAGAGGTAGCAAACTACATGTCTCTCGCTTTCCCTGATAAAATAGTTTTCGATTCAATGGATCCTTACACCATAGCCCCTCCATCAGCAACGAGTGAAGTCTTCCAACAGACTCAGGCTCATCCTTCAACATGAATCTATGGTAGATGATTACTCCACCCTTGTGCCCCATCGATTTTAAGCTCACGTGCGTACTTCGACTTGAATCAACCCCTCGTCATAGTCTTGTCTAAGCCACACAAGCCCTCTGGTGGGTGCCATGTGTTTTCCCACTCAAAAGTTGGTCACCATCAGCATCACTCTTCTATGTCTTCGTCGTCGGTCCCACCACTTTCTTCTATTCCATCCGACTCGCGTCTATCCGTCACACTATCTAGTGCGACTCTGCAAAACTTGTCCGGCTGCAATCGTGCTTCATCTCAGGTCCTGTCAGCCCATCATATCACCATGCATTGTTTGCACCTTGTAGCTGCATGCACTAGTAGAAAAAGGGCCTATTGTCCCGGTTCATAAGGGCCTTTAGTCCCGGTTCTGGAACCGGGACTAAAGGGTCGTTACTAAAGCCTCCCCCTTTAGTCCCGGTTCTTACACGAACCGGGACTAAAGGCCGTCCACGTGGCCGCTGCCTGGAGGTCCACCTTTAGTCCCGGTTGGTAACACCAACCGGTACTAAAGGAAATTTTATGATTTTTTTTGGAAATTTTTTTTTGAATTTTTTTATTTTCAAATTTCTGAATTATTTTAACCTCTAATCTCTAATCACCCCTCATCACTGCTCAATTTAACCTCTAATCTCTAATCACCCCTCATCATTCCAAATCATCTAACTTCCCGGACGGTCACCCATCCTCTCACTACTCCAGCCTGAGCAAGCTTAACTTCCAGGTTCTATTCTCCCTCGTTTCCAAGTCTGCACTTGTTGTTTTCCTGACAACAGTAAGATGTCAATCCTATTAACCCTCAGGAATTTAGCTTGAGCATGAAGTCACACATTTCACTGTTTGAGTTTCAAATAATTGTTCTAAAAAACACTAGTTATTTAGTAACACTAATATTTCTTGAATAATTAGTATGACCACAGTTTGACCACAGTTTGACCATAGTTTGACCACAGTTTGACCAGATTTGACCAAAATTCAAAAAAACTGAAATAATTATTTAGTAACACTAATATTCTTGAATAATTATTTAGTAACACTAATACTTCTTGAATAAGTAGTTTGACCAGATTTAACAAAATTTAAAAAAATAAAAAAAAATTGAAATTTGAGCATAACTTTTTTTCCTTTTAGAATTTGAGGATTCTAAAAATTTGCAAACAGGCCGTAGGCAGTCAAAATTGGATGCGGATTTTCGTGCTGAACATTTTGATATATTATATGTTTTTTCTGACATAGTATGCAAAAGTTATAGCCGTTTTACATTTTCCTTACACTTTTTGCAAAACATGTCCAAATCTAAGTTTTTAAATTTTCCTAACTAGTAGATGTAGTAACATAACTACATCTCGAAGGATTTTAATTTTTGAAGTTTTTATCATTTTTGTTTTCTTTTTACAAAACTGAAAAGGCGATCCATGGGGGGGGGTAGAGTTTGAAAATGGGACCTTTAGTACGGTTCGTGCCACGAACCGGTACTAATGCCTCAAACCCCATTATTACCGGTTCGTGGCACAAACCGGTACTAAAGGTTAGACCTTTAGTACGAACCGGTACTAATGGGCATCCCACCCACTAGTACCGGTTCATGGCACCAACCGGGACTAAAGGTCCCATTTGAACCGGGACTCATGCCTTTGCTGCACGAACCGGGACCAATGCTCACATTAGTCCCGGTTCATGACTGAACCGGGACTAATGGACTTATCTGTCCCGAACGAAAGCCCTGTTTTCTACTAGTGATGATCCCATATGACACACGCCAGAATTCTCAACCGTAATAACCATCCATACATGAAATGTGTGCAGGGAAAAAAGAAAGAATAAAGTCCCGCGTAGCCTTAGGCTAACTCCAACCAGCTGACGCAAACCGACACGATTTTGTCCATTTTTCGTTCGTTTGGCATGGCCGAGCGGACAAGTGTGTCCGGTTTTGGCCCTAATTGGTACGTCCAATGCGGCTGATGCATTTGGTCCGCGCGGCAACTTAAAAACGAAATAGATATAGAACATTTAAAATAAGACATGCATATTAAAACGTTGGTCAAATCAACTTAGATATTAATTAAACATAAACATTAAAACTAAAAAACAACTCATAGTTGCCCCGCCGTCCTAGCCTACAGTCCTTGGCATCGTGATCATCGTCGCCTTCCATGGTCATGTCCATGAACTCCGGCGGCGCCGCCATTGGAAAGGCCTGCTAGTAGGCCACTAGCGCTGCTTGCTCCGGCGTCTGCTACTGCTCCGCCCGCACTGCCTAGCGCAATGCCTCCTCCTCCTGCTCGCGCCGCTAGGCCTCCTCCTCGCGCTGCAACTGTATCCGGCTCTCTACATCTACCCGCTCTGACTCCAGCGCGGCCCTCCCACTCGGCGAAAGCTGGAGCTGGACGCTGAAAATTGCAGCGCTTCCTCGAGGCCAGGCCACTGAGCGTCTTCCTCACACATGGACTCCTCAAGGACGCACTAGGTCACCTCTGCTAGTGCCACCTAGTATGCCGCATCCTCCTCCTCATCCAACTCCCTCACCACCGGCGACGGCGGTGGAGGGCGGTCATCGACCTAGATGACACCGCGGCTACCCAAGTCGTGAGAACAGCACGACGGTTGCGGATCTCTGCCATGCGCGCATGCTCGGACTGCGGCACGACCAACACTGCAATCTGATGTGGGTCGACGTGCCAGCCAGCGGGAGGTTCACGTCCGCCAAAGGCAGCGGGATGCGGTACTGCCAACGGTACTTCATATGGTGGACCGGAATGTAGAGCCATTCGCGTAGCCCACCCCCCCTCGGGCCAGCTTGAAGTTAGTCGGGTTGCACGAAGATCCAGCCTCATGGTCCTGCTTACCGCTGAAGAAGCCCATGGCGACGACGACGGCTAAGGGTTTTTGTCAGCCGGCAAGGAAGCACGCGCTGCCTGATGTGGACTGGTGTGAGGAAGTGGAAGTGTATGCACTATAAGAAATATGTCAACTAGTGACCTTCTGTCAGTGACCCTGGAAGAATTGGTCATAGATCTATGACCATTTCAGACCAATTGGTCAAAAGCTGTTCGGGGGGCTCCAAACCCTAAACTATAACGATCATTTTGGTCAGAAAGGTCGTAATTTCCTTACATGAAATGGTCATAAAGCAGATAGCACTGCTCCGCTACCTTATTTCTAGCTGATCATGACCAATATAGATGGTCATAACCTTGTAAATTGTGGTGGGTTGCTATGACTAGGCGCCACCTCATCAGTTTTGCCTATGTGTCATGTCCATGTGGCAGTTTTTGCCCTAGGTTGTGAAGCAACCTATATTTGTGTCATTCCCAAAATTCCCAAAAAAATCTCATAAATTCTTTGGGTCATATCTTCGTCAAATATGTAAAAAACCTTCCTTGCCTAGTTCAGAAATAATTCAAAAATATTCATTTTCCTATTCTGTTTAGAAAAATGCTTTGTGAAGGAAGTACCACTTTGGCATGTCCAAATGTTATCCATTTTCTACAGTGCTTTCCTATGCCCAAATAACCATCCTCCACCAAATGCCAACTCAATCCATTCATTATTTTGAGCCCAGCTTCAACATTCGTATTTATGTCCAATGTGGTACTTTGCAAAGCAAGTACCACCTACGCTCCTCCTTTTGAGCTGAAAATTTGTGAAGACGGTCTTCTTAGTAACTGATCATCCTCAGCCAAAACTCACGCCCATTAGCCATGTGCATTTTCTACCACTAATCAAACACTTGGCTGCTTATTCATGTTTGAGCATCGATCGGTCTCCTCGTGAGAATCTTATGTTGTGATTTTCTTCCTAGCACCTACCTGGGGAGTGCCCAACCCACTAGACATGCCTAGGCCGCCCAAAACACATGGCAACACCACAGTCACGCGGTTGACCACGCGGCGGGCATGCGAGTTTACGCGCTCTAGAGTTGGGGCCCTCGACAACCGTCCAAACCTCGACGTATCGCCACCAAACCAGGTATTCATGATTAAATAGGTACTTATGTAACTAGAAATGATTTTTGGAAAAAATAAATAGCAAACTATGAGGCAGCTGCAATTCAAATTTGACCCGCTTCCTACTGAATCGGTGGGAATTTGTCTTTTTCACCAGAGGTGGATCAAAACTTTTGACACCCAACCATTTTGTCAATTGTGCATTAAATATGGCCTAGTATTTTATAAAATTGATTTGGTCCATTTTTGCAACAAATATATGGTAGGTCCTTCACAAAAAAAACTCATTTGGGGCACTCGAAAAATGGAAAATGAATTTTCCGTGCACAGAAAATGAAAACTTCCTTAGGCAACATTGTTTGCCGTTCCAAGATGCACCCTTGTGCACAATATGAGATCATTTGAACAAACTATGCCATGAATGTGGCCATAAGATTGATCATTTGGCCTGAAAGCCATGAATCTTCACGCATGATAGCTCATGTTTTAGAACACTTTTTTAAAATAATTTCCGTATTACAAGTTTATTATTTTTCCTGGAAACTTGGTCACATATAATGACACAATGCGAAGGTTTTCCAATTTTTTGATTTTTTTTGAATTTTTTATGCCCGTTTCAAAATGCAGTCAAAACGGCGAGCTTGACCGTTCCTAGCTAGTGGTTGAATCTTGGAAAACTTTTGATGTTTCTCTAATTAAATAGATACTTATGTACCTAGAAATGATTTTTGGAAAAAATAAAGAGCAAACTATGAGGCAGCTGCAGTTCAAATTTGACCCGCTTCCAACTGAATCGGCGGAAATTTGTCTTTTTCACCAGAGGTGGATCAAAACTTTTTACACCCAACCATTTGGTCAATTGTGCATTAAATATGTCCTAGTATTTTATAAAAATGATTTGGTCCAATTTTGCAAGAATTATTTGGTTGGTCCTCCACAAAAAAACCTCATTTGGGGCACTCGGAAAATGGAAAATGAATTTTCCGTGCACAGAAAATGAAAACTTCCTTAGGCAACATTATTTGCCATTCCAAGATGCACCCTTGTGCACAATATGAGATCATTTGAACAAACTATGCCATGAATGTTGCCATAAGATTGATCATTTGGCTTGAAAGCCATGAATCTTCACGCATGATAGCTCATTTTTTAGAACACTATTTTAAAATAATTTCCGCATTACAAGTTTATTATTTTTCGTGGAAACTTGGTCACATATTTTATATAGTTTTTTCTTTTTCTGCTATATTTATTTTTCCTTTTTATTTCTGAGTTGTAATAAGCCATTAAAAATAAGCATATATGCTCCTTTTTAGTGTAGTTAATCACAACTATTTTTCTTCTATTCATTTCTGAGTAGTTTTTATATAGTTTTTTCTTTTTCTGCTATATTTATTTTTTTCTTTTTATTTCTGTGTTGTAATAAGCCATTAAAAATAAGCATATATGCTCCTTTTTAGTGTAGTTAATCACAACTATTTTTTGCTTCTATTCATTTCTGAGTAGTTTTTATATAGTTTTTTCTTTTTCTGCTATATTTATTTTTTCTTTTTATTTCTGAGTTGTAATAAGCCATTAAAAATAAGCATATATGCTCCTTTTTAGTGTAGTTAATCACAACTATTTTTTGCTTCTATTCATTTCTGAGTAGTTTTTTATATAGTTTTTTCTTTTTCTGCTATATTTATTTTTTCTTTTTATTTCTGTGTTGTAATAAGCCATTAAAAATAAGCATATATGCTCCTTTTTTAGTGTAGTTAATCACAACTATTTTTTGCTTCTATTCATTTCTGAGTAGTTTTTTATATAGTTTTTTCTTTTTCTGCTATATTTATTTTTTCTTTTTATTTCTGAGTTGTAATAAGCCATTAAAAATAAGCATATATGCTCCTTTTTTAGTGTAGTTAATCACAACTATTTTTTGCTTCTATTCATTTCTGAGTAGTTTTTTATATAGTTTTTCTTTTTCTGCTATATTTATTTTTTCTTTTTATTTCTGTGTTGTAATAAGCCATTAAAAATAAGCATATATGCTCCTTTTTTACTGTAGTTAATCACAACTATTTTTTGCTTCTATTCATTTCTGAGTAGTTTTTTATATAGTTTTTTCTTTTTCTGCTATATTTATTTTTTCTTTTTATTTCTGTGTTGTAATAAGCCATTAAAAATAAGCATATATGCTCCTTTTTTAGTGTAGTTAATCACAACTATTTTTTGCTTCTATTCATTTCTGAGTAGTTTTTTATATAGTTTTTTTCTTTTTCTGCTATATTTATTTTTTCTTTTTATTTCTGTGTTGTAATTAGCCATTAAAAATAAGCATATATGCTCCTTTTTTACTATAGTTAATCACAACTATTTTTTGCTTCTATTCATTTCTGAGTAGTTTTTTATATAGTTTTTTCTTTTTCTGCTATATTTATTTTTTCTTTTTATTTCTGTGTTGTAATAAGCCATTAAAATAAGCATATATGCTCCTTTTTACTGTAGTTAATCACAACTATTTTTTGCTTCTATTCATTTCTGAGTAGTTTTTATATAGTTTTTCTTTTTCTGCTATATTTATTTTTTCTTTTTATTTCTGTGTTGTAATAAGCCATTAAAATAAGCATATATGCTCCTTTTTACTGTAGTTAATCACAACTATTTTTTGCTTCTATTCATTTCTGAGTAGTTTTTATATAGTTTTTCTTTTTCTGCTATATTTATTTTTTCTTTTTATTTCTGTGTTGTAATAAGCCATTAAAAATAAGCATATATGCTCCTTTTTAGTGTAGTTAATCACAACTATTTTTTGCTTCTATTCATTTCTAAGTAGTTTTTATATAGTTTTTCTTTTTCTGCTATATTTATTTTTTCTTTTTATTTCTGAGTTGTAATAAGCCATTAAAAATAAGCATATATGCTCCTTTTTAGTGTAGTTAATCACAACTATTTTTTGCTTCTATTCATTTCTGAGTAGTTTTTATATAGTTTTTCTTTTTCTGCTATATTTATTTTTTCTTTTTATTTCTGAGTTGTAATAAGCCATTAAAAATAAGCATATATGCTCCTTTTTTAGTGTAGTTAATCACAACTATTTTTTCTTCTATTCATTTCTGAGTAGTTTTTTATATAGTTTTTTTCTTTTTCTGCTATATTTATTTTTTCTTTTTATTTCTGTGTTGTAATAAGCCATTAAAAATAAGCATATATGCTCCTTTTTAGTGTAGTTAATCACAACTATTTTTTGCTTCTATTCATTTCTGAGTAGTTTTTATATAGTTTTTTCTTTTTCTGCTATATTTATTTTTTCTTTTTATTTCTGAGTTGTAATAAGCCATTAAAAATAAGCATATATGCTCCTTTTTAGTGTAGTTAATCACAACTATTTTTTGCTTCTATTCATTTCTGAGTAGTTTTTATATAGTTTTTTCTTTTCTGCTATATTTATTTTTTCTTTTTATTTCTGTGTTGTAATTAGCCATTAAAAATAAGCATATATGCTCCTTTTTACTATAGTTAATCACAACTATTTTTTGCTTCTATTCATTTCTGAGTAGTTTTTATATAGTTTTTCTTTTTCTGCTATATTTAGTTTTTCTTTTTATTTCTGTGTTGTAATAAGCCATTAAAATAAGCATATATGCTCCTTTTTACTGTAGTTAATCACAACTATTTTTTGCTTCTATTCATTTCTGAGTAGTTTTTATATAGTTTTTCTTTTTCTGCTATATTTATTTTTTCTTTTTATTTCTGTGTTGTAATAAGCCATTAAAAATAAGCATATATGCTCCTTTTTAGTGTAGTTAATCACAACTATTTTTTGCTTCTATTCATTTCTGAGTAGTTTTTATATAGTTTTTCTTTTTCTGCTATATTTATTTTTTCTTTTTATTTCTGTGTTGTAATTAGCCATTAAAAATAAGCATATATGCTCCTTTTTACTATAGTTAATCACAACTATTTTTTGCTTCTATTCATTTCTGAGTAGTTTTTATATAGTTTTTCTTTTTCTGCTATATTTATTTTTTCTTTTTATTTCTGTGTTGTAATAAGCCATTAAAAATAAGCATATATGCTCCTTTTTACTGTAGTTAATCACAACTATTTTTGCTTCTATTCATTTCTGAGTAGTTTTTATATAGTTTTTTCTTTTTCTGCTATATTTATTTTTTCTTTTTATTTCTGTGTTGTAATAAGCCATTAAAAATAAGCATATATGCTCCTTTTTTACTGTAGTTAATCACAACTATTTTTTGCTTCTATTCATTTCTGAGTAGTTTTTTATATAGTTTTTTCTTTTTCTGCTATATTTATTTTTTCTTTTTATTTCTGTGTTGTAATAAGCCATTAAAAATAAGCATATATGCTCCTTTTTAGTGTAGTTAATCACAACTATTTTTTGCTTCTATTCATTTCTGAGTAGTTTTTATATAGTTTTTTCTTTTTCTGCTATATTTATTTTTTCTTTTTATTTCTGAGTTGTAATAAGCCATTAAAATAAGCATATATGCTCCTTTTTAGTGTAGTTAATCACAACTATTTTTGCTTCTATTCATTTCTGAGTAGTTTTTATATAGTTTTTTCTTTTCTGCTATATTTATTTTTTCTTTTTATTTCTGTGTTGTAATAAGCCATTAAAAATAAGCATATATGCTCCTTTTTAGTGTAGTTAATCACAACTATTTTTTGCTTCTATTCATTTCTGAGTAGTTTTTATATAGTTTTTTCTTGTTCTGCTATATTTATTTTTTCTTTTTATTTCTGAGTTGTAATAAGCCATTAAAAATAAGCATATATGCTCCTTTTTAGTGTAGTTAATCACAACTATTTTTTGCTTCTATTCATTTCTGAGTAGTTTTTATATAGTTTTTCTTTTCTGCTATATTTATTTTTTCTTTTTATTTCTGTGTTGTAATAAGCCATTAAAATAAGCATATATGCTCCTTTTTACTATAGTTAATCACAACTATTTTTTGCTTCTATTCATTTCTGAGTAGTTTTTATATAGTTTTTCTTTTTCTGCTATATTTATTTTTCTTTTTATTTCTGTGTTGTAATAAGCCATTAAAATAAGCATATATGCTCCTTTTTTACTGTAGTTAATCACAACTATTTTTGCTTCTATTCATTTCTGAGTAGTTTTTATATAGTTTTTCTTTTTCTGCTATATTTATTTTTTCTTTTTATTTCTGTGTTGTAATAAGCCATTAAAATAAGCATATATGCTCCTTTTTAGTATAGTTAATCACAACTATTTTTTGCTTCTATTCATTTCGAGTAGTTTTTATATAGTTTTTCTTTTTCTGCTATATTATTTTTTCGAGTTATAATAAGTCATTACAAATAAAAAGAGACGCAATGCTCGTTAATCTGCTTCAACCCTTTCGGATAGTGTCAATCGCCTTTGCACATAGCTCATGCGTCTACCGTATCCCGCAAGGGTTGAAGCCGACTAACGTCTTGAGCATTGAGCATCTTCGTCATTGTATCTCGCACTCGGGGCTTATAAACAATTGCAGTGACTCTCGCTTGGCGAGTGGGACTAAAACGAAAGCTTTGGAAGAATCAACAAAAAACAGTGCGAGTCCATTGGTCCCGGTTGGTGGCACCAACCGGGACCATCTCTTTTGTCGGTTCGTGGCTGCAACGGGACCAATGCCCTCTTTGTCGGTTTGTGCCTGAACCGGACCAAAGGTCTTCGTTCCGCCCTTTGGGCTCTTTGAAAAGAGTCTTTGGTCGGTTGGTGCTCTTTAACCGACAAAGAGGGCATTGGTCCCGCTGCAGCCACGCCGACAAAAGCCTTTGCTATATAAGTAGCACTTAGGAAAATTTCGAACCGCATCCCCACTTCGATCTCTCCTCGCTGCCGCCTCCCTGCCGCCCGACACCGTCGCCGCCCCGCCACGCTGCGCCGCCGCCCCTCCCCAGCTGCCATCGCCACCTTTCACATGGCCGTCGCCGTCCGGCCAGCGCCACGCCCCGACGCCGTCGTCGCCGCCCGCCCGACCGACCGTCCCGCGCCGTCGCCGCCCGCCCGCCCGACCTGACGCCCTGCCGCGCCGCCTCGGCGCCGTCGCCGCCCACAAGACTCACCTCGCCGTCGCCGTCGCCACAGTCGCCTTTTTTATTTTTTCTTAGATTTGTTTTAGATTTTTTTGTAGTTCATAGATATTTTTGTTAGATTAGATTGTGTAATTTAGATATGTAGTTAATGTAGATTGTGTAATTAATTTGTTAGTTTTTATGTTAGATTTTTTTTCTGTAAAAGATTTGTGCATATTATGTAAGATTTTTATGTTAGATTTTTTATGTTAGTTTCTTTATGTTAGTTTTTTTCTGTAAAATTTGTTCATATTATGTTAGATTTTTTATGTAAGGTTTTTATGTTAGATTTTTATGTTAGATTTTTTATGTTAGTTTCTTTATGTTAGTTTTTTTTCTGTAAAATTTGTTCATATTATGTTAGATTTTTTATGTAAGGTTTTTATGTTAGATTTTTATGTTAGTTTTTTATGTTAGTTTCTTTATGTTAGATTTTTTCTGTAAAAAGACTTGTTCATATTATGTAAGATTTTTTATGTAAGTTTTTTATGTTACATGTTTTATGTTAGATTTTTTATGTTAGTTTTTATGTTAGATTTTTTCTGTAAAATTTGTTCATATTGTGTAATTTAGATCTTTTGTAGGATTAGATGTGTAGTAATTTAGATATGTATTATATTATGTTAGTTTTTTTCTGTAAAATTTGTTCATATTATGTAAGATTTTTTATGTAAGGTTTTTATGTTAGATTTTTTATGTTAGTTTTTTTCTGTAAAAGATTTGTTCATATTATGTAAGATTTTTTATGTAAGTTTTTATGTTACATGTTTTATGTTAGATTTTTATGTTAGTTTTTATGTTAGATTTTTTTCTGTAACTAGATGTGTAGTAATTTAGATCTTTATGTAGGATTAGATGTGTAGTAATTTAGAAAAGGAAAAAAGAAGAAGTAGTTTATATATGAAGTAGTTTGTTTTAGTAAGTACTACTTATTTATTTATAGTAAGTGTTTAGTAGTTGAGCTAGATAGATTTAATTAATAAGACTACTTTTATTTAACTATATATAGAAGTAGTTCCTCGTCGACGTCGGCGATGCCTATCCCGCATCCTCGCTCGTCGTCGAGTCGGCGATGGAGGCCTGCTTGATCGTGGTCATGTTCGGACCTGGGCTCACTTGGTTGGTATTGGGAGGTGCTACCTTTGGGGGCGTAGTAGGTTGGTGAGGAGGCAACCCGTTGTTGACCGATCCTTGTTTGGTGGCGGTCGCGTGGGCGATGATTTGTGGTGAGGCATCCGGACACCGCGGAGGTGGTACGTCATCGTGTCGGCGAGGAGGACGAAACACGTCCGTCGCTACATATGGTTGCATTGGAGGGAGGTTCGACAATACGGCATGTTCTTGAGAATCTCACCGGAGCTATGATCTTGTGATGGTTCCTTATCTTTAGTGTCCACCGCCAGCGTCGATACCGTCGGGCGCTACGGTTCTAGTTTTATTAGTGATAATATTCGATGATGTACGGACACCAAGAGATGATGTAGTTTTGCTTATAATTATTGAATGCATGCTAATTTGAATACTATACTTTATTATGTGATTTGGTTTTGCTTATTGAATGCTCATATTGGATAAGTTCTCCTTCATTCCGTGTGCTAGACAATTTGGTATAATATTCAACCCGTATGTACATCGATCATCTATAGTCAACCCGTGATTTATAATAATGATCTAGTTTAATATTTGAATTATGAGCGTAGGCGGAAATGTCGTCCTCATCGGCACGAAAATCGCCTGGGAGTGCGATGGTGCCACGATGACCGAGGTATGTGCGATGATTCATTGAGCTGGAGGAAGATCGGCGATTCAGCATTAAGCTCGAGGATACTTGCGATGTTCATACGATGCATAGCATTTACAATAGTTTTTTTCGTAATTAAGCACGACTTCAACTATTTTAACGTGTAATTTTCATCTTTTCAATCCGACTAGCTTATCCCATGCTTTGCAAGACGCTATGTCTTGGAGAGGATGGATTTTGAAGACCATGAAAATTTGAAACAAAAAAATTGTCCTAAGTACCGAACATGATGTGGATTTTCAAGTAAAGCTGTACAATGCTCAGATCAGAACCCATTTTGGTTGCAAAATTGGGATGCATTTTGCAAGATGTATGGTCTTGATGAGGGTATGATTATCACCATGGATCTTGGTGATCCTACAATCGAGCAAGAGACACCTACGATTTGGGTCTTTGTGCATACACCTCCAGTTCTTCCCTCATGTGAGCTAAACATAGTTATTAAGTAATTTATATTGTTTATTTCAAAATATATAGTTGACAACTTATCTCCATTGACAGCTTATTTTCATTCTTCAAAGAATGTGCGGAAGATGGTAGATGAACATACTACACGAAGGCTGCGAATTAACTTATCGGGAGAACGACATCTAGTCGGATTTTGTAGAGATCTTGAGAATTACAATATCTACAATCAAACTCCTCAACATTATGGTCAATACGTGCCACTAGTGCACGTGTTGAACTCTGATAACTACCATGGAGATACCTTGAATACGATTATTTTTACTATTACAACATCCGTGCATCTTTTTGCACACTTCTAAACTAGTACATCATTGCTAACTACGAAGTTATTACTATGTTTTTCAACAGATAATCCCGAATGAGTGTGTCCCTCATCGATGTATATGCGTGGTAGCCTTCATGTTTTGAACATACTACCAGGTCGTCCTCTGAATCTCAACTGTCCATATCAGGTTTCTAAAAGAAGTGGAGACATAACAATCAAAAATGGAAAAAATGTATGGACGATCGTAAGGAGCTTCTTGGAAGCAATAAGCAGCGAAAGGCAAGAATTGGAGACAGGATGATCGCCATTCTTCATAATGGAGAGTCGGGTCTATATTGTTTTATGCTATTTTACCTTAAGGGTGTTTTAGGTCCTATACCGGCATCGATGATCATGTGCTAAGAACAATTATATATGTAGGGTTGGGTTCGATGACTATATACGAGGATGATGATCGTATGACTTATTATTAATAACGAGCTAGTAGAAGTAGTATGATGATGCATGATTAGTAGGACTTTATTATATACATATATATGATGATGTATGATGCAAAGCATGCATGAGCCATGTCATATATATATATCTGCGGGTGCAATGAACATATAGCAGCAGCGTTGATAAACCAAGGACGAAGATAAGAGAGGACACTTCTCTCTATTAGCTAGCTATAAATAACAACCTAAAATAAACCACAAAACCCTAAAGCAGCCACTTTCTTAAAAAAGACTTTTGGTCCCGGTTGGAGCCGCCAACCGGGACCAAAGACCTCCGACTGGGCTCGGTGCACATCGCCACGTGGAGTCACATTGGTCCCGGTTCGTCTTTGAACCGGGACTAATGTCTGTGGCATTAATGTGACCATTAGTCCCGTTCATGAACCGGGACTAAAAACCCTCTGAACCGGGACTAATGGGTTGTTTTCTACTAGTGTATAATGACATAATGCGATGGTTTTCCAATTTTTTTTTAATTTTTTATGCCCGTTTCAAAATGCGGTCAAAACGGTGGGCTTGACCGTTCCTAGCTAGTGGTTGAATCTTGGAAAACTTTTGATGTTTCTCTAATTAAATAGATACTTATGTACCTAGAAATGATTTTTGGAAAAAATAAAGAGCAAACTATGAGGCAAGTGCAGTTCAAATTTGACCCGCTTCCAACTGAATCGGCGGAAATTTGTCTTTTTCACCAGAGGTGGATCAAAACTTTTTACACCCAACCATCAATTGTGCATTAAATATGTCCTAGTAATTTATAAAAATGATTTGGTCCAATTTTGCAAGAATTATTTGGTAGGTCCTTCACAAAAAAACCTCATTTGGGGCACTCAAAAAAAATGGAAAATGATTTTTTTGCCAAAAAAATCATTTCTCATGGAACCTTGTTAAAGATTGTTGACACACGAACACGTCACGTGTACCCTCGACGCCGGGGGTGATGCACCGCAGCTCACGTCGAAGGAGACCCGACCGACAGCGCGATACGCAAGACAGTCGGCGGGCGCTTTGAACCGAAACCACAAGACCGGGAGGGACCCCGTCAGGGATTGCGGCGGCTATGGGCTGCCCTAGGTCGATTCGCTCGCCCCTAGAGCCTCGAGATTCGTAGCTCTCAAACACGAAGAACAGCGAAGAACGAGAGAGAAAAACGGTGGAGAGATAAAAAGTAGACAGGAAAAAGTAGTATATTGATTTGTTCGATTGTGTGTTGTTTAATCGGCCGTCACCCCCAACATATATAAGAGGCGGCTGGACTTCCCGTACAAGTAAAGGATTCATCTAGGCTTTCCTTACAAGAAAAATTACATCAATTCGCGTCCTAGAGTCCTAGTTCTATTCCAACTCGGATTCAGTCTGAATCTGGCCCAACTTCTGTCTTCCTCCTTGTGCAGGCCGCCGAGCCTCCATATGACCTCCGATCAAGATGGCCCAAATACCAAACTTGTGCGCCTCGATGATCTGAACAACTCTCATGTTGATCACTTTTTCAAATAAGGCCATCTTGAACACTTTTCGAGGTCATCTTTACCTTCCAATCGGACTCGGTCTTGCGGTAGACTGAATCATCCGAGTCTTGTAATGAATTTGCA